>CM060906.1:519554198-520179198 GCA_030737815.1 Allium fistulosum | reverse complement strand
ATGGTCAAGTTTACACATAAGTAGATATTGGGATTTATATATACTTAATGCGCACACATACATACATACATACATACATATATATATACATATATCAATTCTATGAATTAAATAAATAGTTTGATTATATATATATATATATAATTTATACATATATAAGTATATATCAAATCTTCTTGCTAATAATAAATGTAATTTCTAATGCCTAAAAACTTTAACTAAGTTAAATTTGAATTTGAATTTTAAATGAAACTATCTAGTTTGGCTTTATAAACAAATATTTAATTCAAATTGAGATATAAGAGATTTATCTAAATTGAAATATCTTTTATTTGAATTGGCAAAATATTATAAAATAAATATTTATTATTAAAGAAAATATATAACCGTAAAAATTTAATATTTTACAAAATTACTATGAATGTTTAAAATAACCGTATTAAATGTAATCATATATTTATTTATACTTGTATTAAAGTAAATATATCGCGACAAAGGAAAAGTAATTATTTTAATATAGAGACCAAATTTAAAAATAAATATGATTATATATATATAATATAATGATACCTAAAATTATTTTATGTTTAATATAGGTACTAATATATATATATATATATATATAATGTAGTTCAACCTGAATTTATTTATAAATTGCCGTAAGCAGTTAAATATAAACACACACACAAAGATATATATATATATATAATTGGATTTTAAATTCTTTAGTGTTTTAATATAGGAATTAAAATATATAGTTCAACCTTAAGAAAAAAATTTAATTTTTATTGCATGAGCAATTTTGTTTTAAAATATGTATACACACACATACATATATATACACAGTCGCACATACGTGTGTGTATGTACGACTACACACACACACATATTTATATTATTATATCAGATATAATAAAGTTGAAACTCACTCCTTTATTTGTAATTTATTTATTTGATTAATAAATAATGATTATGAAGAACTTTATAAAATATGTTTTATGCATTTAAAATTAATTTCTACATTTTAACATAAAAATAATATATACACAGTATCCCAAACCTTTTTTGGGTCTAATAAATAAAGATATTTACTTTAATTTAAGAAATATTTCTTACGGCAAAACAATTTTACAACAATAATGTTGTTTTTATTATTCGTGTTATAAACTAAAAACCATTGGCTGTTAGAGATGCCTTTATATGTCGCTAGCGAAGGTTGTAAATCGATAGTAAGATTCTATCTATCGGTGGTCTCGAAAAGGATGGTGGGGGCATGCTACAAATCAATAGTGACATTCCATCGATGAGTGATCAAAAAGGGAAAGCTATCAATGGTATTTTTAGAAATTTAAAAACACAAAGTGGAAATCCTATTGATTGGACTTTCATTATTAATAGTGGAGATGTTGAAACCGAGCTAACAGGCAGCGGTTTAAATGAGTGAATTTCAATTTTTCTTACCATTTTATATATTATTAAGGCCTATGAAGTCTAAACTAATTTAGATCGAATCTAGATAAATTTTAAATAAAATCATTATTTTATTTAAGAAATTAATATAAAGATTTATTTAGCAAGGCTAGCGGGGTTGGCCGGTCCTCTACCAGTCCAGTGCAATAACAATAAAAAGAAGAATCAAAACAAGATCCGATCCTTGGAAAAAGAAGAATGAAAAATAAAAAGAAAAGCATAAAATACAATTGTAATTAGCAAGCAAGCAACAATAACTTATTCCAGCTCATGCAAAAAGAGGCATCAAAGTCATAGTTGCTACACACCATACCATGCTTGATAACCCAAAGTATTTCAATCCAAAGCTTCAAGTCTGATTTGGTCTTATCACTAAAAAATCTCTCATTTCTTTCTTTTCATATTGTGTGCAGGAATTTTTTCAGTACAAGCAGGAGGGACAAACCTTTACTATTCTTCCACCTTGTAGCCTTGTAAACAAGATCCTATTTAGTTGCACTAACCCTACTGGTATTAGTCCTACTAGATTTGATCATGAGTTTGCTCCCTATAGGAAATATCATAGGACGGTTGAAAAACAAATGCAAGTTGTCCTCCATCTCATCCTTACTGAACAGGCATGCACCATCAACTAGCATACCACAAAGTAGCAGATTTGACTTAGTGTGACTGGAGTATTTCATGACCTTCCATAAAAACAAGTTCTCTCTCTACGTTGACTGTTCCAAATCCCTTGTTCCAAGCAAAAATAGGCCAGTCAGCACTTTTGATGATACAGTCATAAACAATTGCAAACGAGTGTTCCTTTAAGCGTGGAACCAGACCACCTTTTCTTTATCAGTTTTAGGATAAGGAACCAGTTGAAGATCATTTCAAATCCTTATAATAACCTGATTGCTAGAGTATAAAGTGTACACGTGTATCATATATAGGTGCACGTTTACTTGCACGTGCAACATGTAATGTGTACATGGTTTAACATGCACGTATCTAAGCGTTGGACTTACACCACAACTTGCATGTTAGCCCCTTTATATATATATATATATGTATGTATTTGATGTCTGTCTTATATGATGTCGTTATAATATAAAGTATACTCATATATATATTCATATACCAGTACGTTAGGCACGTCCGTTGGACGTGTGCAAAGAAAACTAAAAAAAATATTTACTGTGAGATAATGGTTATATGCATAGACAATTTTTAACACAAATAATGTGAGCTAACTTCTTCTTATTGTGAAATAGTATGTACAAATACACACAAAACACATTTCTATATTTTCGAGTACCAATTTGGTTTTTGTGTAAAATTGGTTTAGAAGAGTATATTGTGCAGATTACACTTAGAGCCTGATATAAAAGCATGAACAAAGTTGTTTGACTTATATCAAATTCTATGGATATTTGTAGACATGCGTAAAGCTATTTTGATGTGAGTTCTCAAATTCATTCTTCAATTTACTTCATATTAATTGATTATTATTATGGGTGGCACAAATAACAATGTCAAATAAGAGCAAAGTTTATTTTATAAGATAATGAAAATTCATCAATTGGTGAATAGGTTCTTACTATGCATTACTAATAGTCTAAGCATATCATGGCTTTCAACAAAGCCCATGTTATTCAGCTTATTATTGCCCAACATATCATCTAATTTCTACTACGGTTTTTTCTCAAAATATAAGAAAATTTTACGTTAATGCAAACATATTAACCTTTGCATAATAGGAGATCAGAATTGTGGGGAAAAAACCAAGGCTAAGTCTGGCCATATACATCTTTTTTCGTGTATGCTTATCCCATGACCAAGGAATATCTTCTAAAGTATATGGTTGAGGTGGAAGCTCATAAGGTACTGGAAGCCAAACTACTTCAGATGATTCATCATTTGAATTCTTGTTATGTAAAAGAGTTGCTAATTTTGTATTAATGCTTGCATTAGTACTCATTTCACCCTGTTTCAAATTACTATCCTCTATGCATGAAAATAGTGTTCTATGTTTCAGGATGGTAGAAGGCAGGACAAAACCCCTAACTTATATGAACGAATCATTTATTGTGCAATGTTCTTCTATAGAGCACCCCATGCAACTTTGCTTAAATTTGCTGAAGTGAGCAGAATCATCTGTTGCCAAGAGCAATTTTATCTCAGAACATAGCATTGATAAGTCATATTTTGAACATTATGAGCTTATAAACATAACATGAGTTGCTGGAATAGAACGTACAATTTCTGCTACAGATAGTTCTACTATAACACAACAAAACAATATTGATATTGTGAGCATTAGAGTATGGCTATTGATTTTGGTATGAGGAAAGTTTTCTATTTACGTGTGATTTGATTGTACATGAATTTGATTTCACATACTAACTTTTCAGTTTACCCATGCAAACTCCACCAAATTTCAAAGTTTGTAGCATCTAAGTTAACTTTTTTTTACATATGGGATACTGCGATTAGCAGAAATTGCCGATGAAAATAAATAAATAAGCCCAGAATTTCACAGCACTGACAATCCGTGGTTTTCATAAGGAACCCTCTTATGCATTGCCCAATCGCACAAATGGTAAACCTACCCAAAAAATTCCAATTCGCTTCCCCCGGTGTTTCAAGCTCCAATTTGAATTGAAAATGACTCAGATGATGATTTGTGTCATCTTTTAAATTTAGAAAAAAAAACCACAGCAGATTAAATATGATAACAATTCAAATCAAATGTGGAAGAGATTTAAATTCCACGCTCATCATGATTAAAAATTATACTGCAGATCAATTTATAATATATAATATACAAAATCCTAACTTTATTTTCTCCCCACAGCACAAATATTTAAGTGAAAAAGTAATCAAAACACTAATAAAATAATTTAGGATCATATTTTACTACTACATATTCACTGTAAGTAAGAATAAAAATCAACGTGCAAAAATATAACTAATTTAGTTTTTATTTAGTCCAAAGGAAAATTTTCTTCTCCCGATTCAGATCTTAATTATTCATCCAAGCTCAGAGTATATGTACCTTGTGGTATTGTAAACACATACATAAAAAAAGTATTAGTAGCACACCTAAATTTTTACTTGCAAAACATAAGTAAACAAAAGATTAATGGTAGAACCTTTATCTTCAAGCATTATCATTTGACAACAGCTATATATGAAAAAGTATATACTGATGTTCTAGGTATGAATAGTTGAATATTAAAATAATCAATAGAAAGAAAGCACCGAGTTAGAATAATAATAATTATAAGTGGCATCAATGTAAAATGTTTGAACTTTATCCTTAAGTTGATAACAATAATCAAATAAAAATAGTGACACAAATAAATTACTAATAACAACATGCTTAAAGTACCAATATTATTCACTTATATAAGAAAATCATGCAATAAATCACCAATTAACTACCATTGTAAAGTTGTCCCTATCCACAATGTCATCACCATAGTCATCGTGTAAAATTTAGAGGTCTAAAAGGATCCATTACAGTCAAGCATTCCCTTGAAAATAAAAAAAGAAAGAGTAATGGCTAATGAAATAGAAAATTGAAAATTCTAGAGTCGTAAAAATGATTTAATATTATTGATAAATCTTTTTTTAATTTTTTTACCTTTATTTCCGTCTGGAAGAAAAATCTTAGGACTAAAGACGTGAGATTCCTTCGTGCAGAGGAAAAAGGGAGGACATGAGTACTGATTAGTTCGTGAAGATAGAGAAATAACGAAACTACACATTTATTTCTTTGATTTTATTAATTTATCATAGGGGTATATTGGACATTTCAAAAGCTTCATTTGAGGGTATTCTCATTATATATAGATACATATTCATATAACTATATAAAATTAACTATATGTGTACATACATACACACGTGTATATATTTAAAATAATTGTGTATACATTAAAATATGAAATAATTTAAACTCCAAATATTTAAAATTAAAATTTGAAATTGGATCTGAACTTAAATAATCCTTTAAAATTCAAATTCATGTTTAAATATTATATTTTAATTTTAAAATTATATCAAACATATATAGATAAAAAATATCTTTTAAAATGCATAAAACATTATAATATATAAATTATATATATAATCTAGTTTATATGTAAATATTAATGATATAATATAATTATATATAAAATAATATATATTCATTTACGGCCAAAACAGTTCTGACACACTCAATTTTTTTAAAATTAACCCATGCAGATTAATACATTTATATTAAAAAAATTAATTTACGTACGAAAATAAAAAAGTGTTTTTCTATAATTTTGTGCGTAATACATTTATATATACATATGTACCTTTATTTATATATTCATATATGTGTATATATTTATATTTACAAGTTATAATTTAATAACTAATATTAAAATAAATATATACCATTTAAGTAATATTTATTTATGGATTTTTCTAAAACATATGCCTATAATAATATATTTTTAATTAACTAAAATAATTTATAGATATATTTACATCTATGTATATTAGTTTTGAAATCAATTTTTAATTTAAAAGCCTTTTAAAAAAATTAAATTCGAATTTTTTTAATATGGATGAAAGTGACTTTGAATATAAGTACATAAAAAATAATTTTATTTTTAACATATAACACACTCATATTAAAATCGGCCGCAAATTCATTTGTGAATTCGTGATATAATTCCTATACAAGTACAACAACATATTGATTAGGACTATAAATTAATATCAAATAAATATTATCTTAGTTATTGCTTGGTTATACCACCCTGAATGCTGACATAAGTGATCTCCTTTAATCTAATTCGGTCTCTATAAAAAATTGCTAGCAATCGAAGAGATCTACAAACCTTTATTTGATTTAATTTGTAATTGGTTTGAAAATGGAGAAGGGGTGGTTGGCAACTTATGGTCTAAGGGGATGATGGAGCTAGCAAAAAGTTACTAAAATAGAAGGGGTAGTGGATTTAAATAAGAAAAGAAAAGGAGAGGAAAAAGGAGATCTGATCTAATATTTTACCCCTTCTTTCTCCAACAATTCAAATGAAAATATAAAAATATCACACACCCTCAATCCCTTTTCCATGGCCAACCAAATCATAGGCTCTATGGGCCTATATTCTACTTCAAACCATATTAGTAAATTCATATCTAAATCAAATTGTAATGCACATTGATATTGTATATCGATATGTGTGCATACAACTTTTATATATGCACTATATTCAATACCGATTCAAATAAATCAAATACAAATTTGTAATTAATATTTCACAAATATTAATTAATTTAAATAATTTATAATAATTATAAGTTAATTAAATAATATTCTAAAGAGAATTCAACATATTTGTCGTGTGACTCTTGGTACAAATTCAATTGGCGGTTAATAACGAACAATTCGAATAATATTCACATGTCACCTAGCTAGTAATTTGACAGTCTGCCAAATTTTTTGTTTACACAGTTTCATAAATTTCAATTTTAAAATTTTAAGCTGTCCCCGATAGTGACCATTATTTACTTCAATTCTTTTTGTCAAAACTATAACACATTAGGATTTATGGAATTTGGTGTTGGTCAAAATTCCAACATTGTTCACATTCAAGTTGTATAGTCCAAGCACAAACTCCTTGGTTTAGTAATAACTATTATTAACCGAACTGCTCTGGCCAAAGACTTTGACTTTAAGTTCACTTCAATTGACCATGATACTAACCTCATATAATTGTGGAGACCGATTCTCTATTGAATATTGTTCCAGTTCTAATGCTTCAACTACCCAATTATAGTTGTTCGATGGACATCGTGCCATGATTTAATTATAATCAAAGTGGAGTGCCCACATTGAAGTTCAATATCATTCTTGTTGTCCTGCCTTTTGGCAAGGACGTGACACCAGGAACTTAACTGGAGACCAATGACAGTTTGTCCCGAAGATCGGTTATACACAGGTTCACTATGGATACTGGTGAATTTTGTCTGAGTCCGGATCGAGCTACAATTGACAAGGCACGACGAGCAAATCTATGAAAGCCAATGTTTCAAATTTCAAGTCGATCGGAGTACGTATGCTCAAGATATGGATCGATCAAGAATCATGAAGAAAGCCTCGGTTCGTATCCATCAAAGGCAGTTCTTCTTCGTATCCATCATTCTCAATCTCATCGTATCCATCAACACTTAGCGTTTCGTATCGATTCCCTTCAAATGTGCTTCGTATCGATCTCCCCTCTACATAGTTCATATCGATTAGCCAACGATCGATACGAAGCACACCACTAAAAGGATCGATACGAAGAACACATACAATGATCGATACGAAATAGCCTCTGAATCATCGACACGAAAAACATAAGTTCGTATCGATATGAAGCAGCTACAAACGATCGATACGAAATGAAGCGTTCCAAATCGATACGAATAAAGCATGTTCAAATGAAGGAAATGATCGTTCGACATGAAAAATGGATCGCTTCTGGATTATAGCTCCACATCATCGAAGTGCAGCTGACCGATACGAACTATTATCGATCCGAAGTTGATCGATACGAAGACGCTAGCCAATTGAAAATCCCAACTTGGATCGATCATAACTCAAAATCTACAAGTCCAAATTCCACCAAATTTTCACAGGAGCTCGCGCACCACCTCAAGAATGCCCTTGATCGATCTCAAGCCAAATGGAGGTGTTTTTGATCGATACGAAATGTACACATATCGATCAGGGATCGATCCCAATCAACCTCGGATCGATCACGTGGGCCCATCCACGTGAGAGAAGGAGTCTTCTGAGATTTGAGCCAGATATTTGCAGTCTACACCTATAAACAGCGACCCTGGACCTACAAAAAAGAAACTTTTGGCTTCTCTACGCCGGTACTCTGCCGAAATAATTATTAAACTTCAGTTGTACTGTTGTAATCTCTTGTAAACAGCGAGTGAAATTCAATAAACATCAGTCATTTCATAGTGGACGTAGGCAATATGCCGAACCACTCTGAATCTGTGTGTTTCTGTGCATTTTCTTATCCGTTGATTGGTGTGTTTGTTAGATCTGCCTCATTTTACATTTACTTTCTTCATTATATCTCTTCAAACACATCCGAAGAGTGTTGTGCCCAATTTTGGTACAAACAATTCTCAAGTTGAGAGAACTGTGTAATATTATTAGTACGATATTTTCCGTTTGACCTTAGTTATATTAACCAATAGAAAACTATCGAGTGAGTCATTATATAGTTATCCAATAACTATTAGTATTCTAGTCTTAATGGATGTATCAATATCCAATGTCGATACATCTCGACTAAGAATTTTTAAACTGATATGTTGATTATATTGTGATAAAATGCTCGTGATCACAATACATTGTAACTACTATTCAAAAGATATCACTTGTGGACTTGTTGATTTTATACAAAATATACTTAAATTAAATGAATAATTAATATAGCACATTATATCAAGTATATAACTGAAAGAAAAACACCTTTTACTTTGAACGAGATTTTATTACATAGTTAATAATTTACAATAAAGTACATATTTTCCCCTTGGGCATACCCCTAACCTTGTCAGTCTTCCGCTTGCACATGGGGCCAATTATGGAATCTCGATCCCATCCCTTTGATTAATTTGGTGAGAACCGATCGAGTTTAGACCATTCATGAATGGATCTGCAATGTTGTTTAACTTGCTACTTTGTCAATCAACTCTCTTTAATGCTAATAAACTATCTTAATCATGTGGAACTATTTGCGGTATGTTCTTGAATTCTAGTGAGCTCTTATCGTTACATCGTTATTCTATAACAATGATGTAGTATTTTTAATACTCGGAATCACCTTAGCTCTATTATAAATTTGTGCATTTATACTTATACGTTGCTTTTATGGTGGAGCTATTCAAAGCATTGGACATAGTCTTTTGTTAAATTATATTCCACAATCTTTTCATTTGGAACATTTTCGACTTAAAGCTCTTTAACTAAGGTTTTAACACAAATTTAATATCAATACATTATACTCGATACCACTTATGAACTTCGAGTTTGAGTGCTCCTTCACAAAAGTTCGTTATATCTATAAACATATAGTATTTCATAAATACCTAAGAACACTCTAAACTTTCATTTAGTGATCTTAATTTGGATTTGATATTTGCTTCATGTATCAAATATATTAGCTAAATATGATATTGTAGACAATACAACATGTTGTATAATTCTTATTGTAGTGCATAAGGAATCCATCTTACATGTTTCATATAAAACATTTTAACGTGGTATGTGCATATCACCTGGGACATTCCCAACATCCTTTTATACCGATTATAAAGATGGTTTTCAAATCCTATATTGAGAACTTAAACAACTAAACTAGAAGTGATTTTAGCATAGTTACATCGTTAATAATCAGCAGTATGTTATTTTCTTATATTTAGAGATATCTATGTACATTTTAATGTTTTTTCTTATAGACACGCTCTTCCTCTATGTTTTGACTGAGAAGCAAACTATTTGATTTTCTATCAAAATATTTGTTCAACTTTAATGCCTGTTGGGTGATACTTTCTTACTTATTCTTGGATCATGTCCAAAATCCAAAAACTCCGTATTGCTTCTACTGACTTCGAAACACTTTGGTTGTTAGTGCAAACGGTCTATTCTAAATCAATAACTAGGATTTTCTATTTCGTTACATATATACTAAAACACAAAGTCATATCAAGCGATAATTTTGTGCATAAAATCCGAATTAACTTGAGTACGTTGAATAATGAATCTGTTATGTTATTTTCAACAATTGAAATTTATAATGTTATATTTATCGATGTTGCTCATCATGTTCCAACTGAATTAGTCATTTTCTTGAAGACACATTTGCGACCGATGGATCATATCCCTTTAGGTACAACTATTAGAATCATATTTTGATATTGTACTTGGAATCCATTTTGGATTTGCACATCATACCATATGGCAGAGTTAATAGTCTTAATGGTTTAACTGACAACTAAGGATTTCCATTCTCGACGTCGATAAGAAACTCATAGTTTCTCCTTAATGTGTGATGGTACTTATTAGACATTCTAATGTGTTGTGTCCATTTTGGTTCGGTTAATTTCATTTCATTCTTCATAACTAATTTTATATTTGGATCGTATCCAAATCCATTTTACTACTAATAATTTCTAAAAGAAATTTCTTTACTGCTAGTTGGTGTTTCTTCAAACAACAATTATTTCTCAATGCACCGGGACATGTATTCATAGACGTTTTGTAAATTGCCTCACATGTATAAAACTTATTTAGTATTAGTTTATGTAACTTAAGTTCAAAACATAAATTGGTCAACCAATACTGATCGATCCCAAACTCCTTTTGGGGTGGTTCACATAAGATCCCTTACAAACAATATATTAAGTGCAGTCATTCGACCTGCATAACCTGTTAACTCCTTGAGCTAGGATATGTTAGGTTTTCTTATAAACCCTTATCTTGTATGATCTTGTAAACTATTCTTTAAGTGAAATTAATTTTAACCTTATGTTATATTCTTAAGTACACAATCTTACATAAAGAGGCTAACTCAACTTCACTTATTATCAATCGTACTTTGTTTAACAAAGTTCGATTATCCTTATTGATACATCATTATGTATCATATGAAGGAGTGACTTTTGGGATTGAATTTTTATTCATTTTTAGATACATTTGGAACTCTTTCCAATGTACTTACCTAATAGATCAAATCAAAACATTTTATTTACTTTTACATATCGCAATACTTGCTTATGTTTTTATTTTCTATGAACTTATTATAGACATAATATATGTGTTACCCGACATTCTAGCCCAACTATATTGAACTAGATGCACGATTTAGATCTGATTGCCATCAAGGCTGATGATTCTAGAATGACGATTGTGAGGCTCAGAAGTCAAGTACGGATGATTATGTGAGGTTAGAATTGAATGGATTTGATGGATGTACAATGTAGGATGCTCAAAGCATGGAATATGGCTTAATGAATGGAAGGGTTCGGCATAGGTTCACTCATTAGGAGGGATCGGCATACTCGATCAAGAGTCGGCATATTCTATTGAAGAGGGGTTGGCATCCATGAAGGTTCAAGTGCATTCTTGCATACAACAATTAATATCTCGAGATCTACAAATCCAAAGCATATGAAATTTGGAAAGCACGGTGTATGGACCCTAGAGAAACTACCATAGGGATTGCATACCAATAGGGTAGAAAGAGAGGGATCAACATACACCCCTATAGAGGGTTCAATCGAAAGCAATGCACAAGTGATATCAAGTCAATAATCAAGCAATAACTCATGCTTCAGTGGTCCAAATGACATAAAAATTAGAGGCTAAACATATTTTAGCATGGAGAAGCCACCATAGGGATCGCTGCCTAAAAATCAACCAATGAAGGGATCGGTATCGATCCCTCCATGTTGGAAATTGGGCCTAGCGATCCCTCTAGTCGACCCATGTGGATTAGAGGGTCCTTCAACCGAAGTTTCAAAGAGATTGGTGGTCGTCTTCACATATAATTACTGGCTTAATGGGTCATTCTAAGGATCTTTATGCTGCTTGTTACTTTAGACTTAATTGTAATTATGAGTTTTCTATTTCCTACTGCTGCAATCAGATTTATCAATGATTAATAAAAGATAATCTTCAAAGTGGACGTAGGCATACAACGCCGAATCACTATAAATCTCCATGTCTCTGATTATTGCTTTTTATATGCTATTAGCTTAATCATTTCCTCAGTTTAATTTTGTTTTTCTTCACTCACTTCTCTACAAAATTTTGTTCTTGGATGTTTGTAACCAATTTAGTTGCAAACATTTTGGTGCTTTCACCAAGAACCTTGATACTCAGCTTGCTAGGATCCCTTTGTTGCTACTAGATTGGATAAATCCTCCAAATGAGATTTGCAGTAATCTTCAAGAAGTTGTTAATACTACTCAGATTTGTAGAAATCTAAGCAAGGCAATTAATAATGGTGAGACATACTAGATCTACTTCTCAGAACGTGGTAGGAAATAAGAATACTATCATTCAGCAAGGAGAATCAAGCAATCAACTAACAAATGTGAGTGCTTATCCGGTTGAATTCAGAATCCCAGTGATTCTATTATGAGAGCTGAATTTCATAATCTAATGAAAGAGCCAATGGAGAGCTATCGACAACTACAATGACAAATATAGACCAATATCAATTTGATGAACCAAATCACTCATCAACAGTGGGGGAAAGCTAAGAGGGATCCTACTCCTTAATTAACATCGGAAAGTTCTAGCTCATTGGATGAATATCACTGGCATAGGCATCGCAGGTAGAAGAATATCGCGTAGAAACTTCAAAACGTCACCTTGCAGACCATCGCGGTCTTCCAGGACTGATCGGTGCCGATTCATCCATAGGGAACAGTGTTGATCCCTCCTTCAGAGGAGGGATTCTTCCCCTACATCTTGGGAATCGAGGTAGAACCGTTTCTGCTGGTTTGGATGATGGAGTTCGACTGAATGCTGATCAGGTACCTCCGTGGAATGATAACGGAATGAATGTACAAGATGCATCGGGAAGATGGTGAACCAAGAAGGTATGAAACGGCCCAAAGACATCGATTGGACCGTTTACATGAGGTGGAGCACGACCACTGCTTGGCACCAACCATCCAAACACCAAACTTGCCGGTAATGGTCAAACAGTTGTTGAGAGAGAGCCAAGGCTTGAGAAATGATGATTGGGGAATTCCGAGAATTCATACCCCATTCACTGATAATGTTATACATGCGGAATATTGGAGGAGATTTAACATGACATTGATGCCTGCCTAGGAGAGAAAGACCGACCCCATGCAGCATATTATGAGAAACGAATGATTGATGGATTCTACACGAGCTGATGATGCGACCATGTGTATATGCTTTCCCATAACTCTTTCTGGAATAGCGGCGATGTGGTGCATTAGACCACCCCCATGATCAATTTTTAGATTCGATGATTTGACGACTAAGTTTGTGGAGAAATTCCGGATGCATGCGACTCATCCCAAAGATGTGATGTCCCTTTCCAGTGTGATTAGGGCTATAGGAGAGTCATTGGAAGATTATTTGAAGAGATTTCATATAGTTGATACGAAGGTCAGTAATCCGAATGACCATGCGATACATGGCCGTGACAAGAGGGATTGATCCAGAATCTGATTTTGGCGATTGGTTAGCCGGTAAGCTGCCCGCATGTTGGAGCGCTTTTACGCAAAGGCGGCTCAGTATTTGGGAAAGGTGGAAGCCAGGTTCTCCAAAAAATAATGTTGTGGGACCAAGTGGAGAGGGTACAGAGTAACATTGCAATAAAAAAGTCTGATGACAGTTCTGCAAGAGTCCAAGTGAATGTCTAGAATAAACCAAATCAGCAAAAGCGAGGCGGAGATAGGAACTGAGAACGAAAGAGGGATTCTGGAAGATTGATGCCTAGGATTCCGATGTATAATATTTACACTCCATTTGAATACGTCCTTGAAGAATATCTATCTGTCTACTTGCAATACCATGCAATATAGGAAGCCACCTCCGAAAGAATCAATAGAGAAGAAGAAACAGACCAGGAAATATTGTCGGTTCCATGAGTGCTATGGGCACAATACAAAAGAATACAAGCATATCTAGGATGCTATAAAAAAGCTGATTCGAGAAAGGAAATTACAATAGTTTGTTAAAGTCCCGCAGGATGGCGGGCATGGGACTTTGACCCCAACCAAAGACAAGCGTCGCATTGGACTGAGGAACTTACATGGACTGGTGGGAGACTAGTGATAAATACAGTAGTTGGAGGATTGCATCCAACCGATAAGAGTTGGCAGGAGATGGAGCGCTATGCTAGCGTGATTAGGCTTGTGGAATTTGAAAGCTATTTGAATACGGAAGATGGAGCTTTGACAAAACAACAGTGTATAACGGCAGATGATATTGTGTTTAAGAACATAGATGTAGATAAGGTAGAGGCTCCAACTATCGACCCAATGGCCATTTCGGCTATGATTGGCCTCACTTTAGTGAGAAGGATATTGATTGATTGTGGAAGCTCAGTAAATATAATCTTCAAAAGGCTTATGATCAGATGAGGATGGAAGCTAAAGAATTAAAACCGTCTAAAGCATGTATACACGATTTTAATGGCATTGCAATTGAAGCAGTTGGTTAGTTGGTTATGTGGAATTACCTATAGAGATGGGAGAAGGTGAACGAAGGAGGGTGCAGATCTTGTAGTTTGTTGTTTTGGATGTTGACTCCCTATAGAATGTTTTTCTGGGTCGATCATACTTAGCTGAATTATGAGCAGCTCTTGCCTCATGGTGTTTAACTTTGAAGTTTCCGACAGATAATAGAGTTAGAGTTGTTTATGGTGATCATGCGAATGGATGTGCCTGTTATGTGGCTGAGTTGAGGGAAGCTTAGCGCAAAGAAAAAGGTAAGGGTGTGGACAAGACTGTCTGCATCCAAGCTACTGAAGATTGACAACTAGCGCCTGAGCCTTGGCTCGGATGCCATAGTCGGTTCTATAGATATATAGATCCAAGAGATGATGATGAGGAGCCCAAAGAGACCAAGGCTTCACCGGGTGAGCTGATAATTGATATTTGACGACCCACCACGAGTCCTAAAGATTGGATCACAGCTCAACCTCTCGATGATGAAAGAACTTGATGTTTTCTCAAAGAGAATCTAGACATGTTCGCTTGGACTCACTCTGACATGTGTGGAATCTCGCATGCCATTGCAAGCCATGTATTGAATATCGACCTGAGGCATGTTCGTGTAAAGAAAAAAAGACACGGCATGGATCCGGAGAGATCTACCACTTTCAAAGAAGAGGTGGATAGACTAAAAGACAACGGGTTTAACAACGATGCCCTCAACCCTAAATGGGTATCTAATCCTGTACTAGTGAAGAAAGCGAATGGGAAATGGAGAACATACATTGATTATTCAAATTTGAACAAGGCGTGTCCAAAAGACAATTTTCCCCTTGCGAGGATCGACCAACTGGTGAATTCAACCGTAGGACATGAATTGCTATCTTTAATTGATGCATACTCGGGATATAACCAAATCCCGATGCATATCCTGATCAAGAGCACCCCATTTTCATTACCGATGTTGGATTGTACCGCTATGTAGTAATACCGTTTGCATTGAAGAATGCAAGAGCGACTTATCAATGCTTAGTCAATAGGATGTTTAAAGATCAGATTGAAAAAACAATGGAAGTGTGTGCGGATTATATGCCCGTGAAGTCACGATGATCAAGCGACCACATTAGAGACTTGGCAGAAATGTTTGACATCCTCCAACATTACAAGATGAATATTAATCCTTTGAAATGTTCTTTTGGCGTTGCATCAGGGTAATTCTTGGACTTTATTGTTAATGCCCGCGGAATAGAAGCTAATCCCTAGAAGATCCAGGCTATCTGCGATATCCAAGCGTCAAGGACTAATAAACAAGTGCAGAGTCTAAATGGGAACGTTGATGCCTTAAGCCGATATATCTCCAGAGCTACTGACAAATGCATTCATTTCTTTGATTTTATTAGGAAAGGGAAAAGAAACTTCAAATGGACATAGGATTGTAAAGACGCATTTCAAACTTTAGTGAATCATTCGGAGAGACCTCCATCCTATCAAAGACGGCGGATCATGAGGATTTTTATATTTATTTGGCTGTATCGGCACACACTATAAGTGCTGCATTGCTTCGCGAGGAGGATCAGATCTAGAAGCCGGTGTATTACATCAGCAAACGATTACCATAAGCTGAAAGGAACTATCTGAAAATAGAGAAACCGACATACTGCTTACTGATTGAATCGCGAAAGCTCCATCCGTACTTTCAGGCACATCCGATCAATGTTTACACCGACCAACCATTACGACAGGTCCTATAGTGACCCAAGACGTATGAAAGGATATTCAAGTGGAATATCAAGCTCAGTCAATTCGATATTACTTATCTACTTCGGAGGGCCATCCAAGGTCAGGCACTGGTAGATTTTATAGCAAAGTTTACTGCGCAGGATGATTCTTCGGAAGGCAACGAAATCCCTACTATATGGTGGAAATTGTATATTGATGGAGCGTCTAATGATCATTGTTCTGGAGCTAGAATTATGGTTGTAACTCCCGAAGGTCGGTTAATTTGTTATGCTTCAAAGTTTGATTTTCCAGCGACAAATAACGAAGTTGAGTATAAAGCTATGATTGCTGGACTTAAACTCGCCGGAGAACTTGGAATAAAATCTCTTGAAATCTTTTATGATTCACAGTTGGTAGTGTACCAAGTTAGGGGAGATTATCGGGCTAAGGGATAACGGCTTGCCCCATAACTTACCTAAGTCCAAGAGTTGTTGGTAGAAATTGAGTACTATGGCATTTCACATATTCCACAGGATCGAAATAGAGAGGACGATTCATTGAAAAAATTTGCTAGCACTGGCGATGCACAGTAGATGGGCTTGTTTTCGGTCGAAGTATTAAATGCCCAAAGCATAAAAATGATAGAAATCTCCCAGACATTGGAAGCGGAGCCTGAGAGGGAATCATGGATGACTCTAATCAAAGACTATTTCCTACATGGATTTCTACCAGATAAAAGAAATGAAAAGCGACAAGTCCTTCGTAAAGCTTCGCGGTGTGTCATGCAAGAAGGAATTATGTATAAGAAAGGTTTCTTTGTTCCCTTACTCCGGTGAGTCGCTCATTGTTACCCGGTATCCTGACCCAGCTATATTGGATTGATTATGCAAGATAGATTCGACTATAATCAAGAAGGATGACCACGGAGCAATGGCTGTAGGACTCGGAAGCATAGCTCAAATAGTTATGTTTAGCCAGGATTGAATGAAGTTGGTAGATAGACGATGCATGATTCTAGAAATATGGAAATTAGGATGGAACTTAAGAGGGATTGGCATAGCCTCGTGGAATTAGAGGGATCGGCTTAGCCTTGTGGAACAGGAGGGTCGGAGCATTACAAAATAGGGGGATGGGCATTATATAATGGAATCCAAGGGTTAAGCATGAATAAGTATACATGGGTCGGCATGATTGGATAAGTAGATGGATCGCTATAGCGTATAATAGGGATTGACATATGAAGTATGGAGCCAACCACGAGGGATGGGCATGATCCATTAGGAAGGGGTTGATAGAGATAATCTCCAAGTGGATCTAAACCAAAGATCAAGCAAAAGCATGAGTTCCTCTTGTCCAATCAACATGATATTTGAGGAGCTAACATGTCTAAACATAAAGAAGCCACCATAGGGATCGCTGCCCAAGAATCAACCAATGGATGGATCGTTACTGACCCCCTTCATTGATATTTTGGCTTAGCGACCCCTATGGTGGGCTCACATGGATAAGAAGGTCCTAGCCGAAGTTTCAGAGAGATTAGTGGTCGCCTTCACATATAAATACCGGCGTAGGGGGTCATTGTGAGAATTTTTACGCTGCCGGTTACGTAGTTCTTTATTGTAATCATGTTTTTTCCTTACTTCTTGTTGTATGCTGCTGTAATCAAATTAATAGTGAATCAATAAAGAGAATCTTCAAAGTGGATGTATGCATACGACGCCAAACCACTATAAATCCTTGTGTTCTTGATTGTAGCTTTGATTTTCTTGTTTGTTTACTCTATTCCTTTGTTTTAATTTTATTTTCTTCATTTACTTCTCTACATAAATCTATTCTTGGGTGCTTATGACCAATTTGGTTGCAAATATTTTGGTGCTTTCGCTGAGAATTTGATTCTCAACGCATTAGGATCCCCTTTGTTGCTGCTGGATTGAACAAATCCCATGAAGGAGATCCATAGCCATCTTCATAAACCTGCATATACTATTTAGATTTGCAAAAATCTAACCAAGGAGATTGATAATGGTGAGACATACCAGAGCTACTTCTCAGAATGTCAATGGAAATGAAACTGCCAGCATTCAACAAGGAGCCCCAAGCAACCAACCTACAAATTTGAATGTTGATCCGGTTGAGGTTTAGAACCCTACTGATTCTATAACCCGAGCTGAATTCAATAACTTGACGAGGGAGTTGATGGAAAGCCATAGACATCTGAATGAACAAATTCAGACTAATATTATCTTAATGAACCAGATTACTCAACAACAGTGTGGGAAGGCCGGAAGAGATCCCACTCCTTATTCGGCATCGAAAATTTCAAGCTCATCGGATTAATACCATAGGCATAGGCGTCGCAGG
Source organism: Allium fistulosum (assembly GCA_030737815.1). Lineage (NCBI taxonomy): Eukaryota > Viridiplantae > Streptophyta > Magnoliopsida > Asparagales > Amaryllidaceae > Allium > Allium fistulosum. Next base: position 520,160,409 of record CM060906.1, on the reverse strand, counting down.
GTCGAAGGAGATCACGCAGAAACATCAAAGCGTTGCTTGGAAGGCCAATATGGTTTTTCAAGACCGATTAGTGTCGATCCCTCCCTATTGATCGGACTGATCCCTCCTCTAGAGGAGGTATTCCCTTGCTACACTTAGGAAATCATGCAGGAGTTATTCCCGGAAGCTTGGATGCTGAAGTTCGATTGAATGCTGACCAGGTAACCCACCAGAATAACGACGAGATGAATGTCCAAGGTGCACATCAAGAGGATGGTGGATCAAGAAGACGTGAAACAGCACGTAGGCATCGATCGGACCATTCACGTGAGGTAGAGCGTGACCACCGCTTGGCACCATCCATCCAGACACTGGCTTTATCGGAAATGGTCAGACTGTTGGTGAGAGAGAACCAAGGTTTGACTAACGATGACTAGGGAATTTTAAGAATCCATACCCCGGTTACTAACAATTTTTCGCATGTGGAATTTCGAGAAGGTTCAACATGCCATCAATGCTTGCCTATGAGGGAAAAACCACCCCAGGCAGCACATTATAAGATATAAATGGCTAATGGATTCTGCAAGAGCCAATGACGCGACCAAATGTAGATGATTTCCCATAACTCTCTTTTGAATAGCGACGATGTGGTTCACGGGACTACCCCCGCAATCAATTTCAACGATCGATGAGCTAGCAACCAAGTTCGTGGAGCAGTTCTGAATGCATGCGACTCGTCCTAAAGACGTGATGTCACTTTCCAGAGTAATCCAGGCTTCGAGGGAATCATTGAAGGACTATTTGGAAATATTTCATACCGCCGCTACAGAAGTCAGTAACCCAAATGATCATGCTATACTTATGGTCGTGACAAGAAAAATTGATCCGGATTCTGAGTTTAGTGATTGGCTAGCTGGAAAACCGCCTGCCACATTGGAGCGCTTTTATTCAAAGGCAGCTCAGTTTATGAGGAAGGGGGAAGCCAGGTTTTCTTGGAAAAAGAATGTCGTGGGATCGAATGGAGAAGCAGTACTAAGAAATATTGTAATAAAGTAGTTTGATGATAGCTTCGGGAAAATCTAGGTTAATGTTCAGAATAAGCCGAATCAACAAAAGAGAAATGGAGATAGAAATCGAGGCCGAAAGAGGGAGTCTGGGAGACTAAAGCCTATATTCCAATGTATAACAACTACACACCGCTAAATGCATCCTTAGAGAATATTTATCTATCCACTTGCAATACCCTGCAACATAGGAAGCCGCTTCCAAAAGAATCGTCAGAGGGATAGAATTAGACTGGAAAATATTGTAGGTTTGGCGAGTGTTATGGGCAAAATACAAATGAGTGCAGGCATCTCCAGGATGCTATAGGAAAGTTGATTCGAGAAAATAAATTACAACAATTTTTGAAAACTCTGCAGGATGGAAGATAGAGGACATCTGACCCCAATCGAGGACAAGCTCCACGTGGGGCTGATGATCCCGTGTGGACCGGTGGAAGGCTGGTGATAAATATGATAGTTGGAGGACCACACCCTACGAATAGGAGTTGGCAAGAAAAGGAGTGTTATGCTAGCGTGATAAGGCATGTAGACTGTGAATATTGTTCAAATACGAAAGACAGAGCTCCGGTGAAGCAGCAACGCATGATGGCGGATGATATTGTGTTTAGAAGCAGGGATTCAGATAAAGTAGAGGCCCCTACAATTGACCCGATGGTCATTTCTGCCATGACCGGCCCTGCTTTGGTGAGAAGGATTTTAATCGATTGTGGAAGCTCGGTGAATGTAATTTTCAAGAAAGCATATGATCAGATGAGAATGGAGACCTAAGGTTTAAAACCATCTAAAGCTCGCATACATGGTTTTAATGGCGTTGCGACTGAAGCTGTTGGTTATGTGGAGTTGCCCGTTGAATTGGGAGAGGGTGAACATAAGAGAGTGCGGATCCTACTGTTTATTGTTTTGGATGTTGACTCGTCTTACAATGTTTTTCTGGGTCGACCGGCCCTGGTTGAATTTCGGGCAGCTCTTGCCCCATGGTGTTCAACTTTAAAGTTCCAAATGGATAATGGTGTAGGAGTTGTTCATGGTGATCAGGCGACTGGACGTGCCTGTAATATAGCTGAGTTGAGCAAAGCTTAGCGCAAGGAGAAGGGAAAGGGTGTGGACTTTTCTAGTTTTCTTCGTTGATGAAGAGGAGCCCAAAGAAAGCAAGACTGCGCCGGCTGAGCAAAAGATTGATATCATGGTCAGCCACGATGACCCATCATGAGTCTTGAATATTGGGTCGCAACTCAGCCCCTTAATGATGAAAGAACTTGCTAGTTTTCTCCAAGCAAATCTAGATGTATTCGCTTGGACTCATTCTGACATGTGTGGGTTCTCGCCTGCTATTGTGAACCATGCATTAAACATTGAACCGAAGTATGTTCCGGTGAAACAAAAAAGGCAGGGCATGGATCCAGAGAGATCCATCACTCTTAAAGAGGAGGTGGATAAACTAAAAGTCAACGGGTTTATCCGCGATGCCCTCTATCCTGAATGGATATCCAATCCCGTACCGATAAAGAAGGAAAATGGAAATTGAAGAACGTGCATTGACTATTCATATTTGAACAAGGCATGTCCTAAGGACAGTTTTCCCCTTCCAAGGATTGATCAGTTAGTTGCTGCAGGACATGAATTGTTATCTTTTATAGATGCATAATCAGGGTATAACCAAATCTCGATGCATGTCCCCCATTAGGAACAAACCAATTTTGTTACAGATGTTGGATTGTATTATTATGTAGTAATGCCATTTGGATTGAAGAACACCGGAGCAACCTATCCATGCTTAGTTAACAGGATGATTAAAGATCAAATTGGGAAGATAATGGAATGTGAATGATATGCTCGTGAAGTCACGAGAATCAAGCAACCGCATTAGGGATTTGTCAGAAATGTTTGACATCCTTCGATATTACAACATGAAAATCAATCCTTTAAAATGTTCATTTGGTGTTGCATCTAGAAAATTCTTAGGCTTTATTGTCAATGCTCATGGAATAGAAGCTAATCCCAAGAAGATTCATGTTATTCGAGATATCCAAGCCCCAAGAACTATTAAACAAGTGCAAAGCCTGAGTAGGAAGGTTGCTACCTTAAGTCGATTTATCACCAGAGCAACCGACAAATGCATTCCTTTCTTTAATTTGATTAGGAAGGGAAAAAGAAATTTTGAATGGACATAGGATTGCAAAGACGCGTTTCAAGCTCTGGTGAATCATTTGGAGATACCCCATATCTTGTCAAAGCTGGTAGATCATGATGATTTGTGCATTTATTTGGTTGTACCAACACACGCTATAAGTGCCACCTTGATTCGCGAGGAGAATCGAATTTAGAGGCCGGTGTATTATGTTAGTAAACGATTAATAGGAGAAGAAAGGAACTATTTGAAGATAGAAAAATTATCGTACTGCTTGCTAATTGCATCACAGAAGCTTCATCCGTACTTCTAGGCACATCCGATCAATATTACATCGACCAGCCGTTACAACATGTCCTATAACGACCAAAGACGTCTAGAAGGTTACTTTAAATGGAACATTGAGCTTAGCCAGTTTGATATTACATATCTCCCTCGAAGAGCTATTCAGGGTCAAGCGCTGCGGACTTTATAGTGGAATTTGTGCAAGACGATCTTCTAGAAGGTAGCAAAATCCCTACCGTAAGATGCAAATTGTATACTAATGGAGCATCTAATGATCATTGTTTCGGAGCTGGGATTGTGCTTGTAACCCTTAAAAATCGATCAATCCCTTATGCTTTGAAGCTTGATTTTCCTACCACAAATAACGAGGCTGAGTATGAAGCGTTGATTGCTGGACTTAAACTCACTAGAGATCTTGGAGCTAAGTCTCTTGAAATCTTTTGCGATTCGCAATTGGTGGTGTATCAAGTTAGTAGAGACTATCAGTCTAAGGGACAACGACTTGCCTCATATTTACCTGAGTTCAAGAGTTGTTAGTAGAATTTGAATACTATGACGTTTCACATATCTCACATGACCAAAATGGAGAGGTTGATTCATTGGCAAAGTTCGGTAGTACCGGCAATACGCAACAGATGGGCTTGGTTCCGGTCGAAATATTTGATACCCCAAGTATTAATATGATGGGAATCGATCTAATATTGGAAACAAAATCCGAAAGGGAATCATGGATGACTCCATTTAAAGATTATTTACTATATGAAATCTTGCCTGAAAGAAGAAATGAAAAGCGACAAACCCTTCGCAAAGCTTCATGGTATACTATGCAAGAAGACTCTATGTATAAGAAAGGTTTCTCAGTTCCCTTACTCCGGTGTATCGCTCATGACGAGACAAAGCGTGTTCTGAAAGAAATTCATGAGGGAGAATACGACGATCACACTGGGAGGTAAACTCTGGTGGAGAAGATACTTAGTTATGGATATTATTGGCCAATCTTAAATCAAGACATTGCTGACTATGTAAGATGATGTGACAAATGATAGACATATGCAAAAATCCTAAGAGCTCCGCCAACAGAAATCACGCAAATGGTGTGCCCATGGCCATTCGCTATGTGGGTATTGACATTATCTGCTCTTTACCAATCTCTAAAGGTGGTGAGAAGTATGATATTGGTGCGGTTGATTACTTCCCAAATGGGCTGAGGCGGAACCGTTAGCTACGATCACAACCAAGAAAGTAATTAACTTTATTGTTCAAAACATCATATGTTGCTTCGGTCTTCCATAAACTTTTGTAACAGATAATGGGACTCAATTCTATAGTGTTGAATTTAAAGACTTTTGTCGAAGATATCGTATTGAAAAGAGGTTTGCAGCGATCGCTCACCATCTGGCAAATGGACAGGTTGAAGCTGTAAATAAAATTATCAAGTCTATTCTAAAAAGCGTTTGGAGAAGACTAGAGGCAAGTGGGTGGATGAACTTCATACGACACTTTGGGCCTACGGAACCACTTACAAGTCCACGACTAGCCATACTCCATTCGCCCTTTCTTACAGTTCCGAAGTCGTTATTCTAGTAGAACTCAAAGTCCCTTCTCGTCGAGTGACTTACTACGATCCTAAAACAAACAAAGATCTTCTCTTCGAATCTTTGGACTTTATAGATGAGAAGCTCGAGGAAGACGATTTAAGAGCAGTTGCACATCAACATCTAGTCGCCCGATATTACAACACTAAAGTGCAATCAAGGACCTTCGAAGTTGGCGATCTCGTCTTGAAACAGGATGTTCCTACCCTGTCACACATGCACCTGATTTGGGAAGGACCATATGTCATTGAACAGAGGGTTGGATAAGGAACATTCAAGCTAGCAACTGTCAATGGCATTGCACTTTTGAGAGCGTGGAATCACGAGCATTTGCGATGCTATTTCACTTAGATTATTTCCTTTACATTTCAGTTCTATTTACTTTCAGAATTTTGCTTTAGCATTTGATTTTCTGAATATGTAGTAAGACAGATAGGTGTGAATAATCTCCTATAGTTTGAAATCGATCAATCATACTAATCCCCGATGGGTTCAAACAAGATGAGCTCCATTAATTTGTTTATTTAACAATTCCCGTAAATGATCCAAAGAATAGGACATGCAGTAAGGAATAAATATGGCCGACAATCTGGAGATTGAAAAATTCCTGCCCGGTCTGTGGGACTGAAGCGAATCAAGGCGAGCAAATGGAGTACGACTTAATTGCTCCCAAAATAACTCTAAGTCCCTAGAGTGTGTACTAGAGTATGTCCATAAGCCGGGCGGAGACCGACTGCCCACAAAATAACTCTAAGTCCCTAAAGTGCAAATTGGAGTGTAAACACGAATGAATAAATGAGTGGATTCCGACCGTTCTCTATTCCGCAAAATAACTCTAAGTCCCCAGAGTGCGGACTGGAGTATAAATACAAATGAATAGATGAGTGGATTGCGACCGTTCTCTATTTTGCAAAATAACTCTAAGTCCCCAGAGTGCGAACTAGAGTATAAACACAAATGGATAGATGAGTGGATTTCGACTGTTTTCTACTCCGCACCTGGAATCAACAGGAGGAACACAAACTACTAAAAGCTGAATACGATAGCTCATTATAGCTCCAGCTTGGTGTTCTTTACGACTTGAGGCAACGATTGCAAGGAGGCCTTGGGATGGAGATAGTGAATTGTTAACAGAATTTACAATCAACGAATTACAAGTAGACTGAATGGAAAGTAATTTTTCAACTATTTAAATAACAATTCACATGAATGCTTAATCGAAAACAAAAACTTTTATTTACAGGTGCCAAAATTTTTGTACAAGTTATGTCAAAAGATTGAGATCCATACCCGTACAACTATGACTAGTGAAAGAAATAATTATGCAAACTATATACAATGACATGAAGTAACAACTACTTCTTCGATTTTCTTTCCCTTTTGGATTTTTCAGGGGTGGAGCCACTCGTACTTCTCTTTCGAGACCCTTTACTGCCTTTGGCCGAAGAACTTGTGAGAGTAGGAGGGATTTCACCAGGAATCGACCCGCCTTATGGAATAACTTGCAACGGTACAAGATACAGATCATCAATTTACACCTTGGCGAGCTCACTTTAAGCTTTTCATTTCAACATTTCCTCCTTCTCGATCCTCTCCCACATCCTAGTTTTGTCAACATGCTCCGAAGCACCGGTAATTATTACATCATCAGATTCATCGGCCTGGAGAGGGTCTTCGATTTTTCCTTCATCAAGGGCACCGATGACTTGGGCATCGGGCCTTGGAACATCAGAAGCGGTCGGGTCTTCGGTCGTTTTCTCATGTTGCTCCGCGGTTGCGCCACTTTTGGGGTTCTGATCTGGGCCCGCAAGACATGTAAAATTTATTAAAACATGGGTATTACCTAAAAACCATGGCGCGTGAAAAACAAAATCTTTTTATATACGGAGGAGTGTTGCATGATACCAGCATCTGATTAACTTTTTGTAGTTGCTGGATGCCTCTTTCTAGGATGGGAGATAACATTTTGATTCAAATCCTGGCTTATCTGGATCGTAGCCGAGATTTTGCTATATGTCAAGATAGGTTGATGGTCCCGCAACTTGGGTTTTAGAGGAAACCTTAGGATCAATTATTGAAGACCCGACAATACCTCTCCTTCTTTACTATGTGCAGAAGCCTTGAAAAATCGAAGTTTTGCAACGGCCAGATCTGAAGGCTCATTTCCACAAAGAACCTCCCTCACTTATTCTTCCTCATTAAATTTTACTTCACCCAGCTCTTCCTTCTTCATTTTAACAATATGCTCCCCACCTTCAGCAAGCGATACGAGGTAACCCTCGCTATGAAAGCTTAAGTTGCGATGGAGCAGGACTTTAGCATTGTATTCAATGATCAGCAAATCGAATAAGTCCTTGATCTTGTTCCCGCCGGACTCCATGGTGTCTTCCACCTAGGAGTTGACTTGTTCAATCATCGCTTTTCGGACTTCTTCTCCGGCCTCTTCTTTGAAAATTCTTCAAGTTCCTCAATGCAGCAAGAAAAAGCATCTTTCTCCTTTTGCCAAGAGTCCTTTTCTAAAGCGAGTGTCCCGCTGCGATGGAGTGCAACATCGAGTTCTTTTTTATGAGAAGTTTCTAGACGACTCATCGCCTCTACTGTTTCCTTGGCATTCTTTTCTGCCTCAGCAAGTTGGGTTTTAATTTCTAGCAACTCGGCATCCCAGTGCTTGATTATATCCTTGTCATGTATTGCTTCCAACTTGAGATGATCTATTTCATGTTGTCGCTTGATAGAACTTCAGAAACTTATTTTTCCAAGTGTATGAATGATTCTTGTTGCAAAAATACATCGTTCACACATGCTAGAGAGCATTCCTTGGCATGCCCTGGGATTATATGAATAGAAAAAAATGCTTGAAAGAACTCCAGATGTTAGTAAATTCAAAGGAAAAATTATGACTTGGGTCGGTGAACTTGAGGGAAAAGTGGAAGCAGTACTTGCATCCTTCTAACCATCATCTTGCAAATCTAGGAGGGCATCGCACATAGAACCATTCATGTTTAAACTGTGAAAGTTTGTTCCAAGCACCCGTCTAGACATGGCAATTTGGCGAAGGTTCAAGGAAGATGTAAGATGGGCTTCCCAAACGTCTTTCAAAATTATAAATGAATCTGATGTCTTTAGGAGTAGGCGGACGGAATCGAACATTCATGAACAATAGGAAAGTCCCGTGAATAAAAGCATAACTATTGGGATGAAGTTGTGTAGGGGCGATCTCGAGATATCTCAACATCTCCCGAACAAATGAATTAAAGGGTGTAACGCATCCAGCCCAACACATAAACTTGTTGCATGCTGTATACCCGGCTGGGGCAAGTGAGGTCTAACTTGTTTTGTAGGAACCAGGACATCCTCGAACGGAATTCCATGGATGGAGCATAACTGGCGAAGAGCAGCTTCGCCAATTCGAGAAGCTTGTCATGCACTAGATTATCAAGTTGAATGGCGCCCTCGACAGCGTCAAGAGCAGGGCTAATATTTTCCGTCAAAAGGACTGGAATTTCAGAGAAAATATCTTATTTTGGGTTAGAAGCTTCTATTCGTTCTACATGATGGCTTGGAGAAGGCCTTCCACATATAGTTGCAGAACTTGACTTCACTTCAGAACCAATATGTCACATCTCTTAATCGAAAGACATGTCAATTGGACGCTAGATGGACTTCTTTCCGACAGTTTAGACTTGTTTCGATTCAAAGACATCATGTTACTCACAAGATGTACTTTGGAGGGCAAGTGTTACCCGGTATCCTAAACCGGCTATATTGGACTGATTATGCAAGATAGAAGGATGACCAGGGGGCAACGGCTGTAGGACCTGGAAGCAGAGCTCAAATAGTTATTTGAAGCCAAGATTGAACGAATGGTAGATAGACGATGCAGGATTCTAGAAATATGGAAGTTAGGTTGGAACTCAAGAGGGATGTGCGTAGCCTTGTGGAACAAGAGGGATCGACATAGCCTTATGGAACAGGAGGAATCGGTATAGCATTACGGAATATGGGGATCGACATTATATAATGGAATTCAAGGAATAAGTATGCATGGTTCGGCATGATTGGATATGTAGATGGATCACTATAACATATAATAGCGATTGGCATACAAAGTATGGAGTGAACCATGAGGGATCGACATGATCCGCTAAGAAGGGGTTGGTAGAGATAACCTCCAAGTGGATCTAAACCAAAGATCAAGCAAAAGCACGAGTTCCACTTATCCAATCAACATGATAATAAGCAGCTAACGTGTCTAAACATAAAGAAGCCACCATAGGGATTGCTGCCCAAGAATCAACCAATGTAGGGATCGGTACCGATCCCTCTTCATTGGAATTTAGGCCTAGCAACCCCTATGGTAGGCCTATATGAATAAGAAGGTCCTATAGCCGAAATTTCAGAGAGATTGGTGGTTGCTTTCACCAATAAATACTAGCCTAGGGGGTCATTCTGAGATCTTTACGCTGTTGGTTACATAGTTCTTTATTGTAATCAAGTTTTTTCCTTACTTCTTGCTATTTGCTGCTATAATCAAATTAATAGTAAATCAATAAAGAGAATCTTCAAAGTGTACATAGGTATATGACGCCAAACAACTGTAAATCCTTGTGTTCTTGATTATAGCATTGATTATAGCTATAATCAACTGGATCAAAGCTATAATCAAAGCTATAACAACGAGTTAAACTATAGTCTATTTGTTATGATAACTTAATTTTTGTTGGAAATTTTGACGAGTAAATGACTTAAATTTCAAGATAATGACCAAAACCTATATTTAACTTATTTGTGTCAATTTAAAAGTAAATCCTTCATTGTAAATATTTTCAAAAAATCACATTCATCTCTTTGTAAATAAATCTTGCATTTTGTAAATATTTTCATCCTGCATTTGGATTTTGTGGGTAGTATCCATTGAAAACCCTCACGAGACAACAATCGTCCTACTGGGGACACCCAGAGGTTTAACGGCTTGTTGCATATGCTTAATGCAATCGTGCTCCCTATGAAAACATATTTATCTTAGTTTTTTTCTTTATTCGAGGACGAATAAAAAGATGGGTATTTGATGTGCACGTAAATGTGCATATTTTTACCACCATATTTAATAAATTTAAATTAAATAAATGATCATATCGGGTATTTTAACTTGTTTAAACTAAAATTCAAATTATTTCAAATTGTCACATATTCATCTTCATCCAAGGGCAAAATGGTCATTTTTGTGCATATATTAATTTTCTAAAATTTAATTGAAAATTTATATATTGTTTTGTAGGAATTTGAATTCATATACAAGTGGTTTCATGATGATATATGCATGCGCAAGAGTGAAGAGAACAAATGAAGATGGAAATAATTCAAAGTGAAGATAATGGAGGACCCCACCTACCCACCTACCTCAATGTACAAATTAGAGGCTAATGCACATGCTTATGGAATTAATGGCTTCATGTACACTTAAATGATGATTAGTAGAAGCTAATGATTACTTGGCCTCCACACTTTCTCAAGGGTATTTTGGGCATTCCCCAAAAATATGAATTAGGGTTTAACACATGTATAAGTACCCCTTATGTTTCATGTAACCCTCTTCTTGCTTAGTATCTCTTAGTTAGTTTTTAGCTTAGAAAATAAATCAAAGCACTCTTTCTTTTCATGGCTACCTAGCCATTTCTTCTTTTCATGTAACTTTTTTATGCAATTTAATACACGTTCCTTTTCTTTTCTTGTTTATTTCCTCTTATGTTGTAGTGTAGATTTGTTTATTTATGCAAGTAGTGTAGATTTTCTTTTATGCAATTAGATTAGTTCTCTTTTTCATTAGTTTTCATTTTCCTTTCTTTTTTGCTTTCATGTTGCTAGCTACATTTGTTAATCAAATGACAAATATGAGAGGCTAAACCCCTTCAATTTAGGGGTAATAAAGCTCTCTAATTATGTAGCTTTAACTATTTATTAATTCATGCTCTCTTTTTGTGCTTAATGATGATGATAGAAATGGTTTACTAGTTGTTTTTGCTTTGAATTTGATAGCCTATATTGTTGACATCAAATAGGCTATGCTTAAACAACCACTAATACTAATTGCCTCTTCATCAAAATATGATTATGGCAAAAGAAAGCGATTTGAAATTAAAATTTGATGGTCTATATTTCTAATCAATAGTTAATTGGCCATACTTAAAATAGATTTCATTTTCATTGTCAAATTTCATCAAAGTTAGTAAGTGGTTTAAGGGGTGTGTTATAGTTTGATGGCTTATGTTGGCTATTCAATAGCACAAATATGTCATACTTATGATAAGCACATCAATTAAAGCACTAATGACCATAAATGAGAGATTATGATTTCATATGTTTTGAACTACATGATCTAGAGAGTGGATTTATTCTCTAAATTGTCATTTAACCCTTATATTTGCATCTCTTTTCTTTTAGTTAGTTAGCTAATTTTCTAATTCTCTAGCTTAACTTTCACTCGAATTTGGTTTAATTTGATTGAATAGATTTTTAAAATCCTCAATTCCCTGCGGATCGACCCGTATTCGCTATGTACTACAAGTGTACGTCGTGCGCTTGCGGTTATTTTTGTTTCAAAATTTTTTGACGGTTTTCTAATCCGATAGAAATTCCGTCGATTAATAGCAGGGTCAGAGGAGATAACATAGTAATATCTGAGCTTCGCTTGGCAGACCAATATAGTCTGCCAAGACCGATCGGTGCCAATCCCTCCCTAGGGATCGGTACAGATCCCTCCTCCAAAGGAGAGATTCCACCACTACACTTGGTAAATCACGCAGGAGCTATTCCCAGAAGCTTGGATTTTGGAGTTCGATTGAATGCTGACCAGGTACCCTCCCGGAATGATAACTACATGAATGTCCAAGGTGCACATCAAGAGGATAGTGGACCAAGAAGGCGTGAAACGGCCTATAGGCATCGACCAGACCATTCACGTGAGGTGGTGCGCGACAGCTGCTTGACACCACCCATCTAGACACCGAATTTATCAGCAATGGTCAGGCAATTGGGGCGAAAGAACCAAGGTTTGACTAATATGACCGTGGAATTTCGAGAAGCCATACCCCATTTAATGATAATGTTATGCATGTGGATTATCCGAGAAGGTTCAACATGCCATTAATGCTAGCCCATGAGAGAAAAATGACCATTTCCTATTGTAGAAAGGATCGGGAAACTCGCAATAGAGTGCAGTTACCAAGTAGTTTGGTAGGATTCCATAATGTTTTTCATATTTCTCATCTAAGGAATTGTATTCGAGATCCAGAGACTACATAGCACCGACTGTGTTAGATGACTTAGTAGTGGAACCGAATTTGACTATAGTTAGAAAACTAGTTCGTATAGTCACGAGAGATGAGAAGACGCTAGGGAACAAGACAGTCAGATTAGTCAAAGTCTAGTGGAGTGACGACAAGAGAGACTGTACTTGAGAAACTGAGAGCAGGATTCGAGATACTTATCTTGACTTGTTTCATGGTATGTTTTACCTTTATGATTTATTTTGATGAGTACCTTATCGTAATTTAGAGGACGAAATTCTTTAAGGAGGGGAGTCTGTAACGACCCTAATTTAGACTAACATTATTTAAGATATTTAATTTGGTAAATTAATGAAATAATGTCAATGGTTAAGGGATTGAGATTTGTATATTTATAGGGTAGCCGTGCCAAATTAACTAATGAACTAAAGGGAAATAAAATAGAATAGATAAGGGTAACAGGATAAGGGAAAAATAAGAATAGGTTATATTTTTATACTCTACACCCTTATACCACTTTCATTTTACGTTCACAAACAAAAATTAAACCAAGTAAGGCCGGCCACCATTAGGGGAAAGCAAGAGGAAGATAAGCAAGAATCAAAAGAAGGAAGCTTAATCAAATTCATTCAAGAAGCAAATTTCAAACTCCTTAATCACAAGCTAAGGTGAATAATAGATTACATATCATATTTCTTGTTTTTAGATCTAGATCGGATCATAATCTATTTTTGCAAAGTATTATGCCATGTTTTGAATGTTAAATAGATATATATGCTTGTTGATGAATTTTGTTTGTTTATATGGACTTTATGATCAGATTTGATTTGAAAAACTTATCAAATGACATCCGAATACCTTGCGATTTTGATACAAGCTCAAAGATATTATTTTAGAGATGGGTTTCAAGTTTCAATTTTTTTTGAATTAATGTGCATTTATTATGAATTTTCTAGCGAAGAAAATGGTTAAATTGGGTTTAAATTAATTACGGCTATTATATCTTAGCTTTGGGTCAGAAATTTATATACGTTAGAAAACATATAAAAAGTGATTTATGGGAATTTTTGTAGAATTTACCTAAGTGTTTTAATAAGTGTATAAAATTATTTAAGGTATGGGACTTAAATGTTTTATTTGTTTATAAAAGGAGAAGGGCAATTTGTAAATGTTTCGAATTGTTAATCTCTGAAATTCGGTAGCACTATAGGAAAAGATTTTGAAAAATTACTGGCAATCAATCATATGTTGACAAATAAAGCAAGTTAGTTGGAAAGAAATTACTTTATAAAGTTAAAAACTAGTTTTATAAGGTTTTACTGCTTCGCCACTTATAGCAGCACCTTTCGATCTCATGCTGCCACCTCCACCAAAGTCGAAACTAATACACATGGTATCAGCTTCGGTACATAGTGGATTGGAGTTAGGCGAAAGATATGGAGTTGAAACAAGGCTTTCGAAGGGATTGAAGTAACTTCTAAAAACTTAAAACTATTTTGGTTGTAATTGAGGCTTTCAAATGAGATAGGTTTTGACTTGATCAATTGTTTTAAAGAAAAGAGCTTTCGAAAGAGGTTGCCGCCTTTGTTTTAAAAAGAAGCTTTCGAAGGGGTCGAAACCCCTGCTCCCGCATTCTACCTTTCGGAGAAATTCCTTCTAGAGGGTTCTTTTGTTTTAATCCTTGAATCCGCTTCTCAAATGCTTTCGAAGAGGATGGTTTCGACACTATCCACTTCTTTTATTTAGGAAAATGCTTTCGAAAGTGATTCTTTCATCCCAGTTCTTTTAAGACCCTTTTTATATTTTGAAAGCTAAACCCAAAGGTTTCGGAAGGAAGGTTTTAAGTGGTTTTGAAACTATGTTCCATAAACTTTTACTTGAACCCAAGACTTTCGAAAGGTTTGTTTTAAGTAGAGGACTTTAAGGCTTTCGAAAGGTAATTAATTAAGGTATTGAGGAGGAGGTTCCCCAATATTTTTGAAAGATATATGCTAAAGGTTTCGAAGGGGTGATTCCCTAATGTTTTCGAAAGGTTTTCCTTTAGTGTTTAAAAAGAAGGTTTCCTATATTTTCTAAAAGCAAGTTTGAAGTGTTTTGAAAAGAGGATATCTAAGGTTTTATAAAGCTTTCAGAACAACACTTTCAATGGTTTCGAAAGATCTATTGTAAATGGTTTCGAAAGGTATGTTTTGGACTTTTGGCCTAATGTTTCAAAGTAAAGTAGTTAACTTGTTTTGAAAGAGGTACTTTCAAAGGTTCGAAAGAGATTGTTTAAATATTTCAAACAAGGGTTTCAAATGATTTCATCAATAATGTTTTAGATAAAGCATATATTATGGCAAAAAATATTTGAGTAAAGGAAATAGTATTTTTTCCTTATTTAAGTATGATTTAAAGGGTTAAATTAGTTTTGAATAGTTTTCATTGAAAATTTAAAGGGTTAACTAAGTAAATGACTCCGATATTTGAATACCATATGGGACTGGTATATGGTCACACCCTGTACATAAGCAATAACCCCCAGCTAATTTAGTCCAAAATACCAATGTGTAGGGCTTAGTCATAGGTAAGAATTAAATGATGTTACACACTGAAAGGAATATATATATATATAGAAGGAGGATAGGTTATTGGTGAGCCCGCAAAATCATTAGGATTAGGTGACCCTTGGAGAAGTAAGTTAAGGACTGATCGCCCAGGAGTGTGTCTAACAGATGTTAGATTATTTATTATGTCTAGTAGGCCGGAGTTAACCAATGATCAGTAGTTAGCCAAACAAACTATATTGTTTGGATATATAGTCCATTTGTTACCTGTTTACGAGCATATATGATATTTTTATTATTGTTTTAATTAGTTTGATTGCAGGATTTTGATTTGAAAAAAGGTATGTTGTAAAGGGATATTAGTGAGGGAAACCCGTTCCGCTAAGCGGCGTGGTCTCACTTAATATCAGTAGACCGAGATGTAATAGTATTATTCACACTAGATTTATGTCTGACTCAAATTTTATATTTTTCCCTTTAAACTCTTGGGTGCTCAAAATTAATTTGAGTAGATTGAGAATCAAGGTTTTACAGGTTTAGTAAGTGGATGAATAAAGCTTTCGAAGACGAGTAGGAGGCTAAAGTTAGCTATTTAGGAATTGTTATTTTTTATTTCCACTATGACACATTAAAACTATTTTGTCTATTTGAGTACTCTAATCATCCAAGGGGGCATCCTCATATGTCTCTCTTGGCATATTCTGTAATAATTATATTTGATTAAAACCCGGGAAATGTTTGGGAATGTGTAATGCAATATGAAACATGATTTTTTTAAATGCAATCAGTAAAGTTGCTGCTTTTGAAATCTATGATTTTGTTTCATATTCATGTGCTTCTGATATTATGGATACCATTAACATTATCGTATTTTGTCATCGGAAATTAATACTATAGATGACTGCAGCATCTGTAGCGCTTAGCTTTGGGCCTTTCTAATGTTACAACTTAGTATCAGAGCCAGTTTTATGAAAAACTTAAATAAAATTTCAAGGTTAAAATGATTTTGAAAACATAATCCTAAGTAATTAGAGAAAAGATCCGGGTATAGGATAATCCTATAGTAACGTACTTTTGTTTGCTATATATAAGTATATGCTTTATCTCTATTCTCCCATCTCTCTTAGGCTATTCATTTATAACTTATAAAGGCTCGAATGTAGATTTTACGGAGGTAAGCTATGGATGCTAGAAATGGATGAGTTAACATTGGTGGGGGAAGCACCACAACTAATGGAAATGCTAGACCAAATACCAGGAGGAGTCAAGGTCGGACATAAGCTGCAAATGTGGGTGCTGGAGTCCCGCAAGTCGACAAGGGAGCAATGTATTAGTTTTTCGTAAACATGATGCAAGCAGGAGTGGCTGCTAGGTTAGTTGGAGGAAATGCTAAAGGAGGAAATCATGAAGCTCCAGTGTTTAATAACTATGCTATTTTGAGTGGAGATTATGCTTGGCTTGGAGGAACGCTATTTACTGGTAATAAAGACGCAATCGAAGTGGAGAACTAGTTACTTCATTGCAAGAGGATTTTCGTTGATTTAGTGCTCAACAATGACAGGAAAGGAGACTCGCTTCTAGATAGCTACAAGGGCTAGCACTGTATTGGTGGAATAGTGTTACTATTGGAAATCAATGAGCAGACTATGACTTGGGCTAAGTTCAGGAAAAGATTTAGATAAAGGTTTATGTCAGAGTTTGCTAGGTCTACTCTGCTCATGAAATTTGCTGAGTTGGAGCAGGGAGATATGACAGTACTTGAGTATGCAACCTGATTTAAAGAGCAAGCAAGGTACGGATACACTACGGTTGATACTATTGTTAAGAGGAATGAGAAGTTCATTTGTGGGTTGAAGCCCTAGCTTGCTAAGACCACATTATCGCATATTAGAGATCCATGCGATATTGCTGTTGAGATGTTCTTGAGGCAGGATGAGATGCTTGCTTTTCTTGAAGGAAATAAGGCAAGAATCTCAAGGAGGGCAGAGTTAGAAGAGGAAGTTTTTCCATAAGAAAAGGGCTTAGAAGGGTGGAGCCTCTAAGAAAGAAAATGGCAGAGGTTGCCTGTTATAAGTGTGATAAAAAAGGACACTATGCCCATGAATGCTGGATAGGTAAAGGAAAGAAAGCTGCTGAGAAGAAAGGGGTGAGGTGTTTCAACTGTGATCAGATTGGGCACTATAAGAACCAGTGCAAGAATCTAGCCATGGATGGGAAAGGCAAGATGTTTGCATTGGAACCAGCTACCTCGAGACCAACAGTAGAGGAGAAGGGAAAAGTTGTTTTGGGAAGTATGATTTTGATTCATGGTGTATCAGATAGAGTTCTATTTGATACTGTTGCATCACATTCTTTTATATCTTATTGTTTGGTAGATAAGCTTAACCTAGAACCCTCGTACCTAGTTACTTCTTTAAGGATTGCAAATCCGATAGGAGGGTATGCGACACTTGGGATGAAGTGTGACCATTTAGAGTTTGAATTGTTAGGTCATACCTTTGTTTGTAGTTTGCATGTGGGTTCACAATTATTTTGGGTATGGATTGGTTAAGTAAATACGATGCTAGGATATTTTGCCACGATAGGAAATTATCGCTTAGACACCCTGACTATAGTGATCGGATTGTACACTCCATAAAAGACCCTAGTTTTGAGGTTAATTCTTTGTTGGGTGTTGTGGAGGTAAAAGATGAGTTGAATCGAGTTTTCGTTGTTAGAGAATCCACCGATGTCTTTGAACCCGTAGTAGGATTGCCGCCGAAATGACCCATTGAGTTTCGGATAGATTTAGTAATAGGAGTAGAATCGGTGAGTAGACCGCCAAGAAGAATGACAACTACCGAGATGAGGGAGTTAAAGGTGCAGTTGGTGGATTTGGAAGGCAAGAATTTTATTAGAACAAACAGTTCGCCTTGGGGAACAACTGTAGTGTTTGCCAAGAATCCAGATGGATCGTTAAGTTATGTATCGATTATCGTAAGTTGAACGAGAAAACGATAAAGAATCGATATCCGTTACCTAGAATTGACGATTTATTCGACCATTTGAGTGGAGCCAAAGTATTTTCCCAGTTGGATTTAGCAACATGCTTCTATCAGCTTAGGGTGGCAGAGGATAGTAGTCCTTTGAGGGCATTTAGAACCGGATATGGATTGTACGAATGGTTAGTAATGCCGTTCGGACTAACTAATGCGCCAACATTTTTTGTAGATTTGATGAACCGAGTTTCCCAAGAGCACTTGGATAGGTTCGTGTTGGTATTCATAGATGATATTTTGATATAATCTACAGATGAAAGAGAGCATGAAGTTCATCTTATAGTGATGCTTGAGACGTTGAGGCAACATCAACTGAAAGCTAAATTTTTGAAGTGTCATTTCTAGAAGAAGGAAGCGAAGTTTCCTCGTCATGTAGTCTCAGAGAAAGGGTTGTCTATAGATCTGGCCAAGATCGAGGTGGTGAATAATTAGAAGAGACATGAGATAGTGACTGAGATAAAGAGTTTTCTTGGATTAGCTGGTTATCATTGGATATTCATAAAGGTTTTTTCGCGGATAGCGGCATCGATGACCAAGCTAACGCGAAAGGATGTGAAGTTCGTTTGGACCGATAAGTGTGAGGAAGCATCCAACAGATTGAAACACTTATTGACTCATGCACCTATGTTAGTTGTTCCAGAAGGAAATCAGGATTTAGTAGCATATACAGATGCATGTAGAACAGGGTTAGAAGCTGTGTTAATGCAAAGGGGTATAGTGGTTGCCTATGGATCCTGACCGCATGAGGTTAGATATCCAACGCATGATTTTGAATTAGCTATGGTAATATTTGCATTGAAGGTGCAGAGACATTACCTTTTGGGAGAAAGATTTGAATTATATATGGATCATAAGTTGCTAAATTATTTATTCTCTCAAAAGGAGTTGAATATGAGACAGTAGAGGTGGTTAAAGTTTATAGCCGCTTATGACTTTGGTATTGAGTACACACCAGGAAAAGGCAACAAGATTGTGGATGCACTTAGCAGAAAACATCAGGATGCAATGTTGGCAATGATAGCTAAGTGGAAAGATTTAGAAGCATTGACGACATGCAGAATACAGTGGAGATCTGAAGCTAGATGTAGTAGGGGAACTGTTATGTTGTCATGTTTAGAAGTTCAACTGGTGATGATCCAAAAGATTGCTTTTAAGCAGAAGGAGGATTCATTATTAGTTGAATGGATCGGAAGATTAAGGGATGGAACAGAGAGCGATGACTTGAAAGATTATAGTCTTGAACAAAATGGATGGTTAAAGAAGAAATGGAGTGTTATCCGAGTTTTTAACCCAGCAGATATCGGAAGTAAGCAAGGTAGCCTTAAGCTGCAGGATGTTCAAGAGCTAACCAGAAATGTTACGATTAGAGTTCAACAAGGACCGAGCTACATGGTTAAGATGATAACCTGAGTCAACGAAGCCAGGAAAGCCAGTTTCCTTGCGAATCAACAAGGGTTTGAGAATAAACAGCCAGCGACTTGCCATTAGCATGTGACTACAACGACAAATACATAAGAAGACATCTCTAGTGTCGGAGTCCAGGATCGACCTCTGTGGCCTTAACGAGAGCAGCCAATGTACTCCTTGAAGACCACGAACAAACGAACTACAAAATACGACTAAAGGAAGAGGAATTCAGCTGGCGAAAATCGAATAAGTCGATGGGTCACGACTGACCCATGGACCATGGGTCGCTTGTGACCCATACCCCATGGGTCGCTAGCGACCCATGGAGTTCATCAATTTTCAACCACTGAGTCATTTCAGGTCGCCTGCATGTTACCTAAGACCTAAAAATGATGGGCCTAGCCCAAGAACCCTCCAACCTCTATAAATAGCTTGGCTTCTGCAACATAAAAGGGGTTCTGAAAACTGACTGCTGAAGCTCGGCTAGAACTCTTCTTCACCTCTAACCTTCCACGCAACGATCTTAAAAGGAATACACCATGATTCTCCGATGGATTCTAACTCTGGAGATCCAATTTAACTTTGGATTAGCTGAAGCCTTGTAATCAAACAACCTTTGTAATAGCAGTCGGCTTGTAATAAAAATATAAAGTGGATGTAGGCTTAGTTAACAACCGAACCACTATAAAAATCTTCTATCTCTTTTCCTTTATTGCTTTTTCCTATTTCCATGATCTGTTATATTGCTCTATGATTACAGAGCTGGTGCTTTCAAATCTAAACCAGGGTGTTGGTCCACTTTTTGGGTCAACATTTTGGTGCTTTTACCGAGAAACTACAACCTAGGGTCCAGATCTAGCTATTTACTTTGGATTGCACAAGTCCAGAAGTTAGATCACCACTTTCAACCCAAAATCCAGATCTAGCTATCTACTTTGGATTGCATAGATCCAGAAGTTAGGTCTCCAATCTCTGTTTAAAGATCCAGCTGTCTTAAAAGGTTAAATGGCTCCCGGAAGGAAAAGAACTGCCTTTGGAAGATCCATAGGGGCGGCAATAGCCGCAGAAGTAGTTGGTACCCAACAGGCTAAAGTAAATGCTTCTAGCTTAGGGAATCAAGCTTCAGGATCCTCTAGTCAGATGGGGTTGTTACCAGAGATGAGTTGAATAAGATGGCTGAGGAAATCAACCAATGAATGGAAGAGAGTCAAATGGCTCTAATGGAAAAACTCAATGCCCTGATAACTCTTCAATCAAATCCCATTCAGAGAACCATCCCTGAACCGGCTACTGCCGTTAAGCAAGAAAACTACTTTGTTTTCGGTTTACACAAGAGAAACGGAAAACAGCCGTTGGAAAGGATGGCAATAGGGAAAAACTTGGAAGAGAATGAAAACACTCCACTTGACCCGAGACAACCAAATCTGAATTTGGATCAGGGGGCTAAAACTCCACTGGAGGATGTAGCTTTGAACCTCTCTGATTCAGAAGGCGGAGAGCATGGTGATCATGTATGGGAAGATGCCAATGCATTCGAAAACATTAAAATCATCCAGACTGCCTTAGTTAGGCCAAATGCTTGCCAACAAGGTCCCGTAGGAATGGCCCTCCCGAACACAAGAGACCTTAGGTATCAGCCCACGTGCCAGGATCGTTTGCTGAACCAAACACTTGGCTCAGTGACTAACTGCTGCCCCCAGGATCACCGGGAATTAGAAGCATATATAGCAGACATGGTCAAGCAACTAATGGATGAGAGTAAAAATAAAAAAGATGATGAGTGGGGATCTGCCCTAAGTCGGACCCCTTTTACCGAAGAGATTCTGAATGAAAGATATTCGAAAAAGTTTACCATGCCAACCATTCCCTCCTATCATGGCACTAAAGATCTGAAACCCCATTTGTACAAATATAGTTGGTACATGGACGGAGCCAATGCTCCGAAAGCTGTACGCTGCCGATGTTTTCCCATCTTCCCAGAAGGGTTTGCATCCATGTGGTTCACTAGACTTCCTCCAAAATCCATCGCTACTTTTGACCAACTTGCCACAAAGTTCCTTGAATAGTTCAGACTTCATACCGCCCTACCGAAGGACGTCATGTCTCTATCAGGACTGGTTCAAGGACGCAACGAGTCGTTGAGATCATTCATGAATAGATTTAACATGGCGGTAACGGAAGTGAGTAATCCTAATAAGGACATGGTTTTTATGGCCCTAAGTCGCGCTATTCATCCTGAAATGGAGTTGGGAAATGGATTAAGATGAAGCAGCCCACCAACAGGAAAGGGTTCAACCGCAAGGCAAGCCAATATTTGAGGTTGGAAGTGGCACAGGAGATGGAAAGAAAGGCTGCTGGAACGCAACAGACGAACACCGAACATAATGTCATGACTCCTAATCAAAATACATGCAACCCAGGCAATAGCCAAGGGGCCGCGGGGAGGAATGGAAACCAGAAGAGAGGAAACCAAAACTCCGACAAGAAAAATGGTGGTGGTCGCAACAAAAGGTTTAAAGAGTTTGGACCAGGAGATTATACCCCCTGAATGAACCCCAGAGAATATCTATCTCGCAATGCAAGAAACTCAAGAGTATAGAAAACCCCCCAAGAAGGAAGCAATGGAATAGAAGAAGGGGTCAGGGAAATTCTGTCGCTTCCATGAGACACACGGGTATAACACAAATGAATGCCGCCACCTCAAGGACCTCATTGAAGGACTAATCCGAGACAACAAGCTCCAGCAATACGTTAAAGGGCCGCCAAAACCCAGCCAAGCTATAGTCCTTCAACCACCTAGGGAGCAAGGAGATCAGGCTGGAACTAGTGACCAAGGGTCAAAACGAACTGACCAAAGGCTCATTACCGAAACTATATTCGGTGGACCGCATCCTGTGCAAAGAAGCTGGGGGAGACGGAGAGATATGCAAGTTCGTTAAAGCATGTCCCAAAAGGGGCATGTTTGACAATAGATGGTGAAACCCCAGTCAAGCAGCATAAGGTGCTGAGCAATGATATAATATTTCATGACCATGATACCGAGGGAATTGAGGCACTAACCCTTGATCCAATGGTGGTAACAGTGGGAATCAGACCCACGGTTGTCCACCGAGTATTGGTTGACAATGGTGCCTCACTATGAAAATCCCGACCAAGCATGGAGTCGGAATTGTGAAAGGAGACCAAAGCGTGGCTCGAGAATGTTACATTGCAGAATTGCATGAATCTAGAAGAAAGGAGAAGGGAAAGGATGTGGGGAAAGCTCTCCACATCCGGGAACCCTCCGAATAGCAATTATAGAACCGCCTCTGGCTTGGGGACCATAGCTAATTCGATAAGGCTTTGGACCATAGGAAGAAGAGCTCAGGGAAGGATAGGGCGGCATAAGTTGAGCTAACGATGTTAGTCCCAGTAAGTATGGATGACCCCATGCGGGTCCTGGGGAACGGATCGCAGCTTGGAAACAAGATGCGATCAAAGTTAACCAAATTTCTTTGAGCCAACTTAGATGTATTTGCCTGGACGCATGCCGATATGTGCAGAGTATCACCCGAAATTGCTTGTCACGCCCTTAACATTGACCCCAATTTCACTCCAGTAAAGCAAAAAAGGTGTATTTTGGGCCCTGAACGGTCCAAAGCATTAAGAGAAGAGGTGGATAAACTAATGGCCAATGTTTTCATCTGAGATGCAACCTACCCCGAATGGGTATCGAATTTGGTATTGGTAAAGAAATCTAACGGAAAATGGCGAACCTGCATTGACTTTTCAGACCTCAAAAAAGCTTGTCCGAAGGATAGCTTTCCACTCCCCAAAATTGATCAACTGGTGGATGGAACAGCGGGACACGAATTGTTGTCATTTATGGATGCATACTCGGGCTATAACTAGATCCTAATGCATGAACCAGATCAAGAAAATACCAGTTTCATCACTGACCTAGGATTATACCGCTATAGAGTAATTCCATTTGGTCTAAAGAGTGCAGGAGCCACATATCAAAGACTAGTGAATACAGTGTTCAAGAGCCAAATCAGGAAAACTATGGAAGTTTATGTGGACGGCATGTTAGCCAAATGCCGAGTAGCCGCTAACTACCTAGATAATCTTGCGGAGATGTTCGAGATACTCCGTAAATATGGAATGAAGCTTAACCACTTGAATGTCATTTCGGGGTGGCTTTCGGGAAATTCTTGGGATTCATAGTGAGTGCCCGGGGCATCGAAGCAAATAACGGCATTATGAGAAGTCCAAGCCCTTAAGAATAAGAGAGAACTTCAAAGTTTGAATGGAAAAGTCGTAGCACTAAGCCATTTTATCTCAAAAGCTACAGACAAATGTATACCATTCTTCGACGCATTGAAGAAGGGGAAGAAAAACTTTTAGTGGAGTGAGGCTTGTCAAACAGCCTTCGAGGGACTACTACGACACATGGAAACTCCTCTGGTCTTATCAAAACTAGTCGATGGAGAAGACTTATTCATTTACTTAGCAATTTCCCCGCACGCGTTGAGCGCAGCTCTCGTACAGGAAGAAGCAAGGATCCAATGACCCATGCACTATATTAGCAAACGATTCACCGGAGCCGAAAAGAACTACTCGAGATTAGAAAAGTTGGCCTATTGCCTTTTGATCGCATCCCGAAAATTGCGGCCATATTTTCAGGCTCATCCAATCAAAGTACTAACCGACCAACCATTGAAACAAGTTTTATACCGGCCAGAGACATCCGGGCGATTACTTAAGTGGAACATAGAATTGAGTCAATATGATATTACTTACCACCCAAGGAAGGAAATCAAGTGTCAAGTGTTGGCCGATTTCATCGCTGAGTTCGCAATAAGGGACAACGAAGAGGAAGTTTAGTCACAAGTAGACACACAATGGAAGCTTTTCGTTGATCGAGCATCGAATAACTCCTGCTCAGGCGTAGGGGTAGTCCTTGAAACCCCTGAAGGGTGGGCCATTAGTTACGCTCTACGACTGGAATTCCCTGCTACAAACAACGAGGCGGAGTATGAAGCATTAATCGCAGGGTTGAAAGTTGTAAAGGAACTCAAAATAACGTCCGTTTATGTATATAGTGACTCCCAGCTGGTTGTGTGTCAAGTGAATGGAGAGTATCAGGCGCACAACAAAAATCGGGCTAAATATCTCTCCAAAGTGCAAGAGCTACTGAGCGACATCGAGCACTACACCATGACCCACATACCATGGGAGCGAAACACCAAGGCAGACTTTTTGGCCAAGTTGGCAAGCTCCGGAGAAGCACAGTCGCTGGGTGTCGTCCTAGCCGAAACCCTGACCCATCCAAGCATTAACGAAATGGATGTAGAATGGATTCTCGAGACCACTGTGGAACCGATCACGTGGTTGACACCAATAAAAGATTATCTTCTAGTAGGAACTCTTCTGGCAGACCAAAACCAGCAAAAGAAATTACTCAAGAAGGTGTCGCAGTTCATGATACGGGATGGAATACTTTATCGAAGGGGATTCTCGACCCCTCTTCTCAAGTGTGTGACTGAAGATGAAGCACACCAGATCCTGGAAGAAGTACACGAAGGCTAGTGCGGAGACCACACTGGGGGGAAAACGCTTGCAAAGAAAGTTCTTCGGTACGAGTACTTCTGGTCAACAGTAAAACGCGATGCTGCGGATCATGCCAGGAGATGTGATCACTGTCAAAGATTCAGCAAGATTAAGAGAACTCCATCAATTGAGCTAACGCAAATGGTCAGCCCATGGCCATTTGCGATATGGGGCATCGATTTGATTGGCGTCCTTCCGATGGCAAAAGGAGGAGCCAAATATGCGATAGTGGCCATAGATTATTTCACAAAGTGGGCCGAAGCGGAACAGCTGGCCACCATAACCACAAAGAAAGTTATTAACTTTGTTACTAAAAATATCATTTGCAGGTTTGGCGTGCCACAGAAAATCATCACTGACAATGGAGCGCAGTTCGAAAGTGCCAAGTTCAAAGACTTTTGCAAGCGCTTCCAAATTGAGAAAAGCTTTTCTGCAGTGGCTCATCCACAGGCAAACGGGCAAGTAGAGGCAATAAATAAGATCATCAAGTCCACCATCAAAAAGCGATTGACAAAAGCAAAGGGAAACTGGGTGGAATAGCTTCCACTCGCACTATGGGCTTACAGAACAACACACAAAGCTGCCACCGACCACCCTTTCGCATTAGCATATGGTTCAGAGGTGATTATCCCTGTCGAACTAGAAGTCCCCTCTCACCAAAGGCTGAATTTCAACCAAAAAACAACGAGAAACTCCTACTCGAATCACTTGACATGGGTGATGAAAAGAGAGAGGAAGTAGAACTAAGGATCGCCACCCACCAGAAAAGGGTGGCACGATACTTCAAATCCAAAGTTCACAGTCAAATCTTCGAAATAGGCGATCTTGTGCTCAAACGAGTTTACCCAGTTCCGGGAGCCTTCAAGCCGAATTGGGAAGGACCATTCGTCATTCATAAAAAACTTGGAGATGGGACGTTCAAGCTGACGACAGTCGACGGGATCGCAATTCCCAAAGCTTGGAATAGCGAATCGCTCCACCGATATTTCGTTTAAAAGCAACTTTATGTATTTTTCTAATTTTTAGCAAATAAGACATTACGGGAATGCCGGTGGCATTGTAAATAGGCAAAGAATCTGCTATGTTTTTCTTAATAAAGTTTGCTTTTTGAATCATTCAAATTGCATGCATAATAATGACCCGACGATCCGACAGGGGCAAACTGACTCGAACCATTTGATCAGCGGTACCCGATCGTGGCCCTCTGAAAAAATGATGCTGCCCCGGCTGCATTAGGAGGGCCACAAGTTTAAAGTCTTTCACATCACCCAGAAATAGGCAACGCCAAAAATTCCAGATTCAAGTTTCCTATATCGCCCGGAGATAGGCGACGTCGAGGAACTTATGATGCAAGCTTCTCGCAATGCCCAGAGATAGGCAACTCCAAGAAGCCCCATATTCAAGTTTCTTGCATCGTCCGAAGATAGGTGACGTCGAGGAACTCATGATGCAAGCTCCTTGCATTGCCCAGAGATAGGCAACGCCGAAGAGCCCTAGATTCAAGTTTCTTGCATCGCCCAAAGATAGACAACATCGAGGAACTCATGACGCAAGCTTCTCGCATTGTCCGGACATTGGCAACACCGAGAAGCCCCAGATTCAAGTTTCTCGCATCATCCGGAGATAGGAGACATCGAGGAACTCATGATGCAAGCTCCTCGCGTTTCCTGGAGATAGGCAACGACAAAGAGCCCCAGATTCAAGTTTCTTGCATTGCCCGGAGGTAGGTGACGTCGAGGAACTCATGACGTAAGCTTCTCACATTGCCTGGAGATAGGCAACTATGAGAAGCCCCAGATTCAAGTTTCTTGCATCGCCCGAAGATAGGCGACGACGAGGAATTCTCGACGCAAGCTCCTCGTGTTGCCCGGAGATAGGCAACGCCGAAGAGCCCCAGATTCCAGTTTCTCGCATCGCCCGGAGATAGGCGACGTTGCGGAACTCATGACGTAAGCTTCTCACATTGCCCGGAGATAGGTAAGTCCGAGAAGCCCCAAATTCAAGTTTCTCGCATCGCTTGGAGATAGGCGACGACAAGGAACTCTCGACGCAAGCTCCTCGCGTTGCCCGAAGATAGGTAACGCCGAAGAGCCTTAGATTCAAGATTCTCACATCGCCCGGAGATGGGCGACACCAAAGAACCCTCAACGGAAGCTTCTTCGTGCCACCCAGGGATAGGCAGCGGCGAAGAACTCCAACTTTCCAACTTCCCGCGTTGCTCGGAGACATCTGATACTTGGAGTTTGTTTGGAGTGAACAGCCCTATGAACTAAGGGGCATATACCTACATAGAGATAAAATCACCTGAATGCAAAGAGTCCACAAGTCCTGTCACTTCAAACAACAATAAACTCACAAGTTTTATCTCAAAAGTTAACAAGAATCCTGAGCGAGAGTTAACTCCTCAAGGAAAATTTGTCTATTTTTGAAAAGATAGACAAAGTTACAAATCAAGATACTATTGCGTTGTTTGTAATTTTATGAGTACAGAATCAAAATATAAAGCCCGTACCCACACAACAGTGGCCAATAAAGAAAAATTATAGACTCCACGACCAAGACCCAAAGTATGGACATTTGGGCATAAGGACTCAAAAAGGCACACAACAAGTCAAGTCGCCCACAAGCTATTCAACAAAACACAGTCCCTCCTCGAGCAGGCCAATCAAAGCTATTTGCCATCACTTCCTTTCCCACCTCTGGTCGGCAACTTCTGCGCCTTTTCTGGAGAAGTGTCACTGACAGTATTGTCAATTGGTATTTCTTGAGCGATCTCCTCCTCTTCTGAGCGCTTTCCAGAGGAGCTGCTTGACCCCTTGCGCTTTCTTCGCTTCCGGGAACTCTTTGAGGCCTTGATCGCCTCCACTTTCTCTTTCTTGATGGCAACCAAGTCATGTGAAGTCTTCGATGGCTTCTCTGTCGGTGTCGCTTGCTCTTTGGCCTCAACTGCAGTCATATCACCTTAAAGAGACGCTGAAGGAACATGAATGGATGTAATTTCAGAAGATGTAAGGTAGCCGCGTGTACAAGCGCTGAGGTGACTGGCGCGCCAACAAGAAGAGTCGAGGGACCTATAAGATCAAAAAGAAAAGCGTTAAACTCTTCTTGTTCCCATGGCGTCAAATGAAGTCCTCGAATTTGAGGAAAGAATGATCATTACCTGCACCGGAGATAGGGTCGCGAAAAGCAACTTCAAACTCGTTTCCTTCATCATCTTTGGAAATTCCCTCCACGTGGGGAGCAACATCTAGCTCCGAGCTTGTCGGCTGGTCATGAAGTTGCCCCGAAGGGTCACCCACGTTTTAGATTAGCGACTTGGTAGGTGGGGCAATCATCGGAGTCGCTTCGGCGTTTTCCATCTCTCGTTCAGCCCGTAGAATTTCTTGGCCTTCGAGCAAAGCCTTCTTGGACTACTCATTAAGATAAGCATCCCACAACTCCTGATCCGTATATAAATCACTGTTCTCAGCAAAACAAAACAGGATTTCTTCCTAAACAAGGGCAAGAGTGCTTGGGAACTTCGGGCCAAGATAAAAAAGACTCCCCTGATGCAATATAGAATTAACGTAGAGATTCAAGATCGTCGAGTCTACTTTCTCCATCATCCGGTCAAAAGTATGCTGGAGTTATAAATAATTTGTTGTCACCACAGCCTTCTCCGTCTCAATCACGGTTTTTTCGGCGTTAAGTTGTGTGACCTGAGCTTGTAGTCCAACGATCGTCCCCCGCAGCTCCTCAATCGTCTTGGCCTGATTGGAGATCGTTTTAGTATGCCTCTCTACAACCAGATTGTGATCGATTCTTTTAGGCTTTGATAATAGTATCATGGGCAACCACATCTTCTTTCAACTTGGCTTCTTCCGCATGCGTCCTTTTGATTTCGTCTCTCCAGACGATTTCATCTCTATCGTGCGCATGTTTCATCTCCTGCATCAAGCTGGTTGTCGTCATCCCGAAGTGCTGTCTCTTTTTCCTCCTCTAGTTGTTTAATTCTAGCATCCTGCTCAGTTAGCGCCTTTTCAGAATCAACTTTTTTGGCTTCGAAGGAGAGGATCTCCTGATAGTTGTTCCTGTTAGTATCAGCTAGTTGTTTGCAGAGCATCTCCCACTTCTCACCCAACTCTAAATCAGCTTGAATGCCTTGAAGACGCGGCATGTAAATGTCCCTCCAAATGGTATGAATATCCATGTAAAACTTAATGCTCTTTAGAAACCACCCAGGGAGAGCTGCCTCCAGCTTAGATAGGCTTGCAGGAAGGGTGTAGGCCAGCCTTCGGCATGGATGAGAAGGGACAGGGGCAGTGGCAACAGCTGAATAAGATGAAACATGCGTTGAAGGTGGAATAGGGACAGAAGAAGTTGCGATCTTTTATCCCGCCGAAGTATGTTTCGGAACAAGTTCGGAAGAATGAGGGCGATGATCGAGTTTAGACTTCTTTGAGGACTCTTCTCAGTCATCGTGAGACCGTTTTCTCTCGTAACCGCCTCTATGCTGGCGATATTTATCCTTCTCCTGTTGACAGTGGGCCTCTGCCTCGAGCTCTTTTCTCCGCCTATATTCTTCTTCCGACTCCCGGACTTGGTGGAGATTGTAAGAACGCTTTGGATATCGTTGTGAATCAGTGTAATCTTCGAAGTTGTCGTAAAGACCGCGCCCTCTCATCATACCTAGAATGAAACCATTGGAACTTTAGAAACAAGAAAAGAATTAGGTGAACACACGGAAGAATGAAAATAAATATAAGAGTGATCCTAATGTGTCATGTCGTGTATTCCTAAAATGTGCCTAAGACGTCGTCACAAACCGGAATGAACGATTGTAGGTGGGGGAATAGGGCTGACTTCAGTTGTCACAGGTAGAGTCAGACTGATAGATGGCGCAATATCGCTTGAACAGGATGGCATCACATCAAAGTTGAAATAATCTTTCATGAGGGCATCAAAATTGACGAACATATCGCTAATGTCCCTAAAATCTACCCCGAGAGCCTTACCGGAAGAATCTTGATGCTTGCCGACCTCCGGAGCCTTATCCTTACCATCAGCATCGGAAGGGGGTGAGTCCGGAAGGACGGGACTCATCCCCGATGTCTCGTCACATGATTCTGAATCCTCGCCTTCAGACTCTGACAAGTAATGGTCACTGGCTGTGGATTCATCATTGTTGCTTTCAAATTCTCCTTCCTCCTTCTTCGTGTCTATCGCGGCTTTCCCTTCTCTTTGCGTAGGCTCGATCTCCGATTCCTTCTAAATCGGGACATTCTAGTAGAACCGCTTAGGCCAGCTGCGATTCCATCCTCATGGGTCTCGTCGAGCGGACTTTCAGAGGGTCCGCCTATTTCACGACCCTCCTCAGACTCCTGTGAAAAGGAAGAAGGCCTTGCATGAATCCTAGCTCGGCCGGGGGAGGGAGCTTCAGCTTGAGCAACTGATCTCCCCGGAGCTAACAACCCGAATTGATGCAAATTCTCGTCAGTGAATAAGACTCTTGCGCTCTGCCCCTCGACATGAATAGCCTTAATAGTTTGACAAATTTCATTAAGATTTGTGTCTCTGTTTGGCCTTGGGATAACTCAAAAGGAGCAATCAATTAGAAACTCTATCACACTACTTCAAAGCTCGGTGAACGGAGAATAAGAAAACTTACCCCCTATCGTCCAGCGACGATTAAATCCCTCGGGGCACCTATCGAAGAAGTACTGCATCTTGAATTGGGATAAGTTACTTTGCAGATGCAAAATGATCTTCCGGTTTCGTTGGGCTTCGATTATGATTAAGGAGGGGCAATCGTCTCTTCTCTTGATAGCTAAGAAGTATCGCAGCTCGTCGAAACTGGAGGTGCAGTGAAATGTCTGCATAAAGAGGATGTATAGGCAAGTGAGGATGGCATAACTGTTTCGGTGAAGCTGGAATGGAGCGATCCTTGAGTTCGATAGTTTTTCATGAAGAAAATCGTTGAAGGTGGCATGGCTCCATTCAAACACATGAACCAATGGCAAGCTGTAAATCTAGGGGGAGGCATATGAGCGAACTCATCCTTCTTTGGAAGGCGCACGTCCTCTTTGGGGATTCCGTGATGTAGACCGATATTATGAAGAACCTTGGCGGAGATCACCGACATGGTTATTTCAGGCGGATTAAGTAAAACTCGAATGTTCGGCGGCGTGCGATCCACGATCGGCCCAATCAGAACTAGTTGACCGAACTCGGCTTGTGAAGTAGATGACGACTCTGCTACAGGAAGCACTGGACTTCGTTCACTTGGCTTGCAGCGTGTAGATGGCTGCTTCATTCTATATAACAGAACTCGCGTTCGAAAACGGTCAGGTAAATCTATCCTAATTTCATGAATTTCCCCCATCATATTTGTATTCTGAGGAACTGTAACTGATAATCAACACCCCGGACTTCAAATACAAACTAGGGCAAGTGCAGTGTGCTGTCTATATGGGATGAACTCGAAGCTCAACGCACTGCAAACACTCTATCCTATCTAGATAGTTCGCTCGTAGTAGAAACGAAAGTAGAACTTCCCGTGTTAGTTCATTTTCAGTTTTTCTTGTTTGCTTCTTGTACAGTTCCCCGTTATCGATCAATGCTCGGTGACATATCCATTGTTCAAAGCGACACGGAAGGCACTTCTCATTGCAGGAACACCAAGTGCGGAATAATTAAACAAGATAAGCCTAGATTCTTTGAATTGTCCGATGAAATGTCGTACGGTGGTGCTTGTGATCCTCGGCACAAGTTAATTCTAGTATAATGGACAAAGATAGTAAGACGTGTTAAGGATTAGGTCAAAGCCCAAACGTCGTTCTGGCAAACAACACGAAACTCGATTTACTACCTTCCTCCATATAACCACAATTAACTCAAACTTCTTGCAAATTGAACGTCACGAGCTAAAGCCGGGCGTTATACCATCATACTAATATTGCAATCAATGACTCAACCAAGAAATCCACCTCACAATCGGTTTGATGGAACGAGAGGAGTCAAGAATTGAGCTTGGCGAGCTACAAACTAGATCGTGGGCGAGCTAGTGAAGGATTGGCTCATGTATGACACAACGATGGATCAGCTCGTGTATGGCGAGGCGATGGGTTGGCTACACCTTGAACCCGAGCAAAGTAGTGGGTTGGCTATACTTTAGAAGGGAACGAAGCAAGGAAAACTCAAAAGCGATGAAAGGTCGGGTAGGGTTTTACAAGGATCGGCTAGGGCTTGGATTCGATGAATCAACTGCAACATGAGATGGTGTTTAGGCGAGATGGAGATAAGAGGATCTAGACGACAGATCAAATCAATGATAGCACAAGGAAAATCACTAGGAGGAATGGATCGCTCGGAGAATTTGCAAAAAATCGGGTCGAATGAGGAATTAAAGGCAAGGTCGGGTATAAGTAGGGAGCATTAGGAAGAATTTTTCTAAATGTTTAGGTCGCCAACGACCCGACCCACTTTGGGTCGTGGGTGACCCGACCCTAGAACCTTGCTGAATCAGGTCGGTAGCGACCTATTCCCTTGGATCGCTTGCGAACTAAAAAAAGAAAAAAAATGTGTGAGACAACTTAAATATACAAATAGTTTCTCTTTATACCTAGTTCATCTACATGTTTGGAAAAAAGCTCAACCTGGTCACTTCAAATTCAATCAATTGCAACTGTCCGTCATTCCAAGACATGCCGGGAAACTAAAAGTGAAAACACGACGAGTTGAAGCAAGCAACGATAGCTAGAACCAAAGGAAAATAATCGATGATGTTGGGCTATTCTATGCGTAGAGCTCCGATACAACCACTTGAAGGTTAACAAATGGACATGGAAGACGATAACTTCCAGATCACGCCTTATTTACAACGAAGACATACTCTGGGGGGTAAATGTTATCTGGGTTTTTAACCCAGCAAATACCACCAGTAAGTAAGGTAGCCTTAAGCCGCAAGATGTTTAAAAGCTAACCGGAAATGTTACAATTAGAGTTCAACAAGGAACGAGCTACACGGTTAAGATGATAACCTGAGTCAATGAAGCCAGGAAACTTGTTTCTATGCGAATCAACAAGGGTTTAAGAATAGACAGCCATCGACTTGCCATCAGCATGTGACTACAATGACAAATACATAAGAAAACATCTCCAGTGTAGGAGTCCAGGATTGACCTCTGTGGCCTTAATGACAGCAGCCAATCTACTCCTTGAAGACCATGAACAAACAAACTATGAAATACGACTAAAGGAAGAGGAATTCAGCGGGCGAAAATCGACTAAGTCTATGGGTCGCTAACGACCCATGGACCATGGGTCACAAGCGACCCATGGAGTTCATCAATTTTCGACCACTGAGTCATCTCGGGTCGCCTGCACCTTACCCGAGACCTGAAAATGATTGGCCTAGCCCAGAAGCCCTCCAACCTCTATAAATAGCCTGCCTCCTGCAACATAAAAGGGGTTCTGAAAACTGACTGCTGAAGCTCAGTTGGAACTCTTCTTCACCTCCAACCTTCTACGCAACGATCTTAGAAGGAATACACCATGATTCTCCGGTGGGTTCTGAAAGCTGACGAAGGTAGAAACCCCTGTTGCCACATTCTACCTTTCGAAGCAATGCCTTCGAAAGGGTTCTTTTGTTTTAATTCTTGAAGATGCTTCTCAAATGCTTTCGAAGGGGTTGGTTTCAACACTCTTAGGTAATACTTTCGAAAGAGATGCTTTCATCCCAGTTTTTTAAGACCCTTTTTATACTTTGAAAGCTAAACCCAAAGGTTTCTAAAGGAAAGGTTTTAAGTGGTTTCAAAACTATAATCCACAAACTTTTACTTGAATCCAAAACTTTCGAAAGGTTTGTTTTAAGTAGAGGACTTTAATGCTTTCGAAAGACAATTAATGAAGGTATAGAAGGGGAGGTTCCGCAATATTTTTGAAAGATATACGATAAAGTTTCGAAGGGGGTGATTCCCCAATGTTTTCGAAAGGTTTTTATTTAGCATTTAAATGGAAGGTTTCCAATATTTTCAAAAAGCAAGTTTAAAGTGTTTTGAAAAGAGGATGTCTATGGTTTTATAAGGATTTTGGAAGGACACTCTCAATGGTTTCGAAAGATCTATTGTAAATGGTTTCGAAAGGTATGTTTTGGCCTTTTGGCCAAATGTTTCAAAGTAAAGTAGTTAACTTATTTTGGAAAGGGTACTTTCAAAGGTTTCGTAAGAGATTGTTTAAAGATTTTAAACAAGGGTTTCGAATGATTTCATCAACAATGTTTTGAGTAAATTATATATCATGGAATAAAAGATTAGAGTAAAGCAAATAGTATGTTTTCCTTGTTTAAATATAATTTAAAGGGTTAAATCAATTTGGAAAGTTTTCAATGAAAATTTGAAGGGTAGTTACCCTATGTAAATGACTCAGATATTTGAATACCAGATGGGACCGGTATAGGGTCACGCCCTGTACATCAGTTATAGCCCCTGGCTAATTTAGTCCAAAATTCCAATGTGTAGGGCTTAGTCACAGGTAAGACTTAAATGATGTTACACACAGAAAGGAATACACACACACACACACAAATATATATATAGAAGGAGGATAGGTTATTGGTGAGCCCGCAAAATCATAAGGATCAGGTGACCCTTGGAGAAGTAAGTTAAGGACATATCGTCCAGGAGTGTGTCTACCAGATGTTAGATTGTTTATTTTGTCTGGTAGGCTCGAGTCAGCCAATGATTAGTAGTTAGCCAAACAAAACTATATTGTTCGGATAGATAGTCCATTTGTTACCTATTTATGAGTATATATGATATCGCTATTATTGTCTTAATTAATTTGATTGCAGGATTTGATTTGCAAGAAGATATGTTTTAAAGGGATATTAATGAGGGGAAACCCATTCGGCTAATTGGCGTGGTCTCACTTAATATCAAGAGACCGAGATGTAATAGTATTATTCACACCAGGCTTTATGTCTGACTCGAATTTTATGTTTTCCCCCTTAAACTCTCGGGTGCTTAAAATTAATTTAAGTAGATTGAGAGTCAAGGTTTTACAGGTTTAGTAAGTGGATGAATAAAGCTTCCAAAGACGAGCAAGAGGCTGAAGTTAGCTATTTAGGAGTTGTTATTTTTTATTTCCGCTGTGACATAATAAGCCTATTTTGTCCATTTGAGTACTTTGGTCATCCAAGGGGGCATCCTCATATGTTGCTCTTGGCGTATTCTGTAATAATTATATTTGATTAAAACTTGGGAAATGTTTGGGATTGTGTAATGGAATATGAAACATGATTTTTGAAATGTAATTAATAAAGTTGCTGTTTTTGAAATCTGTGATTTTGTTTCATATTCATGTGCTTCTGATATTATGGATACCATTAACATTACTGTATTTTGTCACTGGAAGTTAATACTCAAGAAAGGGGATGTTAGATGAAGTACGTTGTTGTCGTAGTTGATTACTTCACCAAATGGGCCGAAGCAGAACCTTTTGCCATAATCATGATCAAGAAAGTAATCAACTTTATTGTCTGAAACATCATATGACGCTTCGATCTTCCATGAACTATTGTAACGGATAATGGGACTCAATTTGACAGTGTTGAATTCAAGGACTTTTGTCAAAAATATCGTATTAAAACGATATTTGCAGCAGTCGCTCACCCTCAGCTAAACAGACAGGTTGAAGTAGTAAACAATATCAAAAAGTCCATTCTGAAGAAGCGATTGGAAAAGGCTAGAGGTAGGTGGGTGGATGAGCTCCCTTTAACATCGTGGGCTTACAGTACTACCCACAAGTTTGCGACTGGCCATACTCCATTCGCCCTTGCTTACGGTTTTGAGTCCATCATTCATGTTGAGCTTGGGGTTCCTTCTCATTAAGTGACTTACTACGATCCCAAAACGGATAAAGATCTCATCTTGGAATCTCTTGACTTATAGATGGGAAGCGCGAGGAAACCGATCTTAGGGCAGCTGCACATCGACACTTAGTCAACCAGTAATATAATATTAAAGTTTGACCTAGTACCTTTGAAGTCGGAAATCTTGTTCTGAAACGGGTTTTTCCTACCCCATAGCACATGAATCCAATCTGGGAAGGACCATATGTCATTGAACAAAGGCTTGGAGAGGGAACGTTCAAGCTGGCGACTGCCGATGGAATCACACTTCCAACGACGTGGAATAACGAGCATCTACGATGCTATTTGACTTCATTTATTTCTTTTTCATTTCAGTTGTATTTGCTTTCATATTTTGCTTTTGCATTTGATTTTCCAAATGTGTAATAAGACAATTTATGTTATTCCTTTCCATTTAACGAATAAAGTTTTGGATTTCCTTTATATTTATGTTTAGCATTATTTATTAGTTACATGACAAAACTGATTGAAATCGATATGTGCGAATAGGTACTTGGAGTTTGAAATTAGTCGGTTACGCTAGTTCCTAATGGCACTAAACTAGATTATCCACGTCCACTGTTTATTTGATAACCCCATTTATAATCCAAAGGACGGGATACACAATGAGGAATAAATATGCCCGACCATCCGATGATCGAATAAATCCTGCCAAATTGTGGAACTGAGATAAAATGAGGGAAACCGTGACACGACTGATCATTCGCTAAATAAAACCCTAAACCCTAGGGGCAAATCAATCAATTAAGGAGAGTGTGATCCTACCGCTCCCTAAAATAATTCTAAGTCCCTAGAGTATGGACTAGAGTAAAAACATATATCGAATGTGAATCGACCAACTGTGAAATAACTCTAAGTCCCTAGAATGTGGACTGGAGTATAAACATTAATCGGGTGTGAACCGACCACCCGCGAAATAACTTTAAATCCCCATAGTGCGGACCAGATTATAAACGTAAATCGGGTGTGAATTGACGACCCGCGAAATAACTCTAAGTCCTTAGAGTGCGAACTAAAGTATATATACAGATTGGGTGCGAATCGACCACCCATCATTTAATTCTTGTCCCTAGAGTGCGGATATGAGCATAAACGGATAGATGAGTAAGGTTCGAGCATACACTATTCCCTGAACTCCAGCATGAAACCGACAGGAGGAGTATAAACTCGCTAAGGATCGAGTTCGACCATCCAACGTTTAACCCCACTAACCTAAGAATTAGGGCAGGAGTATAGTTACTCAAAAACCGTTGAATTCAACGGCATAATACTAAGGCTCAAGCCTAACATTTGGCACGACTCAAGGCCACAATCACATGATGTCCTTAGGATAGAGCTAGTGGATTGTTACTAGAATTAATGAACGATGAATTACAAGTACATTGAATGGAAAGTAGTAGTTCAACTACTTAAATAGCAATTCACACGAAAGCTCAACAGAAAACAGAAACTTTTATTTACATGATAGTTTTCGAGATTATGGTACAAGTTATTTCAAAAAACCAGGAATCTTGCCCATACCACCATAACTAATAAAAGAAATGACGAACAAACAGCTATGCAAACAATATACACACCGAGCCGAAGTAAAGGCTATTTCTTCGACTTCCTCTCCTTTTTGGATTTCTCTGGAGTGGTGCTACTTGATCCCCTAATGCTTTTCTTCCTGGATCCTTTGCCACCTTTTGCAGGAGAGCTTATAGTGGTAAGAGAGAGTTCGTTGGGAATCGACCCCAAGTTGAAATAACTTGTATTGGCACAAGGTGTGGATTGTCGATGTCCACCTTTACAGGCTCAACTTTAGCCTTTTTCTTCAGTAACTCCTACTTTTGAATATGCTCTTTCAAACTAATCTGATCGGTGCATTCGGAGGCGTTGGTAATCACAACATTGACAAATTCATCCATTGGGAGCGAACCTTCAAACTTATCATCGTTAAGACCTCTGATGACTTGAGCATTGGATCCCCGTACATTAGTGGCCGTCAAAATATCTATTGGTTCCTCTTGTTGCTTCGAACAACATTGCTTTTAGGTGTTTGACTAGGACCCGGAAGACTGGCAAAATTTATTAAAACAGGGAGATAAACTTAAAACCATTAGGCATGAAGAACAAAACCTTGCATAAATTAGAGAGTAAAGTGCAATACCTGTATCCAGTTGGCTGTCGGTGGTTGTTGGGATACCTCTTTCCAAAATAGGGGACAACACTTTGGATTGATAGCCGGGCTTATATAGATCATAGCCCAAGTACTACTCCGGACCTAAGGAAACCGATGCTCCAGCTGCTTGGGAAGAAGAGGGACCTTTAGGATCGGCCTATAAAGATCCGACAATATGTTCCCCTTTGTTAAAAGACGCAGAAATGTTAAAGTATTGGAGTCTCGTGGCCGCCAGATCTAGGGTTTCATTTCCATGGAGGATCTCCCGTACTAATTTTTCTTCATCAGATTCAGCTCCGCCCAACTCCCTCTTTTTCGTCTCAATGATGTGCTCCCAAGCTTCAACAAATGATTCGAAATAACCTATGCCAATAAATCTCAAGTCACGGTGGATTAGGACTTTAGCGTTGTATTCAATGATCAATGGATCAAACAAGTCCTTGATTTCATTCTGACAGGACTTCTTAGCATCTTCAATTTGGGTTTCAATTTGCTCTGTCATCTCCTTGCGGCCATCCTCCCATGCTTCCTTTTTAAGGGCTTCTATTTTGGTGAACATCTCATCAAGTTTAATTTTCAGGCTCCAGGCTTCGACAACCGCTTCACAGTACCTTTGCGATTCTTCCCGAGCCTCAGTTTTATGTTCCTTTTCTTTCTTCAGAAGCTCCTCAATTCCTCGATGTGGTGGGCCAAGATATCTTTTTCCTTCTACAAGGAACCTTTTGCTGGAGCAAATGTTTTGCTGCGATTGGGGCAGCATCAAGTTCTTTCTTATGGGAAGCTTCTAAATGGCTCATCGCCTCTGACATTTCCTTGGCACTTTTCTACGCTTCAACAAGTTTTGTTGTCAATTTCAACAATTTGACTTCTTGTTATTTGATTATGTCTTTATCATGTGTCGCCTCTAGCTTGAGATGATCTATTTCATTTTGTCATTCAATTTACACTTTAGGGATTTTTTCTACCAAGTGTTGAAATGATTCATGCTGCACGAACACATCATTGACACATACAAGAGAATTCACTTTGGCGTGCCCCAGAATCGTATGTACTGTGGGAAGGAATTTAAGCCCATCGAAACAGATTTTTGGGAAAGTGACCATAAGCTCAGCCAATTTCAACGTTGTAGAAATGTCAGAAGCTGTGACCGGTAAGGATGGATCAGAAGTGGAAATTGGATGCTTGCTTGATCTATGGTCGTGAGATTGCTCAGAGCTCAAAGAGTCGAAGTGTTGCTCATGTGATGTGGTGATTTGAGGGCCACAGTAGGGAGGCTGGTCTCTGCTATAAGCAGGAAATTAAGACTGATCTCCCTGGATAGATGTCTAGGACCGGGACTTGCGTTTAGAAGAAGAGGATTCCCTTGAATGATAGCTTTTTTCTCGTCTGTCGTCTTTCTCCCTGCGCCTGCCAGACTCTGAGTCACGACAAGATCGGTGATATGTTGAAAATATATGAAGTAATCGAGGGTACGGGACTGAGTCATTGCACCTGCAAAGACCAAATGAGAACATGTGAGTAAATATTGTGCAAAATATTAATGAAGAGCTGTGGTGAAGTGCGCATGGTCGTGAGTGTCCTAGTGTTCCCTCCTAACAGACCGGTGGCTATAACCTTGCTCATGGGCATTCTCTCTCCCTTATCAGTATGAAGAATGCCTTCACCGCTCCTAGTAGGAGAATTGAGCCCTTCGATATTTATATCTGGAAAGTCATAGGTCATGATATCATCAGGAATATGGAGATTTGAAAATCCTTTCAGTGAACTTTTTAGGTGTTGGGAAGACAATTCCTCTTCAATAGAAGTAATGATGAATTCTAGATCTGCGGCAGTTTTTCTTCTACGAAGTTTGTATGCCATCTTTTTCTTTCTCTTGGTGGAAATTTGAAATTGCATGCCTTGTGGCAGTTCGACTACAGGCGCCTGCCCTAGGCCAGCATCGATGTCGCTAGGTTTATTGGCCAGGGAATCCCTAATCTCACCTTCTTCAATATCATCCCAAGTCCCCCCAGCTGGGGGCACAATAGGATTGATGACATCCTTTCTAGCTCTCTGATATTTCTTGGCAATGCTACACTTCTTGGGAGCCTGATGCTACGACCCTCCTCCAACGGCTCGAATAAAATAGTAACTCATCGATTACAAGAAGTTTGATATCTCTCTCTTTGATAGGGGTAGTGCGAATGGCGGGTACCGTTCTTGAGAAATTTACACCTTCAGGACATGGGTGGACACTTAAAAAAATCCCGATTATTAATAGATTTGAATATATGACTTAGATTAACGGACTTAAGAATGAAATGAAAGTAACACTTACGTCCATCCAACCATCGCCTCGCAAAGCAAGGTGGATATTGAACATAGAATCACTCGTTCTTGAAAAAAGAGAGTTTATTCCAAGTACATGTCAAGACTTGGCAGTTTGGTGAAGGTTCAAGAAAAACATAAGAAGGACTTCCTGACCGCTGTTTGAAGTTGTAAATGAATCTTACGTCTTCAGGAGTTGGCGGACGAAATAGAACGCTTATGAATAGCAGAAAGGTTCCATGTAGGAAGGCATAACTGTTTGGATGGAGTTGAGTGGGAGCTATTCTAAGATATCTTAGCATCTCTAAAGTAAACGAATTAAAGGGCGATACGAATCCGGCCAAGCATCTAAATTTGATACACGCGGTGTACCCCTCCGAGGGAAAGTGAGGCCCGTCGTTTATTGAAGGAACCAAGACGTCTAAAAATGGAATTCCATGTATGGAACACTACCAACGAAGGACAACCTTACTAATTTGGGAGGGTTGAGAATCTGTAAGGTTATTTAAAAGAATGGAACCCTCTACTGCATCGAGATTAGGACTGGGAGGATCGGAACATCTGAGAAAAGGTCGACTGATGGGATGGAAACTTCTATCTGTTCTGCTTGATGATGTGGAGAAAGCCTGTCGGATATAGTCGTAGAACTTGATTTTGCTTTAGGATCGATATGCTGCATGGCCGGTTTGGAAGACATAGCAGCTAAATGCTCTGAGCGTCTGAAGTCTGTATTAGCTATACTCAGTAGATAATCGAGGTTAGAAAAGAATACCTATTACCCCCAGGTTAAGTGTAAGCTAGTGCAGTGTATGGCAGATATAAATAGTTTAAAATCAGAAAAAACTAAGTAAAACGATGAGACTTTGGAGTCCAACCAGAATGACCATCATCGCTAACCATCTCAACTGGTGGAGAGATTGATTGGGTGCAAAAGCTTTAGGATCGATTATCGGCATGTAAAAGTGTAAAGTTTGTCGTTCAAGTATGTATGCAAATTTTTAGATATGTTGAAAGTTACGTGGATTAGATTGTTCAATCTCGAGTCTAATAGTGAGTATGCATGTTTTAGTGTTCATCATCATCATATATCCAAGTTCGCTAAGGTGAATTAGTGATGATTGTCCGAACAAACAAGGTTGGATTAGATTGCAAGTTTAAAAGGTTCCTTATGCCAAACCCCATTCAAATACTGATCCCTATGCCCACAACGATCCCTATGTCTATGCTGAACCCTATGTTCATGTCGTTCCCTATGGATAGGCCGATCCCTTTCCCAAAGCCTCACAACGGAGCCCTTTATTTAACCTAAATGCACCGATCTCTTCTACTTCATCCACAACTCATATAACCTTTACGCCTAGGGATCAGCATAGAACCAAACATCCAACACCGATCCCTCCCTTATTCCATCTGTTTGCGCCAAAAATGGTCACAAACCCCAAGTATTGTGAAAGCACCAGTGTATGAATACAAATCCGTAATATTCAGACACAAATCTCAGATCTAAGCTAGCAATAAACAACAATCCAAAAATAAATCACAAGAACACGAAATTTATAGTGGTTCGGCTATCTCCGGCCTACGTCCACTTCAATGATTTTTATCTTTTATTGATGTTCTTTGCTGATTACAGATGATTACAGCAGATAAAATTATTGAATTCGAGTATTACAGCAATGGAAAGAAGTAGAATTGAATCCGGCAGAGTCTGGACGTTGAATGGCCAAAAGATCCCCTTTCTGTAGGCTTCAGGGGGCTATTTATAGGCGTAGGTGGCTGAGATCGCGCTCAAACTTCGGGAGACTCCTTCTGGCACGTGAGGGGACCCACGTGACCGACCCCACCAAGTTTCGACTCAATCTGTGATCGATTCGAAACTATTTCGTATCGATCAGAAACTGCTCCAATTGAGCTGAAACTTGGCAGAGACAATCTTTACCTCATGTGTAAGTTCCTGTGAAAATTTCATTGCATTTGGATCAACAGTTTGTGAGATATGATCGATTCAAGGTCATGTTTTTCGTAGTCTGCTGCTTTCGAATCCACGCTTTCGTATCCATCCATTCGACTCGACCGAGGCACATGCGCGGGGGATGACGTGGTGCGAGTTTCCTGGATCGACCCAATTCTTGCGGCGTATCGACTGGGTCCTCCGTGCACTTTGCTCGCATCGCCATTCCACGTTGACCAAGACCATTTCTCATCCATCGCATGCAACTTCATTCGCATCTGCAATTTATTAGGGGGATGCTCGGATCGATCGACTTTGTTCAAGTTCGTATCCGTATGATCGATACGAACCAATGGTGCCAGATCGATACGAACAACAGCTGAGTGATAGATACGAACGCGACATGCGATGGACTCGATCAGGGGTTCGCTAGTCGATATGAACTCGATGGGCATGAATAACACAGTCCGGGATCGATTCGAAGACGATCGATTCGAGGACGATCGTTTCGAAATCGCTAGCTCCTGTTGGATTCGAACGAACTGAGGCGGTGTCGTCCTGATGGATACGAATACGATGGATTCGAAACAGGGCGAAGCTATTTTGATGGATACGAATCTGATCGATTCGAATAGGTTGTCTCTGATGGATACGAACATTACATTTTATCTAACTTGTATCGATCATATCTCGTTCATACGAACTCTGATTTACCTGAAAATTGGAACGTTGGCTTTCATGGATTTGCTTATCATGTCTTGTCAATTACGGCCCGATCTGGACTCGGGCAAAATTCATCGATATCCATGGTTATCCTGCAATGCATAGCTGAATATTCATGACTAGTTATTATTGATTTTCAGTCAGTTTTGGGTATCTCAGCTTTGCCAAAAGGTGGGATAACACTTTGCCCCCCAAAACATGCCTTTTGGTAAAAGGTGTGTTTTGATCAGTTTCAAGTCGAATGTATTGAGTTTAGGTTTTATTCAAAGCTTATAGAATTTTTAATCAAGTCCATGGCTGTTCGAAGCCGAAACATTATCAATTTCTTCCGGTGGAAGTTAAGAATGAAATTCTACAGTCTCTCCGGACTGTTGATGATCGCTCCGGACCCTTGCGAAGCCCATTCCAGACTTAGCGGTCGAATAGAAAGATCCTATTGCACTCCGCGTTGCTTTCTACCCCTTGCACTCTGGCCCCAGTTAGGGCGTGAAGCGACGTCTTGGCCGTTTTGGACCGATCGTAGCCTCTCCGGGCTCCTAATGGATCCCATCCTGTCACTCTCCGGTGAAAAGGAAACAATGTTAAGTGGGTCAATCCTGTCGCTCTCCGGCGAAGCGACCCACTTCTTGCACTCCGGTTCAGTGTATCTTAACATTAAGCGATGGCTTGACCTGAATCGTCGGCCGATCACCGCCTCTCCGGTCTCTTATCGAATCCCGATCCAATCACTCTCCGGTGAATAAGAAACGATGCTTAAGTGAGTCGATCTTGTCGCTCTCCAGCGAAGCAACACACTTCTTGCACTCTGGACCCCGCCTCTCCGGGTAGGATCATAAAGCGATCATGTTTATACTGATATTTAATGTTCATCCTTTAACTCTCCGGTCAAAGGTTTATTTCAAGAAATTCAAGTTTATTTA
This sequence comes from Allium fistulosum, assembly GCA_030737815.1. NCBI lineage: Eukaryota > Viridiplantae > Streptophyta > Magnoliopsida > Asparagales > Amaryllidaceae > Allium > Allium fistulosum. Next base: position 520,116,518 of record CM060906.1, on the reverse strand, counting down.
TTAAATTCAGGTCCTAGATGTTCAATCTCAAACATCAGGAAAAAACTAAACATTGCCTCTCCGGGCAGATCGGTCTATCTCCATCTCAGAGCGTGCCTAGGGATCTCTCCGGTTCCCGTACATGAGTAAGTGGAGTAGCCGTTTATTCTAAAAGCAAATCTAACGGAATTATTTGACCGAAGTCCAAATCCTGAATTTGGCCCTTGCCATCTTAATCAGTTGATGACGAGTCGTGATCCCGATCCAGGATCGTTTCTGTTAGGTGGAGGCGGTAGTTGCTCAGGCCTTACCGCCGCTGCTCGTTCTCTGACGTATTGTGGCAATCTACCACTCCTGGCATTTTCTTCCACCTCATCCTTTAGGTGGCGGCATTCGTCGGTTGTGTGCCCATCCAGCTCATGGAATAGGCAATATTTTCCGGTTCTACGCTCCCGCTCTATGGGATCTCTCCTGGGTGGTTTTCAATAGGGGAGTTGCCCCCGAGTTTCAGTGTAAATCCTTTCTAGTCTTGCCGTCAGATCTATGTATTTCCTGAATCTAGGCTCTCGGAATTTCTTCTGTTTATCAGGACCATCATGTGCGTCATCCTGCTTTCTTTTTCCTTTGTCTGCCCTGGGTTGTTCCCTGGCGGTTCCTTTGCCTTGTGCAGCATTTACTTCCTGCCTCTCGGCTCGTGATTCTTCTAGTCGAATGAATTTCTCAGCTTCATGGTAAAACTCTCCGAGATCTTGTGGTGGATCTCTTGTCAATGAATCTTTGAATTCGGTGCCTTCTCCAACTCCTGCCACCGCCGCCATCAAAATCATCGATGGATCTGGGCGATCTACAGAAGCCACCGTTGCATTGAATCGCAGCAGAAAACCTTTTATGGACTCTTCGGTCCTTTGCTTTATCGAAGCTAAAGTCATCACACTCTTGGGTCTTGTCACATGGACCCTAAATTGTTCCATGAAGCAATCTACAAGCTCGCCCCATGTCCTGATCGATCCAGTCTTTAATTGCCTGAACCAAAGTGCAGCCAAGTCTGACAAAAATAAAGGGAAACATCATGCCATCACTTCCTCGGATGCTCCCAGTACTTCCATGTGTCTAATGTATCTGGCAATATGCATGGTCGGATCCGACTTCCCGTCATACGGATCCAGCGTTGGTACTTTGAACTTTGGAGGGTTCCTTGCATTCCTGATGTTCGGAGTGAACGGACTCCGGCTGACTTCTTCCAACCCTCCGCTAGACAATCCTCCTCTCATGAGTCGTCGCACTAATCCAGCCATCTTTTCATCTCCATCCTGGGGTTGCCCTCTTGGTCTTGAAGGGTATTCTGGTACGTACTCTTCGTGTGGCCCGTTAGCGTTGGTGTTGGCTCCAGCTTGTTGAGCTCCATTTGTCGGCCTTCCAGCATCAGATCCTGAGGGTCTGCCCCCAAGTCCTTGTTGATTGTCTTCTGGATCTGCATTCTGACCTTCATTGGGTTCCGCAATCCTAGCTCCTTGTTCCACATTCATAGCCGCTGTAGCTGGTCCTAGGCTCTGCACCCCTGTAGCTCTCATCTGTTCAAAGAAATTCTGCAGCATCTCTTGTTGGCTCTTCATTATTCTTTCGTGCATCAGATTGGTCATGGTCTCCATTTCGTCTCTGGTGATGTAGATCGAAGCTGGTTCTTCTCCAGCGCCAGAGGATGCCTCTTAACTTCCTCCTTGTTGGCTTCTCTCAGCTCTTTGTCTAGTTTGTCGAGTCATTGTCTTTCAAATCTTCAAGCTTTCAAATCTGAACTTCAAATCTTGCGTAGCGGATGCTAGTCCTTCTTAGTGAAAGCACCAAAGTGTTTGCGCCAAAAATGGTCACAAACCCCAAGTATTGTGAAAGCACCAGTGTATGAATACAAATCAGTAATATTCAGACACAAATCTCAGATCTAAGCTAGCAATAAACAGCAATCCAGAAATAAATCACAAGAACATGAAATTTATAGTGGTTCGGCTATCTCCGGCCTACGTCCACTTCAATGATTTTTATCTTTTATTGATGTTCTTTGCTGATTACAGATGATTACAGCAGATACAATGATTGAATTCGAGTATTACAGCAATGGAAAGAAGTAGAATTGAATCCGGCAGAGTCTGGACGTTGAATGGCCAAAAGATCCCCTTTCTGTAGGCTTCAGGGGGCTATTTATAGGTGTAGGAGGCTGAGATCGCGCTCAAACTTTGGGAGACTCCTTCTGGCACGTGAAGGGACCCACGCGACCGACCCCACCAAGTTTCGACTCAATCTGTGATCGATTCGAAACTATTTCGTATCGATCAGAAACTGCTCCAATTGAGCTGAAACTTGGCAGAGACAATCTTTACCTCATGTGTAAGCTCCTGTGAAAATTTCATTGCATTTGGATCAACAGTTTGTGAGATATGATCGATTCAAGGTCATGTTTTTCGTAGTCTGCTGCTTTCGAATCCACGCTTTTGTATCCATCCATTCGACTCGATCGAGGCACATGCGCGGGGGATGACGTGGTGCGAGTTTCCTGGATCGACCCAATTCCTGCGGCGTATCGACTGGGTCCTCCGTGCGCTTTGCTCGCATCGCCATTCCACGTTGATGAAGACCATTTCTCATCCATCGCATGCAACTTCATTCGCATCTGCAATTTATTAGGGGGATGCTCGGATCGATCGACTTTGTTCAAGTTCGTATCCGTATGATCGATACGAACCAATGGTGCCAGATCGATACGAACAACAGCTGAGTGATAGATACGAACGCGTCATGCGATGGACTCGATCAGGGTTTCGCTAGTCGATATGAACTCGATGGGCATGAATAACACAGTCCGGGATCGATTCGAAGACGATCGATTCGAGGACGATCGTTTCGAAATCGCTAGCTCCTGTTGGATTCGAACGAACTGAGGTGGTGTCGTCCTGATGGATACGAATACGATGGATTCGAAATGGGGCGAAGCTATTTTGATGGATAAGAATCTGATCGATTCGAATAGGTTGTCTCTGATGGATACGAACATCACATTTTATCTAACTTGTATCGATCATATCTCGTTCATACGAACTCCGATTTACCTGAAAATTGGAACGTTGGCTTTCATGGCTTTGCTTATCATGTCTTGTCAATTACGGCCCGATCTGGACTCGGGCAAAATTCATCGATATCCATGGTTATCCTGCAATGCATAGCTGAATATTCATGACTAGTTATTATTGATTTTCAATCAGTTTTGGGTATCTCAGCTTTGCCAAAAGGTGGGATAACACTTTGCCCCCCAAAACATGCCTTTTGGTAAAAGGTGTGTTTTGATCAGTTTCAAGTCGAATGTAAAAGGCGAGGGTTCGGCCCAAGCCCTTGGCACATAGCATGGAGAGAGGGATCTACATGAAAGCTCGCCGATCTCTATTAGCATGGACCTAAATGAGGGATCGACATACATATATGCCGACCCCTGCAAAATCTTTAATTAAAAAAGGAGAAAAATGAGAGAGTGGGATCGACTAAACATATGCCGAAAGATCCCTACATAAAAAATGGAATGAATGAACATAAAAAATGGTTATAAAGAGTCGGCAAAGAACATGTGCATACAAAATGCAGGGAAGTTGGCAATGACACATGAACATGCAAGCGCGTCCAAGAGCTAACAATAAAAAACATGTATATGAATGTGCATGTGAATGACCTCAAAGTTCGATTTTTTTGAAATCGATAGAAATTTAAGCTGGAACCTAAAACCTTCTAGTTTGAGGCTGGACCAGATGACAAAAGCTTGTTAGTCTCATAGAACCGGATATATATATATATATATATATATTAGTTGATAGGATATAGAACTGAATTTATATTATTGAAAATCGACCAAATATCGGAACAGTTAATGAGGAATTTGATGCCCTAGAAAAATGATTCGATATAGGAATAGCAACTGTTCAGAAAGCTGGATGGATCTCATTCTTAGTGATTCAAAGCACATCATGTTAATCATAAGACATACTTTGGGGGGCAAGGGTTACCCGACATTCTAGCCCGGCTATATTGAACTGGCTGCACAAGTTAGATCTGGCTGCCATCAAGGCTGATGATTCCAAAATGATGAATGTGAGGCCCAGAATATCAAGTAGAGATGATTATGTTAAGTCAAAATTGAATGGATTTGACTCAATGAATGGAAGGGTACGACATAGGTTGGCTCATTAGGAGGGATCGGCATACTCGATCAAGAGGGGTCAGCAGGCTCTATTGAAGAGGGGTCAGTGTCCATCTAGGTTCAAGTGCATTCTTGCATATAACAATCAATATCTCAAGATCTTCAAGTCCAAAACATATGAAATTTAGAGAGCAAGGTATATGGACCCTAAGGAACCTACCCTAGGGATCGAATTACAATAGGATAGAATAAGAGTGATCAACATACACCTCTGTAGAGGGTTCGGCTGCAAGCAGTGCATAAGTGATATCAAGTCAAAGATCAAGCAATAACTCATGCTCCAGTGTTCCAAATGACATGAAAATTGAAGGCTAAACATATTTTTGCATGGAGAAGCCACCATAGGGATTGCTGTCAAAAATTCTACCAATGAAGATATCGGTACCGATCCCTCCACACTGGGAATTGGGCCTAGCAATCCCTCTAGTGTGTCCATGTGGATTAGAGGGTCCTTCGGTCGAAGTTTCAGTGAGATTGGTGGTCGCCTTCACCTATAAATATAAACCTAATGGGTCATTCTGAGGATCTTTACACTGCTGGTTACTCTAGACTTTATTGTAATCAGGTGTTTGCTATTTCCTACTGCTGTAATCAGATTTATAAGTGGTTAATAAAGGATAATCTTCTGGACATCAGCATACAACGCCGAACTACTATAAATCTCTATGTCTATGATTATTGCTTTTTATCTGTTATTAGCTTAAGCATTTCCTCAATTTAATTTTGTTTTTCTTCACTTACTTCTCTATAAAAATCTGTTCTTGGGTGTTTGTGACCAATTTAGTTGCAAATAATATGCGTATCAATACACATGTTCATTTCTTTGAAAATTCTTTAAAGAATTTAACAACGTATGAGGAACTAATTTGGTATTAGAAGACTTACAATCGCATACATCAATATGTATCAATTCCAATAGTTCACTAGCTCTTATTCGCTTCCACTAAATGGGTGCTTTACCCTTTATCGTTTGAGATATAATTCATTAGTACTATTTGATTAATAATCGAATGATTAAATAATTATTTCTCAAAAACTAGGGCCTAGTCCATAATTCCAAAATAATTGCAAAAATTTTGAAACTTTTGTATTTTCCTTAACATCCCTCACACTGAGGCCCGAAACTAAGCACACAGACGATATAGTCATCTATAATATTAATTTCTGGTAACAAAATGCGGTCATGTTGATGTTATCCATAATATTAAAAGCACGAGAATATGAAATAATTTTAAACACAATTTATAAAGCAAATTTTCACCTTTCGTTTCAAAGATTTATTTCATATTCATTACATAATTCCCCAACTGTTGCCTAGGTTCAGATAAAATATAATTATTACAATGTACTCAAAGAGTGACATATGAAGATGCCCCTTGGTTGACCCGAGTTACTAAATAGACAGATACATCTATTGCCAATACACTCATACAACAACTAACATAACATAGCGGATATTAATACTAAATAGACTCCTACATAGCTAGCTTTTCCTCTTGCACATCACGAAAAGCTTTATTCGCCCAACCAACTTAACCTATAAAGCCCTAACTCCCGATCCACTCAAATCAATTTTGAGCACCCGAGGGTTTATGGTGGAAAACATAAACTTCGAGTTAGATAAAAAGCCGGGTGTGAATAATAATATGTTATCTCGGTTTATAGATAGTAAGTGAGACCACGCCGTTGACTGGAACGGGTTTTCTCCTCACTAATATCCCTTTTTAATATATATGTTTTGCAAATTAAAGTCAGGCAACCAAACTGGCTAAGATAAGTGATATAAACAATAATATGCATGCACGCAACATGGGTAATGTAACAATCCTGTTGTTAATTACCTAATTAATTAAGTTCAATTATAGATAATTTATTTTAATTTGTGATTTGTGATATTTATTAGTTAAATTCAGAATTTATAAAACTTTATTTAGTGTAAATGAGTATGTTATAAGTGATAAAACAAAATATAAATTAGCAACACTTCTGTTAGAATTGCAATACTTTATTAATGGGTTCATAACCATACCCATTTGGCCCATTTTGGTGATGTTTGTAAGGAGTAATGAAACTTATGTTCATTCTCTTCCTCACATAACTTTAGTTTTAAAATATGAAATAAGAGAAACTCTCGCTTTCATTAACCCTAGCTCAAACAATCCCCAATTCTAGTTGCAAATCATAGAGCTTTTGGCTATTCTAGCAGAAATCTAAAGAAGGTAATCTCCTACACCTCCTAGTACACCAATTAGAGTTATTATTCTCAGTTTTATCTCTTGGTAGTAAGTTTCTTTTCTGAAATTAAAACTTGGGTAATTGCTAAAAGGTGTTAGCTTAGGAGAATTCAAGGTCTTTGATCCAATTTAAGTTCATATAGGTGAGTTAACACTTACATAACTATTTTTAAGCTGATATTCGGTGCATGTGCTGTTTTTGAATGGATTGTTGTTAAATCTATTGTTGAAATAATCTATAATTCTTGATTTGTTTGCATGTTTATATATATAACTTTCTGTTTGCTAAAACCCCTAGGTGTTTAATCACTTGAATCATCAAATTATAGTTGAATTCGGTATGCATTACACCAAAATTAGTACCATAGGAGTCGAAACTATCACCACTAGAGAAACCATCAACATCGGACCACCGGAAAGGCCACGACACTGCCCGGAACTCTATCCAGGCAACTCCATCAGTCCATTTGGACCGGTGCACCGGTCATGGACTGGACAAAGTTCCAGGTTGTGCTGTGCTTCCTCCCCGATCGTCTGTTTGGCCTCCCATTTGCCAGTTTTATATTTTGTAACTTATGACTCGTTTCTATTGCCTATTTAGTGATGATTTTCTTGCATGGTTTTTGAGTTTTAAACTATTGGATTTGAGAATTTGCTTTGGAATATGTATACCAAAGAGTCCATAGCACAACACTAAATTTTCATCATATGTTTTCAGCAAGGAGTTTCAAAGAGATTGATTTTCAAATCGAACCATTTCTACTAAATCTTTTTAAGTAATAAATTATCTTGCTTAAAAAGAAAATTTGAAAGTGTGTGTATATATATTCGTTTATTTAAATAATTATTTTTATTTTGAAATGTAAACAAGGTTAGTTCTAACTAAAGGTTTAATTACCTATATGGTTTTAGATAAGAGTAATTAATGATTAATAAAATACAAGGACTTATATAAAATGTTTTGGAACATGGTTATTACTAAATATCCTGTATGGAATTTTGAGACAACTATATATACAAAAGTGCATTTTTGGAATAGTTTGGATTTATGTAATATTTTATCAAATAATGAATATATATATATATATATATAAAGTCAAATAATAATCAAGTAATGGATTTTTAAATAAAGGAACTTGAAAGTAATATTTTATGTAAAATAATAGTTTAGAAAACTTTTTAATACTAAAATTATATTTAATTACTTTCAAACCTTAAACTCTTATAAAATTTTCTTCCATTAGGCATTTCCGTGTGACTTTTGGATTTTTTGAACAAAAATATTTTGAGAACCTTACTTCTGTAATTTAGGGAAATAATAATAATTGACTTGGTGTTATTGATGGGTTTAAATGCTTTCAAGTAGCGCTTCATTGGATACGGTATAACTTATTGAATAGAATGTTTGTATGGAACTTACTAGCCCATTAGCGAATACTCGAATTTCGTAGGGTAGCATGGGTTGCCTTGGTTAAATTCTTGTAATTGCTATTAGGAAATATTTAACACTTTAGAGTTTTATTCTCTTTGGGTGTTTAGTGGGGCGATAGATCCTCAAGAGAATACAGTCTAGGTTTTCCAGTTACATCCGTAATAAGTGAGATTTACTAGCTTCTAGAAAATACTTGAATTTCATCAGACGGTATAGGGCATTTTGGTTAAGTTCTTCTAATTACTAACGGCGATAGTATCTGACACTTTAGAGTGTATTCCTTTTGGGGTTTGACCCGCGGTCGATAGATTCTCAAGGAGTATTCTCCTAGATTTCTTTAAAAACTTTTATGTCGTGCTATGTATTCTACGATCATTTTGATTGGTATGGACAACCCCTGTGATTAGCTAGATTTTTGTTTCGTGGCATATGGACGATCCTCGGTATCAGATCAATACAAGTGATAACAGATTTATTTGTTTTCCATGGTACGGATGATCGTTGTGATCGGTATGGATGATCAAATTGATCGGTATGGATTGTTTCGGTTTTTATGACTTTCTAGTGTTTCATGATTTAAATGTTCTTGAGCTTTGTGATAAATACGGAGTTAAATCATTATTGTAACTAGTTCACATTTATAGAACCATATACCTTATGTTATATCTTGTTCTCACCCTTTTAAATATTTAGAGATAGTCTAACCCGTTTACTTATAGTATCGGGTCAGGCCAAGACTTTTCAGGTACCTGGACTTGCAGGCTTTTGTGTAGGTATGCTAGCAGATGATAGACCTTTTGACCTTTTAGTTTATCTTCGATAGGATATTTATGCATTTTTCTATGGGATGTGTTATTTGAGAAAGTGATTTATTTTGGATGTACATTATGTGAGTCTAGTATTACATTTTGTAGACTCACAGTGTGTATTGTATATGATGTATATTATCCGCTGTGATCTGTAACTGATGTTTATATGATATATTATTCTGATTTTGAGAAACCGATGTGTTTATTTCTTTAAACTGAGACTGTACACGTCAAAATTTTATTCCAGATATTTATTAAAAATACTAAGTGTGACGTGTCAGTGTTAGATTAAAGATATATTCGCATTTGGTCGCCCTTAACAAGCTGTATTCTCCGTATTATTAGACGACATTATTTATAATGTTATTTAATAATATGGGTATCATGGTAGGGTCGTTACAGGTAATCATAAACAATATGATTCAATCAATGGATTATCCGTCCTAACATCGTAGTTTTCTCAGGCTGACTATAAACCTATGGCTGACTAGCCTACCAAATATATTGATTATCTAACCTACTGTTGGAAGACAAGTAGACAATCTGGCGAAACCAACTATTCATAGGGTCAACTAATATTGATGGTTTTGTTGGCTCACTAATAACCTATCTCATCTTTATGTATTCCTTTCTATGCATACTCCTACTTTCTGTCTTACCTATGACAAAGCCCTACACACTGAAATTTTGTACTTGTTTTAGCTAGGGGCTAGTAGCTAAAGTATAGGGCGCGACCCTACACCAGTCCCATCTGGTTTTCAAATCTCTAAATCAGTTCATCCTACCACAATTTATCTAAATGTGATAAGAACATTGATTTATTTAGTAAAACTCTAGGCTGGGTATCTTTTTTATTTCCTTGAAAACATAACTCTTTATAAATGATTTGACTCTTGAAATCACACTTTTAAAACGAGGAAAATACAAACCTTTACTTTATTAAAAATACCTATCCCATGATATATATGCTTTTATAAAACAATATTGGTGAAGTTTGAAATCATTTTAAGGTCATCGCCTCTCAGAACCATAGGCTAAAGAGCTGTTTGCACAAAAAATGGACAAACACCTCAAAGTTGTATGATTTAGTAGATCTTATGTTGTTCTTAGCGATTTGAGTGATTTATGCAAATATATGAAAAGTAGGGGCTAAACTGTAAAAAGACACGCAAATTTATAGTGGTTCAGCCAGAATGTGCCTACGTCCACTTTATATGTTATTTCTCTTCTCTTGTTTTGATTACAAGTACAAAGCTTTGATACAAGTAAAAGAAAGTTGTTTGAAAGTTCCTTCCGTGCTTGAGCTCTCCAACTTGTCCCCATTGTTGTACCCCTGCCCCTCTATTTATAGAGTGAGGCTAGGGGTAGGGGTCTAGGATGTGTATAGTTGCTGACGGGCCTGGGCTGATGTGATCTGGCCTGGTACGTCTTGGTTCGGTATCGTTTGGTTCGGAGATGGTTGGAGTGTAGAGTGGACCGGCAGTTGCTTGGACCGGTGGTGGGATGGTGAGGTTGGTCCGGTGTGGAGATGGTTCGGCATGGGCTAGTGAGGTTGGTCCGGTGTGGAGATGGTTCGGTGTGGAGAAGGTTGGTTCGGCGACAGTAGGCTGGTCCGGTGGGATGGAAGAAGGTTGGTCCGGTGGCACTTGGTTCGGTGGAAGGAGGTTGGGCTTGGAGACGGAGTTGGTCCGGTGATACCCTGGTTCGGCTAGGGACGGTTCGGTGGTCGTGGGATGGAGCTTGGTCCGGTGGCAAGGTCGAAATATACCCAACATTTGCCCCCCAAAGCAGGTTATGTGCCAGCACATGGCGTGCTTTGTTTCTCCTTTGAATAGTCACATCCGGTTCCAGACGCCGAACCGGTTGGTTCGGAGGTCCACCTTCGTCTATAAGTACAGAGCTAGGGCCCTTGTTATTTCCTACCGAACGAAGCACTTGAGCCAAATTTGTTGCATAGCCGAATCAATCTACTAACTTGCCTACGCCTGCTTAATCAGGTACCTAACTTCCCTTCGCCGAATGAGACTGGTGTGTACCGAATGAACTCTATTAGTAAATGCCGAATGGACCTTTGGGAGTGAGAATGCCGGATGGACCATTGAGAGTGAGAATACCGAATGAACTATTGAGAGTGAGAATACCGAATGAACCATTGAGAGTGAGAATGCCGAATGAACCGTTTGTGAATGAGAATACCGAATGGACTTGTTACACTTCACCTTTCATATTGCGAGCGAAATTTCGGACTGCACTCACTTGTTCCTTTACTTCCTCTATTCTAACAATGTGTTTTTCCGGTGTTGCAGATAATGTATCGTAAAGCGGAAACTCGATCAGACAAAAAGAAATCCGGGGGCGAAGGAGGTTCCTCTGCCGTGCCCCCAGCTCAGCCGAATCCAGAACGTCACGGACCAACCCCGAGATCACTAGTGGACGGGTACGGCCCTCAGGAACTTCTGAAATCCCCGCTCGATTGCTTTCCTAGCTCCCTCAAGGAGGAGCAGCTTGATGTCATTTCCCGATCTTTTGGAATCGATAGGGCGCACTTGCTATTGCCAGGGAGAGAAGTTATGTCGTACGATCCTCCTGAAGGGTACTTCGCCTACAGCAGATACCACTGCATGTGTGGTGCCATTCCTCCTCTTAACGCTTGGAGAGCCAGCTTCCTTACATATCTAAAGGTGGCCCCATTCCAGCTTCAACCCAACTCCTATGCTATACTGGTAAGCCTCTTCGTCATCTTCCGGAGGAAGTATGGTCGTGCTCCTTCTAACCGGGAGATCCGGTACTTGTACAATCTGAGGGGCTATAAGAAGGGGTCCCCATACATCAGCTTGGAGTCGGCTGTAACTTTCAAGCCGGTCTTGGACCTGTATTCCAAATTCAGCATGTTCAAGAAGGAGTGGTTCTTTGTCAGGGACGACTCCGTTTCAATTCGGCGCTTTACTTCTGGATGTAAGTTGATGCTTTTACTTATAATTTCCATTCCGATTGCAATGCTTCTTCTCATACTTTCTCATTTTTGCTAGCGACAGGTGGCTTTGTGATTGTGGAGACTGACCGCCTGGTTCAGACGGCGGCTGAGATAGAAGCTATTCTCGGGAAATATAGATCATCTGCCTTCCTGATCAGAAATGCGACCCTTCTGGAGTATAACTTAATCCTTCCACAGCAGTCAGTAGTCAAGCTGAGGGAAACGGCGGAGGAGAGGGCGGCTGCTCAGACTAAGGGAGGTGTTACGGTAGAGAGTAGCAAGAGGAAACCTTTCACAAAACCTCCAGCCGTTGGAGGTAAGAAACTCAAGAAGTCGGACGGTCCCTCCCCCAGCAATTGTCCACTTACCCAGGAGGAGGAAGACATAGAGGAGGAAAGAGGTGAGGGTGGAGATGGTCGGGAAGGTGATAAAGGTGGCGATGGCATCGGGGCCTTGCTTCCTGGGCAAGCGGGCGAGATTCAGGAGTGGACGGATGATGCGTTCCACCAGGCTTTCGAGGGGCTGGACGAAGATCCGGCTTTGGTAGAGAAAACCGGGAAAGCGGACAAGGCCGGGACCGGTGCAAGCGAGTCTTCTCAGACCATTCCAGCCAAGGTGGCTCCGACGACTCAAGGTGAACTCTTGACTCCTGCATGCTTCATTAATGATAGGGACTTAGGAATATTTTATGATCCGCTCCCGTCCTGGAATGAAATCCAGGACTCATTGCAGTATCCTACTTCTCCCCAGGGTTTGTATAACAGACGTGCTTTCTTTCTTCTTTTAACTTGTAATTTACCGCGTTTCTCGAATCATATAGTGATGTAAGCTTGTGACACTTGTTCTTCATATCAGGAGCAGGCAAGACATCCAAGGCCTCAGACCTTCGGCACAGGCTTGAGCAATATAAGCTTTCCAAAACTTCTGTCAAGCCGAAGCCTTCGACCCACCGCTCCAGGGATGTAGTCGGCTACCGTCCTCTTCTCGGGGTTATCGAAGAGGGTATTCAGCAGAGAAAGAGGAGTCATCCTTTATCCGAACCTTCGCCCGGTCCTCAGCTCCCGGCTCAGCCTCTTCATGATATCACGGAGGAGGACAGCGAGTTTGCACCCTCTCCGCACCCGTCCGGAAACCCTTCCGTTACTCATATCGACCGTCCTGACTTGGCTCATAATCCATTTGCGGGTCATCCTGATCTGGATCCAAGTTCCCACGACATTACCTTTGACAAGGTTACTGGTGAGCACCTTCTTCCCCGCAATCCCATGGTACGGGTGCTTGATGAATTTAATCCTTAGATCTTGATCTACTTACCACTCGGATAGTTACCATGGGAGACGAGGCCAAGGCTAATATTGATCGGGTGGCGGAGGAGACTAGGAAGCTGATGGGGCATCATGCCCGGCTGGTTAAGGCTGGAGAGGAGATTGGGAGTGCCAACATCCGACTAAGATTGATGGTTTCGGACCAGGCCAAACAGCTCGCTGATCAGGCCATTCAGATTTCTCAGCATGAGGCTGCCTCCGGGCGGTTGAGGAAGGCTATGGAGGAGGCTAGTAAGGCGGAACTGCGGAAGATGGAGGCTGCCTGCAAGGAGCAGATAAATATGGCCATCTCGACAGTGGATGATTATCCTAGGGTCATGGCTAAGATCTATCTTCGGGCTTTGGAGGAGGCTAAGGCCGATGCGGATAAAGATGGTGGTGTGGTCTTCAGCATGGATGCGGTCACTGCTCAGTTTGCCAAGGAGGAGAAGGTGGCGGTGAAGGAAGGTATGCGGTTGCTTGCCGCTGAGGAGGTAGGCGTGCAGGTAGAGGATGACGATCAGGATAGTCAGGAAGCATGCACTGGTAAGTCTCCCTTTTTAGTTTCTCCATCAACTTGGTTGCTTATTGCTAATGAATCATTTCTCTGACTGGACAGGGGGTCAACAGGACAAGGATAAAGCTCCACTGCAGCCGGCCCCTTGATTATACCTGGAAAAACTCTTTTTGTGGATTTGACAGGATTGTATATGTTAGTCGAAAAATAGTAAAGTAGCCTTTAGGTTGTAATATTTTGCCACTTGTAATAAATAGTCTTATTTTTGACGTGTAATTCTTTAACTTAAGCTGATTTTGTCGTCTTTTGAATGTTTGCTGTTATTTTGGCATGTCGTATGAGAAATATAGCTATGTATATTCTTGTAGTTAAATTGTGTTTGATGTCGGGTTCTGGTTTAAGACATAATTTCATGACTTGCCATGTTAGTGTGTGGTGTGAACAAATTGTAGTCATGTATTTGTACATAAAGGAAGAAAATACCGCCTTTCATGTTCTGTTTGTAGATGGCAGTTTCGAATATCTTGTATGACCGAGCATGGAAAGCAGTTGAATGCCCTGCCATCCGATTGTGAATCCCTGCATCCATTGGCGAGTATCTCCTACTCTGTATCCTGTACTTTATGGATTGTTATAGAGGATAGGAGGAAAGCTTTTTAAGTAATATTGAAATATGTGAAATAGTAAAACTTCCAATCACGGAAGGCCTTCGATGTGCTTAAGTTCGTGGCAAACGGGTTTTGTAGTCACTTTCCCTAGCTGTGGGTCTTGGAGACATTTGTCACCCATCTTACGCCTCCGCGGGGAGTTAATTCTTTTTTACCACAGCCGCACCTAAGACACATCGGAGCCGAGATCGCGCACAGTAACTACTCGGGCCATTATGGCCCGTAATCGTGGGTATTATTCGATTTACTGTGGCCGGCTAGCGTGGGTGCCGATCGTCAACTGTGAACTGCCCCTGGCTGGCCACACCTTATGTTGGGGCTTATAGTCGGTTCACAGTTGTCGGCGAGCCTAACGCCGTAATGAGCTGCCTCGGCTATAGTCAGCCTTCTCGATGGCTTATAATCGGCTCATTACAGTTGGCTTTAAGGGCCGTCGCGAGCAATGAGTTAACCCACAGCAGAGGGATGTTGGAGCAAAAGTGTCTCATTGGCGAGGGCATAGATTCGCATAGTACCTGTTAGGTTTTGCCCAGGCGAAGTTGCGCCGTTGAGTGCTTTGAGTGGAAATGCTATACGCATAGGATTTTGTTCAACAGAAAAAGGATAAAGTTAACAAGTAGCCAAGACATAAAGGAACAAGTTAAAAAAGAGACAAAGTTTTTTAAAGTGGTTCGGCATGAAAAGGCCTACGTCTACTGATTCTCTTTGTTAATTCACTTCATATGGGCAATACAAGTTAAGAAAAGTATCGACGGAGGTGTTGGATGTTCCATGCCCTCTGGAACACCTCTCCGTCCACTGTTGTCAAAATATAGGCTCCGTTGTGGAGGTCTCTATGAATTACATATGGTCCATCCCAGATTGGGTCTAGTGCTCCGGGGCGAGGGAAGATTCGCTTGAGGACAAGATCCCCTTCTTGTAAGGTACGATGCTTGACTTTGGAGTTGTATTGTGCTGCCACTTTCTGCTTGTGGGCTGCTGCTTTAAGGACTGCATCATTCCTTCTCTCCTCAACTAGATCCAAAGACATGTGGAGGAGTTCTTCATTCTCTTCTGGGTTATAGTGGATCCTACGGTGGGAAGGCACAATGGTTTCAACTGGGAGCATAGCCTCCGATCCGTATGCCAAAGAGAAAGGAGTGTGCCCTGTTGATGTTCTGAAAGATGTGCGGTAGGCCCATATTGCCGTAGGGAGTTCATCCACCCAAGCGCCCTTTGACTTTTCGAGCTTCTTTTTGATCAGAGTTTTCAGAATTTTGTTGACTGCTTCGACTTGTCCGTTTGCCTGGGGATATGCTACGGATGAGAAGCTTTTATGAATTCCATGTTCTTGGCACCAGTTGGCGAATTCCTCGCTGTCAAACTGAAGTCCATTGTCTGATATGATTTTGAGTGGGACTCCGTACCTGCATAGAACATTTTTGATTAAGAAGTTAATAACTTTTGCTGAAGATACTTTATTCAGAGGTTCCGCTTCCACCCATTTGGTGAAATAATCAACTGCCACTATAGCATATTTGGCCCCGCCTCGGCCCATTGGTAGCTCGCCGATTAAGTCAATTCCCCATATTGCGAAGGGCCAAGGGCTGGTCATCTGAGTAATCTCGGTTGTTGGTAGCCGAGGAATCTTAGCAAATTTTTGGCATCTGTCACACTTCTTGACGAAATCTAAGGCGTCCTTGCTTAAGGTGGGCCAGAAATATCTGTATCGGAGTATCTTTTTTGCTAACGTTTGCCCTCCGGTGTGATCTCCGCAGCCTCCTTGATGAATGTTGGATAAGATTTCCTTGGCTTCCCTTCCGGCGACACACCTTAATAATGGGTTAGAGAACCCACGCCGATAGAGGATGTCTTCTTGTATTGTGTAGCGAGACGCTTTCCTCAAGATTTTCTTGACTTCGTTACGCCCGTTGGGTAGTGTGCCATTTTGTAGGTAGTCTCGGATGGGAGTCATCCAAGTTGCTTCTTCGGTTGCAGCTATCAGATTCACTTGCTCAAAACTTGGGGCCGTTTGCTTTGAGATGGTTACTGCCCCGAAGATGGCGATGTCTCTCATACTTGCTTGCTTTGCCAATCCGTCGGCCTCTTGGTTCTCTTCCCGAGGGATGTGTTTGACTAAGTAGTGGTCCAATCGGCTGAGAAGCAACTTGGTCTTCTTTAGATATGCTATGAGTCGTTCCTCTCGAGCTTGGAATTCTCCTAGTATTTGATTAACAATAAGTTGAGAATCGCTATGAAGACACAAAGAATTGGCTCCGATTTCTATGGCAATTTCTAGTCCGGCTATCACTGCTTCATATTCTGCGTCGTTATTGGTGGCGGCGAACTCCAATCTTATAGCATAGTGCAGTTTGTTTCCCCTGGGAGTGATTATTACCACACCTGCCCCCGAGCCTTGTTCGTTCGATGCACCATCCACCAAGAGATTCCACTTGATATCTTCTGTTATTTCCAATTGCTCCTGATCTTCGTTGGTAGTGAATTCTGCAATGAAATCAGCCATAGCCTGTCCCTTAATGGCGGTGCGAGGGTGATAGGTGATATCATACTGACTCAGTTCAATGCACCATTTAAGTAATTGCCCAGAAGTGTCGGGACGATGGAGCACCTGCCTCAGCGGTTGATCGGTCAGAACTTTGATGGAATGGGACTGGAAGTAGTGACGCAATTTCCGTGATGTGATTAGTAAACAGTATGCTAACTTCTCAAGTTTAGGATATCTGACTTCTGCCCCAGTAAACCTTTTGCTGACGAAGTAAACTGGTCGTTGCGTGCGGTTGTCTTCCCTTACCAAGGCAGCGCTTAGAGCGTGAGATGACACAGCAAGGTATAGGTACAATTCTTCGCCTTCGCTTGGAGTCGAGAGTACCGGTGGTTTCTGGAGGTGTTCGATTAGGTTAAGGAAAGCGGTTAAGCATTCGTCCGTCCATTCAAACTTTCCTTTATCTTTCTTTAGAGCTTCGAAAAAGGGGACGCACTTGTCCGTTGCCTTGGAGATGAATCGGCTTAGGGCGGCCACTTTTCCATTTAGGCTTTGCATTTCCTTTCGGGTGGAAGGTATCTTGATATCCCTTAGCGCTCGGACTTGTTCAGGGTTTGCTTCAATCCCTCGGGCATGGACGATGAACCTTAAGAATTTTCCCGATGATACTCCAAAGGAGCACTTTAGTGGATTCAACTTCATTCCATACTGTCGAAGTACCTGGAACATTTCGCCTAGGTGGCTAACGTGATCTTTGGCTTTCCGTGATTTCACCAGCATGTCGTCCACATATACTTCCATAGTTTGTCCTATTAGCCCCGCAAACATCTTGTTGACGAGGCGCTGGTAGGTGGCTCCTGCATTTTTAAGTCCGAAAGGCATTACCTTATAGCAGTACAAACCCCGGTCGGTGATGAAACTAGTGTGGTCTTGGTCGGGAGCATGCATAGGAATTTGGTTATATCCTGAGTATGCATCCATAAAAGATAGGAGCTCGTGCCCGGCTGTGCTGTCTACAAGTTGGTCAATTCTGGGAAGTGGGAAGCAATCCTTTGGGCAGGCATCGTTTAGGTTGGAGAAGTCAATGCAGGTCCGCCACTTCCCATTAGCCTTCTTTACTAGTACCGGGTAGGCGATCCATTCCGGGTAAACAGCTTCTCGTATGAAGTCATTGGCGAGTAGATTCTTTACTTCTTCATCGAGGGATGCTGATCGCTCTGCCCCCATACTTCTCTTTTTTTGTTTTACAGGCGCCTTGGTAGGATCAATGTTTAATACGTGGCAGGCTATGTCGGGGGAGATTCCAGTCATGTCAGCGTGTGACCATGCGAATACATCCAAGTTGTGGCGGAGAAAATCGATGAGTTGTTCCTTCAATTCAGCTTTTAGTTGGGACCCAATTTTCAGTAGTCTACTTGAGTCGTGCTTGTCTACAGATATAAACTCCATAGCCTCTGCAGGCTCGGCGGTAGCCTCCTCCTCTTTATCCCTAGGGTCTAATTCATTGAAAGGGTCGCTGGTGTATCGAAGAGGAGGGGCTTTCTTTAGTTGCTATGCTTCAAGGCTTTTTGTGCAGAGGGCAATTTCTACACCTTTCCCTTTATCCTTCCTGTGGTTGTTGCGAAGTTCAGTTACATAACAGTCTCGTGCAATATCCTGGTCTCCTTCCACTTCCCCTACTCCATTGTCTGTTGGAAATTTCATTTTCAGGCACCATGGGGCTAGGACAATTTGGAAGTCAGACAAGGCTGGTCTTCCTAAGAAGGCGTTGTAGGCCGAATGGTTTTCTATTAGCACAAACGTCTGTTTCCGTACAATGGAGCGGGGATGGCTTCCAATCTCAACAAAGAGGTCCAGTTGCCCGAGGGGCATTTTTGCATCTCCAGTGAAACCGTGTAGTGGTTTATCGCAGGGAGATACATCCTTCATTGATAGCTTCATTTTGTCGAATGCGTGTTTGAACAGGATGTTTACTGAGCTTCCAGTGTCTACCAGGATTCGGTAAACTTCGGCGGGACCGAGTCGGGCAGAGATAACCATGGGATCCATGTGAGGGTACTGCCTTCCTTCTAGGTCACGCTTACCGAATGTGATGTCATCACTTTCTTTCCGCTTCGGATGGCGCTCTTCTATAACCGAATTGACACAGTCTTTATTGTCCCTAAGCGACTTCCCATATCTTTCCATCTCTTTCCAGCTTCTGTCTGCGATGTGCGGCCCCCCGAGATGGTATGGACCACTATCTTCTCTTGACTAGAGCTGCTAGCGTTGCGGTTTCCTCTGTCGGACCCCGGTGAGGGCAGCCTCGGGTTTTCATTGGCGGGAGCTGGAGTCCTGTCCTGACTTTTTACATAACGTTCCAGTTTCTTCCTTCTGATGTGTTCCTCAATCAGATCCCGGAGATGATGGCATTCATTGGTATCGTGCCCGTGCGATTCGTGGAAGCGGCAGAACTTTCCAGACTTCTGCGCGTTATCTGATTCCTTCTTGTATGGTGGGCGTTTGTATCTAACTTCGCCTTGGGTGGCAAGGAAGATATTTTCAACGGTCTCGTTCAAAGGAGTGTAAGTGTCGAATCTCGGTCCTGGCCGATATAAGCGCTTTTCTCCCTTCTTGCCCCCAGCATTGTCTCTGGAATCATTTCTTCGAATGTCTCTTGCCAGCGCAGGGGCGTTGCTGTGAGTTGCCTTGTTCTGCTGTCCTGACTGCCCCTCCATGGCAGCATCCTCAAGCCTCATGTATTTCCCGGCTTCATGGAAGAAATCGGGTATAGTAGCTGGTTTTTATTTAGTCAACCTTCTAGCAAATTTAGTGTCTGGATGCACACCACTACAGAGGGCCATTAGGATAAGCTTCTCATCGGCATCTTGGACTGCGGCCGCTGCGGCGTTGAATCTGGTTAGGTATTGCTGCAGCTTTTCTCTAGGTTTCTGTTTGACGCTGGATAAGGAATAAGCGTCCTTAGGTTGCTCCACCTAAATGCAGAACTGACTGATAAATTTTTCTTTCAACATTTCCCACGAGCTGATGGATCCCTGGGGTAGATGACAGAACCAGGAGGTAGCAAGATCTGCTAAGAAGAGCGGAAAGCATTTGCACAGTACTCCCTCTGTCGCCCCACTCATGAGCATATGTTGCGTGTACCTCTGTAAGTGTACAACGGGGTCGGAGGTTCCTTTGTAGGGTTCCATTGTTGGCATCTTCCATTCTCGGGGGGTGATAGCAATTTCGATGTTGCGGGCGAAAGGGCTGGTCACCCTAGCACCTATGCCTCGATCCCTTTGTTCCCGTTGGACACACTCTCTGAATAAGCGTGCCATCCTTTCATCAGAATTTGGAGCAGATAGAAATAAGTCTAGTTCTGTTCTGTGGGATTGATTCCGTCCAGATGATCTGTAGGGATGGTATCGTCTATCATTCCTCATATTTTCCAGTGGCTGCCTTTGATCTTCTGGGAGCATGCTAGGGTCAGCTACAGTTGGCCCTTGCCTTGATCTCCCCCTACCGGGTTCTGATCTAAGCACTTCCTCGGGTCCAACTTCGGGCAGGACTCTAGCTCGGCCCCGTTCACTGGCGTTTCCGTGGTTAGGCAGTATGACAGGCTCAGCCACAGTTGACCTCCGTCCGGTACCTCCCCCGTTGGGTTCGGTACCAAACGTTTCCTCCGGCCTAACTTCGGGCTGTGCTCGGTCTCGGCTCCTACCATGGCTACTTCTGCCGTTAGCTCCTTCGAAGAAGGAAGATCTTTGTTGTCTCCGAGATCCTCCAGACTGGGACTCGCCCCATGATTCAGTGTTGCGGTTGGACTCTTCGGCGTCCCTTAAGCATGACATGAGATGGTCCACCAAGGCTTCCTGTTGGGACGTGAAGCGGTTAGTTACTTCAACCATAACTCTGTCCAAATCTGCCCTAGTGCAGGCTGTTCTGTGGCAGGAGTGGTTGGGTTAGCCTGTCCTTCATTTGTTATTGTTGCTGGAGGTGGACGATTTACTTGATTCGTGACAGCTGGATCCGGAAGACTGCTGGATGCGATGTTTTTTCCTTTGTTAACATCTTTTCTCTGTTTGGGAGGCATGTTTTCCAAGTAGCGAACGATGCTGTTAGGAAAGCTGTTAAGTGGATGAAGCTGAAGCTTCGAGCTTCTAGCTCTCAGTGAAAGCACCAAAAATGTTTGCACAAAAAATGGAAAAACACCTCAAAGTTGTATGATTTAGTAGATCTTATGTTGTTCTTAGCGATTTGAGTGATTTATGCAAATATATGAAAAGCAGGGGCTAAACTGTAAAAAGACACGCAAATTTATAGTGGTTCAGCCAGAATGTGCCTACGTCCACTTTATATGTTATTTCTCTTCTCTTGTTTTGATTACAAGTACAAAGCTTTGATACAAGTAAAAGAAAGTTGTTTGAAAGTTCCTTCCGTGCTTGAGCTCTCCAACTTGTCCCCATTGTTGTACCCCTGCCCCTCTATTTATAGGCTGAGGCTAGGGGTAGGGGTCTAGGATGTGTATAGTTGCTGACGGGCCTGGGCTGATGTGATCTGGCCTGGTACGTCTTGGTTCGGTATCGTTTGGTTCGGAGATGGTTGGAGTGTAGAGTGGACCGGCAGTTGCTTGGACCGGTGGTGGGATGGTGAGGTTGGTCCGGTGTGGAGATGGTTCGGCATGGGCTAGTGAGGTTGGTCCGGTGTGGAGATGGTTCGGTGTGGAGAAGGTTGGTTCGGTGACAGTAGGCTGGTCCGGTGGGATGGAAGAAGGTTGATCCGGTGGCACTTGGTTCGGTGGAAGGAGGTTGGGCTTGGAGACGGAGTTGGTCCGGTGATACCCTGGTTCGGCTAGGGACGGTTCGGTGGTCGTGGGATGGAGCTTGGTCTGGTGGCAAGGTCGAAATATACCCAACAAGAGCCAAAACAATATAAAGTCTTTATATTGATAAACTTCGCAAGATATAGTCAACGAGGGTCTTCGCCCCTCAAAACATATACGGCCAAACTAATCAAACTCTTTATATTGGCAAAGCTCTACGTCATTATCACCACCGGGGTCATCGCTCCTTTTTAATTAATACATTTAAGCCTTTAACTTATAAAATATAAAGCTATATGGCTGATGACGCTATGTCGTACTTCTTATAGTGTTGACTTCGTATGAAATAAAACATCGGTTTCATAGTGACAAGCCTTAAAATATGGTCAATATAGATAAACTTTGGCATTACTTCCTTAAGGAAAACAAGCAGAATCGGTAGGGCCGAAATGATAATAGGCGATAAAGATTAAAGTGACAATCATTAGTGTCAAAGTTGTAAAACGTGGCATCATATATTGCCGAAGTCAATAGTAACGGCATAGTTGCCTATAGGGTCGAAGTCAATGTGTTTAAAACATGCAGCATCATTATCACGACTGTAAACCAATTCAAAACCATTTGATTCAGTGTCCTTAATTAAATAAAGCAGCATTTCTTTTGTCGACATCGACAAGAATAAAAGCGGCATAGTTCAAGTGTTTTAGGGAAGAAAGCAATGTCGTTCTCTTCAAAAGCTCATGATGTCAATGGTATCTATGCCGACGTTGACTCCAATCTTCCCGAATTCATTCCATATCATGTAGGATGATATCCAATGCATTCAGTAAGGTCAGCAACGTATAACAACGACATCATGCACTTCGACGAGCATACCTTCCAAGTGGCAATGTCGTAATTAACTTAAAAACTACAATTTTGATATTCAAAATAATTTCTTTCCGCGAACTCCTTGTATTTGTCAAAATACTACTGGATAACAAACTTCTTTATCAAAATATTTTCTAGAAAACTGCTAAGAAGTAGCATTTCCAAAGTACTTAGCAAACCTGGCATTTTATATTAATATTTATATATACTAATTAAGACTTTCTTGCTCAAATAATCATAATAAATCATAAACACTTGATAATAGTCCCCAAAAATCAGGGTAAAACCAATTTATTATATTCATTAATATATACAAATTTCGAGGCCGAAAACTTAATTTAATTACTTTCATAATTTAAACTTGAAGTAAACTATTTTCCAACATCACAAAATTCACCAAATATTCTAGTTAAATCCAAGAATTATGAAATTAGAAATCCACTTCCAAAATAATGTTTCTAACATCATATCAAAATCTCAAGTCATTTGGGTATTATACGATAGGTTTTCTAACTCAAACTTATCAAATAATTTTATAAATAAATTAAATAAATTCTCCGATAAGCAATAATCTTCAAACTATCATAGCAGACATAATACAAGCAAAAGAATTGGATTTTTGTTTAAAACCGAAAATAGCATTGAAAAGTTGAGAAGCATAACTATTATTCACCTTCATTCTTTTAAGAAGGTTGAGATTTGTATTTGATTTGTGTAACATCCCGTATCTGGAGGCCAAAAGCTAAGCGTTACAGATGTTGTAGTCATCCACAGAATTAACTTCTGGTGATGAAATACGGCAATGTTAATGGTATCCATAATATCAGAAGCACTTGAATATGAACAAAATCACAAATTTCAAAAAATTATAGGGATTACATTTCAAACCAAATCATAACCAAGTTACAAAATCCCCATAACGTATCCCAGGCAATGATCAAAAATAATTTACAACAATACGGCAAGAGTGACATATGACGATGCCCTCTTAGATGATCAAAGCAATATAGACATAACTGTCTTAATTCGCCAATACCAGTCCCATTTGGTATATTATATCCGAGTCATTTTACTTAGGGATATCTTCCCAAAATTTTCCTTTAAAACCTTTTCAGAATGATTTAAGACCTTTAAATTAAACTCAAACAAGGAAAATTATATAATCTCTTATGCTTTACTCAAAACGACCTTGCCATATTTTATATATACTTTACTCAAATCATAATTGATGAAAACACTTAACTTTTGAATGTCCCCCTTCCCAAAAAATTGAAAGTACCCCTTTCGAACCATTGAAAGTACCTCTTTCGAAACCATGTAAAATCCTTTCTTTTATCTAGGTAGAAAGGCTAAAACCTTCCTTTCGAAACCATGCTCGAAACCCTTTCGAAACCCTTGGAAATCTTCCTTTCGAAAGCTTTAAAACCTTAGACATCTTTCTTTTAAAACCTTTAAACATTACCTTTCGAAACCATTGGAAAACCTTTCCTTTCGAAACCATCATAAATCAAAACCTTCGTACTCCTTCGAAATCCCTGGGGAACCACCCCTTCGAAACCACTTTTAAAACCTTTCGAAAGCATTATATCTAAACCTTTCGAAAGCATTTGGGTTCAACTTAAAACATGTGGAAACCTTTCAAAAACATTCGAAGTTGACTATTTTGAAACCCTTTAAAACGTTTCGGTCAAAAGCACTGGATTGTACCTTCAAGTAGAGCAAAAGGACATGAACCCATTAAAGTCAAAAGCACCTTTGGAAATCATTCAAATCATCTCTTTCGAAATCAATTTTGGGTTATACTTCATTCAAAGAAAAAGGGACTTTAAAATCATTTAAGTCAAAAGCATCTGTTTTGAAACCATTTCCTATAAAATGATGGCATTGAAACCATCTTTTCGAAAACAATGGAGAGGTGGCCAAATTTTAGAAAATAAAACGGTCCCTTCGACACCATTTGGAATGGTTAGAAGTGGCAGCTAAAGGCTTTGAACATGTTGGAAGCAATCATTTAAAACAAAAGAGAAACCCAATCGAAATCATTCTTTTTAAACCGTTTGACTTAGTCGAAACCTAACTAAGTCGAAAGCAACTTAGTCGAAAGCAAGCAGGCGTTCTTTTCTTTAAAACCAAAGCAAAGTCCTATCGCTTTCGAAACCTCATGGTCTCGACCCTATACCTTTCGCCTTCTTTCAATTCATTACATACCAGTTGCCTGATACCATATGCATTGGTTTCGACCGTGTCAGAAGGGTAGTATGGAGGCGGAACCTAGGTGCCAAAAGAGACGAAACAGTAAAAAGGCTGTTTATTTGTACTTTAAAATAGTTCTTTTGTACCTAACCTACATTGTTTGGCTAATTTTGATTGGTTGCCAGGTTTTTCTTTTCAAAAGTGCTGCCATCTTTCCATATTTTGAAATTCAAACAATTTATGAAAAGCCCGTTCTCCCCTATAATTATATAAAACAATTAAGCCCCATACCTTAAATAATTTTATATAACCATTAAAACTCTTAGGAAAAATCTGGAAAAATTCCAGTAAATCAGATTACATATGTTTTCTAACATATAAAATTTTTAGACCCAAATAATTAATTATTTATCCATAAATAATTTATAACCCAAAATATCATTTTCTTTACTAGAAAATTCATAAAAAATCCACACTAATTCCAAAAATTCTGAAAATTGAAACCCATCACCAAATTAAAATTTCTGATCTATATTAAAATTTGCAAGGCATAAAGATGTCATTTAATAGGGTTTTACCTTAAACCATATCATAAAGTCCAATGTGAACATGTATAATTCATCAAAAACTATATATAATCATTCCATCATTCTGAAACATGGCAATATATTTCAAAACTATTCAACATAAACTGAAAACAAATCAAAATAGAGATGCAAACATCATTCACCTTAAGCTTTGTGATTAAAGAGATTGAGATATGAATAGATTTGATTTGCTTAAGCTTCTTCCTAGCTTATCTTCTTTCTTTTCACCTTTTCTTGTTAATGGTGGCTAACCTTGCTTTATAAAATTTGAAAATGAAATGAAATGAACGTGTGTTACTATACACGGCTATGGGAGAAGATATAGGAATGACCTTTTTCCTATATTACCCCTCCTCTTATTCATTTTAAACTCTTCTTTTAATTCAATGTTAAATGGCACGGCTACCCCTTTAATAAAATAAAATCTCTATCCCCTAATCAACACATTATTTTATTTAACTTATCTAATTAAATATCCTAAATAATGTTATCAAAAATCTGGGGTATTACAATTTGATTCCCTTAATCTTTGATCACATTTTCCTCAGCTTTACTTCTCTTGAAACCCTTGTTAATGACCGACCTAACTCTTATCTTTTGTTTGTGTAAATGAAAATGAGGGAGATATGAGAATAAGAAGGTTTAATTTGAGGAAACATGCTCTTTTCCTATTTTTCCCTTCGCATGTATCCTCCTTCTTATTAATGTTTTAATTAATCTCATTAGTCCATTAATTTTGGCTTGACCCATACTTATTATCAATCTCAATCTCCTTAACCTTTTATATTATTTTATTTAATTTATCCAATTAAATCTTCTAAATAATGTTAATTAGAATTATGTTTGTTACAGACTCCCCTCCTTAAAGAATTTCGTCCTTAAAATTACGGTAAGGTACATACATCAACATAAAACACAAGTTTAAAACATACCATCAAACATATCAGGATTAGTATCCATAATCCTGCTCTCTATTTTCCAAGTATAGTCTCTCTCGTCGGCACTCCACCGGACGTTTACTAATCTGACTGTCTTATTCTTCAATTTCTTCTCATCCCTAGCCACAATACGAACTGGAAGTCTGGGTCTCGAACACACTTCGTAAGATGAGAAATATGGAAATATTATGAACTCCTAACAAACTGCTCGATAACTCTATCCTGTACGCAAGTTTTCCGATCTTTTCTATAATAGGAAATGGTCCAATAAACCAAAGTTCCAATTTCTCCGACTTCCCAAATCTTACCACACCCTTTAACGATGATACTTTGACGAAAATATGTTCTCCAACTAAGAATTCCTAGTCCTTCCGTCTTTATCCACATAACTTTTCTGCCTAGATTGAGCTTCCCTCTTCTAGCTCGAATTAACTCAATCTTTTTCACAGCTTCTCTTACCATATCCAGACCAAGAACTAATCTATCTCCGGTCTCTAACCAATATACGGGTGATTTACACGGCCTTCCGTTTAAAGCTTCAAAATGTGTCATCCCTATATTAGTTTGATAACTATTGTTATGAGAAAACTCGACTAAATGCAGATGGCCTTCCTATGATCCTCTAAAATCTAGCACATAAGCTTTTAACAAATCCTCCAAGACTTTGTTAACTCTTTCTATCTGCCCATCAGTCTGTGGATGGTAAACAATACTCATCTAGAGCTTGGTACTTAAAACCTCTTGTAGATGCTTTCATAATTCACTAGTAAGCAAACAATCTCTGTCACTGACTACACTATTAGGAACTCCATGCAGTCTAACTATGTTCTTCATGAATAACTTAGCTTAAGCATGTGTTGTTCTTGTTGACTTAATGAGAATGAAATGTGAGCTCTTGGTCAGTATCCATTATGACCCATATACTTTCATTTCCCTTGTTTAACCTTAGCAACCCATTAATAAAGACCATGGACATCGAATCCCATTTCCAAACTGGTATATCTAAAGATTAATGCAATCCACTAGGCTTCTAATGTTCGGCTTTTACTTGCTGACAATTCAAACACTACTCTACCTATAAGCCTACATCCCTTTTCATCCCTTTCCAGAAGAAAATTCTCTACATGCCCTAGTACGTCTTAGTTCCTCTAGGATGAATAGTAAACTTCGATCAATGATACTCTCTAAGAACTTCTTTCCTAAGGTCTTCTACATCAAGAACGTACGGTCGTCCCTTTTTTCTCAATCGTCCATTTTGGTCAAGATAAAAGTCTTTCATATCATTAATCTCAGTTTCATCTTCCAATCTTCTAATTCTTTCTGCTAGCAATGGATCATCTCTTTGCTTAGAAGCAATTCCTTTGATCAATACCGGTCGAACTTTCAAACAAGATAACATTGTGGTACTCTGACTAGGACTACCAGTCAATCTTGACTGCACACCACAAGTGGTAAATGCTTCCAAATCTTTCCACACTTCCAATATAGCTAACAATACATTCTTATGTTTTCTGCTAAGCACATCTGCAACTTTGTCCTTTCCTCGGTGTGTACTCAATTCCAAAATCATAGGCAGCTGAAAACTCCAACCATCTTTGTTGTCTCATGTTCAACTCCTTCTGAGAAAATAAGTATCTTAATGACTTGTGATCCGTATACAACTTGAATTTTTCCCAAAAAGGTAGTGTCTCTACACCTTCAAAGAAAATATTATGGCAGCCAACTCTAAGTCATGAGTCGGATATCTAACTTTGTGCGGTTTGAGCTATCGCGAAGCATTAGCAATTACTTTACCCTTCTGCATTAATACAGCTCCTAGTCATGTTCCACACACATCAGTATACACCACCAAATCTTAATTTCCATTCGAAACAATTAAAACCGATGCGTTGATCAATAAATGTTACGGCTTTTTGAATGTCTCCTCACATTTATCGGCCCAAACATACTTCATGTCCTTCCTCGTTAGTTTAGTCATCGTTGCTGCTATACGAGAGAAATCCTTAATAAATGTTCGATAATAGCCAACTAACCCAAGAAAACTCTTTATCTCAGTCACTGTCTCAGGTCTCTTCCAATTATTAAGAACTTCGTTCTTATCTGGATCTACTGACAACTCTTTCTCTGAGATTGTACGACCAAGAAACTTCACCTCTTTCTTCCAAAAATGACACTTTAAAAACTTTGCTTTTACCTGATGCTATCTCAACATATCAAGCACTATCGAAAGATGAACTTCATGGTCTCTTTCATCCTTAGAATATATCAAAATGTCGTCTATGAATACCAATACATACCTATCCAAGTGCTCTCAGGAAATCCGGTTCATTAAGTCTATGAAGAAACCAGGTGCATTAGTCAATCCGAACAGCATTACTAACTACTCCTAGGAACCAGATCTTGTTCTAAACGTCGTCAACATAATACTATCTTCTGCTACCCTTAGTTGATGGAACCCTGCCGCTAAATCCAATTGGGAAAATACTTTGGCTCCACTCAATTGATCAGATAAATCATCAATTCTTGGCAAAGGATATCGATCCTTCATCGTCTTTTCATTCAATTTACAATAATCGACAAACAATCTTAATGATCTGTCCGGTTTCTTTACGAATACTATGGCTGCTCCCAAAGGCGAACTGCTTGGTCTAGGAAACTTCTTTCCTTTTAAGTCCACTAACTGTACCTTTAACTCTTTTCATCTCGGTAGGTGCCATCTTGCTAGGCGATCTACTTACGGGTTCACCTCTAGGTACAAGATCTATTTGAAACTCATTAGCTCATTTCAGTGGTAGTCCTGTAACAGTCTCAAAAACACCTGCAAATTCTCTAACTACGAAAACCTGATTCAACTCCTCTTCCTCCTCTATTATATCCATTAAAGCACAAGCATCAAAATTTGGATTCTCTATTGAGTATACACTTCGGTAACTACTATTAGGGCGTCTTTGTGATATTTTCCTATCATCGCAAAATATTCTAGTATCATATTTACTTAATCAGTCCATACCCAAAATAATCCCAAAGCCCGCATTATCAAACATATGCAAACTGCAGGCAAATATATGGCATAATAATGCAAACTTCAAATAGTCACATCTCATCTCTAGAGTTGCATACCCTCCTATCAGATTCACAACCCTTAAGGAAGCAATTAGTTATGAGGTTTTTGGTTAAGCTTATCTACCAAACAAAGAGATATAAAATAATATGACGCACCAGTATCAAATAGTATTCTAACAGGTACACCATGAATCAAAAGTGTGCCTCCTATCACAACTTTCCTTTTATATTCGGCTGTTGGTCTTGAGGTAGCCGGTTCCAATCCAAACACCTTTGCCTTCTCGACTTTAGCTAGTTCCTTGCACTGGTTCTTATAAGGTTTAATCCGGTCATAGTAAAGCACTTGATATTCGTCCTTTCAATAACTGTCCATCTCGTGAATGACACTCATTCGCAAAATGCCCTTTCTTGTCACACCTGTAACGCACAACATTTGCTTTTCCTTTCTTTGTCGCTCCACCCTTCTAAGCTCCCTTCTTATAAAAGAATTTTGTTTTCTGATTCTGCCCACTTTGAGCCTCCATTGCCTTATTAACACCAAAGAAAGCAATCATCTCCTCATTTCTCAAAGGTATCTCCACTATTACATCACATGGATCCTTGAGATGTGGTAAATTCACCATTGCAAGCTCAAGTCTTAATCCGCTGATGAACTTCGCTCCCTTCTTTTAAAAGAATTTCCTGTTCTGATTCTACCCACT
The DNA here is from genome assembly GCA_030737815.1 of Allium fistulosum. Taxonomy (NCBI): domain Eukaryota; kingdom Viridiplantae; phylum Streptophyta; class Magnoliopsida; order Asparagales; family Amaryllidaceae; genus Allium; species Allium fistulosum. The sequence continues at coordinate 520,086,729 of CM060906.1, read as the reverse complement.
TTGAGCCTCCACTGCCTTATTACCACCAAAGAAAGCAATCATCTCCTCTTTTCTCATAGCTATCTCCACTATTACATCACATAGATCCTTGAGATGTGGTAATGTCGCCCTAGCAAGCTTAATTCTTAATCCACAGATGGCCTTCTCGTTTCTCTTAATCACTGTGTCCTTATTGCATACTCCAACACAACCATATTACCTTGCACTAATTAAGCAAACTTTCTCGGTGGAGTTGATTTAGCAATTCAGACATAAATATCTCTTCAAACCTCCTCTTGAACTCTAGCCAAATCAAAGTTTCCTTAGCCACTCCAATAGTAACAATTTTCCACAAGTACAACGCAACTTGTTGCAATTGCCGGGACGCCAATCTCCTCTTCTGTTCTCGTTCAAACCAAGATCATAAAAAACCCTTTCACAATGGAACAACCAATTCTCCACTTCAATTGCATCCTCTTTCCAATAAACGGATTCCATCTAAGTCTTGCTTAGTTTCTACTCAACACTGGATAGTTGTTGACAACTAGGACTTTATTATTAGCTCCTTCCGCATTTCCACCAACTAATCTAGTAGCGGCTCTTGCTGCATCATGTTTAGAAAGAAACGATACATTGCTCCCATATCAACCAATGGTGTTCTAGCTCCCGCATTTGTAGCCGTTTGTCGACCCGGATTTCTTCTAGTATTCAGCCTGACATTTCCATTGGTAATGTTGCTTCCTCCACCGAGATTCACTCTTCCGCTTCCTTCCTCCATATCTTACTTCCTTAAATCTACATTTGAACCTTAGTAAGATATAGAAGAACGATATAAGAGAGAGGGAGAATAGATATTATGCATATACTTGTATATAGCAAATACAAGTATGTTAGTATAGCGGTATCTCATACCCCAATCTTATACTCTGATTAATTCGGATTATATTTTGAAAAACTCTTTTTAAAGTTCAAAATTCTTTAGTTTTTGCATAAACCTATGCTCCGATACCAAGTTGTAACATCTCCATTTTAAGGCCCGAAACAAAGCAATATGATGTTGTAGTTATTTATATAGTATTAATCTCCAATGACAAAATGTGGTCTTGTCAATGGTATCTATAATATAAGAAGCATAACAATATGAAATAATTTAAAACCTAATTTCCAAAGCAAACTTTCACATTTCATTTCAAAGATATATTTCTTATTCATTATATACTTTCCTAAACGTTGCCCAGGTTCAGATAAAATATAATTATTAAAAAAACTCCAAGAGCGACATGTGAAGATGCCTCCTTGGTTGATTAAAGTTATGAAATAGATAGATACATCTACTGTACCCTCACACAACAACTAGCATAACAAAATGGATGATAGTGTTAAATAGACTCCTACATAGCTAACTTTGCCTCTTGCACATCTCCGGAAGCTTTATTTGCTTAATCTACCTAACTTGTGAAGCTCTTACTCCCGACCTACTCAAATAATTTTAAGCACCCAGGGTTTAATGGGGAAAACATAAACTTTGGGTCAGACAAAATGCCTGGTGTAATAATAATAAGCAATCTTGTTTTATAGATATTAAGTGAGACCATACCGTTGAGCGGAACGTGTTTTCCCCTCACTAATATCCATTTTTAAAGTATATCTTTTGCAAATTAAAGTCCGGCAACCAGCCTAGTTAAGATAAACGATATAAACAATAATAGGCATGCATGCAACATGGGTAGTCCCAAATAATTTGTTTAAATCAATGGACTATTGGTCCCAACATCATAGTTTTCTCAGGATGACTATAAACCTATGGATGACTCGGGCCTACCAGATATATTAAATTATCTAACCTACTGTTAGAAGACAACTAGATAGTCTGTCCAAAACCTACTAGGGTCAACTGATCCTAATGGTTTTGCGGGCTCATAAATCACCTGTCTCATCTTTATGTATTCCTTTCTATGTGTACACCTACTTTTAGCCATACCCATGACAAAGCCCTACGCACTGGAATTTTGGAATAGTTTTAACTAGGGGCTACTAGCTAAAGTATAGGGCACGACCCTACATCAGTCCCATCTAGTTTTCTAATCTCTGAGTCAATTCATCCTATCACAATTTATCTAAAGGTGATAAGAACACTGATCTATTAAGTAAAACTCTGGGCTAAGTACCCTTTTTATTTCCTTAAAAATATAATTCTTTATAAATGATTTAACCTTAAAATCACACTTTTAAAACAAGGAAAATATAGCTCTTTACTTTATTCAGAATACTTATGCCATGATATATGCTTTTATAAAACAATATTGGTGTTCAAAATCATTTCAGGTCATTATCTCTCAGAACCATAAGTCGAAGAGCAAAATCAACATAAAGTTTTTATATTAATAAAACTCGGCAAGATATAGTCGACGTGGGTCTTCGCCCCTCAAAACATAGGCTATACGACCAAAATAATCAAACTCCTTATATTGACAAACCTCAATGTCATTATCGCCATTTGGGGTCGTCACCCCTCTTCAATAAAATCATTTATGTCTTTAACTTATAAAAAATAATGCTATAAAGTCGAGGACAATACGTCGTAATTCTTAGGGTGTCGACGTCACATGATATAAAACATGGGTTGCATAGTGACCAGCCTTAAAATATTGTCGACATAAATAAACTTCGGCATTACTACCTTAAGAAAAACAAGCGGCATCAATAGGGATGAAGTGATAATAGGCGGTAACGATTAAAGTCGACAATCATTAGGGTCGAAGTTGTAAAACACGGCAGCATATATTTCCAAAGTCAATAATAGTAGCAGAGTTGCCCATGGGGTCGAAGTCGATGTGTCCTTAAGAAAAATATGTGGCATTGCTTTCGTCGATGTCAACAAGGATAAAAACGGCATAGCTAAAGTGTTTGTGGGAAATAAGCGACGTCGTTCTTTTCGAAGCTCATGATGTCGATGGTATTTATGCCGACGTCGACTCCAACCTTCCTGAATTCATTCTGTATCATCTAGGATGATATCCTATGCATTCATTAGGGTCGACAACGTATAATAGCGGCATCATGGACTTCGGTGACCATACCTTCAAAGTGGCAATGTCGTAATTAACTTAAAAACCGCAAATTTTCTATTTAAAGAAATTTCATTCCACCAATTCCTTGTATTTTTCAAAATCTTTATCAAAATCTTTTCCAGAAAACTGCTAAGGAGCAAATTTATCATTTCCAACATACTTAGCAAAGTTTGCATTTTATATTAATATTTAAATATACTAATTAAGCCTTTCTAGCTCAAAAATCATGATAAATCTAATTTATTATACTCTTTAACATACAAAAATGTCAGGGCCAAAAACCTAATTTAATTATTTTTAAAAATTAAAACCCATAACAAACCATTTTCCAATATTAGGAAATTCACCAAATATTTTTGTTAAATTCGAAAACTATGAAATTAAAAACCTGCTTCCGAAATAATATTTCTAACATCATATCAAAATATCAAGTCATTTGGGTGTCATATGATGGGTTTTCTAACTCAAACTTATTAAATAATTTTAAAAACAAATTAAATAAATTCACCAATAAGCATATAATCATTCAAAATATCATAGCACGGCATAAATGTAATACCCCATAATTTAGCGTTAGTTATTTAATAAGTTAGTTAGTTAATTATTTAGGCTTTAAAAATGGAATTTGTGAAAATGATGGAATTTGACCACGAAACTTGCACCATTGCATTCGTGGTGAAATTCTGAGCAACTTCCATATTTGGAGTTCTGCGATCGAAGTCTAAATGAAGAAGTTACGGACAACAAACGAATTTGGAATGAAAATAAATAAATAAGAAGAATTAAAGTTTGTAATTATTCGCCCGAGCCTGCAGACCGACCGTTCTATACAGCCGGTCGACATGTATGGTCGACCAGTGGATATAAGGCAGTCGACTGGTTGGGTAAACGCAAGCGCAATAACCTAGCCCACAACTACCTGGATTTACATATTTTAATTTGAACGGTTGAGGTTGATTCTTATGCCTATAAATTCAGGCCTAAACCTCTCATCTCTTCTCTTATTTATCTGGAGACAGTACCGAAGCTCTGCCGTTTCTTCTTCTCCACTTTCTTTCTAAATTATAGAAGTAAGATTTTGGTATTCATATTCATACAAATTGGTGGAGAATAGAAATCTAATAAAAAGGAGAAGAGAAGAGCAGAACGATGAAAGTTACGTGTCCTCTCTATCGATCCCAATTCGAAAGCTCTTCTCAGATCTATAATTCTCATATATGTATATACCTTTTTTATACATATTGCTTAGATTAAAAAGGATTTGAAGATTAATCAATGGTTTTACTCTAGATATGGAGATTTGGATCGCATTTAAAAGGCGAGTGGGAAATTTTATAAATTGTTATAATGTGAAAATTATCTCGTTGATGTTTATTTGATTTTTGTGCCTAACTGGATAAGTGCATATAAGTTGTAGGCAACAAATTGAATGTGATTTGAATATAAAAAATATCTCCTACATATTCTTGTGTATGAATTGATTTAGAATTGTTTACAGCCAGATCAGGAAATCAATCCCCAAATATGAATTTAGAATATTGATTTAAATGAAATTTATTCCAAATCTAAAATATGTTGTATAATAATGATGTGAATTTAGATTATTACCCTAATCTTACTGGAACGTAAACTTTTCTATGTTTGGAATTTTTAGAATTTAGATCCGTTTGATATTTGTTAATTAGTTTGATTTCTTTCGCTTTAAGAAAAACACAGTGTTTGACGAATAAATGTAAAAAAAAGAGAAAGAGATGTGTAAAGTATGAATTCATTGTAGTTTGCATTGCTTATTTCATTAATGAAAAGAAATGATTATTCCTTATAATTTCAAACGATGTAATCATTTATATTTTAAAGTTAAATCTTTTGTTTTGGACTAATTTATGAAAATTATAATGGATAATTATTTTAGGTATGATCCACCAATTGAACATGGAAAAGAATATTTTATTGAAGGTATATCACTTGAATACATTTAATAAAAATAGATATCTGTACGTAATTTGTTGCACTTATAATAATTGAATAAAAAGCTAATAACGATGCTTACACGTAATATTCGCGTTTAGGATAACTAATTAATGAGAAAGAAATTTAAAAGGTTGTAACTCCAATAAATGGGAAAAAATAGTAATAATTATGGGAGTTGCAATAATTTGATAGGATAAATGAATTAATAGGACCGCTAAAAATTGAATAGATATAAAAAGTTACTAATTTGAAATCAGCAATCATACATAAATGTCTTAAGAAATGTCCATTAGGATTTTATGGACAAACTGACATTTATGAGCATTAAAAGGGGCTTTATGGTTGGATAAGTAACTAAGGTAAATTTTATTGCCTTAAATAAAATGGGAATTGGTAAGCTAAGTCTAATGTCTACCTAATATAATACAGGTAAAGACTTAGGATGGTTAATTGGACTTAATAGGTTACTAATGCGAGGTCAGTAGAGTCATTCGATGGAAGACTTCCCTTCATTATGAGGCTACCAGTAGTCAGGTGCACTTACTACTGATGTGAGAAATTTCTAATCCTAGGACCCACGACGACGTGAGAGATTGGACCCGCTTTCTTATTTGAAAAGTATTAAATGGATTTGGGTTTCGATTTTTTTTGAAATTTAGGCCCATTAAGGTGCGGGTTGTTGTATTTGGTACCAGAGTCTAGGTTAGTAGATCAGAGAAATTATGATAAACTGAGAGAACGTATTCATACTTTCCTATCTAGTAGTGTTATACTTTTACGCTATATTCTAAGTGTTCCAACTATAGAAGTAGTTTTTGTTTCACTCTAAGGAAATGGGCAAAGAAACTTTGGTTTGGAAATATCTTAAAGTTAAGATTCTCACGTCGACTCCGAAGTACACTACGGAGTGCCAGCGCCGCGTGAAGCATTGTTTATGAAGAGCATAAGTACGATATATGACAGAATCCAAGAAAATGGAGGTGTTTGACTTGATGGTTGAGATTCTAACTACCTTGTAATTTCGGATTTTGATGATGAATTCCAGTCGGAGACACACAATTTATTCCAAATTGACGGGAAATTAGAGTCTGGATGTCACAATTGTCCAGAAGCAAGTTTTTTGCTATGGTGCATTCACTGATCGCCTCTTTGATGGCAAACCAGATTTTCGTTTGGAGAATTAATTTCAATTCCTTAGTATAAAGCCTATGAGAGATTTTTTATGAAGTATATGTTGGAAATGCCTTAGAGTTTGGGAAAATGGTTTTCAAAGGATTTTTTTCCCCAATGGTTTATTTTGGAAATTTTGTTTTGGGAAAGTTTTGAAATTTTATTTTTTTAAAGGAACATGTATACCACTAAATTGTTCATATTAAGAAATTTGTAGCTTATAAAAGATTAATTCTTAAAATTCTTAAATATTACATATATCAGTAAAGGCTTGATTTAGAATTTTGGCAAAGAAATAATTTTCCAATTTGGAAAATTTGTATTTTGAAAAGGATTTCTGGAAACCATGAAATATATATATATATATATAAGATTGATGTTTAAAGCGAAGTTTTGGTATGAAATAGTTTCTAATATTTAGAAACAAGTATAAAGGAGCATATATTTAACTCGATGATTTTTCGATTTATGACATTGAGTTTTTTAAAATTTCTCTCTTTAAGGTATAGACAAAATAGGAATGACATTCAATTTTATTGGGGTATGTAGTTTGAAGTTTTGTTTTACCCACCAGCTGTTGGAAGAAATATTTTCATGTGAAGTAGAAAGGAAATAGCAGTTGGAATATTTTCAGGTTTTGTTGCTGGTCACAGCAGTTTTGTTGGGACTACTGTGAGTTTCTGGATCGCGGTTCGGGATTAGGTAGGATGCTTTGACACTGCCGTAATGAGGACAAGAATTTTTGGGATTGTGTCGAATTGAAGGAGACGGAGCGAAACAATTATTACTATTTAATCCAACCCTAATTGGGTCTAGGTTCAATTAACGCCCAAAACCCTTCTAGCCGTTGACCCCTTAGAGGTAAGCCTATAGTGGTCTACCATTTAATGAGTTTCTGCAAAATTTTAACCTATAACGGGACTATAAAAGTCGTGTTCGAATTCCCCAGTTGCTTTCTTTTGTTTCGCCTTCCTCAACAAGCCGAACCCAATCTCCACCCTCCTCCTCATACAAGTATCAGCCTCTCTCTTCCATTCCTCCCCTAGGCGATATCATTTTACTCTAGGAGCAGTAGCCTGGCCTCCTCCTCGTTGTAGTTTTGCACATTAGATCTCGCCCCAACACCACTTCAGATCTAAACCCTATGTCCTCCCTCAGACCACTTCTTAGTCCAAGACACCTTTTAGCATTACCGATTTTTCCTTGCACCATTATAATCTCAACCCTCAAGAGGCCACTTGAATAGAATGAGCAGAAGGTTTCGCCGCTTTTGGGCTGGTATAACTATTCGTCGCAGTAGGATTGCACCGATCCCTACTTCAAGACTTTTGAGCGAGAATGTTACCTGTGCTGCATCTTCCTTTTTGATAGAAGCAATAGTTTGAATCATTCAGAGGTGAAGGGCATCTTGGTTGAGCTAACTAATGATGATCTCATTGGGATTTTTTAGTCCTCTACGACGGACATGGATTTGGATGATTTTGAAGTGACCAACTCAAAGATTTTGCAGCAAATCTTTTCTCATGATGTCAGTGTATGGAAGGTGGATACTCCGACTACCCGTCTGATTATATGCATCATTCGACACAACATCATCCCTAAGATAGGAATTTATGACCGGACTTATCCCATGGTGCGGAAGACCACTTATGCTAGTATTGGCAGCATTGGCATCAATTGGACCTGCATCCTTTTGATTCGATTTGTTGATCAAGGATTAGAACTCCATAGAGTCACTTTCCATATTTTCACCTATCCACTCTCATCTTTATGTAATACAAGTGAACTTTATGGAGAGGCGGTTTAGTAAAATGTTCCTTCTTTCATCATTAGATCCTTTCTTAGGAAGATGGCACTTCTGAAGCCGTCAGCAACACTAGCAGTGCCAATGGAATGAAAGTGGGGTGTATAACCATCTTGCTACGACCATTCAAGGGTCACAACAATGGATTGAGCTCCAGCCGTGGATCAAGGCATCTAGTAGTCTGTAGACATTATTTAGAGGGTTATAGTGTTGTTATCTTTTCCCTTCTAGCATTTTTTCTGTTCTCTTGGGTTGTTTAAGTTGTAACCGTTAGTTGTCTCTTGTAAAAGGCACGCACGATATTATGAGTTTCTATTTATTTCCTGTATTATTATTTTTGGACATGTGAACTGCTCCTATATATGTATAGTAAAGAAGCAATATAAATATGGGAATCTCATAAAGATACTTGACTAATAGTAAATGCAATATAAGACTAGAAGTTAAGAATAGTTGAGAAATTTTAGCGAAGGATATGATAAAGTTGATTTGGAATCGCGGGTCATTATTTATGTTCCTTAAAAGCTAAAATTTTTGAACAATATGTGTTGACATTTTTTATTTATGTAAAATATCAAGTTTTATTGGTAAAGGTTGGTTGTAGATTTTGAAAATTGGTTTATGCATTTAGTGCATAATCAACTTTCGACTACGCTGAACTTGTGGCTTTATTTATCAAATTTTTTGAGAAGGAAATATTTTTTAAAGTTTTCCCTTGATTTGAATAATTCACTTTTGAAAAAAAAATTTAGGTTTTAATTTTTTTTGACTCTTAAATTATTTTTAGAGTTTTTGTTGAAAATCCGATTTCAAGGGAAATGTGCATCTAAATATTTTGGGAACTTCTTTTGACATATGAATTTGTGAGGAAGATTTTTATGAAATCTTTGATTTTGAAGGTCACACGTTAGGCGTAGGAAAGGAAAATTGAGTTTGAATTTGAGAATTTAGCGGTGCATTAGGCTCAACGATGCGATAAATGCAAGCGGTAACAAGGAAAAAGCTATTTTAGCTTTGGAATTTCTATTTTCATACCTTGTCGATGACGTGCGTGAGTCGACTTTCAGACTTTATTTCGTTTTATAGCTTGAAATATGTCTCCTTATGCGCTTTGTATGTGGAAAATTAGAAGTAAATCCGGGGCAGCGAGGATTTCCACGGTACTACGGAATAGGAAGATTATTGTGTGGTGAGAATGTTAAATTCTCCGCCTAAATTCCTTTTTTGGGCATATGAGTAAAGTTTAGGAAGCATTTTTCGATGCGTTAGATTACTGGATGGTAGAAAGTGGATGCAAAAATTTATTGCTTCATACTTCTACTCGTAGGATTATAGGGATTTGAGTGAAAATATTATACAGAAAGCTGCATACATGTGGAACTGCTAGTATATATTGTTGGGAAATCAATTCCTTGGTTTCGATGATCACAACTATGCAATGGAAATCAAATGTACATATACAGGAAGTTGATATAGAAACATCACCAAAAAGACAAGAACAAGACTCAAAAGAAGTATCAAGAGGCTACAAGTCGAGAGAATCGAAAAAGAAGTGATACAGACACAAGAAAAGCAACATGCACTAATCCAGACGTCTGAGTGCACAGACCAGACGTCTGGTTAAGTTCTCTGGTTCACAATCTCAGAAGAAACCAGACGTCTGATCTAGAACTCAAACGTCTGACATACATCCAGACATAAAACAGAAGTAAAGACCAGACGTCTGGATTATACACTCAGACATCTGAAATGCTACCAGACACAAAAAATATATGAAGGCCAGACGTCTGAGGCTACTTTCCAAACGTCTGAAAATAGGCTCGACTATGTAAATTCAAACACCAACTGTCACATTCGAAGAGACACATCCGCTCCTCTTCACTGCAACTCTTCATCACCAAAAGGAGCAACTATACAACGATTGTTAATGAAGGCAACTACACATAGAGACTCTTCATCACTATAAATAGCATCAAGAATTCAAGAGAAGATCTCACCTTACTTACTTACACTCTTATCTCTTGTAATCTGATTTATTCCTGATCTATAAGCAATCAACTACCTATATTTAACTCTTCCATATATACAGAACTCCTCATTCAGATATTCTCTAGAAAGATATATATTGGAAGCATTTTTGTACTCAATAGTCAACATCCGTGTTACAGAACACATTCTTGACAAAGAAACTCTGCTATTGTAAACCTGTTCCTCCGGGTCAAGCAAGGGTTAGTTGAAAGGAAATTCCGAAGAGGAGCTTCGGGACTGGACGTAGGACGGGAGGTCCGAACCAGTATAAAATACCAGTGTGATTATTTTCATTTACTTTGCTACTATCGTTATATTATATAGTTAGCTATTTATACTTGCATATAACCTATACGATCCACTCATATAGACTTTCAATTGGTATCAAAGCAAGGTTCGTTTAAAAGAACAGTAACATGTTTTTTTAAATCATTCTAATATGGCAAGTATTTTTCAAGAAGGACAATCCATAGCACGGCCCCCACTTTTTAATGGCTCTAATTATTCATATTGGTCAACACGTATGAGAATTTTTATGAAAGCTAATGGTTTAGAAATTTGGTCAGCCACTCAAGATAAATATGAAGCTCCAACTACTGCTATGAACACATGGACTGATGCACAAAAGACCTTAGCATCAAATAATGCTAAAGCTATGAATGTTTTGTTTTGCTCACTTGACAAAAATGAATTTTCACGTGTCATGTTATGTACAATTGCATTTGATATTTGGCATACCTTACAAATTACACATGAAGGTACAACAAAGGTCAAACAAACTAAAATTTCAATCTTACAAAACCAATTTTCATCATTTGAAATGAAACAAAATGAAACTATAGTAGACATGTATTCTAGATTTCAAACTATTCAACATGATCTGATGGCATTAGGAGTTAAGTTTACTGATTTTGATTTAGTTTCTCGAATACTCAACTCTTTAACACCTGATTGGGAAAGAAAGGTATTAGCTATTGAAGAAGCTAACGATCTTTATACTCTCAAAGTTGAAGAGTTGATAGGAAATTTGATGTCCTATGAAGCTAATTTGCAGGCACGTAAAGAATTAAATTCGGAAAAGAAGAACATAGCATTTCCATCAATAAAGAATGATGACTCAGATTTAGATGAAGATGAGATAGTATTTATTGCCAAAAACTATAATAGATTCAAGAAATTTAGAAAAATGACCAAGTTTCAAAAAGAAGGAAAGACAAACTCAACAAATCTATCTCAAATTAAGTGTTATGAATGTGATCAATACGGACACATGAAAAAGGATTGTCCAAAGCTTAACAATGATAAAAAGAAGAGCAGATCTGAAAAATTCAAAAAGAAGAAAGCTTTCAAAGTAACATGGGATGACACTGATTCTTCATCTTCAGAAAGTGAAAGCGATAGTGACGGAGAGCAAGCTAATGTATGCTTTATGGCACAAAAAGATGAGGTATGTCCGGAACTTAGCTATGAAGAATTACTTGAACTTAGCATAGAATTAGATGATAAATTTAGACAAATTAAAAAATTGAACAAAGAATATATAGTAAAAGTAAATAGATTAGAACTTGAAGTAGGAATGTTGAAAGATGAAAAAACTATTTTAGAAGAAGAACTTGAAATATCTCAAGAAAAATTAAGAAATAATGTGATAGAAAGTGAGAACATTACTCTAGTAAAAGAAAATGTTGATCTTAAAAATAGTATTGAATTATTGAAAACAGAAAATAGAGAATTAAAAGAAAAATTAGATAAAATTACCAATAATGTATCAAAATTCAACAAAGGAAAACAAGATTTGGAAAACCTTATCAAAACATCAAAACCATCAGGTAATAGAAATGGAATAGGATTTAAAAAATGTTCTAAACAAAAAAAAAATCCAAAAAATTTCAGTTATATAAAAACTAGAAGTTTATTGAATGTGAAAATTTGGGTTCCTAAAACAAATAATAATTTGATTAGACAAAAGCATATCAGTAATTACTTAGAAAATGTAGTTTATAATAAAAATTATATTTATAAAGGTACCAAACCATCTTGGGTATGGCTACCTTCCTCTAACAATTAGGACCCTAATCAAATATATGGGTACCAATTAAAATATTTTTTATCCTGCAGGTACCCAAAATAAAAAATAAGGAGAAATGGATACTAGATAGCGGTTGCTCCAAACATATGACTGGAAATTCAAAAATATTATCAAATATAACATACATCGATTGTGGAACGGTAACATTTGGAGACAATTCAAAGGGATTTGTCATAGGCATTGGAGAAGTCATCAACTCTGGTATATCTAACTCTCCTATTATTACAAATGTTTTACTAGTAGAAAATTTAAAACACAACTTGTTAAGCATTAGTCAATTATGTGATAAAGGTTTTCAAATAAATTTTGAAAACGATAGATGTAATATTTTAGATAATAACAAACAACTCATTTTTGAAGGTTTTAGAAATAAAAATATTTATATATTAAACATGAATATTAATAAAGATTCAAACTTATGCTTAACTGCCAAACATGATGATCCATGGTTATGGCATAAACGATTTTGTCATATTAATTTTAAGAATATTAATAAGTTAGCTAAATATGAGTTAGTAAGAGGGTTACCTAAAATAAGTTACAAAGTAGAAAATTTATGCGACGATTGTCAAATTGGTAAACTAAAGAAAAGCTCGTTTAAATCTAAAAATAATATTTATACAAAACAACCATTAGAATTATTACATTTAGATTTATTTGGTCCAACACAAATAAGATCTATTAATCATAACAAATATGTTTTTGTAATAGTCGATGATTTTTCAAGATATACATGGACTTTATTTCTAAAACATAAAAGCGATACTTTTGGTATGTTTAAAATATTTGCAAAACGGATTAAAACTCAAATGAATTTAAAAATTAAGAATATTAGAAGTGATCATGGAGGAGAATTCGAAAATGATCTTTTTTCAAACTTCTGCAATAAAAAGGGAATAACTCATAATTTTTCTTTTCCTCGTACACCCCAACAAAATGGTGTCGTAGAAAGAAAAAATCGTACATTACAAGAATGCGCACGAACATTATTAAATAGTAGCGGATTACCAAAACACTTTTGGGCCGAAGCTATTGCTACATCTTGTTATGTATTGAATCGAGTAACTATTCACCCAATGACTAAACAAACTTGTTTTGAAATATTTTTTGGAAAAAGACCTAAAGTATCATACTTTAAAACTTTTGGCTCAAAATGTTTATATTAAATACAAAAGATAAATTAGGAAAATTTGATCCAAAAGCCGATGAAGGTATCTTTGTTGGGTATTCAGATCGTAGCAAGTCATATAGAATTTTTAATAAAAGGAATAATACTATAGAAGAGAGTTTACATGTCTCGTTCGACGAAAATCCTTTCAAACAACAGACTAATGATGAAGGAGAAATTATTCCACCAACAAATTCAACAAATTCTAGTAATAATGAAGCCAATATACAAAATAACACTATTTTATCATCTCCTAGGATTCTTAAGAATCATCCAATAGATAATATTATTGGAGATCTTAATTCAAGAGTTACTAGAAATCAACTCAATCAAATAAGTCATATAGCATTTGTATCAAACTTTGAACCAAAGAATTATAAAGAAGCCTCAAATGATAATTTTTGGATAATAGCTATGCAAGAAGAATTACATCAATTTGAACGTAATAACGTATGGGAATTAGTACCAAGACCTGAAGATCAATCAGTAATAGGAACAAAATGGGTATTTAAAAACAAGGCGGATGAAAATGGAAATATAGTTAGAAATAAAGCACGACTAGTGGCTCAGGGCTACAATCAAGAAGAAGGCATAGATTACGATGAAACTTTTGCACCGGTAGCAAGATTAGAAGCCATTCGTACTTTACTCTCTTTTGCAACTCATAATAATTTTAAATTATTTCAAATGGATGTCAAAAGTGCCTTTTTGAATGGTTTTATCAAAGAAAATGTATACGTCGAACAACCACCGCTTTTTGTTCATGAAAATTATCCCGATCATGTTTTTAAATTACATAAAGCACTATATGGATTAAAACAAGCACTTCGTGCATGGTACGAACATCTTAAAAATCACCTAGTAACATCTGGTTTTCATATAGAAAAAATAGATACAACTTTATTCATTAAAAGAGAAAATGACGATATTTTAGTTGTACAAATTTATGTTGATGATATCATCTTTGGTTCAACCAACGAAAAACTATGTAATGATTTTTCAAATATTATGACAAATGAATTTGAAATGTCACACATGGGAGAATTAAATTTCTTCTTAGGATTACAAATAAAACAACTAGAAAATGGAATTTTTATTCACCAAGAAAAATATTGTAACGATTTATTACATCGATTTAAAATGGATAAAACTTCAAGCAAACCAACACCAATGAGTACCACTATTCACTTAGAAAAAGATGAAAATGGAAAAGATTTTGATGAAAAGTTATATCGAAGTATGATTGGTTCTTTACTATATTTAACGGCTAGTCAACCAGATATTATGATGAGTGTATGTCTTTGTGCTCGATTTCAAGCTAAACCAAAAGGATCTCATCTACGATCTGTTAAGCGCATTTTACGTTATTTATCTAGTACTAAAGATTATGGTTTGTTTTATCCTAAAGGATCACCTTTTGAACTTGTCTCATATAGCGATGCGGATTTTGGTGGTTGTAGAACAGACCGTAAGAGTACTAGTGGAACATGTCATTTTATCGGACAATCTTTAGTTTCGTGGTTTAGTAAAAAGAAAAATTGTGTTTCTTTATCTACTTGTGAAGCTGAATACATTTCCTCAGCTCTAGCATGTGCGCAAGTAATATACATGCAACAAACACTAATGGATTTTGGTAAAATTATCAAAAAATCTCCAATATATTGTGATAACACAAGTGCTATAAATTTGTCAAAAAATCATGTAAAGCACTCACGAACCAAACATATAGATATACGACATCATTTTTTACGAGACCATGTTGAAAAAGGAACTATATCTTTAGAATACGTAAGTACCGAAAATCAAGTATCCGACATATTTACAAAACCATTAAACGAACAAACTTTCATAAAACTCAGACGAAGTTTAGGAATTTGTTCACTTCAAGATCTTAACTAAAATTGAATTAAAAACTAAATTTAGTTCACCTCTTCATTACCACGAATTAATGAATTTTTGAACCATTAAAATTTTAGAAAATTAGTTTTCCTATAAATAACCCTTTCAGCATATATAAATACACATGGTTATATCACAAATATATACAAAGTATCAAATTCTTATAATTTAGAAAAATAATGTCTTCTGGAAGTTCCTATATATCTATCTCTGTCTCCACACCTTCGACGGACAGCGCAGTAGACACACCACAACGTCTTCCGACACCTACACCAAAGCAAGAACCGACAAACAGGTGGTCCTCGTATCATACGGGTTTTACTCCAGAGACTAAGAAAACTAAAAGATCCTTGTTTATTTCTCCTAATACAAAGGAGAAAATTGATGAAATTCATCTTTACCAAAAACAACAGATGGATCTTCAACGAGAACTTTATTTCGAACAGAAAGTTACGGCACGAAGGCTAAGTTTTCTAGAACAAGTGGCAATGAAGTTTTGCTCGTCCTGAAAGAAAGATGTACTTGAACCACTACCAAAACCTTGTAGTTCATTAGATCCATCTTCTTCGTATCGCACTCCTTCAGATCCTTCTCCAAGATGATATTCTGGCTCCCCACGGACCCACGAACGAAGGAATATATGGTCTCCATTAAACCATGGAAGGATAACGACTCAGGAAATCCGAAAACACCGTCGCCTTCTAAATAAATAAAATCAAAATTAATTATTGTATGTATTTTGTAAGTTGTTATATATTTTCCAATAATAAAGACTTTTACTATCAACAATTGATAAATAAATATAATCATCATTTTTTTTACTATTTTTTAACAAAATTGCTCCTCTCAGACGTCTGACTATGATCTTCAGACGTCTGATTCACTGATATATGTCACAAATTTGAGCAACGTGCATATGTCAGACGTCTGATATACCCCTCAGACGTCTGGAATGAAGCTCTGCCTTCTCCAAAAATACATTTAGAATAATTCAGATGTTTGAACTAATTTCCAGACGTCTGACTTACTTATCTCTTTCACAAATAAACCAAAAACAGACGTCTGTGTTAAGATCCAGACATCTGATTAATCTCTCTGCCTCCACATTCTTCAAACTTTTCAAATCAGACGTCTGATTCATATCAACCAGACGTCTGTTTGATTGTTCTGTATAAATTTTAGGGCAAACCAGACGTCTTCTTTCAACTTCAGACGTCTGGAATTCAATCGACCTTTATTATACCCAAAAAGAGCGTTATTTTTTTACTTTTCAAATTCAAATAAAATTTCTTCTCTGCCGATTTTCAATTAAACTTCAAATTACGCCTTAAAACACGTCGATATCAGAATGCCTCCTCGTACAAAGAACATCAAAGCTCCAAAACGAAAACAAGATCAAACTGCGACGTCTTCAAACCCTCAAGTGTGTTCCGATGAGCAAATCGAACGTTGAATGAATAAAGCTCCTCATTCTATAAGGAGGTATGAAGAAATTAAAAAGAAGAAAATTCACATAGGACCCTTTTATAATCTCTTAAAATTTCCTATGTACGATTTGGATGAATTGTGTGAAAGTGCTGGTGTAGATACCCTAATTTCATTTCAATCCAATGATATTCAAATAGATCAACTAGCTATCTTCTTATTCTACGCCAATGTAGATAGCACTTCAGTATGGAATACAGAGGACGAAGATAATTGGTTATGGTCGAGCATTTATGGAAACACGATTAGGTTAACTCTGGGATTAATAGGAAGAACTTTGGGATGCTCCGACACCGGCGAAGACCTACACAACATTCCGGATATGCGATTTAAGCCTCGGAATTGTATTACACATCAAATATGGGAGGACGAAATGCCTAAATTTGCCTCAAAATATTTGCGTCCGAAAGCTCTGCTCCTAACAAGGATGATAATCAATACAATTATTCCGCGAATGGGGAGTCACGAGCAAATAACAAAATTGGAGCATAAAGCACTTTATGCTCTCTTTAGCGGGACTCGAATTAATTGGGCAAAATTCATATTCGATGAACTAAAACAATTTTGGAATCGATCGAGGCCATCAATCATCTACCCTACCTACATTATGAGGCTACTTCGTGCACATAATATTCCATCTTATTTATCCCTTTTTGAAGAAATTTCGATGAAGTATACCTCCACCAAATTCTTCTCTTTGATGCACTTACCTGAAATTCCACCAGAATATATGTCTTTTGAAGATTGGACACACAATCGCCACTCTCGAAGAGTTGAGCCTCCTCCTCAACAAAACATTAATCCATCTCAAGAGCCAGAACAACATAGAGAAATCACTCCTTCTCCTCCCGCTCCATTTGACTATCCAGGACAAGAAGACGTTATAGAGACTCGACTAGAAACATATCCTAATGAAAGTATTCGAGATCTTACACTCAGAAATCAACATATATTATCTCAAAATCAAAAGTACTTGGCTAGGCGATTCGACAAATTTGAAACTTCATTTGCTACACGACTAGCCACAGTCGAAGACTCTCTCTCCACTGTCCTATCAGTTCTAAAAGAGGATCTACAGCGAGTTCGTGGTCCTTCACCACCTTTTGAGGATTGGCCTACTCCTGTACCCTCTCCTCCTACAAAACACTCTAAATTATTTGACGATGATCCTTCCAACGAAGCTTTGACATCTCCTTCTAAGCCAGGCACTTCTAACAAACCAAAGGAAGATGATCCAAAACAAGCTTCTCCTAAGGAACTCTAGAATTTAGGTTTTTATTTTGGTTTATGTTCATATCTATGGATGTAACTCCTTCTTATTATTAATGAAAATTTCTTTTTGGATTGAACTTTTATATATTCTTTTTGATAATGTCAAAGGGGGAGAAATATATATATAATCTTATCAACAAAACTAAGCACATATTCAGGGGGAGATTTGAAATATATATATATAAGTACATTGAATAGTTGTCATCATCAAAAAGGGGGAGATTGTTGGGAAATCAATTCCTTGGTTTCGATTATCACAACTTTGCAATGGAAATCAAATGTACATATACAGGAAGTTGATATAGAAACATCACCAAAAAGACAAGAACAAGACTCAAAAGAAGTATCAAGAGGCTACAAGTCGAGAGAATCGGAAAAGAAGTGATACAGACACAAGAAAAGCAACATGCACTAATCCAAACGTCTGAGTGCACAGACCAGACGTCTGGTTAAGTTCTCTGGTTCACAATCTCAGAAGAAACCAGACGTTTGATCTAGAACTCAGACGTCTGACATACATCCAGACATAAAACAGAAGTAAACACCAGACGTCTGAATTATACACTCAGACGTCTGAAATGCTACCAGACACAAAAAATATATGAAGGCCAGACGTCTGAGGCTACTTTCCAGACGTCTGAAAATAGGCTCGACTGTGTAAATTCAAACACCAACTGTCACATCCGAAGAGACACATCCGCTCCTCTTCACTGCAACTCTTCATCACCAAAAGGAGCAACTATACAACGATTGTTAATGAAGGCAACTACACATAGAGAATCTTCATCACTATAAATAGCATTAGGAATT
Source organism: Allium fistulosum (assembly GCA_030737815.1). NCBI lineage: Eukaryota > Viridiplantae > Streptophyta > Magnoliopsida > Asparagales > Amaryllidaceae > Allium > Allium fistulosum. The sequence goes on along the minus strand of CM060906.1, from coordinate 520,067,983 downwards.
CAAGAGAAGATCTCACCTTACTTACTTACGCTATTATCTCTTGTACTCTGATTTATTCCTGATCTATAAGCAATCAACTACCTGTATTTAACTCTTCCATATATACAGAACTCCTCATTCAGATATTCTCTAGATAGATATATATTGGAAGCATTTTTGTACTCAATAGTCAACATCCGTGTTACAGAACACATTCTTGATAAAGAAACTCTGCTATTGTAAACCTGTTCCTCTGAGTCAAGCGAGGGTTAGTTGAAAGGAAATTCCGAAGAGGAGCTTCGGGACTGGACGTAGGACGGGAGGTCCGAACCAGTATAAAATACCGATGTGATTATTTTCATTTACTTTGCTACTATCGTTATATTATATAGTTAGCTGTTTATACTTGCATATAACCTATACGATCCACTCATATAGACTTTCATATATATGTTGTTCGCATCATATTTTTCAAAAATGTTTTCAAAAGAAATGCATTCATATAGGAGGATCCGATTAAGAATCATTCTACATACATATTTTCTGTGTAGTCATACAGTAATACAATATGCACTTGTACATAACTAGTGGCCAAATTGGTTGTACACTCATTGGTTGTGTAGCTTAGGATAACTAGGAACCAAAACCATGACTTAGTCATTGGTGAAATTTCGGGGACGAAATTCTTTATAACGTAGGAAGAATGTAATAACCTTTTTTGTGTGTTAGTAGTTAGTTAATTACTTAGGCTCTAAAAATGAAATTTTAAAAACAATGGAATTTTACCAGGAAACTTACACCATTGGGTTCGTGGCGAAATTTTGAGAAAATTTAATATTTGGAGTTCTATGATCGGAGTCCAAACAAAGAAGTTACAGATGAAAAACGAATTTGGAACGAAAAAAGAATTAACGTTTATAATTATTCGTCCGGGCCCATAGGCCGACCGTTCACTGTGACCAATTGACATGTAGCGGTCGACTGGGCATATAAGACGGTCAACCGGTTGGGTAACCATGGGAGCAATAAACCTAGGCCACAACTGTCTAGATTTAAATATTTTAAATCAAACGGTTGAGGTTGATTCTTACGCCTATAAATTCAGACCTATCCCTCCCTTCTCTTCACATATTTTTCTGAAGGCAATAGCGAAGCTCTACCATGTCTTCTTCTCCACTTTCTTTCTAACCTATAAAAATAAGATATTTGTATTTATATTCATATAAGTTGGGGGAGAATAGAAATTTAATAAAAATGAGAAGTGAAGAGAATCAATTATACGCTTATTTGAGGTAATATATATATATATATATATATATATTTGTATCTACTTTCTCTCCCAATCCCAAATATCTTCTCAGATCTATAATTCTAATATATGTATATGCACTTTTTATACATATTGCTTGGCTTAAAAAGGAGTTGAAGATTAATTAATGATTCTACTTCAGATCTGGAGATTTGGATCGCTTTTAAAAGGTGTTTATTTGATTTTTATGCCTAACTGGATAATTACATATGAGTTGTAGGAAAGAAATTGAATATGATTTGAATATAATAAATATCGCCTATATATTCTTATTTATGAATTGATTTAGAATTGTTTACAACCTAATCTGGAAATCAGTCCCAAAAATATGAATTCAGCATATTGATTTAAATAAAATTTAATCTAGATCTGAAATAGGTTTTATAATTGTTTGCAACCAAATTGGCCACAAGCACCCAAGAATAAGTTTGTGTAGAGAAGTAAATGAACAAACTAAATTGAAACAGAGAAATATAGCAAAACAATAAGCAAATCAAAATAGAAATCAAGAACAACAGGATTTATAGTGGTTCGGCGTCGAATGCCCATGTTTAGTTTGAATATTCTCTTTATTTATTCACTATAATCTTGATTACAGTAAGAAATGGTAAGAAGTAAGAGAATAATAGAGAAAGTTGATTACAATAAAAGTGTTATGTAAACCAACAGCGTAAAGATCCTTAGAGTGACACCTAGGCTAGTATTTATTGGTGAAGGCGACCACCAATCTCTCTGAAACTTCGACTATAGGACCTCCTTATCCATATGGGCCCACCATAGGGGACGCTAGGCCCAAATACCAATCGAGAGGGATCAGACCAATCCCTTCATTGGTTGATTTTGGGGCAGCGATCCCTATGGTAGCTTCTTCATGCTTAGATATGTTGGCTCTTCAAATACCATGTTGACTGTATACGTGGAGCTCATGCTTTTCCTTAATCTTTGGTTCGAATCCCTTTTGAAGTTATTGTTGGTGATCCCTATATATTTGCTCACGCAGATCTCTTTAATATGCCATTCATTCGTATTCTCCGATTCCATCATATGATGCCGATCCCTCCTTATCATCCATAATGCTATGCTAATCCATTATGCCTCATTAGACTATGCCGACCCATAGCTTCCAACAATAACGATCCCTCTTATTCCTTTATACTCTACCGAACCCTCTAATAACTCTATACTCTGCTGACCCTTAAATAACCATCTATGCCGAGCCAAGCACCATCAACAATGTCGATCCTTCAATTACTTTGACCATGCCTATCCACTCATATAACTAATCACACAGAACCCTAGTATTCCACCTTGCCATGCCGATCCCATTTTAATCTGAGCTATTCTCCATATTTTTAGCTTCCCGCATCATCTATCTATTAACTCCTTTCAATCCGGGCTTCGTATAACTATCTGAACTCTAATTCCGGGCCCTATAGCCACACCTTCATGGTCATCCTTCTTGACAACAGTCGAATCTGTCTTGTGTGATCTGTCCAATATAGCCAGGTCAGGATACATAGTAACATTGCCCTTCAAAGTATGTCTTGTGAGTAACATGACGTGCTTTGAATAAAAAAGTCTGAATTGTAGGAAAGAAGTCCATCCAACTTCCTGATTGGTTGTTATCCCTTTGTCAAATCGCTTTTGAAGGCATTGAATCCTCCGTTGATTGTTATGATGCTTGGTTGACTTTCAATAATGTAAGACCAATGCCATATTCCGTCAGCATATGCCAATCCGGTAACGCGGGACTTATAAACCTTTCATATCTGATCCAGTCTTGAACTTGAAAGTTTCAGGTCTGATTGCAATTCCTGTTGATTCAAAAAGCTAAACTTTTAAACCATTCCCATGTTAATGTGTATTTATGATAACGATCGTCATTCACTTTTAACTTGTCCATTATTTCTACTTTTCTATTTTTCCGTCTTAATTTATTTTTGTGGAGGGATCGATGCTCGACATGCCTTTATCCTTGCTAGGGCTACGCAAATAGTGATCAGCAAGTCCCATTGTCGATCCCTCTTCGTCTTTGACTTTCTCACCTTTAGTGATCGGTTCTTCCTCCATATACACACATATATAAATACACTTTCCTCTATTCCTTTGTTCACTTTTTATTACTTTCTCATTTTCCTTTGCATAAAAGCTTTTCTGCCGAACCCAGGATACCACGAAACTTCTGTGACGAATGTAAACTCTTCAACTCTTAACCTTAAATCAAAATGCAATATCAAGCAATTCCCGAAAGTTACTTTCCCTTTATTTTTAATCCAATAGAGCTCGAACGCTTTTTAAGTTAACTCGATATATATAGGTACGAAATCTCTTTCAATTAGTAATTAAGCTGTGAATCTCGAGCTTCTAACGTGAGCGTAAAGTGGTGAGTTCGAGCGTCTTTTAGGTAGATGGAAATGAGGGAGAGAGAAGAAGAAGATGAAGGAAAAGGGGAAAGAGGGTTCAGATGAAGGTCTTTAGTGGGAAAGAAGTTAGGAAGGAAGAACAAAAGGGTTCGGTATAGGATATGGACCTGTAAGAGTGATGTTCATTAGTCAATGGGATGAAAGAAATTTAAAGCTTGGGATTGGAAAGGAGAAAACGAGATCGGTATGGGATAGGGATCGGCAGGCAGTATTGTTGATGAGGGATCAGTGTTTTTAGCTTTGGTGTAGGGATCGGTAGGAAATGGCTTAGAGAAAGGGATCGGTATAAGATAATGATGTAGGGATTGACATAGGGATTCTTGGAAAAGGGATCAGTGTTTAAATGTTAGGGATCGGCATATGTTTTATAGACTAATCCAAGTGAACTTATTCAAACAATCAATGCTAGTCCATCTTGCTAAACTCGAACATAAGATGACAATGGACACTATGACTCCCATACATGGACGGTCGAACTTAATATTAAATGACCAAACTTTCGGACTTCTCAATATGGACTAAGTAATAAACTTGGCTAATGAACTTAGATAACAGAATTCATAATTCAATATGCCGATCCCAAAGCTTTCGTTACCGATCAACTTTCTTGCCAACTGAGACGGTCCACGATAATGGTCTCTCTAGATAAAACTCCAAGTCTCATCATTTCATTTTTGCTTCTTTCAAACTGTTTGTTTTTGTTTCACACCGCACTGCACGACACTAGTTCACACTTAACACGAGGGGAACAAGTTATTATTTTTAGTCTTGATTGTGTACTGAGTATAGCTGATATAGATTCCAAATGCACGAAGCATTCAGTTAACATGTCTTCTGATTCGGCGATGAGGCACTTTGGTTCTGAAGCGAAGTAAAGTTCTGAAACTATACCCGGAAGGCCTTCTCCAAGCCATCATGCAGAACAACTAAAAGCTTCTAATCCACAAATCAATCTCTTATCCGATATTCCAGTCCATCCAACGAAAATCATCAGCCTTGCTCCTGATGCCATTGAGGGTGCCATTGTCCTTGATAACTCTGTTGATTCACAAGCTTTTTGAATCAGTGAAGCCGCTCTTCGTCAATTGTGATCAATCCACGGTATTCCATTTGTGGATGTTTTAGTTACTACGAGGCAAGATAAACCTCACTTGCAATTGGCCAGATGTATAGCGTGCAACAAATTTATGTGCTGGGCTGGATGCGTTCAACCTTTTAACTCCTTTGTTTGGGAGATGTTGAGATATCTTGGGATCGCCTCTACACAACTGCATCCCAATAGTTACGCATTCATTCATGAGACTTTCTTGCTATTCATGAATGTTCTGTTCCACCCACCTACTTCTAAAGACATCAGATTTATTTATAATTTCAAAAGATGATCGAGAAGCCCTTCTTACGTCTTCCTCGAACCTTCACCGAATTGTCAAGTCTTGACGGATGCCTGGAACAAGCTTTCATTATTTGAACACGAATGGTTCTACGTGCGATGTTCTCCCGGATTCGCAAGAAGATGGTTAGAAGGATTTAGTTGCTACTTCCACTTTTCTCTTAAATTCACTGACACGAGTCATAATTTCTCCTTTGAATTTGCTAACATTGGAAGTTCTTTCAGGTGTTCGTCCATGTCCCGAAGGCGCTGAGTTCTTCAGATCTGTCACCGCCATCCGCGCCATCCGTGCTACTCCAATTGATGACCGAGATATCAAACTCCTCGTAACCGACAAACTACTATCATTATTCGGGCTGTTGAAAGACAGCCGCAGAGTCGGACTTCCCAGAAGCACAACAGTTCCAAAGATTGTACTAGAACGAAGAGATGAAACAATTAATCTCATCGTGCCCCCTGCTAAGGGGATTCGTGAAGATACCGAAGAGGGGAAATCAAAGATTCTAAAGTTGATAAACTGGAAAATGCTGATGCAAGGCTTGGAAAAGCACCGATGGTTGGTCCGTCGCTAGTCGGGCAATCGCTAACACCTCCAAAGAGAAAGAAGAAATTGGTGTACCAGGTACGTAGAAGAAAGACTACATCAGACCCAGAGTTTGTTATTACTACCCTCAAAGAGGAGTCATCTTCTCCGCATTTGGAAAGCCTGTTAAAAGGATTCTCTAACCTTCAAATTCTAGATGACATTATGTCCAACGATTTCCAAAATTTAATATCGTAGGACTTAACCCCCCTACGAGAAGCGGCAAAGGAAACCAAACTTCTAATAAAAGGTAGACCACTTCGATGAGCAAGGCTACCGTTACCGGTCCATTGGGGGAGCACTAGGACACTCACAATCATTTGCACTCCACTATACACTTGTTATTGAACTCTCGTAGGACAATTTCTAATATGCTCTTATTTGTTCTTTATAGGTGCAATGTCTCAATCACTAGCCATCGATCATCTCTGTAGCTCTTCTGCTTATCATTGCCCAAGCCGGGATTTTGAGTCCACTTGACGTAGAGAGAAGGATGAAGGACGAGACAAAGATTATCATTCGAGGGAGTCTTCTTCCTTTCATAAGCAAAAGTCTCAATCTCACGCGTCTCGTTAGGGCGAACATTCTAATCTTCTAGTTCAGGGTAGGGAAAAATCTTCTTATCACGGCCGTCACGAGCCACACTCTAGCTCTTCAAGTTCAAGGCAGTCTTGCGAGCACTGATCTGGCAAGCATCCACTCACCACTTCTGAACCACCCCCGCCGGCTATGGCTCCGGACTCTTATACAACAGAAAAGTTGGCGAAACTTAAAACCACTTTCCCGAAGATTTGCTTCGACGACCTCAAATTCCTCTCCACTATTCATGTTATCCCTAGGCACGCCAAAGAAAGCTCTTTAGCGTGTGTTAACAATGTATTCGTTTAGCACGAATCATTCATTCATTTGGCCGAGAAAGTTTTTTAAATTTCCATAGAGCGTCAACATGAAATCGATCGTCTCAAGTTGGAGGCTATTCATGACAAAGGTATAATCAAGCATTAGGATGCTGAGTTTCTTGAATTCAAGACCCAACTCACTGAGGCTGAAAAGAATGCCAAGAAGACGGCGGAGGCGGTAAGTCGCCTGGAAACTTCTCACAAGTAGGAACTTGATGCGGCACTTCAACACAGCTTCACACTTGCTTTAGAAAAGGACTCCTTGTAAAAGGAGAAAGTCGCTATAGTTTGCTGTGTTGAGGAGCTCAAAGAATTGTTCAAAAAGGAGAGGGAGGAGAAGATTGAGGCCCGGGAGGAGTCATAGAAATACTGCGAAGAAGTCGTCACGGCAAGGAGCTTGAAAACGAAACTTGATGAACAGTTTGCAAAAATCAAAGCTCTGAAAGAAGAAGCCCGAGAAGAGGGCAGAAAAAAGTTGGTTGAACAAGCCAACTCCAAAATGGATGCTGCCATGGAGTGCAGTAGGAACGAAATTAAGGTAACCGCTAATTATCGAATTTAATGTGAAGGTCCTTCTCTACCGTGACTTAAGCTTGGCGAGGGTTACCTCAAATCGCTTGCCGAAGCTCAGTAACATATTGTTAAGATAAAGAAGGAAGAGTTGGGCGAAGCAGAATTCAATGAAGAAGAACTAATGAGAGAAGTTCTTCGAAGAAGTGAGCCTTTGGATCTGGCCGCCGTCGAACTTCAATTTTTCAAGGCTCCCACGCCAACTAAAGATGGAGAGGATATTATTGAGTCTTCCGGAACTGATCCTAAGGGTTCCTCTCTAACCCAAGTAGGTGGACCTTCAACCTCCCATGACATGGAGTAGAATCTCGGCTATGATCCGGACAAGTCCAGCTTTGGACCATAAATGCTATCTCCCATCTTTGAAGGAAGCACTCCGGCGACTACTAAAAGTCAACTAGATGCTGGTATCATACTAAACTTCTCCGTATTTGCAAAGTTCTTGTTCTTCATGCGCAATGGTTTTTAGCCAATATCTGTGTTTTATTAAAATTTCAGGTCTTCCGGGCCTCGATCATACTCCTAGGAGCGGTGTCGTCGTGGAGCAACATGAGAAGACGGCCGAAGACACGACCATTGTTAATATTCGGGGGCCCGATGCTCAAGTCATCGGCGCCCTTGATAAAGATAAACCTAAAGATCCGTTCCATACTGATGACTCGAATGATGTAATAATTACATGTTCTTCGGGGCATACTGCTAAACCCAGCATGAGGGAGAGGATCGAGTAGGAGGAAAAATCGACGAGAAAAGTTGGAGGTGAGCCCGTGAGGTGGAAATTGATGGTATGAATCTTGTACCATTGCAAGTTATTCCACCTTGCGGGTCAATTCCTGTTGAAATTCCTCCTTCTTCTGCAAGCACTCCAGCTAAGGGCATCAAGGGATCTCAGAAAAGAAGTTTCAACCGGCTTCACTCCTGAAAAATCCAAAAGGTGAAGAAGTAGATGTTACTACATATCATTGTAAATAATTTGCATAATTATTTCTTCCCCTAGTCGTAGATGTACGGGTACGATCCTAATTTTTTGAAATAACTTGTACTAGAATTTTGACACTTGTGAATAAAAGTTTTGCTTTTGATTTGACATTATGTGAATTGTTATTTTGATAGTTGAACGATCACTTTCCTTTCAGTGTGCTTGTAATTCATTGATTGCAAATTCTGTTAACAATTCACTATCTTTATCTTAAGGCCTCCTCGTGGTCGATGCCTTAAGTCATAAAGAACATTGAGCCGGAGCTATAGTGAGCTGCCATATTCATCTTTTAGTAGTTTTTATTCATTATGTCAATTTCAGGTTGGAGTTTGTGGAATAGAGAATGGTCGAAATCAACTCATCTATTTATTTGTCTTTATACTGCAGTCCACACTCTGGGGACTTAGAATTATTTTACGAGGGGCCCGTTCATGCTTGATTTATGTTCCAGCCACGCTCTAGAGACTTTGAATTATTTCGCAACGGTCGGTTCATGCTTGATTTATGTTTAGACTCCACTCTGTGGACTTAGAGTTATCTCATGGGTGGTCGGTTCGCACCCGAATTATGTTTATACTCCAGTACGCACTCTAGGGACTTAGAGTTGACTCATGGGCGATCGGTGCACGCCTGATTCATGTTTATACTCCAATCCGCGCTCTAGGGACTTAGATTTAACTCGTGGGCGGTCGCTTCATGCCCGATTCATTTTTATACTCAAGTCCGTGCTTTGGGGACTTAGAGTTATCTCGTGGGAGGTAGGTTCACACTCAAATTATATTTATACTCTAGTCCACGCTCTGAGGACTTCAAGTTATCTTATGAGCGGTCGGTTCACACCCGAATTATGTTTATACTCCAGTCCGCGCTCTGGGGACTTAAAGTTATCTCATGGGCGGTCAGTTCACATCCGAATTATGTTTATACTCCAGTCCGCACTATGGACACTTAGAGTTATTTAGCGAGCGGTTGGTTCACGCTCGATTTATGTTTATGCTCCTTTTGGTCGCCTCGATTTCATTTCAGTCCCACAGTCCGGGTAGGAATTTTTCAATCTCCAAATTGTCACCGATATTGGTTCCTTATTATGTGTCCCATTCTTTGGATCATTTACGATAATTGTTAATCGAGAAAATTAATGGAGCTCATCTTGTTTGATCCCATTGGGGACTAGTATGATTGATTGATTTCAAACTCCGGGAGATTGTTCACACATATCGACATCAATCAGTTTCGCTGTGCACATAGCATAAAATGCAATAACAATCATATGTGCAAAGGAAATTCAAGACTTTATTAATCAAATGAAAATGAACAAACTAATCTGTCTTATTACATATTCAGAAATCAAATGCTAAAGCAAATACTGCAAGTAAATAGAACTAAAATGCAAAGAAAATGTTCTAAGTGAAGTAGCGTCGTAAATGCTCAATATTCCATGCTCTTGGAAGTGTAATGCCATCGACGGTCGCTAGCTTAAAAGTTTCTTCTCCAAGCCTCTGTTCAGTGACATATAGTCCTTCCTATGACGAATTCTTGTGTGATGGGTCGGAAAAACCCGCTTCAGGACAAGATTGCCAACTTTGAAGGTTCTCAATCGGACTTTAATGTTGTAATATCGGGCGACTCGATGTCGGTGTGCAGCTGCTCTCAAATCGACTTCCTCGCGCTTCTCATCTATAAAGTCCAAAGATTCCATGAGAAGATCTTTGTCCGTTTTGGGATCATAGTAAGTCACTCGATGAGAAGGGACTTCAAGTTCCACAGGATTAACGGCTTTGGAACCGTATGCAAGAGCGAATGAAGTATGGCCAGTCGCGGAATTGTGTGTGGTTCTATAGGCCCAAAGTGTCGTAGGAAGTTCATCCACCCACTTGCCTCTAGTCTTCTCCAAATGCTTTTTGGAATAGCCTTGATAATTTTGTTTGTAGCTTCAACCTGTCCATTCGCTCGAGGGTGAGATGACCGCTGCAAACCTATTTTCAGTACGATATCTCCAACAAAATTCTTTAAATTCAGCACTATCGAACTGATTCAAATTGTCCGTTACAATAGTTTGCGGAAAACCGAAGTGACATATGATGTTTCAAACAAAGAAATTTTCTCGGTTGTGATCGTAGCTAACGGTTCCACCTCGGCCCATTTGGTGAAGTAATCAACCGCGACAATAGCGTACTTCGCACCACCTTTAGAGATTGGTAAAAAGCTGATGATGTCAATACCCCACATAGCGAATGACCATGGACTAACCATTTGCATAATTTCTGTTGGCCAAGCTCTTTGGACTTCTGCATATATCTGGCATTTGTCACATCGTCTTACATAGTCGGCAGCGTACCGGTTTACGGTCGGCCAATAATATGCATAACAGAGTATCTCCTTTGCCAGAGTTTGCCCCCCAGTGTGATCATCGCTTTCTCCATCATGAACTTTCAGAACAGAATTTATCTCATCATGAGCAATACACTGAAAAACTTTTTCTATACATAGTTCCTTCATGCATATATACCGCGAAGGACTCGTCACTATTAGTTTCTCTTTTCAGGAAAGATTCCATGCAACAAGTAATCTTTAAATGGAGTCATCCAGGATTCACTCTCGGATTCCGCTTCCAGTACTTTGATCAATTTCCATCATATTTATACTTGGGGTATCTAATATCTCGATCGAAACCAAGCCCATCTCTTGCGCATCGTCAGTATTAGCAAACTTTTCCAATGAATCAGCCACTCCGTTTTGCTTGCGTGGGATATGTGAAATGTCATAGTAATCAAATTCTGCCAACAACTCCTGAAATCAGGTAAGATACGAGGCAAGTCGTTGTGCCTTATCCTGATAGTCTCCTCTAACTTTATACACCACCAACTGTGAGTCGCAAAAGATTTCAAGAGACTTCATTCCATTCTCTAGCAAATTTAAGTCCAACAATCAATGCTTCATACTGGGCCTCATTGTTTGTAGCAGGAAAATCAAGCTTCAAAGCATGATAAACGACCGGTTTTCGGGGGTTATAAGCATAATCCTAGCTTTATAACAGTGATCATTGTATGCTCCATCAGTGTACAACTTCCATCGCACAGCAGGGATTTAGCTACCTTCTGGAAGATTGTCTTGCATGGTAAATTCTGCTATAAAGTCCGCCAACGGTTGACCTTGGATAGCTCTTCGAGGAAGATATGTAATGTCGAACTGGCTGAACTTAATGTTTCATTTAAGCAACCTTCCAAACGTCTCAAGTCGTCATAGGACCTGTCGTAACGGCTAGTTGGTGTGCATGTTGGTCGGATTCCCTTGGAAGTACGGATGAAGTTTTCGTGATACGATTAGCAAGCAATGCGCCAATTTCTTTATCTTTGGATAATTCCTTTCTGCTCCTCTTAATCGCTTGTTGACATAATACACCGGCCTATGAATCCGATTCTCCTCGCGAATCAAGGCGGCACTTATAGCATGTCCTGATATAGCCAAATAAATGTACAATTCCTCATGATCTACTGGCTTTGACAAGACAGGGGGTCTCTCCAAATGGTTCACTAGAGCTCGAAATGCGTCTTCACAATCCCACGTCCAGTCAAAATTTATGTTTCCCTTCCTAATAAAATCAAAGTAAGAAATGCTTTTTTCAGTTGCTATGGAGATAAATCGACTTAAGGCAGCCACCTTCCCATTGAGACTTTGCACTTATTTAATTGTTCGTGGCGCTTGAATATCTCGAGTAGCCTAAATCATTTTAGGAATAAATTCAATTCCTCTTGCATTGACAATAAAGCCCAAGAACATTCCTAATGCAATGCCAAATGAACATTTCAAAGGATTGATTTTCATGTTGTAAAATCGAGGATGTCAAACATCTGTACCAATTCTCAAATGTGGTCGTTTGATCGTCATGACTTCACGAGCATATCATCCACATAGACCTCCATTATCCATCCAATCTGATCTTTAAACATCCAGTTAACTAAGCGTTGATAGGTTGCTCCGACGTTTTTCAATCCAAACGGCATCACTATGTAACGGTACAACCCAACATTCGTAACAAAGCCGGTGTGTTCCTTATCAGGGACATGCATCAGGATTTGGTTGTACCCCGAGTATGCATCCATAAAAGACAACAATTCATGTCATGCAGTCGAATAAACTAGCTAGTCTATCCTTGGAAGGGGAAAACTATCTTTAGGGAATTCTTCGTTCAAGTTCGAATAGTCGATGCACGTTCTCTATTTCCCATTTTCCTTCTTTACCGGTATGGGATTGGATGTCCATTCAGGATAAAAGGCATCGTGAATAAACTCGTTGACTTTCAGTTTATCAACATCCTCTTTAAGAGCGACGGATCTCTCCGGATCCATGCCTCACCTTTTCTGTTTTACCGAAATATACTTTAGGTCAATGCTTAATGCATGGCTTACAATGGCAAACGAGATCCCACACATGTCAGAATGAGTCCAAGAAATACATCTAGATTCGCTCGGAGCAAATCAACAAGTTCTCTCATCATTGAGGGGATGAGCTACGATCCAATCTTCAAGACCCATGATGGGTCATCGTGGCTGACTGGTATATCAATCGTCAGCTCAGCCGATACAGCCTTGGTCTCCTTGGGCTCCTCTTCATCATCCCTTGGATCTATATCTCTGTGGAACCGACTGTGGTGCCCATGCTAAGTCTTAGGTGCCATTTGTCGATCTTCCGTAACTTAGATGCGGATAGATTTGTCCACACCCTTTCCCTTCTCCTTATGATGAGCTTCTCTCAACTCAGCTACATAACAGACACATCCAGTCGCTTAATCACCGTGCACCACTCCTACGCCATTATTAGTTGGAAACTGTAAAGTTAAATACCATGAGGGGAAGAGCTGGCCGAAATTCTGCCAGGGCCGGTCTGCCTAGAAAAACGTTCTACGGTGAGTCAACATCCAAAACAATGAACGATAGGATCTGCACTCTCCTACCTTCACCTTCCTTCAATTCAATAGGCAACTCCACATAACCGACAACCTCAGTCGCCACACCATTGAAACCATATATGCGAGCTTTAGATGGTTTCAAAGCTTTAGCCTCCATTCTCATCTGGTCATACGCTTTTTTGAAAATAATGTTCACCAAACTTCTACAAACAATTGAAATCCTTCTCATCGAAGCTGGACCAATCATGGAGAAATGACCATCAGGTCAATTGTAGGAGCCTGCACTTTATCTGCATCCCTACTTCTGAACACAATATCATCAGTCGTCGAGCGTTACTCCTTTGCCAGAGCTCCGTCCTCCGTATTTGAACAATACTCAAAGTCTACATGCCTTATCGCGCTAGCATAGTGCTCCATTTCCTACTAACTCCTATCTACAGGATGTGGTCCTCCAACTATCATGTTTACCAGTAATCTTCCAACGGTCCGCACAGGCTCCTCAGCGCTACGCGGAGCTTGTCTTCGATTGGGGTCAGATGTCCCCTGTCCGCCATCATACGGAGTACCCACAAACTTCTGCAATTTCTTTTCCCAAATCAACTTCCCGATAGCATCCTGGAGATGCCTACACCCATTCGTAATGTGCCTGTAACACTCATGAAACTAGTAATATTTTCCAGTCTGTTTATGTGTCTCTGTCGACTCTTTTGGACATGACTTCCTATAGTGAACAATATTACAAGTGGATAGATAAATATTCTCCATGGATGCATTTAGAGGTGTGTGGTTGTCATACATAGGAATATTAGGCCTTGGTCTACCAGACTCACTCTTCTGGTCTCAATTCTTGTCTCTATTTCTCTTCTGTTGATTTGGCTTGTTTTGAACATTAACCTGAACTTTCCCGGAACTCTCATCAAACTGATTTATTGCAATGTTGTTTTGTACTGCTGCTCTTGGTCCCGCATTATTGTTTTTCCTAGAGGACCTGGCTTCCTCCTTCCTCAGAAACTGAGCTACCTTTGAATAGAAGCGCTCCAATGTGGCCGACGGTTTTCCAACTGCCAATCACCAAACTTGGATTCTGAATCAATCCCTCTTGTCACGGCCATAGGTATAGCGTGATCATTTGAGTTACTGATTTCGGTAGCGGCGATATGAAATCTTTCCAAATAGTCCTTCAACGATCCCCCCGGAGCCTGGACTTTGCTAGAAAGTGACATCACGTCTTAAGGACGCGTAGCGTAGATCCGGAACTACTCCACAAAATTAGTTGTTAGTTCATCATACTTTGAAATCGATCGCGGGGGTAGTCTTGTAAACCACATCGTCACTATTCTAGAGAGGGTTATAGGAAAGCATCTACATTTGGTTGCATCATTGGCCCTTGTTGAATCCATCTACTAGTCGTACCTCATAATGTGCTACCTGGGGTTGGTTTTTCCCTCATAGGCAGGCATCGAAATCATGTTGAACCTACTCAGATATTCCATATGCAAAACATTATCATTAAATGAGGTAAGGCTCCCCGAAATTCCCAGTCATCAGTCGTTAGCTCCTGGTTCTCTCTCACAAACTGTCTTACCATTACCGACAAATTCGGCATCTGGATGGGTGGTGCCAAGCCTGGTCGATGTCTATAGCCCGTCGCCTCCTTGATCCACCATCCTCTTGATGGGCACCTTGGGCATTCATCTTGTCATCATTCCGGTAGGGTACTTGGTCAGCATTTAGTCGAACTCCAGCATCAAAGCTTCCGGAAATAGCTCTTGCTCGATTCCCTAGTGTAGCGGGGGAATCCCTCCATTGGAGGAGGGATCAGCATCGATCCTTAGAGAGGGAACGACATCGATCCATCTTCACATACCATATTGATCTGCCAAGCGATGCTCCGATGTTCCAACTTGATTTCCTTCAACCATGCGATGCCTGCGCCTGTGGTACTCATATGATGAGGTTGAACTCTCCGACCCCGAGTAAGAAGTGGGGTCCCTTCTGGCGTTCTCATGCCATTGTTGAGAAATCTGATTCATTAGGCTAGCACTAGTCTGAATTTGCTCATTCATCTATCTATGGTTTTCCAATCAACTCCCTCATCAAGTTATTAAATTCAGCTTTGGTTATAGAATCAGTGGGGCTTTGGACTTCAACAGGCTCCACATTCAAATTCACGGGATGGTTGCTTAGGGCTCCTTGTTTAATGCTGGCAATTTCATTCCCATCCATATTCTGAGAAGTTGATCTGGTATGTCTCACTATTGTCGATTTCCTTGCTTAGATTCTAGCATTTCCGAGTAGGATCTACAAGCTTTTGAAGATGACTATGGGTCTCCTTAAGGGGATTTTCTCAATCCAGTAGCAACAAAGGGGATCCTTACGTGCTGAGAATCAGTTTCTCAGTGAAAGCACTAAAATTTTTGCAATCAAATTGGCCACAAACACCCAAGAATAAGTTTGTATATAGAAGTAAATGAAGAAACTAAATTAAAACAGAGGAATATAGCAAAAAGGGAAGCAAATAAAAACAAAAATCAAGAACAACTGTATTTATAATGGTCCGGCATCGAATGCCTATGTCCACTTTGAATATTCTCTTTATTGATTCACTATAATCTTTATTACAGTAAGAAACATTAAGAAGTAAGAGAATAATGGAGAAAGTTGATTATAATAAAAGAGTTATGTAAGTAGCATAAAGATCCTTTGAATGACCCCTTAGGCCAATATTTATAGGTGAAGGCGACCACCGATCTCTCTAAAACATCAGCTATAGGACCTCCTTACCCATATGGGCCCACAATAGGGGGTGCTGGACCCAAACCTCAATGGGGAGGGTCGGTACCAATCCCTCCATTGGATGATTTTGGGGGCAGCGATCCCTATGGTAGCTTACTCATGCTTAGATATGATGGCTCTCCAAATATCACGTTGATTGGATACGTGGAGCTCATGCTTTTGCTTAACCTTTGGTTCGAACCCCTTTTGAAGTTATTGTTGCTAATCCCTCCATATTAGCTCACACCGATCCCTTTAATACATTCCATTCATTCGTATTCTCTGAACTCCATCACATGATGCTGATCCCTTCTTATCATCCATAATGCTATGCTGATCCATTATGCATCATTAGACTATGTCGACCCATAGCCTTCCAACCATACCGATCCCTCTTATTCCTTTATACTTTCTTGAACCCTCTAATAACTCTATACTCTACCGATCCCTTAGATGACCATCTATGCCGAGCCAGAAACATTAATAATGTCGATCCCTCTATTACTTTGACCATGCCTATCAACTCACATAACCAATCATACTAATCTCTAATATTCCACCTTGCCATGCCGATTCCTTGTTAATCCAAGCTATTCTCCATATTTATAGTGTCCTGCATCGTCTATCTATCAACTCCGTTCAATCTGGGCTTCGTAAAACCATCTGAACTCTATTTCGGGCCCTATAGCGATTGCTTCATGGACAAACTTCTTGATAACAGTCAACTCTGTTTTGCGTGATCAGTCCAATATAGCTAGGTAAGGATACCGGGTAACACTAATAACATTATGAATTTGGATTATTACCCTAATCTTGTTTGAATGTAACTTTTCTTCGTTTGGAACTGTTGGAGTTTAGGTCCATCTAATATTGTACGTTAGTTTGATTTCTTTCCCTTTTAGAAAAATACAACGTTTGATCTAATAAGTAATAGATGCAAATAAAAAGAGAAAACGATGTATAAAGTATGAATTCATTGTAGTTTACACAGTCTATTTTAGTAATAAAAAGAAATGATTATTCCTTGTAATTTCAAACGATGTAATCTTTTACATTTTAAAGTTAAATCATTTGTTTTCGACTAATTTATAAACATTATAGTGGATAATCTTTTTAGATATGATTTCAACAATTGAACATTGAAAAGAATATTTTAGTGAAGATATATGACTAGAATATATTTGATAAAACTAGATATTTGTACATAATTTACAGAGCTTATAATAATTAAATTAAAAGCAAATAACGATGATTACACATAATATTCACGTTCAGGATAACTAATTAATGAAAAAGTAATTTAAAAGGTTGCAGCTCTAATAAATGGGAAATAAATGGTAATAAATATTAGAGTTGCAATAATTTGATAAGGTAAATGTATTAATGAGACTGATAAAAATGGAATAGAAATAAAAGGTTACTAATTTGAAATTTGTAATCATACATTAATGTCTTAGGAAATGTCCGTTAGGATTTTATGGACAAATTGACATTTATGAGCATTAAAAGGGGATTTATGGATAGATAAGTATTTAAGGTAAATCTTATTGCCTTAAATTAAAATGAAATTAGTAAGCTAAGTCCAATGACTACCTAAGATAACATAAGTAAAGACTTAGGATGGTTAATTAGCCCTAGTAGGTTAGTGATGCGAGGTCAGTAGAGTCACTTGACAGAAGACTATCCTTCACTATGAGGCTACCAGCAGTCAGGTGCACTTACTACTGATGTGAGATATTACTAATCCTAGGACCCGCAACGACGTGGGCAATTGGGCTTGCTTTCTTGAAAAGTATTAAGTGGTCCAATTGGAACGAGGAGCGGAGAGGGAGATCTCCATAGGGGTTTGATTCTGGTTTGATGTATTAAGTGGCTACAAGGTTCGCCCCTCTCTTAAAAGGAAGTATTAAGTAACCAAGTGAGATTTACAAATAAATAAGGATGTCTCTAAAGGGTTTACTTCAGTGTTGAGGTACTAAGTGGTTGTACGACCCGCCTCCCTACTGAAAGAAGTAACCTAATGAGATTCTATATTTATAATTAAGAGTGACAGTGGATATATCGGGAAGGGTTTGCATCAGGTTTGAGGTATTAAGTGGTTGTAGGTTCTGCCTCTCTCCCAAAAATGAGTATTAAGTAACCTAATGAGATTCCAAGCGATGTCAGCTAGATAACACCGGTGAGGAGTCCGTCGTGGGGTTAGGTATTAAATGACAAATGCCTACCTATAAATATGTGTTAAATGATCAGGGTTCTGCCTAGCCTTTATTAATGAGGTATTAAGTGGCTTGGGTACAGTTTCTTACATTGCTTAAGCTGTAATAGCAGTAGTACCAATGAGTAATTTGCCTAGGGATAGGTATTAAGTAATGGGGACCTGCCTAGAATATAGGTATTAAATGGTTAGAATCCACCTGGTCTTCTTAAAGGTATTAATTGTCTTGGGTACTGTCTATTACATGGCTACGATAAATACATGGCTATGATTTTATCAATGACGGATGTGGCAATATTTGGACATTAAATGTCGAAAGCCTTAAATAGTAGTTAGAGATCTTTGGAGCTAGGAGCCGCTGACAATTAACAATATTGTTAGCAAACCACCTTGGGAATAGGTCTTAAATGATGGGGTCTATCTTGATTGAGGTCTTAAATGGAAGAGTCCACCTATTTTTCTTTTAAAAGTATTTTGTGATAATTATAGAAGCCCGCTTCATATTTAGAAGTATTAAGTGGCAAATGGGTTTGGAAGTATTGGGTGGTGGATAAGGCTTCATCAGTATTTTGTACCTTGGGAAGGGGTAAGTAAGTAATCGTGTGTGCAATGCAAGGTTAGATTAGAATTGCTAACCTTAATGGATATAACAATTAAATGGAACAATTGGTATAAATTTATGTTATGGACAGTTTATAGATTTTCCAGTCACCAGAACGTTGTTCTGACCCCTCCTTATTACAGCCCATAGGATAGATTTAGAGGAACATGTCACTAAAGCTGGATGTGCTTTGTTGTTAGAGAGGTCTTCTTTTCTCTCATGCTCGATGTTGATGTGATAATATGTTATTCAAGGAATACCATTGATTCCAAGGTATTAGTCATAGTTAATATTCTTATCCTATTATTGTTTCCGCGTGAATTTAGATTTCTATCAATCTCTCATTATGCTCATGCTTATTTGCAGGTACCAAATCCAACGATCCGTGCTTTAATGTGCTTGGATTTTGTTTTTGTTGAAATTTAGATCCGTTAATCTGTAGGTTGTTACAATAATATAAGCAAAAGGATAGGATTTATGCTTAAAGCCGAAAATAACATTAAAGCTTCATATGCATAACTAGTATTCACTATAAATGGTTTTAAAAAGTTGAAATTTGTATTTAATTTAATTCCCCTAAGCTTTGATCTTGTTTTCCCTAGATTTACTTCCCTTGAAACCCCTGTTAATGGCCGGCCTAACTCTTATCTTTTGTTTGAGTAAATGAAAATGAAGGAGAGATGAGAATAAGAAGGATTAAGTTAAAGAAATATGTTATTTTCACTTTTTTTCCTTTCCATATATCTTTCTTATTAATGTTTTAATCAATCCTATTAGTTCGTTAATTAAGGCTTAACCCATACTAATTATCAAATCTCAATCTCCTTAACCTTTTATATTATTTAGTTTAATTTATCCAATTAAATCTCCCGGATAAAGTTTATTAGAATTAGGGTTGTTGCATTTTCCAATGCTTAACTTTTTTATGAAAACAAATACCAATATTACAGTTTTATTTTACAATGAATATTCAAAATATTCACATTAAAATGGAACCATGTATGTTTTCAGTCAATATCGAAAATAGTTAGTATTTCATAAATAATATTTGGTATGTTAAGGAAAACAATTTTGTAACTTTATGTTGTTGCCAAAAGTGTTATATAGTATGCTCCAAGTATTTACACCATTACTATAACAACGTATGAAATATGAAGCTCAATTTAGCCACTTATTATAAAATTTTATTTCTACACTCTAACTAGATCATATACAAGAGTTTTAGATCAAATACTTTACACTCAAAGAAGCAAAACTCATAGATAACTACTTTCTATATGAAAATACATTTAGGATTAAATCATATTCTAATTCCTTATTAAGTATATGTTGTTATTTTATACAATTCTCGGTTCCAATGTCTCTTCATGAATCAGAAATGACCATTCACTTTCTTGATCCCAACTGTGCCTTAAGTTACATCAGCTCTCATTCATTCGCTTCCTTTCCAAATGTTCACCATTAAAAAAGAAACCCTTACTACAAGGTCATTACGAACTCTCTACAATAATGCACTAGATTATCCATAACATTTAAGGATATCAAATAAGTTGCACTTTACATAAACTGATCAAACTGACTTTTCAGTGATGCAATTCTTAGATCTATCTTGTAGCTCTTTGTCTTGTGCTACATCTATCACATCAATATCATAATGCAGTCATCCATATTAGATATAAGGCCTGACATTATTATTTACTTGCTCACTTCGAATGAACTAATTTAATCGAGGTTTTGTACATTACGGATTGCAACCATTCACTATATAACATTTATATATGATTGAAAATGGATCAAATATCCATATATATATTTGTATTTTTTAGAGTTTGAAACTCATAGAAGACAATATATAGTTCATAGAAACTAAACACATAAGTGACTAAGTTATATATGTATTCAATAGTTGTATAATTAGGCTCTTGCATCGGTCTTGAATTAACAACATGCAATATTGGAAAGCATATATTATATTTCTGTTTATTAATATTAAATCAGTTCGGTTGTATATTCTAATTGATAAACATTTTATCAATCTTATTAATTGCACAAATTTATCGATGTAGATTATTTTAGCTTTATATAGTAGATGAATATGATATTAGAAAGGTTAAATGTTGCCAGTTCATTTTTCTTATAAGGCTCCTACTAGACTTTTATATTTCTTAAAACCCTAAGATGAAACATAGAAGTCTATCGACTTCTTTAGCGAGTGTTAGGACTCGCTTGCCTTGGGATTCTAACATCGAGGAATACCAATAAATCATAGGCCCACACACGATGGACAACACTTTATCCGTCATATCATATATAAGTCCTAACTCATGGCCTTTGTCCTAATCTCATTTCGACCTTGAGTAATACCAACAAATCGAAAAAGATTATTCACTCATACTTACCATTTCACGACCGCCTAAGTATAAACGCATGTATCTTGAGGAATATCAATAAATACATGCAT
This sequence comes from Allium fistulosum, assembly GCA_030737815.1. NCBI lineage: Eukaryota > Viridiplantae > Streptophyta > Magnoliopsida > Asparagales > Amaryllidaceae > Allium > Allium fistulosum. Next base: position 520,046,890 of record CM060906.1, on the reverse strand, counting down.
ATATCTTACGTCATCTATTCAATATATTGATAGTACTACACATAACATCTTTAGCTTGAGGAATATCAATAATTAAGGAGTATGCAAGTAATATATTAATATATAACTGGTAGAGCACAATAATTATATTAAAGATTAATAATCTTTAATATATGTAATTGAGTGATATCAACGTGTGGAGTAACGTATTTCTTATGAAATACCATCGGGATTCAAGCATTCGACACATCTGAAATTTATAATCATGGTATACGCGCTATACGTATGTATTTATCCTTAAATCTATTTTGGGTTTCTAACCGTTCCTCCTTTTATTATATTTCATACTATATTACTTTAATTTTCGTATAGTATTTTATAATTTAACTAACTCGTATAATAAACTTATGCATAATTTTATATTATTTTATTAATTAAATCTTATTCAATTAATTAGTTGACCTTTTAAATAATTTTATTTTATTCATTTTAAATATGTTAAATAGAATATGTACACTATAACAATTATAGTTATATACATGTATGTTAATATATGCATATTATATGATTTATTAATTACCATTTAATTTATATATTTAAATAATTTTTTAACTAATTATAATTTATTTCGAAAATTATATATACACAAGCCATCTTAAACATTTTAAGATAATGCAACATATATTAATGTATATGTTATTTATTTTGATTAATTAACTATTTAATTAATTATTTAGTTTATTAATCTAATTAATTATAAATAATTTTCGAAAATAATTATTTTTATTTCCAAAATAATTTTGAAAATTATTTATAACATTTATAATTTATTTATTTATTTTAAATTTAAATTTTTGAATTTTAAATTTTATTTTAATTTCAAAATAGATTTTGAAAATTAGCCCAAGGACCAAAATCAGTTTCAACTTTTATATCGGGGTTAACTTTTGGGCTTTCCTCATCCTTTCGTGCTAGGCTAGTAGCCACGTTGGGTAGAGTACTTGATTACCCAAACCCAAACTTAGACGCTACTTTTCAAGACATCTACTAAATGGGTATGCTTTAATAAATTAACCCTATATAATACTGCTAATTTAGACTGCATATGCTAGCGGGCGCTGATACCATTATTGGGCTAGCATGCATTTGAGTGAAATAGGTGAATTTTAATTATTTTTTACCATTTTAGATCTTATTGGGCCTACAAAATCTAAATTAATTTAGATCTAATCTAAATAAATTTTTAATGAAATCATTATTTTATTTATAGATTTATATAAATGTTTCATTTATTAATGTACGTGATATATAATGTGTGCATGTCTATCATATACGCATATATATGTATGTGTAAGTGCAACATGTAATGTACATGGTTTAACATGCCTATATCTAAGTGTCGTGACTTACACCGCAATAGAAATGCTAGCCCCTTCATTTACATATTTGCTATCTTTCTTATATGATGTTATTATAATATGAAATACACACAAAGATACACAAACACACGCTCATATTGGTATATGTTAACCCGCCTTTTGCCAAGGCAGTATATGGGCGGATTTAACCTAAAACATTTCACGATCATCAAGGCAGAAAGCTTGAAGAGATGGCGTAATTGGAGATCGATTATATTTGGAACTATGGACGATAGTTGGATGGATTCAGACGGATAACACTCAGAAAATGACTTAGTATTTAACTAATATTTTCCCTAAAAGAGGGATCATAGTATAGGGATCAGAATAAAGGGATCGGATTAAATAGGATGCACACAACACAACTCAATGACGATCAATCCATAACTCAACAACCACAAGGCGGATTGAAATGAAACTTTGGGAACAAAAAGAAGGGACCCAACAGAGTCTACCCTAAGGATTGCACAACAAATGGTGGAGTTTGGAGGGATCGGCCATATTCAAGTTCATAGAAATGGTCGGCCAATAACTCAAAATCTAGAAATGCAATCAATATGAAATTTTGAGAGAAAGTACATTAAAACATATGGGACCCATCATAGGGATCGCACCTAATAAATCCCCCAAAATAGGGATTGACCCCGATCCCTATTATAGGTTCTGGTGGGCCCGAAACTTTCTGGGCAGACTTCTCTTGGCTTCGGGGTTCCAGATCCGGTTTTTGAGCAAGATATTTCCATGTCTTCACCTATAAATACAACGGACATGGCATCAGCAAAGGGATCTTCTTTTTGCTTCATTCTATCTTCTACCTAAGCTATATGCTACCATATTTATTCTAAGATTTCATGGAATTGTAACTGTAACAGTAGTATAAACAAGTAAAAGGTAAATTTTGGAGTGGACGTAGGCTGACGTTAGCCGAACCATTATAAATATGTGTTTCTCTTTACTTACTTTCTGTTTTAATTTTATTGTTCTTCAATTTATATTCTCTACGTTATATTATCTAAGATCTATGACAGGATATTGGTGCTTTTATATAACCGGGTGTCGGTGGCCCTTTTTTGCGCCGACATTTTGGTGCTTTCACTGAGAAAGCTAGCCCAGTGAATTGGAATTTGGATTCAGAGTTTGGAAAAGGTCTAGAGCTTAGATTTGGAGCAATGGTAAGGAGAGTGCCCCCGGAAAGGAGCCACCATGGAGGGAGTCAAGAGGCTTCCTCAGGAGCTGTAGCTAATCAAGCATCTATATACATCACTAGGGACGAACTGGAAATGATGATGGATGCTATGTTGGAAAGGATGCTGAAAAGATAGGAGGAGATGATGTAGAATATACTTCGATAGATTGGATAAGCTAGAGCGTAGAACCAAGGGAGTAGCATTATCTAATGACAACTTAGATCAAGGGTTTGAAATAACAGGAATTGCTGGAAATCAGAACCTGGAACATAGAGATGGAGCAATTGGACAAAGGAATGAAATAGGGCAGCCAGGGGTAGTCCCCGGCCACCTTAGAGGGATCAGACCCGATCCCTCCAAAGAGATCGGCCTCAATCCTCAAAGGCTTGGGGGAATGCCTATGGGTCTGGTTGATCGTGATGCTGGAGGACTTGCGGTCTATCCCATGGAGCTTAGTGCGAGTCCAAAATTTGGATGCTCATCCAGAGGAGTAAGTTTCGGAATTCCCTCGTGGACTCGGGGGCAATTTGGAAATGATGATGGGAAACTACCGTTGGATGACAATAACAGGTTTGCAGATATGATCAAGCAAGCTATGTGTGGAGGATTAGTGAACAAGAATCTGGAGGATGTAAATAGAAATCCATTAACTTCTAATATTAGGTATGCTAGGAATCCACTAGAGTTTAAACTATCAACGTTGGAAGTATATGATAGAAAGTCAGACCCATCTATGCATATAATGAGATATATACGGCATAAGGAATAATGGGGGCATCAAAGGAGGTCATGGTACGATATTTCCCCTGTATCTAACGGATATAGCTACACCGTGGTTCAGGCAGTTGGTGAATGGTTCTATTGGCACATGGGCAGAATTGTTCGAAAGATTTATAAGGCAGTTCAGGGTTCACATTTCGAGACCCAAAAATGTGACGAGTCTGGCAACACCAAAACATATGACCGAAGAGTCTCTAAGGAGTTTTCTAACATAATTTAATGTCACAATGACATTGGTGGATCGGCTAGATCCATCCATGGTTCTGATGGCAGCTATATCAAGTATTGCCGATAGCATGGATTTCAAGGATTCATTGGCATGGGATCCACCTATGGATCCCGAGGAGTTTTATCATGAAGCAGAAAGTTTCCTGCGGTAGGAAGATGCGTGAGCCAACAAACTGGAGGTGAGCGCTGCTCAAAGCGGAGGATCATCAGGATATGCAAACAAGAATCATAACGGCGAATATAAATTAGATGATGGGTATGATGGGATGAAAAGGCGATGGATAGAGCGGGGGACGAAGTTCTCCACCTACTTTGATTTGATGGAAAGCCTAGAACGGATTTATCTGGATACTAGGGGAAACCCCCTATCAGAAACTAGCAAGAAGGGATCCCACAAACGAGGGTATATGTCTAGAAAGTACCGCCTGTTCCATGAATTAAAAAAGGCATAACATGGATAAATGTAGGCATTCAAAGGATATGACTGAGGAGCACATCAAAATGGTAGACTGTCGCATTACGTGAATTTTAGTCAGTGGAATAGGGATCTTAAGGCTATATTAACACTAGAGGGAGGGGGTGAATAGTGTTTAATGGATTATATGAATATTTTTCAAATTCTTTATGATTCTATTAGGAATAAGGTAATTAACAATCACACAAACAATCATAGAATCAAAGTACAGATAAAAGTAAATGCAATAAAGGTAAAGGAAAGAACACACCAGGATTTTGTACTGGTTTGGAGTTACCCTACATCCAGTCCCACATAATTCCTTATACGGATGTATTTTCAACTAGTAAATGCAAATTCAATCTCGATTTCATGGCTATGAGACATACCTTCCAGAATCCCGACCTCTGGGTAGAGTCACTTGATTTCCAGACTACAAGTTCACATACTAGATTTACACGCTACTAAGCACACCCAATTGATTTAAATAGGCTACAATCACACCTACTTGGATTTTAGGGATACCAGCATGCCACATAGTACAAGAGTATGATTTGATATAGTTTATTGACTCTGATCTTTGATCTAGATTATAATTGATCATATAACTCTTGAATAGCATTTTGATCTTGAGAGAGATGAGAGAAATCATAGAGTAGATGAAAGAGAATCAAACTAGCAATGATCGAGTCTGATTTTGGTTGAATTTTGGCATAATTTCAATATAAATTAATTTAGAAATCAAGAGAGTGAAAATAGGAGAGAAAAATAAGAAAGTAGCTAATGAAAACTCGTTTGGAAGTATGGTATATATAGGGAAACGATGGTCATGTTCATTCGTGAAGAGATACGAAGAAAAGACACTTCCTTTCAAAATTCGAATTTTGAAATTTATAGTTAGTATGTCGACATATAGGAATTGGATATGTCAAATATCCTTCACAAAATTGAAAAACACTTTATAAGGGTTATTTTGAACAATCGTTGCTTTGTAAAATTATTTGATACTTTATAGAATCATTTAAATATAGTTTATACACATTTTGATCAAAATATAACTTAATAAAACTTTGTAAAATAATTTTAAAAGATTTAATAAGAATATTCAATATAATGTAAATAATATATATAAAATCAGTACAATTATTAAAGTATAAACAAAAATTCAATATATATAAACTTAAAAGCATTGAAATAATATCCTTATAAGTATAAGTGATTTGAAAAATCATTTTGGGAGATATTTTAAAAATATTATTTAAAAAAATATATTTAAAAAACAATTTAAAACAAAATTAGAGAAGACGAGAGAGATCGGGAAAGTGCTATAAGGTTTTAATATTAATTCCATGACCCTATAACTTTTCTGGAATATTTTGAAATATTGAAATATTCAGTACTCATGAGTCTTCATTTTTGAACTCTTGAAAATTTATATCAGCATCTTGAATCTACTCTTGATATCATCATCTTAATACCGTATAGTCTTCTTAATCAATGTCTGTCTAATATCCTGCACTATATACTATATTTATCTTGATAAAACATTTGTATCTATATTTTATATAATGTCTTATAGTTGTTATCATCAATACCAATACCTAACGTGCTAACAATCTCCCCCTTTTGATGATGACAACTCCGTCTATAAAATATATTATCACTCCTACTGGGTTACAAGACTCCCTCTTAATCTATGCCTGGATTTTATATATTTCTCTCCCTTTGTCATCATCAAAAAAATAACCTCCTAAAATTATTACTCTGATACTAACTCTTATTATAATCCTAACTCTAACATCCCTAAAAAAACACTAATCAACATGTATAAAAGTTATATATAATGATGATGAGAAAGATTATATAAAAACAATAAGTGATATGTAAAATTAGATAATCATGAAATAATCAATCTAAATATTCATCCAATCAATCAAAGTTAATGCCACACATCATTCAAACAAATCAGCACAAATCAAAACCAGTCAAATCTAAACCAAATCAAGTATTATTATATATATACAATCAAACCTATTTAAAGTAGACATTCCGAGGAACTTCAACCCGTCCATAAATGCCAAAGATTGGATCCGCTTTGATAGCATCCCAATCTTCATCATCTTTGTTGATAGTACACTCTGGATTTGTGGTTGGTTCTTCTTTGTTCAAGGCAGAAATCATCCACCCAATTGCATTGAAATGTCTTTCTTGCTCCTTGTTCATCTACATTTGACTCAATTCTAAGCGTCTCTAGTTTCATATGATGAAAGAAAGAATGTTCTTGAATGATTCAAGAGTTTGTTCAAGGTTTTCAGTTAGTTTTTGGATAGGAGAAGCCATTATTTTGGTTTTAGGGTTTAGGAATGCAAAGGAGGAATGAAGAGAGTAGAAAATTGAAACACCCCACACGCCTTAGTATACCCAAAAGGACACACTAAAAGGTGTGGTGCATTGTAGGTATAACTAAAACTAGCAGAGACTAAGATTCACAAGACAAAAATTAAATGAATAATTACACAGTGGAAACAAATAATTTGCTAAAAGTCAAACTTCATAATATAGAATAAAACCAAATACATCATATGTCTCAAAATACCCATAAATGTCTTGCGAAATCAAAAACCATAGTCTCAATAAAATCAGAGTACAAATCATCCCTCAAGTAGTACCAATACAACCTAAGAACTAAAAGCTGAAAATAAAGAAGAGAAATACATAGGAAGAATCTCAGCTGCTGCAACCTTCCTAAATCCATAAATCTACCTCGCTTGCCCTTGCTGGCCTATGGGGGGAAAAAGGGGAAATAAAGGAGTGGGTCAGACTAAAAGTCTGGTGAATGTTATTAATTACTTGAATCTTTAGGCAAAGTAAAAGTAATAGACTTAACAACAATTCTAGTATATAAAAGGAAACAAAGGAAATGGAAAGAAAGATAAGCTAGAAATAAATACAGTTTAACTATTAGATTAATTCAATTGGATAACTTTGATTAGATATTTTGATTGTTTGCAGTTGTTCTTGATAGTTGCTTTGATTAGGCTGAATTCCTAATCCCATTTTAATAAGGCTGAAATCCTAATTCTACCTTTTGATCGGCCTGCTACTCCATAGTACCTACTGTAGACTGGACGCTATATATAGCTCCCTGCACAGAAGGCATTGGTGTCTACGATAGACACACACACTAAGCACTTTGGAACTCAATAGTGACTTATCTTCCCTAATCTATGTCGCACGCTCGGTCACCGCCGTTTCTCACTATCTATTGCTCCCTCGTTTGACCTTTTATTTACCCTAGACAACATAAGTGTGCCCTCTTCTCACTTCAGGCTATTGTGAGATACCATGTCCATAGAAAATAGGGAATTCTTTTGGAACTAGTCACTGTCAAACAAAATCTAGTTGCACCCCTTGTCCAAATCCCCATGATTTGGTCTTTTAATTATTGACCTCTTTTCTACCCTAAATAGCATAAGCGTGTCCCAAGGGAAATGCAGCCAGTACGGATCTTTTCTTTTAACTATTGACCACTTATCTACCCTAAAGAGCATAAGGGAAATGCTGCTGGTACGGATCTTTCCTTTTAACTATTGACCACTTATCTACCCTAAACAACATAAGGGAAATGTTGCCGGTATGGATCTTATCTCTATCTTTGCTTATTAACTTAGTATAAGTCTTTTAAATAAGCCTTTACTGTTTATCCTTTACGATATTTGTTTATTAACTTATTCTAAATCTTAAAATAAGCCTCATTCTATTCTGTTTCTTATTATAACCTATGTTATAATCATGCTTATTACTTAACCCAAGGTCTAAGTGTAAAAATAAGCTTCTTTCATCATTTACTCTTTTTAGTTATAATTCTAAGTTATAACTTGACCAATATCTTCAATTTAGTCCAATTCTAACATTAATATCATAATTAGGCTCAATTTCAGTCTAATTCCATTTTTATTACAATCTTTACAATTTACATCTTATATTCCGATATTTCAGTATTCTTATAATTTAATCCATATTCGCGTTTAATTTTTATTCTAATCCATTCGCGAAGAAAAAGAAGGAATAGAAGAAAACTAAAAATAGAAGAAAATCCAAAGCGTAGGAAAACATGTAAATAACGTATAAATAACCGTAAATAAATTCAAACACTATAAATAAACTATAAATAAATGGAAAAGCTATAATTAATAGAAATAAACTAGAATTAACTGAAAAAAATAGTTAAAAAGAAATAGACTGAAAATAAATCTAAAACTGTAAATAAACTACTAAAAAGGTAATTCCAAAAATCGTAATAAAACTACAACTATTAGAAACCCTATTATTTTAAATTACTTAAAAATATAAAATAATTACAATCACTCACCTATGCTCCTAAGCCCTTCCTTTTTGGTCTTCCTGGATCCACTTGAGGGTATTAAAATATTTTATTTAAAAAGATTCCCTCCTTGGAAAATTATTCCTTGTTGGGTCCTTCCTGAAAAGGTGAACCCAAGCAGAGAAAATCTAGAATGAGAAAAAGTGTTAGGCCTAGGGTCTTATTTATAGGGGTAGAAGAGGGTCTCAGACCATTGGATTTGGGGATTGAATAGGATGCAACCACATCATAGGCTGAATAGGAGCCAACGGATGGAAGCACCGAAAGACCGGATTGAATAAAAGGATGCAAAACAACGTGTAAAAAGCTTGTTGGAACCAACATGAACGAAGAAAGTTTTTTTCGCTTCCCATTCGTAGGCGGGTCGACCGCCCTTAAAGCCTGATCGACGGGCCGGTCGACCTAGGCCTTGGGATGGTCGACATCTAGTTCGACCTCCCTATATATACTAGTATAAATTGCACGATACGTGCATCTAATATCTAAAGATATTTGGTTTTTATTTAAAAAAATTAATGGATGAATATGTGATGTAAGTGAAAAATCTTTGATGGTCACAACACTTCTATTTCAAATAGTTGTTGGTGGTGTTGGTTGTAAATTGGTAGTGAAATCCGTTGATGGGTGGTCGCGAAGAGGATGGTGGTAGAGATAATTCACCAATAATGAGATTCTGTCGATAGAAGAGGGTATTTTTGGAATTTCAAAAGGACACCGTGGAAATTCTATCTATTGAATTCTATTTATTAGTAGTAGAGATTAATGCTATTCGACATTGTAGATTATGTGCAACATCCAAAATTTGAGATAAAGCAATGCATTGACTCAGCAATCCACTTGTGTTAAAATTTTGATCACCCGATTTTTGGTCCAGCGTTAAAACAAACCTATGTATATTATAGTACCTAAAATTTCATTCCAACTGCTATTTCAGTAAAGACAGGTTATTATTGTACGTGCAAATTTTAAGAAGAGAAGACTATCTGTTGCAAAACTGGAAAATGGAGAAGCGGGTGGTTCAGAAACCCATACTAATTCATAAAAACATAATTACGTTGCATTGCTAATCATTCGATAGCAACATAAGCATATGATAATAGCACAGTAATATAATTAATTAATTAATTAATTACAAATTGAAATGGATGCGGCTCGTTGTGGAAGACGTAGACATCGCCGTCGGTGTAGAATTGATTTCGGTTAGTGGACAATCGACTGATGTAGTTGCAGTAGTGGAGAATTGCGTCGATGTAGTTGAAGTAGTGGAGGATTAGGAAATGAGGCTGACATTATTTTCGTGGGCTAGCAATGGTAAAGTGGGTGACATGTGAAGGGTAGTTTGGGGATTTCAAAAAGACACGGTTGATCCTAGTTCATTGAATTATCATTATTAGAAGTATAGATATATATTCCTTGTTTTCTTGTTTATTTCGTTTCTCCTCCATACTTGCTCGGATTCTGAAGTTCTATATATGGAAATTGACCAGAAAATTACCACAGACACAATGGTGCAACTCCCGTAGTTCAATTCTGATAATTTCACAAGGTTAGTTTATCATTTAATTAATTTGTTAATTAATTATTATGGCTTAATTCGGGTTGTTACAAAAATAAGGATTCTATGGTCTTAACAGATATTCAAAGGAGCGGAAATTCATTGGAAATGAATAGACGTTTGCTGTAAATTCAATTTTCAAAATTAAAAAATTTTGAAAAATTACCGTTGTATGTTGACATATATACAATTTTTTTTGAAACAACTTTGTTTTGATATTCTAATGTATTTAGCTTATAATATTATACTGTTATGTTTTTCAGAGATGATAAACAATTTATAACAGCAAGGAAATAATATTTTCATTAATACTTAGAGAGAGATTACATAAAATGCAAATAAATGAAAAGATACGTAAGATTCAACATAAATTAATACTGGAAAATCAAAATACAAGGGTAGTTCAAACAAACAACTAGAAAGATATGGATGAAGATGAAGAAGAACCACCAAGCTTGCGGATGATCTTTTCAAAGAATTTATCCATTTTGTTGAAAATTGAAGTAAATCTCTTTGAAAATGGTTCCTTAATCTTCCTTTGGTTATGTATGAACTTCTCTTGATTTTTGAGATGATCTTTGTTGGATGGATTTGGTGGCATATTGATACTTTCCAAAGAAGTATCCTCCTCCTCCTCTTATTCTTCTTCCTCGACTTCCATTTCATCTTCTTCCTCTTCCTCCTCTTCTCTTATTTCATGCTCTTCTTCCCAAGCCAACCTTTGTTTCTTTTCTGCAAGCGTTTCATAAGGCTCGAAATAGGGTGAAATATGAAATGTTGGCCTTATCAAATATCTTTTAGAGGAATTGTTTCCTCTCCTTTAAGGTCAACACCAAAATAATTTAAAACACGAGTAAGATACATGCCATGAAATAGTGTGTTTTCATATTTAGTAATATTCTTAGGAAAAATTTCATCCAAAATGACTTGGGACCAATTTATGACTTATTGACTATAAATTGCAAAAAAGCTTTGGAAACATTTTGAGTCGGGTTATCATAATTACCCATTCTAGGACTGATACTTTGCTGCAAAAGAAGGCTTAAAATTCTTGCTTTTGGATGTAAGTTTTTGTTTTTAAATTCAAAATCATCATCACTTTCAAAAATATCATGAATTACTTCATGATTTTGAAAATCAATTTGAAAAGATGAAAAGTCCATTCCACTAGATTTGCATCCAAGAATGTGACTCAATAGTTAACAATTTAAAACAACTAGCGTCCCTTTGACACTACTTCAAACTTCTCCTTCTCTACCATCGTAATTTTTTTAAATTTGCATAAAACATTTTCACTAATTTTGGATAACGAACAAAATCATTTTGAGAAGCATCGTTTAAACCAAGAATTTCATTTTGCCAACAAAGATTGAAAATATAATAAGTAGAAAAATCTTCGAAAATAGAAAATCTTCCAGGAAAAACTTTTTCGAAAGATAAATACTCAATATAGCCTTGAATATCTTCTTGATCATTAAAAATATATTCTTTTATTTTCTTAGAAAGCCTCATGGTTGCCTTAGTATTGCTTGAGGATGTCATTGAAGAATAGTTTGAAGAGATAAGAGAGTTTATGGTTTTTGAATATGAAAATTGAATAGATGGAGATAAAGAAATGGAGAATCAAAGGACATGTTCTCCAGTCAAAAGATAACTTTTCATAACATACGAGGTAGTGAAAAGGTGGCGGGAAATTTAAATTTTGAATTTGAAATTGAAATTAAAAATCTGTTTACACATGTCGACATATGCTCGTGGGGTATGTCAATATATAGGTTGAAATTTTCAAAAATGATTTTTTCTTAACTATATTCTATTTTATTATATAGATCTATTTATAGTTATTCTATTTTTTGAAAAATAATTTAAAATATATTTTATATTATTATTTTATTAGTAAAATATTTAAAATATTTATATTTAAATATAATCACACAATATTCAACCAAAATTATTATTAATTTATGCGATATTCCTAACAAACAATAAAGAACCGAAATAAAAAAAATTCATTCAAGAAATTATAAAACTTTTGATATATTGAAAGCATACATTTTCTGATCCATTTCTCCATTTTGTTCTGAATTATGTATTGTTGTGAAGCACATGTTAGCAAATACTATATCTGATTCATTATTACTTGAGGATGTTTCCAAATCGTCTAGTATTGTAGTATAGGTTCTTCTCCATTTTCTGAATGAATCAGTGTTTGGTGTTGTTTTTAGTTTATTGAGATGTGGACAGTTTCGTTTTAAATGACTAGGGTCATCGCAGTTATAACATCTAATGCCATTTCCTTTCCACTTCCGCTTCTTAGATATTTATTATCATTTCTTTTGAAATTGTTCGTCTTCCTATTTTTTAGAAATTTTCTGAAATTTCTTATCATGAAAGCAATTTCTTCATCTTCATTGCTGTCTGAATCCATATTATCCTTCATTGTATTAAAAGCTATAGATTTCTTCTCTATTGCTTTGCTTTCTCTCCTGCTCTTCATTTGTGCTTCAAAAGACATTAAATTGCAAATTAACTTTTCAAGTTTTAGAGTGCCAGTATCATTAGCCTCTTCGATTGCAAGAGTCTTTTGATCCCATTCATGAGTAAGTGAATTGAGGTTTTTTCTAACTCGATCCTCTTTAGAAAAACTTTTACCTAGTGCAATAAGTGAGTGTACTATATCTTGGAATCTATTGTCCCTTCATGTGTAACCTACAAAGTTCTCCAAATTTCAAATGCAGACTAACATTTGATACTCTATTAAATTCATTTCTATCTAGTGAACAAAATAATATATTCATAGCCTTAGAGTTACTTTGTGCAACTACTTTTTGGTCAATAGTCCACTATGCAAAATTTTATTGGGTTCAGCGTACTCGGTTTGTTTGATATTCCAGGTCTCTAAACCAATTGACTGTAATTAAATTTTCATTCTACATGACCAATATGTTTAATTAATGTCACTAAAAAGTGGAGGTCTAGCAGTGGATCGTCCTTCGACAAATGAGTTAATAACAAGTGTATTAACGATATTACTAACAGTACTATTACTAGTGTTGGTAGCTGTTTAAAGTTTTCAAAAATCATATAATGAATACTTTGAAAACCTATGCTCAGATACTAAATGTGAGTCAGCGGAATATGGATCTTAAGGTTAATTAACACTGGAGGGAAGGTGAATAGTGTTTAATGGATTATATGAATATGTTTCAAATTCTTTAAGATTCTACTTGGAATGATGTAATAATAATCACAGAATCAAAGTACAAATAAAAGTAAATGTAGCAAAAGTAAAAAGGAAAGAACACACCAGAATTTTGTAACGGTTTAGTGTTATCCTACATCCAGTCTCGCACAATTCCTCTTACGGATTTCTTTTCAACTAGTAAATGCAAATACAATCTCGATTTCAAGACTACGAGACATACCCTCCTGAATCCTAACCTTTGGATAGAGTCACTTGATTACTAGGCTACAAGTTCACACACTAGATTTATGGGCTACTAAGCACATTCAATTGATTTAAATAGGTTATACTTGGATTTCATGGATACCAAGCACACCACAGAGTATGCGAGTATGATTTGATAGAGTTACAGGCTCAGTACTTCGATCGAGATTTCAATTGGTTCTATAACTCTTGAATATTACTTTGATCTTGAGAGAGATGAAAAAAATAAGGGAGTAGATGAAAGAAAATCAAACTGGTAGTGATTCAATTTCTTTTAGGTTGAATTTTTGCAAAATTTTGATAGAAATTGATTTAGAAATCAAGAGAGTGAAAAGAGGAGAGAAAAATAAGAAAGTAGTTAATGAAAATTCGTTTGGAAGTCTAGTATATATAGGGAAATAACGTTCATGTCCAATCGTCGAAGAGATACGATGAAAAGACACTTCCTTTCAAAAATTGAATTTTGAAATTTATGACTAGTATGTCGCATAGAGGAATTGGATTTTTCGACATATTCTTCACAAAATTGAAAAACACATTATAAAAGTTATTTTGAAAATCCGTTGCTTTGTAAAATAATTTGTTACTTTATAGAATTATTTAAATATAGTTTATACACATTTTAATCAAAATATAACATAATAAAACTTTATAAAATTATTCTAAAATATTTAATAAGAATATTCAATATAATGTAAATAATATATATATATATATATATATATATATATATATAATCAATACAATTATTAAAGTATAAACAAAAAGTCAATATGTATAAACTTAAAAATATTAAAATAATATCTTTATAAGTATAAGAGATCAGAGAATAATTTTGGGAAATATTTCAAGAAGACTATTCTAAAAACCAAATATTTAAAAAGACAATTTAAAACAAAATTAGAGAAGATGCGAGGGATTAGAAAAGTGCTATTAAGGTTTTCACATTAATTCTATGACTCTATAACTTATCTGGAATATCTTGAAGTCTTGAACTCTTTAATATTCTGAGTCTTCATTCTTGAACTCTTGAAACTTTATATTAACATCTTGAATCTACTCTTGATATCAGTTCTTGATACCGTACAGTCTTCTTAATCAATACCAATCTAATATCCTACATTATATACTATACATATCATGATAAAACATTAGTATCTATATTTTATGTAATGTCCTATAGTTGTTATCATCAAAACCAGTACCTAAGGTACTAAAAGTGAGGAATCGAACAACGGTGGTGGAATATGAGCAGCCACCATCTGCATTAAATGGAAATAGGAATGGCCCTATATCGGGGTCACAGTTCGTCATCAATTGATCGTGATGGTAAGGGCCGAGTTCAGGAACTCTGGCCATAATATTAATTATAAACTCTATAATAAGGCGGCTAAGTCACTTACACATGTGTGGGATCGAGGATGGTCCTTAAGCACGCTCTGAGATGATGATGAACCGTCGTGCCCGAAGAGGAACCCTTTGGCGTTTTTTAGTTTTTTGGATTTATGGATGTAAGAACTCTTATTTATTAGGTTATTTCTGATCCGCATTACTACGACAAATAAAATAGGACACGATTATTGTCCTTACCAGAGTGATGGGGCGGTAAACCGCAAGTTGCGAGTCCCTTCGCCATAGAGCGATAGAATGGACTAGTACATGGATTAAGTCCTCGACCGAAGAGTCGAGGATGGAGAATAAAACCAAAAAGGACGTCGGGTATGCATAATGCTTGGCAAGAAGTAGGTTTCTCCATTGGAGAGCGACAGGACGGCCTACTCATGTCGTTGAGTATGGATTATGCTCGGTAAGGGTCTGGAGAGACCACTATAAGCCTGTGACTTAGGCCAAGGAACCACTTGATGTTCAGAGACACTGAACTGGAGTACACGAAACACCGCCGCTTCGCCAAAGAGCGACAAGATCAGCTTACTTGGACATTGAGTATGGATTGTGCTCGGTAAGGACCCGGGGAGATCATGGATTTGGATATCAGCTACGGACAGCTATGGATTTGGATATGGACCTGGAGAGGTCATAGATTTGGATACGGATCCGGAGTAGTCCCAGTTTGGAAAATAACCCGGTGAGGTCGAGGATTTAGTTAAAACAATTTGGAGAGATCATGGATTTGCAACGGATATGAAATTGAATATCGACTCAGAATGGTCGTGGATTTCACTAACGATCCAGAGAGATCGTGGATTCGAATTGGATAATATGGCTATCGATGGATTATGGACTTCAATTTTTGGATTTATAGCAATTCAAAACATACCTTCCAATCACAAGGCATGTTTTGGGGGGAAATTGTTAACCTGCCTTTTGCCAAGGCTGTACACAGGTAGATTTAACCCAACAGACTTCACAATCATCAAGCCAGAAAGCTCGGAGAGATGGTTACCAGGATTGGAGATCGATTATATTTGGAACTATGGACGATAGTTGGATGGATTCAGATGAAAAACACTCAAAAATGGCTAAGTATGGAACTAATACTTCCCCTAGACAAGGGATAAGAATAGAGGGATCAAAATAAAGGGATCAGGTTAAACAAGATGCACACAACAAAACTCAATGATGACCGCTTCATAACTCAACAAACATAAGTCGGATTGAAGTGAAGGAGTGGGAACAAAAAGAAGAGGCCCTAGGGAGTCTACCCTAGGGATCACACATCAAATGGACGAGTTTGGAGTGATTGGCCCACTTCCCTATGAGGGATCAACCATATTCAAGTTCATAGCAATGGTCAGTCAATAACTCAAAATCTACAAATGCATTCAACCTGAAATTTGGAGGGGAAGTACATTACAACATGGGGGACCCATCATAGGGATTGCACACCATAAATCCCCCAAAATAGGGATCAACCCCGATCCCTATTATGGGTTCCGGTGGGTCCCATACTTTCTAGGTAGGCATGTCTTGGCTTCAAGGTTCCAGATACGGGTTTTGAGCAAGATATTTTCACGTCTTCTCCTATAAATACAGCGGACATGGCATCAGCAATGGGTTCTTCTTTCTCCTTCATTCAATCTTCTACCTAGGTTATATTATGTCATTTTTATTCCGCGGTTTCACGGATTTGTAACTATAACAGCAGCATAAACGAATAAAAGTAAAATTTTTGGAGTGCACGCATGCCTGAGTTAGCCGAAGCACTATAAATTTGTGTCTCTCTTTACTTGCTTTCTGTTTTAATTTTATTATTTTTTAATTTATATGCTCTACATTATATTATTTGAGATCCGTGATTGGATATTGGTGCTTTCACATAAATGGCTATTGGTGGCAATTTTTGATTCTGACAGTATATAAAATTAACTGTATATGTTTATACATGTGTGTGTGTAAAAAAAATTTATATATAAATTTAAATATATAATAATTCAACATTCAAAAGTTAAATCATTTAAATTCAAATTTGAAATTAGATCTAGATTCTAAACAACCTTTAAAATTCAATATTTCATTTTAATTTGAAAACTATGTTTAAACATATACACGCAAAAAATTAATTTATTTTTGGAAATGCATAAAACATGATATGTGAATACTATAAATTATATACATAATCTAATTTATGTGTAAATACTAATAATATATATGAAATAAAAAATATGTATATATTAATTCATTTTTGGCCAAAACATTTTGAAAAAATTTAATTTTTTGTTAATCCCTTTGCAATAATACATTGTATAAAAATATCTATTATTATTAATTTTTGATTTACGTAAGTAATTAAAAAAAGTATAAATTTCGTACGTAATTAATTCAAATATGTATACATATATTTACTTATATATTAATATACATATACATATACATATACATATACATATACATATACATATATATGTGTATGTATTTATATTTGCAAGTTATAACTTAATAATTAATATTGAAATAAACATATACCATCTAAATTGTAACGACACGTAAATTTTCAATAATGAAAGTTGTCAATTTAATAAGATTTTGGTAAATAAATTTGGAAGAAATAAAAAAAGAAAAAAAAACTTTGTAATTTAATAATGAAATGAATGCCAAAATGAAATGTAACAATGTATTTAAAAACTAATTATAAACAATTGAAATGACATTACAATTTATTGAAGTAATGTAAATTGTTATACTTGGCTATAAATTTATGTAAGAAAACAAATGCAAACATTAAAATTTATAAATGATTTAGTATGAAATAAATGACCATTGAATAAAGATTAGGTATATATGAATGGTAACATATGTTTGTGAACAATGAATTCAAAGATGTGATTAAAAGTTATAGTAACGGTTGTAAGTTACTATTTAATTGGTCTATTAATCTAGTTGTAAATGTTACATTTGGGTATAAAACTGAATATAAGTAAATAAATGTAAGTGTTGTATGGATAAATGAATTAGTATATAATTTATGGTAATTAAATGAATTAAACATTATGTAAGCAATTATGATAATTGGTGGACATAATAAACTTGAGTGAAATATAAAGATAATGATAACATTTATTGCAAGTTACATTTTATTTAGGCTGCTAAATTTAAAGTAGGAAATCAATTACATTTAAATGTAAGTAAATGTTCATTAATATGAGATAGGACAGTAATTGTAAAGTGTGAATATAATGAAATAAATGGAAATGTATATTTTATTCATAAATAAAAATAAAAGAATGAAACCAAGTTGAATAAATTGATTAAGGTTTTAATTATAATAAATGTAAAATTTGGATTTGTTTTTAATTTATTTTCCAAATACAATGAATTGAACATTTTTTGAAAATTTTAAATTTTGGTCAACTTTGGTCAAATTTTGAATTTAAGTTTAAATTTTTAAATTTGAATTTTAAATTTTATTCTTTTTCTTTGAAGCAGAATATAATTCTGATATTCGTGCTACTTTTTGTTTCGTCAAATTCCATTTTATACTTTTTAAATTTGATAACTTTCAGCGTTTTACACGCAATAAATTTCTGTATTCTTATCTTATATATTTTCCTTTATCCATCTCTGTTAATTTCTATTTTATTTTGCCTAGACATTTATTGTATTTATTAAATTGTTACTTCTTTACATCTTTTATTTATGGCTTGGAAGAATCAAAAGGGATATAATTTCTTGCTTTTATTTACCTACCCTCTTTATTACTTACCCGAGCATTCACTCCTTTGCTTGCCATCCAAAACTTCTTTAGCCGTGCATTCTTACTTGTTTACACGTACAAAGATTTATTACCCACTTCTCATTTCCATTTGCATTTAAGAATAAATTATACACAAGATTCTTTTCCTTTTTCTTACCATTCAAAACTCCTTAATTCTTGCCCTTTTGTTTTCCTAACATTTATTTCTTTCCTTTAGCCGTACCTTTTACTTGCAATTCACGTAGAAAATTCATTCCATCTCTTCTCTTTTCATTTCTCAAGATCTATTTCCATGGCTTCCTTCTCTTCTTCCATTTTTTTTATTTTTCTTTTGTCTTCTTTCTTCATGCATATGCTCGGCTCCGCCTTGTCCATGCCTTGCCGACCATCACACCACCACCATGATCACCTCCACCAACCATCACCACCATCCCATGCCTAGCCGTGACCATAAACCCAAACAACATCACCATATCTCCTTGAAACAATCTAGGCCGAACCATTTACCTCAAATCTGAACCATGCCCGAGCCCCTTGTTGATTTAAAACAAGGTTATGTCATTTTTATTTCATATATTTTCATTGTACAATCCATTTTTTCTTTGATTTAATCATACACTTATGTTTATGATATTTGTTTGCATACAAGATTGGATCTGACTATCCATCTACTCAAAAAAATCTAGTCGTGCTTTTTCGTGCTTTGCGGAGTTTGGATCTGTGTTTTGAATTTGATTTCTAGCTTTTTAAAAGGTGAGTTTTATCACTCTAGACATATGTACTTATATTATTGTGAAATGATGACAAGTGAATCTGTATAAATTAATATGTTATTCATACATGCCTGTGATATATTATATGATGTTAAATGTTGTTTATATACCTGTTACGTTACCTGATATGTTATTATATGTTATACTGTTCATTTTAATTACTGTATCTCACACTGCAAGTTCCCTATCACTATGGGTTGAAATGATACATACCCGAACGGTTATTAGAATAAGGAAAAATCATTATGAGCTGAAATGATAGGCTCGAGTGATTTTTATTGTATTTTATTTTATTTGACTTGGGATTGCGGGTTTGAAATGATAGAACCCGGATTTTTCTTTTTAAATTACGGATTAAAATGATACATATCTGTATCACTTGACCTATGTTAGAAAATATTATACAGGCCCATGGTTATATTTTTAAATAATATTTTCCTAAAATTTATTTAGTATTTTGAATGTTTTAAATATATGAAATTTGAGCTGAAAGATTTAATTTAAATGACTTGAATATAAGAAGGTGTTGGTTTTCTATAAGTTAAGATTTTATAAGTCTATAAGTGGCTTTAATTGAAATTATAAAGATGTGTTGGTTTTAAATAGAATTTAAAGGCATTTATTGATGTTAAGTAACTTAAGAATATAATTGGGTTTAGTATGGAAGTTTTAATCTAACCTAGTAATTGTTATGAATTTTACTTTATGAAACGGACATGTTTTGTGTAACAAATAATGTATCTTGAACTGATAAATTGGAATACAGTTTTAATTGGACATTTGTAATAAAATTTATTTGACTAAAAAATCATAGTTATGTGATGTCTAAATGAATAGATCTAAAAGAAAAGGATTTGATTGTTATATTAACTATGATAAAATATTCTTTTGTGAAATGTTATGTTTTGTAAAATAAATAGTTATGATTTTTAAATGGAAGAATGTAACTTTAATTATGACTTAACATGGAATTTGGAAATTTGGTTTTAAATGAAAACTTTTAAGTTAAGTAAATAAAGGGAAATTAAAACTTTACTTGGGAAATGGGTATTTTAAAATAAAGTATTAAGTTAATTGTTAAAGTAAAAGTTGAGAAAATAATTTACTTTTGACTTAATGAATGAATTATTGTTTAAATTGGATATTTACTTATTTAGTGTTTATTTTATTGAATCATAAGTTAAGATATCCGAATGAATATTTTTGAAGCGAAAAATATGATTTTTATAAGTTAAAATGGCCAAATTTTAAGTTTTATTATTTTTGAAAATTTTATAATAAAGCTTGAATTAATCTTGGTAGCACTTCAGAAATGCTGTTGTCTTAAGACAACATTTGTTAAGTGCTGTCATTTCTGGAAATAGAGTAAGTTCTGAAATAACAAAGAGCTACTGTAACACTTTGTAGGTGCTGTTGTTGCTGAAACTAAACTATAATTTGGAATAACCAGAGAGCTACTGCAACACTTTGTAAGTGTTGTTGCTGCTGAAAGTAAACTGTTTTGAAATAATAACTAACTATCTACACTAGCACTTGGTAAATGCTGTTGTTTCTTAAACTGAACTGTATTGAAATTCTAATACCTACTGTAGTACTTTATAAGTGCTGCTGTTTTTGAATTTGACAATGTTTTTAAATATTACTAATATATCTACTATAGCACTTTATAAGTACTGTTGTTAGCTGAAAATACAATGTTTTGGAAATTTTATAATTTAATGAATGAACTTAGAAATGCTACAACTTTGAAATGAATATTATTTGACAATGAATTTCAATGGTTTAAATGAATATTATTTTAAGGGTGTTATGATTTTATAAGTATTATGATTTTCAAAGAATAAAATTTCTAAATTGTTATGATTTCAAAATATTATGGTTTCAAAGTGTTGGTTTCAGAGTTGTTATAACTTTGAAAAGTACTATGGTTTTGAAAAATGAAATTGTGTGAAATTGTATTTGATTAAGAATTGTCTTAAAATATATTAACTTGGAACTTATTGAAATTGAAGATTTATGAATGTGACTTTATAAAGTGGTTTGGTTTAAGATGATTTAAAGGAATATTTCAAGTTTAATAAATTTAAGGAAGTATACAGTGATTTGGAAATTTGGGTTTTATTTAAATGATATATTGATTTGGCTTTTGAAATGAAATAATATAGTATTTAATTTTGAAATGGATATGATATTTTGGATTTTAAAGTATAAATCATTTTTGAATAAATATCCATGGGTTATAATAACGATTGGTTGGCAAAGAGACCGGGATCGGATATGGGCATACTCTCTGTCGATATCGAAAACCACTTTGACAACTGTGTACGCGGTGGAGATTGCAGAATGAAGTAGGATGGTGGCGACGATCCTATTGAGGTATGAACGTGGATCCGACTCCCGTGAGTTGGCACAAGGTGGCTAAAACTGGAGCGATTCTCGGGCCAATTAGGTAGCACCTCTGATCAGACGCATTTCTTCGATACATTTCTATTACTTTGTGATTTATTTGGTGGCCACCCTTCGATTTTTGATTTGGGAGTGTGTTTCGAGGTGGGCGGTAGTGGCTGTTATGCATTTCCACCAGCCCGGATGCGTAATTGGTATATCTACCCTGGCATTGCCTAGTTGTGCCGTGTCACCTACCATATCGAGCTTTACTACGAGTTTGGATTTGTGTCGTAGTCTGTGGAGTATTGAGGGTAGCTCCCGATCTGGGGGTATGCTAATACTGGATAGAGTACTGGGACTATTATGTGTTAAGGGCTATATGGGTAACCCCTTAACGCTATTTAAAAGTAAGTTTATTTTATTATTAGACATTATTATAATAGCGAATATTACTATATAGTAGATAGTTTAACAGATCCTTAAAGGATGGTCGATCCCAAGCATCCATTAAGTTACTTGTGCATCTTTATTACAGTTCACTTAAGTTGGTTTACATTGTATAAGTATGTATGTCCTGACTCGAGTGTTTTGTGTTTTGCTTTACGCTCGGGTCAGACTGAGTGATACAGCATTCGAGACTCACCTTTGGAGTTGGAGCTTTTCTTGGAGATCCAACTATCTATTTCGCTTTCAGTTATCCAGTTGATTCCAGTGATGTATTCAGATTTGTATTCGATTATTTTATTGAGACTTATGTTGTATCTTGTTACTTCTGTTGTATCTTGTTTAACTCTAATGTATATATATAGTAGCTTCATGAACTACTATCTCTTTGCTTCTGCTGCATTTTTATTACTCTGTGTCTATGATCTGTGATTTATTTACTGTATATTCTGAGTTTTGCCAAATTTATATTTACAATCTATTGTTTTGAATTATTCAAGTCCGGCATGTGTGGATTTATTGTTGATTTGAATGGTCCAAAATAGTGGGTCTTTACAGTTGGTATCGGAGCTTTGGCTCTAGGCAAAACTTAGCATATATGGAAAATTTATTTACAGAATCACTTCCGTTCGAGCTTGAATCTCTTCCGTTTTGACTTGATTTCTTTTGTATTTTGGAACGTTCCCTGCGGTTCCAAACCAATTCTTGTCTCTCCCTATTTGTCATCTTTTGATTCTGGAGTATCCCATAACTCCACTCGACTGATCTTTATAATGAATAGGCGGTCTCTCCAATCTTCGAATGATTGTAAAGGGGTGAAACTCCTTTAAAAGAAGCATTGATTCACCGAAGATGTCTGCATCCTCAGTTTACAATGCTATCTATCTCTTGTTATCCCAAATTCTATCTCTTAAGATCAGACGTAGGTTTGTCCCAGAACTCTACATCGATCTTATTCTAAAGTCACGATTGACCCGGTCAAGGTTGCCCGCGATTTATATAAGCTTATTCATTCCCTTATTCTGTTGTTTAATCGTCTTGGTCTTTTGTTTCCAACTTATCTTCAAATCATTTTTTTGAAGTGTATTTGTAAACTAATATTTAAGTGTTTTAATATATATTGTGTTGTTTGAGTTGTTGATGTTGATTTGGGTTTCCGATCGATTTGTCTGATCAACGCTATCGATAGGATTTCCAAAACACTTGAACAGAGCAAACCGATACAATATGGTTTTCAAATTTAGTAAATGAAATAAATTTTGTATAATTATATATATAAGTATAATTTTATGAATGTTGATAGTTAATTGGATTGGTTGTTAAGAAATAATATTTGATTTGTATATATATTGTAATCATTGGCTTTGTTCATATATAAATAGTTGAACTATAAAACATGGTTATAAATTAATTTGGAAATTAAAATGGTTTTAAATCAAGAATTTGAGAATTTAATTTCCGATGATTTCGAACTTTGATTTCAAAGATTAAAGATACATAATTTAAATATTTCCGAATAGAAATTGTTTCTAAAAAATTTTAAAGTTTTAAATCAGTGCTCTTCTCTTTGTCGCTGGAAAATAATTTCGATGATGACTTCAGCATCACCGACATTCATTTTAGAGTTTCGAAGTGAAGAGACCATTCTGTAGCTTTGCTACAGTTTTGCTTTGAAGAATTAACTGATGTGAATTTCTATAAAAAAAATAAATAAAAAAAGAAATAAATTTACTTTATTTATATATATATATTGATATATGATTTAAAGTTGATTTGATATATATTATGTATATATATTTATTTCTAAAATAGTGTGAAGTCAATCGAAAATTTAATTCTTAAATTTTATCTTAAGGGATGATTTCAATTATAAAATGAAGCCAAAAAATTTGAATAAATATTTAAGCTTGAATAATTGAATTGGGAAAATTTTATTTGTATAATATTCTATTACATTCCAATATAACTTACCTGAATTAATAAAAAGTTGAATATGTAATTGGATAATATACAATATAAAAGGATTTTATCAATAAAATTTGTGTGGTTATAATAAATGTTATACACTTAAATTTTAATATAAAAGATTAATAGAGGTAAATAGAATAAAAAGTTAATTGAATAATTTACAATATAAAATGGTGTAAAAGGAATTTATAAACAAATTTGAGTAGTTATAAAAAGTGTAAATAAACTTAATAATATGATTAGATATATTAAGTGGAATAAATTTAATAATAATCTGGAATAAAGATGAATTAAATTTAGTGAGTAAATTATGAGTATAATAAATGGTTTTCAAATACATTACTTTGGAAAATTGTTAGTTTAAGATAATTGTATGATGAGATAATGAGATTAAAAATAGTCAAGATTTATTTAACATAAGTAAAATTAAATGGATGAAATCAATTATTAATTTAAGTTGAAATTTCCATGGTGTTAACCCGCCTTTTTATAAGGCCGTGGACAGGCGGGTTTAACTTAATCGACTGCACGTTCCTCGAGGCTGGTGTACGATGGATTCAGTCGACTGGATGGATGGATGATGCAACGTGCTTGGGAGATGGAAGTATGATTGGATAAAGATAAATCAACTATAATTTGGGTCTAGGAAACATGGTTCGGCATTAAACATGGTTCGGCATGGTGGAGGTTCGGCACAAATGGTTCGTCTGGCATTCACGTTCGAATAGCATTCAAGAGTACTCGGCATACATAGAGCATCCGGCATACATGAGTGGTTCGGCATTCCAGGAGCACTCGGCATTCAATAGCGCTCGGCATCCAGGAGCGCTCGGCATTTAGAAGCGCTCGACATTAGAGATCATTTGGCATGATGGGCACTCGGCATTAGAAACTGTTCGGCATCAGACATGGTTCGGCATGATGGAGGTTCGGCATTAAGGATCGTTCGGCATTGGATGGAGCGCTCGACATAAATCTCGTTTGTCATTGGATGGAGCGCTCAGCAGAAATCTCGTTTGGCATTGGATGGAGCGCTCGACATAAATCTCGTTCGGCATTGGATGGGTCGTTCGGCATCTGGAGACGTTCGGCATTGGATGGATCTTTCAGCATCAGGGAGCGTTCGACATTGGATGGGTCGTTCAGCATACCTCACCTCGCTTGACATTGCACCTCGCACCTCCATACCTCGGTACCTCGATACCTCAAACCTCGGTACCTCGATACCTCGGCACCTCGATACCTCGGTACCTCGACACCTCGACACCTCGGTACCTCGGTATCTCGGTAACTCGGTATCTCGATACCTCGCACCCCCTCGTTCGGCATACCAACTGCTCAGGATCGGTCGGCATAATGAAGTAGGGTTCGGCTATGACCTTGATGGGCCCAAACTACTCAGGAGGCCCAAAAACCTAGTTTTGCCTATAAATACAGCATGTGGGTCTCCAGATGGGGGATCTTCTTCTTCTCTTCTGCTCTTTGACCTTTTATTTCATAAGACTAAGGCTAGTCTTCCACTTTGTAACTGTAATTGATTCGAATATCAATAAAAAGGAAACTTCTAGAGTGGACGTAGGCCGAAGTTAGCCGAACCACTATAAAATCTGTTATTCTTTACTGCTTTCATTTTAGTTTTAATTGTTCTTCATATTATTACTGTCTACACACTCTATCTGTGATCAGTGACCGTTAGTTGGTGCTTTCATCTACATTTGGGGGTTAGTGACCAATTTTGGCGCTAACACTTTGGTGCTTTCACTGAGAATTGAACTCAGGGATTTTGGAGCTAGGAACTTGGACTCTAGAAAGCAATGACTAAGCCATCAACAAGAAAGCAAGTGACAGAAAGGAGCAATCAGGAGGGAAGTCAAGAGGCTTCCTCTGGAGTTGGAGCAGGTCAAGCATCCATCTACATCACCAGAGAGGAAATATAAGTCATGATGAAAAGACAAGAGGAGATGATGCAGGGTCTTCTTAGACAATTTACGCAAGTAGGAAATGCGGGGGCTCAGATCCATGGAGCCATATCAGAACCGCTCAACCAGCAAGCACAGGGAATGATTCAGCAGGGGCAACCCCCAATCAACATACAACTAACAATCTGGATGGAGCTGGACTCGGGGGCGCACCATCAGATAATGTTGAACCAGTTCATGGAGGGGTTACAGCTAACACCATGCAACAGGATGCTGGCAAGAATGTAAGAGAAAGAGATGAAGAGTATGTACCAGAATTCCCTCGGGAACTCGAGGGGCATCCCTTGACGGACAATGCTGGATTAGCTGAGATTATCAGGTGAACCATGCGCGGGGGTTTGACCAATAGAGATCTGGAAGGAGTAAACAAGAGTCCGTTCTCTCGTGAAATCAGGATAGTTCGGAATCCGCCAGATTTCAAGCTACCTAACGTGGGAATGTACAATGGCAAGGCCGATCCAACAGATCACTTGATGAGATATACCAGACACAAGGAGGTGCTGGGGGCATCGGAAGAAGTTATGGCTCGATGTTTCCCTTTATTCTTAACGGACATAGCTGCTATGTGGTTTAGGCAGTTGGAAGAAGGATCTATCGGGACATGGACAGAGTTGGTGGATAGGTTTCTGAAGCAGTTTCGGGTACATATCAAAAGGCCAAAGAATGTAATGATGCTAACATCGGTAAAATAGAGGACAAACGAATCACTCAGAGCTTTCTTAACTCGGTTCGATGCAGAGGTTGCTTCAGTGGATCGGCCGGATCCATCGATGGTTTTAATGGCGGCAGTGTCAGGAGTTAGAGAAAATTCAGATTTCAAAGTGTCACTGATACGGGACCCTCCGATGGATCTCGGGGAATTCTTTCACGAAGTTGAGAAATTCCTTCGGTAGGAAGATGCATGCTCAGATATGAAGTTAAAGGAGGTGAACGCGGCTGAGGATGGAGGACCATCCAGCGGAGGCTTGGAAAAAGGAAAAAGGAAGCTGGATGACGAGCTAGGAAAGGCTAGGAAGCGGGGGAGAGAGAAAAAATTCTCCACCTACTTAGGGTTGAACGAGACGCTGGAACGGATTTATTTGGAGACTCGGAATCGCCTTCCCTACCGAAGGCCGGCTAGGAGAGAACCCTCCGAACGTGAGAGGGCATCAGAAAAACACTGCCTCTTCCACGATTTGGACGGGCATGATACCAACAGCTGCAGGCACTTAAAGGACATAATTGAGGAGCATGTAAGGAATGGATAGTTTCAACAATACGTCGAAGCTCGGAATGCAGCGGTGGGGCAGGAGCAACCACCGTCTACCTCACACAGTGATGGTACGAGGCACAGGAATGATGGTCGATTGGTCATCAATTGATTGGGATATTATGAAATAAGTAGCAAACTACAGGCAAACGGCCAAGTCACTTACTTATGTATGGGGACAGAGATAGCCCCTAGGCATGCTCTGAGATGATGATAAACCGCGACGCTCTAGTTTGTGAAATCTGCTTTCTCTTTTTTGGCTTGGACATTTGCTTTTTTTATAATTTGGTTTGAACTTCTGGTTTTGTTTGTTTCTTGGTTTGGACTTATATTTGGACGATTGTTTTCTGGTTTGGATATTGGTTTGGATTTTCGATATGGATTTTTTGTTTTCTGATTTGATCTGGATTTTGGATTGGCTTTCGATTGGATTTTTTATCTGGTTTTTGATAAATGGTCGTCAGGTATGGATTATACCTGGCAAGGGGTAGGTCGCTTTGTCTAGGCACGGCAAATCGACTTATTCAGGTCGTCGAGTATGGACTATGCTCGGCAAGGGTCCGGAGAGACCAGGATTCAGCCTAGGACTTAGGCCCCATATTATCGATTACTATTTCAGGTCGTCGAGTATGGACTATGCTCGGCAAGGGTCCGGAGAGACCAGGATTCAGCCTAGGACTAAGGCCCCATATTATCGGTTACTATTTCAGGTCGTCGAGTATGGACTATGCTCGGCAAGGGTCCGGAGAGACCAGGGTTCTGCCTAGGACTTAGGCCCCATATTATCGGTTACTATTTCAGGTCGTCGAGCATGGACTATGCTCGGCAAGGGTCTGGAGAGACCAGGATTCGGCCTAGGACTTAGGCCCCATATTATCGGTTACTATTTCAGGTCGTCGAGTATGGACAATGCTCGGCAAGGGTCCGGAGCAACCAGGATTCGGCTTAGGACTTAAGCCATGCATTACTCAACGTTCAGGGAAACTAGAGTACGGTCGTCGGGTGTGGATTGTGCTTGACAAGAACCCGGAGAGGTTATGGATATGAATGTCGGCTGTGAACGGCAGAGGATTTGGATATTAACCCGGAGAGGTCATAAAGTCGGTTATTGGTTATTGGATATGGATGAAACATGGACTTTGGATATCGGATTTGAGGCTATTCAAAACACACCTTCCAATAGCAAGGCATGTTTTGGGGGGCAAGTGTTAACCCGCCTTTTTACAAGGCCGTGGACAGGCGGGTTTAACTTAATCGACTGCACGTTCCTCGAGGCTGGTGTATGATGGATTCAGTCGACTGGATGGATGGATGACGCAACGTGCTTGGGAGATGGAAGTATGATTGGATAAAGATGAATCAACTATAATTTGGGTCTAGGAAACATGGTTTGGCATTAAACATGGTTCGGCATGGTGGAGGTTCGGCACAAATGGTTCGTCTGGCATTCACGTTCGAATAGCATTCAAGAGTACTCGGCATACATAGAGCATCCGGCATACATGAGTGGTTCGGCATTCCAGGAGCACTCGGCATTCAGTAGCGCTCGGCATCCAGGAGCGCTCGGCATTTAGAAGCGCTCGGCATTAGAGATCGTTCGGCATGATGGGCGCTCGGCATTAGAAACTATTCGGCATCAGACATGGTTCGGCATGATGGAGGTTCGGTATTAAGGATCGTTCGGCATTGGATGGAGCGCTCGGCATAAATCTCATTTGGCATTGGATGGAGCGCTCGGCATAAATCTCGTTTGGCATTGGATGGAGCGCTCAGCATAAATCTCGTTCGGCATTGGATGGGTCGTTCGGCATCTGGAGACGTTCGGCATTGGATGGATCGTTCGGCATCAGAGAGCGTTCGTCGTTGGATGGGTCGTTCGGCATACCTCACCTCGCTCGGCATTGCACCTCGCACCTCCATACCTCAGTACCTCGATAACTCACACCTCGGTACCTCGATACCTCGGCACCTCGATACCTCGGTACCTCGACACCTCGATACCTCGGTACCTCGGTATCTCGATACCTCGCACCTCCCCTCGTTCGGCGTACCAACTTCTCAGGATCGGTCGGCATAATGAAGTAGGGTTCGGCTACGACCTTGATGGGCCCAAACTACTCAGGAGGCCCAACAACCTGGTTTTGCCTATAAATACAGCATGTGGGTCTCCAGATGGGGGATCTTCTTCTTCTCTTCTGCTCTCTGACCTTTTATTTCATAAGACTAAGGCTAGTCTTCCACTTTGTAACTGTAATTGATTCGAATATCAATAAAAAGGAAACTTCTGGAGTGGACGTAGGCCGAAGTTAGCCGAACCACTATAAAATCTGTTATTCTTTATTGCTTTCATTTTAATTTTAATTTTTCTTCATATTATTACCCTCTACACACTCTATCTGTGATCAATGACCGTTAGTTGGTGCTTTCATCTACATTTGGGGGTTAGTGACCAATTTTGGCGCTAACACATGGTTTTAAATTTGATTATCTTCTTTGCTTTCCAATCTCTTTTCTTTCAGGTTGTTTCTATTCTCCTACCTTCTTCCTTTTCGGGGACGAAAAGTTTTGAGTGGGGGAGAGTGTAACGACCCGTAAATTTTCAATAATTAAAGTTGTCAATTTAATAAGATTTTGGTAAATAAATTTGGAAGAAATAAAAACGAAAAAAAAACTTTGTAATTTAATAATGAAATGAATGCCAAAATGAAATGTAACAATGTATTTAAAAACGAATTGTAAACAATTGAAATGACATTACAATTTATTGAAGTAACGTAAATTGTTATACTTGGCTATAAATTTATGTAAGAAAACAAATGCAAACATTAAAATTTATAAATGATTTAGTATGAAATAAATGACCATTGAATAAAGATTAGATATATAAGAATGGTAACATATGTTTGTGAACAATGAATTCAAAGGTGTGATTAAAAGTTATAGTAACGGTTGTAAGTTACTATTTAATTGGTCTATTAATCTAGTTGTAAATGTTACATTTGGGTATAAAACTGAATATAAGTAAATAAATTTTAGTGTTGTATGGATAAATGAAGTATATAATTTATGGTAATTGAATGAATTAAACATTATGTAAGCAATTATGATAACTGGTGGACATAATAAACTTGAGTGTAATATAAAGATAATGATAACATTTATTGCAAGTTACATTTTATTTAGGCTGCTAAATTTAAAGTAGGAAATCAATTGCATTTAAATGTAAGTAAATGTTCATTAACATGAGATAGGACAGTAATTGTAAAGTGTGAATATAATGAAATAAATGGAAATGTATATTTTATTCATAAATAAAAATAAAAGAATGAAACCAAGTTGAATAAATTGATTAAGGTTTTAATTATAATAAATGTAAAATTTGGATTTGTTTGTAATTTATTTTCTAAATACAATGAAATGAACATTTTTTGAAATTTTTATATTCTGGTCAAATTTTGAATTTAAGTTTAAATTTTTAAATTCGAATTTTAAATTTTATTCTTTTTCTTTGAAGCAGAATATAATTCTGATATTCGTGCTGCTTTTCATTTCGTTAAATTCCATTTTATACTTTTTAAATTTGAAAACTTTTAGCGTTTTACACGCAATAAATTTCTGTATTCTTATCTTATATATTTTCCTTTATCCATCTCTGTTTATTTCTATTTTATTTTGCCTAGACATTCATTTTATTTATTAAATTGTTACTTCTTTACATCTTTTATTTATGGCTTGGAAGAATCAAAAGGGATATAATTTCTTGCTTTTATTTACCTACCCTCTTTATTACTTACCCGAGCATTCACTCCTTTGCTTGCCATCAAAAACTTCTTTAGCCGTGCATTCTTACTTGTTTACACATACAAAGATTTATTACCCACTTCTCATTTCCATTTGCATTTAAGAATAAATTATACATAAGATTCTTTTCCTTTTTCTTACCATTCAAAACTTCTTAATTCTTGCCCTTTTGTTTTCCTAACATTTATTTCTTTCCTTTAGCCATGCCTTTTACTTGCAATTCACATACAAAATTCATTCCATCCCTTCTCTTTTCATTTCTCAAGATCTATTTCCATGGCTTCCTTCTCTTCTTCCATTTTTTTTAATTTTCTTTTGTCTTCTTTCTTCATGCATATGCTCGGCTCCACCTTGTCCATGCCTTGCCGACCATCACACCACCACCATGATCACCTCCACCAACCATCACCACCATTCCATGCCTAGTCGTGACCCTAAACCCAAACAACATCACCATATCTCCTTGAAGCAACCTAGGCCGAACCATTTACCTCAGATCTGAACCATGCCCGAGCACCTTGTTGATTTAAAACAAGTTTATGTCATTTTTATTTCATATATTTTCATTGTACAATCCATTTTTTCTTTGTATTGAATCATACACTTATGTTTGTGATATTTGTTTGCATACAAGATTGGATCTGACTATCCATCTACTCAAAAAATCTAGTCATGCTTTTTCGTGTTTTGCGGAGTTTGGATCTGTGTTTTGAATTTGATTTCTAGCTTTTAAAAAGGTGAGTTTTATCACTCTAGACATATGTACTTATATTATTGTGAAATGATGACAAGTGAATCTGTATAAATTAATATGTTATTCATACATGCCTGTGATATATTATATGATGTTAAATGATGTTGATATACCTATTACATTACCTGATATGTTATTATATGTTATACTGTTCATTTTAATTACTATATCTCACACTGCAAGTTCCCTATCACTATGGGTTGAAATGATACATACCCGAACGGATATTAGAATAAGGAAAAATCATTATGGGCTGAAATGATAGGCACGAGTGATTTTTATTGTATTTTATTTTATTTGACTTGGGATTGCATGTTCGAAATGATAGAACCCGGATTTTTCTTTTTAAATTACGGATTTAAATGATACATATCCGTATCACTTGACCTAGGTTAGAAAATATTATACAGGCCCATGGTTATATTTTTAAATAATATTTTCCTAAAATTTATTAAGTATTTTGAATGTTTTAAATATATGAAATTTGAGCTGAAAGATTTGATTTAAATGACTTGAATATAAGAAGGTGTTGGTTTTCTATAATTTAAGATTTTATAAGTCTATAAGTGGCTTTAATTGAAATTATAAAGATGTGTTGGTTTTAAATAGAATTTAAAGGCATTTATTGATGTTAAATAACTTAAGAATATAATTGGATTTAATATGGAAGTTTAAATCTAACCTAGTAATTGTTATGAATTTTACTTTATGAAACGGACATGTTTTGTGTAACAAATAATGTATCTTGAACTGATAAATTGGAATACAGTTTTATTTGGACATTTGTAATAAAATTTATTTGACTAGAAAATCATAGTTTTGTGATGTCTAAATGAATAGATCTAAAACAAAAAGATTTGATTGTTATATTAACTATGATAAAATATTATTTTGTGAAATGTTATGTTTTGTAAAATAAATAGTTATGATTTTTAAATGGAAGAATGTAACTTTAATTATGACTTAACTTGGAATTTGGAAATTTGGTTTTAAATGAAAACTTTTAAGTTAAGTAAATAAAGGGAAATTAAAACTTTACTTGGGAAATGGGTATTTTAAAATAAAGTATTAAGTTAATTGTTAAAGTAAAAGTTGAGAAAATAATTTACTTTTGACTTAATGAATGAATTATTGTTTAAATTGGATATTTACTTATTTAGTGTTTATTTTATTGAATCATAAGTTAAGATATCCGAATGAATATTTTTGAAGTGAAAAAATATGATTTTTATAAGTTAAAATGGCCAAATTTTAAGTTTTATTGTTTCTGAAAATTTTATAATAAAGCTGGAATTAATCTTGGTAGCACTTCAGAAATGTTGTGGTCTTAAGACAGCATTTGTTAAGTGCTGTCATTTCTGGAAATAGACTAAGTTCTGAAATAACAAAGAGCTACTGCAGCACTTGTAGGTGCTGTTGTTGCTGAAACTAAACTATAATTTGGAATAACCAGAGAGCTACTGCAGCACTTTGTAAGTGCTGTTGCTGCTGAAAGCAAACTGTTTTGAAATAATAACTAAATATCTACAGTAGCACTTGGTAAATGTTGTTGTTTCTTAAACTGAACTATTTTGAAATTCTAATAGCTACTGTAGTACTTTATAAGTGTTGCTGTTTCTGAATTTGACAATGTTTTGAAATATTACTAATATATCTACTGTAGCACTTTATAAGTGCTGTTGTTAGCTGAAAATACAATGTTTTGGAAATTTTATAATTTAATGAATGAACTTAGAAATGCTACAAATTTAAAATGAATATTATTTGACAATGAATTTCAATGGTTTAAATGAATATTATTTTAAGGGTGTATTTTTTTCTAAGTATTATGATTTTCAAAGAATAACATTTCTAAATTGTTATGATTTCAAAATATTATGGTTTCAAAGAGTTGGTTTCAGAGTTGTTATAACTTTGAAAAGTACTATGGTTTTGAAAAATGAAATTGTGTGAAATTGTATTTAATTAAGAATTGTCTTAAAATATATTAACTTGGAACTTATTGAAATTGATGATTTAAGAATGTGACTTTATAAAGTGGTTTGGTTTAAGATGATTTAAAGGAATATTTCAAGTTTAATAAATTTAAGGAAGTATTTAGTGATTTGGAAATTTGGGTTTTATTTAAATGATATATTGATTTGGCTTTTGAAATGAAATAATATAGTATTTAATTTTGAAATGGATATGATATTTTGGATTTTAAAGTATAAATGATTTTTGAATAAATATTCATGGGTTATAATAACGATTGGTTAGCAAAGAGACCGGGATCGGATATGGGCATACTCTCTGTCGA
This sequence comes from Allium fistulosum, assembly GCA_030737815.1. Classification (NCBI taxonomy): domain Eukaryota; kingdom Viridiplantae; phylum Streptophyta; class Magnoliopsida; order Asparagales; family Amaryllidaceae; genus Allium; species Allium fistulosum. Next base: position 520,012,650 of record CM060906.1, on the reverse strand, counting down.
TACCGAAAACCACTTTGACAACCGTGTATGCGGTGGAGATTCCAGAATGAAGTAGGATGGTGGCGATGATCCTATTGAGGTATGAATATGGACCCGACTCCCGTGAGTTGGCATAAGGTGGCTAAAACATGAGCGATTCTCAGGCCAATGAGGTAGCACCTCTGATCGGACGCATTTCTTCGATACATTTATGTTACTTTGTGATTTATTTGGTGGCCACCCTTCGATTTTTGATTTGGAAGTGTGTTCCGAGGTGGGCGGTAGTGGCTGCTATGCGTTTCCACCAGCCCGGATGCATAATTGGTATATCTACACTGGCATTGCCTAGTTGTGCCGTGTCACCTACCATATCGAGCTTTACTATGAGTTTGGATTTGTGTCGTAGCCTGTGGAGTATTGAGAGTAGCTCCCGATCTGGGGGTATACTAATACAGGATAGACTACTAGGACTATTACGTGTTAAGGGCTATATGGGTAACCCCTTAACGCTATTTAAAAGTAAGTTTATTTTATTATTAGACATTATTATAATAGCGAATATTACTACATAGTTGATAGTTTAACGGATCCTTAAAGGATGGGCGATCCCAAGAATCCTTTAAGTTACTTATGCATCTTTATTACAGTTCACTTGAGTTGGTTTACATTGTATAAGTATGTATGTCCTGACTCGAGTGTTTTGTGTTTTTCTTAACGCTCGGGTCAGACTGAGTGATACAACATTCGAGACTCACCTTTGGAGTTGGAGCTTTTCTTGGAGATCCAGCTATCTATTTCGCTTTCAGTTATCCAGTTGATTCCAGTGATGTATTCAGATTTGTATTCAATTATCGTATTGAGGCTTCTGTTGTATCTTGTTACTTCTGTTGTATCTTGTTTAACTCTGATGTATATATATAGTAGCTTCATGAACTACTATCTCTTTGCTTCCGCTGCATTTTCATTACTCTGTGTCTATGATCTGTGATTTATTTACTGTATATTCTGAGTTTTGCCAAATTTATATTTACAATCCATTGTTTTGAATTATTCAAGTCCGACATGTGTGGATTTATTATCGATTTGAATGGTCCAAAATAGTGGGTCGTTACATAAATATTATATATAAGGTTTTGTTTTAAAATATGTGCATACAAAATTAAATTTTTAACTGATTAAAATGATTTATAAATATGTTTATATATGTAAATTAGTTTTAGAATGAAATTTTAATTTAAAAGCCTTTTAAAATTATTTTAAGCTAATTTTATTTTAATATGACTGAAATAGAATTTGAAAATTTATGCGCAAAAAACCTTTTATTTTATTTTATTTTAATGTACAACATACTTATATTTAAATCAACAGCAAATATATAAGTGAGTTCGTGATTTAATCTAACATGTACAAGTACAATAACATAATGGTTTGGCATATAAACTGATATAAAATAAATGTTAGCTTATCTATGGCTTAATTGTAACACCTTGAATGCTGAATCAAATGATCTCCTTGAATCTAATTCGGTCTCTTCCAAAAAGTGCAAGCAATCGAAGAAATCCACACATCTTTATTTCAATTAGATTTATTCTATATTTGGTTTGAAATGGAGAAGGGGATGGCATGGTACTTTTATCCTAAAGGGGATAGTGGATCTATCAGAAAGTTAACTCAAAATAGGATGGAGCGGTGGATTTAAAGCTTTAAATGAGAAAAGAAATGAAGAGGAAAAGGGGACCTTGGTTTATATTTTGCCGCTCTTTCTCTACCAATTCAAACCCAACCGTTGAAAATATCACATAGCCCCAACTATTGAAAATACATAGGCTTTATGGGCATATATGCTACCTCAAACAATATTAATAAATTAACATTTAAATTAAATAGAAATGCACATAGATATCGTTTATTAATATGTGTGTATATAACTTTTATATACGCACCATTTTTATTCAAATAAATCAAATAAAATTTTATAATTGGTATTTCATAAATATTAGTTAATTTAATTAATTTATAATAATTATAATTGAATTAAATTTGGTGGTAAGGAGTATTCAACATTGCGTTTGTGTGACTCTTAGGTGTAAATTTAGTCTGTGATTATATCAAACGATTCAAATATTATATTCATACGTCATCTTAGCTAGTGCTGTGATATTCTGGCCAAATTCATCACTTACGTAGTGGCAAAATCCAATTTTACCATTTCAAGTGTTCCTCGGTAGTGATAGTTATTTCAGACTAATTCTCTTCGGCAAAACTATGTTAGATTAGGGCTTATGGAATTTTGTATTGATTGATATTCCAATATCATCCACATTTAACTTGTACAGCGCAAACACAAAGTCCTTGATTCAATAGTAATAATTAACCAAAATGCTATGGCCAGAGACTTTGACAATGAGTTAGCTTTAGTTGATCGTGATACTAACCTCATATAACTGAGGAGACAAATTCTCTATTGAATAGTGTTTCACATCAAATGCTTCAACGCAAACCCAGCTGTAGTAGTTTGATGGATGTCTTGCCAAGATTTAACTATAAGCAAAGTGGAGAGTCCATATTGAAGTTCATCATTATTCTCAAGTCAAGAGAACCATGTAATATTGTCACTTCAAAATTTTCTGTTTGGTCTTAGTTATAATGACTAACAGAAAACCATCGAGTAAGTCATTTGATAGTTATCCAATAACTATCGGTACATAACCACTCTATGTCCCCAGTGACCATGAGTAATAAACTGCCCAAAATTTGGAGAGCACTAGCACTATAGTCTCAATAGATGTATCGATATCCAATCTCGATACATCTTAGCTAGGAATATTTAAAATGATATGTTTATTATATTATGATAAATTGCTCATGATAACAACACATTGTAGCTATAATCATAAATGATTGTCGAATTCCTATTAAATATACTTAAATTAAATTAATAATTGATATAACACATTATATCAAGTGTATAATAAAAAGAAAAATACCTTTTATTTCTAAATACATTTTATTATAGAGTTACCAATCTATAATAAATTACAGAATTGCCCATAGAGCATACCCCTAACTGTATCAAGAGATATGTATGCTAATATTAATGTGACGCCAAAATTCAATGTGCACACATATTAAAATTGTAACTAATTAATTATAAAAATCATATATACAAAATGGTGATATATAAACATATAATTAACATATAATAGAAATGCATACCTAAAAAGATATGGCATTAGATTCATATATTGACCTAAATAATCTCCTAGATCTCTCGTATTTTCTTCAAACTTGCAAGTGAATAGTGTGAAAAATACCAGATCTAATTATATTTAATTAATTGGGGGTGAATGGAGTTAGGAGATGAAGGGCGTAGAAGAAGATATTTTCAACTAACCTTGATGAAGAGGATAAGCAAAAGTGTAAAGGAAAAGTGGAGGCTTTGTGTGGTTTTGAAAAATATCTCCATATTTATCTCAATCCAATTCAAACTTCACAACCACTCCTTCTTCCTCTTCTTAGGCCAATAATATACCAATCCTATATGGACAAAATATCTTTTATCCCCTAAGCAGTTTATACAATTGAAATTCAATTCAAATATACATCTTTATTATATATCGATACGTACACATATATAAATTATATATATATACCAGATAAATTACTAATGGCATCCTCAATAATTCTAGAAACCAGTCCATTTACTAAACACACCACAAATATAAACTAATTTAAGTAATTTGTAACCATTTTAAATCAACAAACGAGTAGTGCTTCAAAGACTGGATAGATTTGGTTGTGCGACTCACGGATATGAATTTAGCCAAAGATTATTATTCAAACAATTCAAATTACACATCAATTGTTATCAGGGTTTTTGACCCAACATAATTTAAAGGAAGTTAGAATAACTATGTTGAGTTAGTACGACTCAAGAGCCAACCAAAAGGACTAGAGAATCAACCAAGAAAAGTTAGAGAAAAAGAAGGCAAAAATGTGCTAAGGTGATGGATCGCCAGCGACCCATCTCCTATGGGTCGCTAGTGATCCTAAGTGTCGCTAGCAGATTCTTCAATCCTCTTGCACCATGATTCAATGCTAGTTTGGTGGAATGATCTCTAAGTTTGATGGGATTCCAAGCTAATTAGATCGAGAAATGAGCATTCGTCTGATTCAATCAGCAGTCCAATGCAACCATTGTATGAATCATCATCAAAACAAGGCAATAAGCTATGAAATTACTTAGAGATCACCTACATAAGACAACAAGTCCAAAAATCCACTAAGTACATGGATCGCTAGCGATCCATGCACTATGAACCACTAGCGATCCATAATACCATGTTAGATTGCCATGGAATTTAAGGAAAGGATGAAGGAGAGTATCCCAAGAAATTGGATTGTTAGCAACCCAGAAACTATGGATTACTAACGATCCAGCTAGCGATCCATCACCTATGGATCGCTAGCGATCCATCAGATTAGCTCATATTATTATGAAATTTTCAGAGCACCTTCATATTTCCAAGTGCATGCTTCTAGGACGGCGGTCTAGCCCAATAGCTCTCCAACCCCTACAAATACGATTCTACCTGCAACATAAATTGGATCTTCCTGACTGACTACTAAAATCATTATGAAATTTTTAGAGCGCCTTCATATTTCCAAGTGCAAGCTACTAGGAAGGCGGCCTAGCCCAATAGCTCTCCAACCCCTACAAATACGATCCTACCTGCAACGTAAATTGGATCTTCCCGACTGACTGCTAAAACTCTTCAGAAACTATTCTTTATTCTTCTCCTCCTAGACAACAGTCATCTAAAGGGATCACTGTGATTCTCCAGTGAACTCTAACCCTGGTGACTTGACCTAACTTACATAATTCAATCACATTGTAATCTGATTCAACTTGTAATAGAAATCTGTTAATAATAGAAGTTATAAAGTGAACGTAGGCTTCGTTAACTATAAAAATCTCTCGTCTTTTTACTTCATCTGTAAGTTATTATTTCTTGTCTCTATTATATTTGTCTTGATAAATAGGGCTGGTGTTTTCACACTCCATCCAGGGTATTGATCCATTTTTTGGGTTAACATTTTGGTGCTTTCACTAAGCACCCGACTTAGGACTTAGATCTAGCTATCTATTTTGAATAAGATATGTTTAGAAGTTAGATCATCAATTGGTTGTGGGAATATTTGTTATTGAGAACTAATGGCACCAGGAAAAAAGAGAACGACTCTCGGAAGATCCATGGGAGCTATCATTGTTGGAGAAGAAACAAACCCCTAGCAAATTGAAGTCAACAATCCCCACAATCCACAACTAGGATCTAGCTACGGTGATCAGATTCTAAGATCCTCTATTCAGCGTTAAGTCGTCACTAGAGATGAATTAAATAAAGTGGTTGGTGAAATTAATCAGAAAATAGAAAACAACCAAAGGGCTCTAATGGAAAAACTGAATGCCCTATTGACCCTGCAGACTCATGCTGCTCCAAGAACTATGATGGAGCCCGTGGCTGCCGTGGAATAAAAAATTCTTCTGTTTCTTATCTAAACAGAAGGAATGGGAAGCAGCCACAGAAAGAAGTGATAGGTGGAACCGTGTGAATCAATATAGAAGGAAACAAAAGCACTCCGCCAATTGTAGGGCAACCAACTATGAACTTGAATCAAGAGGTGAAGATCCCACATGAGGATATAGTCATGGTCCTCTCCGATTCAGAAGAGGGTGATCAACTTGGCGATGTCAAGTTGGAAGGAAATACCAATACGTTCGATAACACTAGGGGAATCCAGAATGCCCCAATCATGCCAACCGTAAGCCAATGGAATCCCGAGGGAGTGGCCCTCCCAAAGACAAGAGAGCCCAGGCTTCAGCCCACCCACCAAGATCGTTTGCAAAGCTAAACACTCGGTGTAGTCATTGATAGCCAACCCTTGAATTACCCGACATCTGAGACGTATATCGTGGACATGATGGATGAGAATAAGGATAGATGGGATGGTAAATGGGGATCTGCTCCAAGTCGAACTCCTTTCACTTATGAGATTTTGAATGAGCGATATCCCGAGAAGTTCACTATGCCAACTACTTCGTCCTACGACGGAACTAGAGACCCAAAACCCCACATATATAAGTACAGTTGGTACATGGACGGAGCGAATTCTTCGAATGTCGTTTGATGTTGATGTTTCTTGATTTTTTCGGAGGGACTAGCTTTAATGTGGTTCACCTGGCTTCCACCAGGATCCATCTCCACTTTAATTAACTAGCAACAAGGTTTATCAATTCAGACTTCACATGGCGCAGCCTAAAGATGTGATGTCCTTGTCCGGTTTGGTCCAGGGATGGAATGAATCCCTGAAATATTTCAAGAATCGGTTCAACATTGCAGTAAATGAAGTAAGAAATCCAAATGAAGATATGGTTTTCATGGCTCTGGTTCGTCCTATCCATCCTGACACTAAGTGCAAAAGGTGGATCTAAAGAAAACAACCCACTACTAAGAAGGCTTCAACCAAAAGGCGAGCCAATACTTGAGGTTGGAAGTGGCATAAGAACTAGAAAGGAAATCTGTTAACTCACAAACGTCCAACATTGGACAGAGTGGTGTGGCGACAAACCAAGATATAAATACCTCCGGGACCACTGGAGGAAACGCGGGAAAAGATGGAATTCAGAAAAGGAAAAATCAAAATCCCAACAAATGGAACGAAAGTAATAAGCAGCTTAAAGGCTTCATGCCTGTAGATTATACCCCGCTTATTGATACTCCAGAAAACATCTATCGTGCAACATAGAGGATAGAGGAGTACAAGAAACCACCTAAAAAGGAAGCAACTGAGCAATAAAAGCATTCTAGAAAGTACTCCCGCTTCCATGAAATGCATGGCCACAACACGAATGAGTGTCGTCACCTGAAGAACTTGATCAAGGAGCTGATTCGGGAGAACATGCTTCAGCAATATGTGAGAAAATCACAAAATCCTGACCAACTCGCAGCTCCCCAAGCTCCTAGTGATCGAGGAAATCAATCTGGAACCAGCGGTGAGGGATCTAGACAAACCAACAAGAGACTTATCATTGGAACAATATCTGGAGAACCCCATCCCGCACAGAAGAGTTGGGAAGAAATGGAGTGCTATGCGAGTTCATTAAGGCATGCTCCGAAAGATGCATGCCTTGCGATCGAAGAAAAAACCCCGCTAAGCAGCACATAAATTTAAACGATGACATGATATTTAGAAATTGAGACACTGAGGGAGTAGAAGCTCTAATTATCGATCCCATGGGGATGACAGTAGGAATTGGACCCACCATTATCCAACGAGTGTTTTTAGATAGAGGCAGCTCTGTGAATATCCTCTTTAAATACACCTTTGATCAAATGAAGATCAACATGAAAGACGTATCCACCTGCCAAAAAAAATTCAAGGTTTCATCGGCGAACCCTAACAACCCATTGGGATGATAGACTAGCCTGTAGAACTTGGGGACGGTGACCAAAGATTCACCCTCATCCAAACTCCCATGATCGTAGATGAAACTTCAGCATACAATGCCTTTTTGAGATGACCCCACTGGCGGAATTCAGAATCGCTTTAGCCTAGTGGTGCCTTATCATGAAATTCCCAATGGTAAATAGAACTGGAGTGATCAAAGGAGATCAATGTGCTATTTGCGCCAAAACTGGTCACAAAAACCCAATTGTAGATGAAAGCAGCAACCCACAATCACAAATCACAAAAAGACAATTTGTAGAGAATATAAATATGAAGAACACTAAAATTTTAAAAAGGAAAGCAGTAAGAACACAAGGTTTATAGTGGTTCGACGTTGTATCCTACGTCCACTTTGAAGAGTTGCTATTTTATTGATGATTCTCTACTGATTTACAAGAGTAAAATTGAGAGTATTAGAGTTACAATGGAGTTCAGCTGAGTAACGGCGTAGAAGAGCCAAAAGGTCCCTTTTCTGGAGGTATCAAGCTGCTATTTATAGGCGCAGCACGGAAATATCTGACTTTGATCTCGGAATATTCCTTCTTACACGTGGGTGGGCCCACATGATCGATCCGGGCTGGTTTGGGATCGATCCTTATGCATTTCGTATCGATCCATAAATGGTCCAATGGGATCGATCAAGAACGTTCTTATGGTGGTATGCAAGCTATAGTGAAACTTTGGTGGTATTTGGACTTGTAGATCTCGAGTTATGATCGATCCAAGATTGATATTGTTGGTATGCTGGAGCGTTCTTATTGATAGCCTCGTATTGATCAAAATTCGTATCGATCAGGATGATGACGTGGAGCGATTGTTTAGGTGAGATCCATATTTCATGCCGAGTTGACTGCTTACTCATTCGTATCCATCGGTTGCTATGTTCTTCGTATCGATCATATGGTATGTCCATCATCCACCAATTACGCATCGATCCAAGTTTCACACCTCGATCCATGTTGTACGTTTCACCACTTGACTTGGTCCTTCATATCGATCGATACGAAACCGATCGATATGAAATAGCTTATGATTGCTTTTCGTATCGATTAAATGATCGTTGATTTTGTATCGATCGTTTGATTGATCAATATGAATCATATTGGAATATGACCGATACAAAGCAAGCAGTTGAAGTGCAAATGAACACGGATCAAACTCCACCTATTTCGTATTGATCATTTTGTTTGTAGCTTCATATCGATACTTAGCCCCTCGCTTCGTATCGATCAATTAACTGATCGATACGAAACATGTTGGAGCAGGTTCGATACATAGTGGGTGAGTATGAAAACGATCGACACGAAGCACATGGATACGAAGCGATGGGTGAAGTATGATGGATACGAACTTGGATGGATATGAGATTGGTGGAGACTTTGGTTATTGATCGATCCATGGCTCTGACTCAAAGCAATCATCTCCTTGGCTCGAAGTAAACCCTCCAATGAGTCAAAGCAAATGTTGTGATGACTCAAAGTGGCTCGTTCTTCAAAAACCCGAAGTGAATACTTCTTTGACTCAAAGCAACATGTCTGAAAACCCAAAGCAATCATGAAGATGACTCAGAGCAGACTCCAAGCAACTTGAAACGACTCGATCTTTGTTGAAACCATATTTTAAGCATCTTGCGGTGTTTGTTTATCATCTGTGATAGTATAACTCCAATCATTATGCAGTCGAGTAGGCTAAATCCACCTATACACTGCCTTGCCGAAAGGCGGGTTAACATGTGCCACCTGAGAATGTTATATTGCAGAACTGCGCGAACCTAAAAGAAAGGAAAAGGGGAAGAATGTAGGGAGAACTCTCTACATTCATGAATCTGTCAAATAGCAATTAAAGAGCCACCCCTAGCTTGGGGACCATAGCTGATTCGACAAGGCTTTAGACCCTAGAAAGAAGGGTTCAGGGGAGGATCAGGCAGCACCGGCATAATTGACTGGGTCTGTCACAGTCAACATGGATGTCCCCTCTCAGGTCTTGAAAATTGGATCGACCTTGGAAATAAGATGCGATTGGAACTCACTAAATTTATTCGCTCCAACTTGGATGTATTTGCTTGGACACATTTCGATATGTGTAGGGTATCACCAGAAATTGCATACCACACACTCAACATTGATCCCAAAATATACACCGGTAAATCAGAAGAGGCGCAGCCTAGGCCCCAAATGGTCCAAGGCATTGAGGGAAGAAGTAGATAAGCTAATGGCCAATCGTTTTATCAGTGATGCGACCTACCCTGAATGGATATCTAACCCGGTTTTGGCCCAGGAGTCTAGTGGGAAGTGGCGAACTTGTATTGACTACTCAAACTTAAAAAAAGCCCGCCCGAAAGGAAGTTTTCCTCTGCTCGGAATTTACCAGCTTTTGGACAGGACAACTGGACATGAATTGCTATCATTTATAAATGCATACTTAGGGTACAACCAGATCATGATGCTCGAATCGGACCAAGAAAATACCAGTTTTATTACCGACCTAGGACTGTATTGCTATAAAGTAATGTCGTTTGGCAGATTTCATTGTTGAGTTTACTGTAAAGGAGAACGAAGGAGAAATTACTCTAGAGGTGGAAACACTATGTAAGTTGTTCGTTGATGGTGCATCCAACAATTCCTTCTCAGGAGCAGGAGTACTACTTGAAACTTCCAAAGGAAGATCCATCTGCTATGCCCTACGTGAGGAATTCCCTGCAACAAATGATGAAGCGGAGTACAAAGCATTGATAGTGGGACTAAAGTCGTATGAGAACCTGGGATAAAATATGTTCACATCTATAGCGACTCCCAACTAGTCGTATGTCAGGTAAAAGGCGAATATCAGGCTCGGGGATGGGGGAGAACCTCGCCCCATACCTATCTAAAGTATAGGAGCTCCCGAACGACATCAAGAATGATGCCATAACTCACATCCCGAGAGCGTAGAACACGAAGGCGAATTACATAGAAAAACTTGCCAGTACTAGGGAAGCTCAATTATTGAGGCTAGTCCTAGTTGAAACTCTGACTACTCCAAGCATAAGCGAGATGGAGGTAAATTGGATTTTTGAAGCAACCGAGGAACCAGAAACATGGATGAGACACATTAAAGACAACCTGCTCGCAAGAGTCCTCCCTATAGAGAAGAATCAGTGAAAAAAGCTTCTTCGAAAGGCACCACAGTTCGTATTGCAGGATGGGTACTCTACCGAAGGGGATTCTCTACCCCCTTGCTTTGACGTGTGACGAACGACGAAGCTCTAAAAATCCTAAGGGAAATTCAAGAAGGCGACTGTGGAGACCATACTGGAGGGCAAACCGTTGCAAAGAAAATTCTTTGATACGGTATTCCTGGCCAACTATAAACCATGATGCAGCAGATTATGCCAGACGGTGCAACCAATGCCAAACATTCAGCAAGATCAAAAGAACTCCCTCAATAGAGCTAACGTAGATGGTCGGCCCATAGCCATTCGCAATATGGGGATTCGACCTGATTGGCATATTAAAAATAGCTAAAGGAGGAGCTAAATGTGTTATAGTTGTCATTGACTATTTTACCAAATGGGCCGAAGCCGAACCACTCGCCACTATTACCATAAAGAAAGTTATTAATTTTGTCACTAAAAACATTATTTGCAGTTTTCGGGTGCCACAGAAAATTGTCATGGATAACGGGACTCAATTCGAAAGTGCCGGTTTAAAGACTTTTGCAAATACTTCCGAATCGAGAAAAGCTTTTCCGTTATGCATACTTATAGGCAAACGGGAAGGTGGAAGTAATGAACAAAATCATCAAATCCACCATCAAAAAGCGGCTAACTAAAGCAAAAGGAAATTGGGTTGATGAACTTCTACTTGCACTATGGGCTTATACGACAACGCACAAATCTGCAACCGGGCACTCTCCTTTCACCCTATCATATGGTTCAGAAGCAATGATCCAAGTCGAGCTAGAAGTCCCCTCTCATCGAAGAAGAAACTCTAACCAAAGGTAAAACGTGTAACTCCTACTCAAGTCACTCGATGTGGTCGATGAAAAGAGAGAAGAAGCCGAATAAAGAACTTCCACTAACCAGAAAAGGGTCCCATGGTACTTCAACTCCTGAGTTCACAACCAAACCTACAAAGTGGGAAACTTAGTACTCAAACGGGTTTATCATGTACTAGGAACGTTTGGACCAAACTAGGAAGGGTCGTACATGATCGGTCAAAAGTTAAGGGATGGAACATTCAAACTGACAATAGTTGACGGAATCCAATCCCCGAGCATGGAATAGCAAATCGTTGCGTCATTACTTTATCTAAAACTATCTTATACACCTCTTATTTTATAGCAAATAAGCCATCCCGAAATATCAAAGGCATTGTAAATAGGTAGAACTTGCCTAACTTTTCTTAGTAAAATTGCTTTGCTTTCTGAACTAATAAACCGTGTTCATAAAATTTACCTACTAAGTTGACAGGGTTAAATCAGCTCCAAACCATCCAATCGATACTTGGGATAGTAAAAACACGCTCAAGTACACCTCACTGACCCGCCGAGTCGATGGAAGCAAATCTACTCAAACCGTTGGATTGGCGGAACCCGATCCCCGCCTTCTAAGAATCGGGGTTGCTTCGGCGATGCTAGGAAGGCCCAAAACAAAGCGGTGCACTCTGTAAGCTGTGCACCGCTTCTCGGATTATGGAATCACATCCAAGCAAGTACAGCAATCAAAGTCACACACCCCTATAAGCCGCGCATAACTTCTTTTGCTGTGGAATCACTCTCTCGAAGCTTGGACTCCTCACATTGCCCGAAGATTGGTAGTGTGAGTAAATTCCAAACCATTCCTGATCGACGGGTCATATTGATACCAAAAGCCGAGCATCCCATAAGCTGCGCACACTCCCAAAATCCGCGCATCTCATAAGCCGCTCACATTCTTAAGTACTGGTGTTGTCCCGACAATGTCGGGAAACTCGTCTATTACATGACTAATAAGAATCAATCCACTCCCACTAGCAGGAGTAATGGGTATGAATTTAGCAATGTTAAATGGCTACGAATCAGCACAAAATTCCTACCATTGACCGATAATATTTTGTAATCGAGGCATTCAAATCACATGTTCTCGAAGATAGGAACCACAAGATAGGAAAAAAGTCACTTGGATCAGCTGGTCACTCGTCAAGTATTTGAAGTAAATAGCCCCATGAACTGGGGGCACACGCCGATGCTCAAAAACAAAAAAGCCAAGTACTTCGCTATTCTGTTACTACAAATAAAGAATTTTGGCGCTAACTACAGGACTAGATAAAATGAAACAGCAGAAAATAAAATTGGCACAAGTGCATGAAACGCCGATAAGTGGACAGATAAAGTTACAATCAAAATATCAACATTGTATTACTTATAGCATTTTCTATACATTAGTCAAAAATTTAGGGGTCGTACCCTCACAATAACGGCCAACAAAAAATACAGATGCTATAACAATCACAGCAGTATGTGTAGACTCTACACTCGAACAAAAACATGTATCAAACAAAACAAAATGTCCCAAAATCTTACTCCACCGCTGCTCGAGCATATCAATGCCTCTTTCCAACGCTCCTCTTTCCACCTTTAGTCGAAAGTTTCTTCTTCCTTTCAGAATCTCCCCCAAGAGTAGTGTCACTGCCTGAAATATCTACTATTTCCGCGGCACTGGCGTCTCCTCCCTGCGCTTCAACTTTCTCGAAAGACTTCCACTTGGTCTTGCATTTTCGGGATTTGTGGGAGCTCCTCGAAGATTTTATCTCCTCAACCCTTTCCTTCTTAATGGCAACCATTTGTTGTTCGGATATATGTAGCTGGACAGTCTAGTCCTCCTACTCTAAAGCTTCAGCAACCATGAAGTCACTCTCTAAAGATACGGAAGGGTCATCTAGACCATGCAATGCAGCGATCTTCTCAGATTCCGGCCCTAGCTGCGAGCTAGACATAGGTGCAACAATCAAAGCAGCTACAGAGACAAGCGTCGAGGGGGTTGAAATAGCGGCAAGCCCGGGCATCGAGGAAATCGGTGGGTCTGTAGGTAAATAAGACGAAGCTATAAGATCAAAAATGAAAGCGTTAATTCATCTTGTTCTTGTGGCATAAGTTGAGAATTCTCAAACTCGTAGGAAACAAGAAGCTTACCTGCATCAGTGCAATGGTCGAGAACATCAATCTCATATTCGCCACCTTCTCCTTCTTTGATGGCTGCACGACCTTCAAAGAAGTTTCGGGCCTAAGTAAAGTTTCAAAGACAACTGTGGGATAGATGACACGGCAGCACTGATAGAACTTGCCAAGTGATCGTGAGGCTGTCTTGAAGATTCACCAGGCCCAAAAACGATAGGCTCTGGCAACGTTTTGGCAGTTGCAGTCATAACAGCATCGGTAGCCTCATGTTCCTTTTTAATTCACAGGACCTCTCGACCCTCTATTAGTGCTTTGTCGATTCCACATTAAGGTAGGCATCCTCCAACTCTTGCTTAGTATAGATATCCCCGTTCTCTTAGAAACGGGCTAGGATTTCATCCGAAACCACGGTAAGAGTATGCAGAGATTTGGGGCCCAAATAACCGAGGCTCCCCTAATGCAGCAAGGACTTGACATAGAAATTTAATATTGTATCGTCCATCTTCTCCATCTTTTTTTCGAAGGTGTTCTGCAACTCCAAGTAATCCACTGTTATGGCAACCTTCTCAACTTCAACTCGATTTTTCTCGATGCTAGGCTACACAACTCTTTCTTGGAGGGAAGTGATCGTATAGGCTTGATCGAAAACGGTCTTGTCGTGGGATTCCATGATTTCTGTGCATTCAACAATTGTTTTATTGTGCCCTTCAACGATTTTGTCATGATCAGCAATAGTCTTCTTTTGAGCTTCAATAATCATGTCATGGGATTTGAGCTCTCCTTTCAGCTTAACTTCGTCTACATGGGCCTTCTTAATTTAGTCTTGAAATATGACCTTTATTTTTGCATGGGCTTCATTTAGTTCCTTCAGTAAGCTGGCACTATTCTTACTCTCTTTGACTGTGACGTCCTTCTCTTGTATTAGTTGCTCAATTTTGGGATTACATTCCACTAATGCCCTCTCGAAATAATCTTTCTCCGATTCAAAGGAAATGATCTCTTAATAATTATTGCGGTTTGTGTCGTCCAGCTGCTTGCATAACTTTTCCCATCCCTCATCTTGATCTAAATCAGTTTGAATCGCCTGAAGGTAGGGGCATATAGGAATCTTTACGGATTGGATGAAGGTCGCGGTCAAACTTAACTCCCTTTAGAAACCACCCGCGAAGCGCAGCTTCGAACCTAGGGGGAGCGGATGGAAGAATGTAAGCCGACCTCCTGTAAGGGTGTGAGGAACCAAAAGCGGGCACCACGCGGTTAATGGGGCTTGAGATGAAAATGGAGCATGAACAGAAGAAACCAGAACTTCTAGACCGAAAGAAATTAGGGCCAGAACAAAAGCATGATGCTCGGAGGGGTGAGAACCGCGATTGGTCTTCGGCTTCTTGGATGGTTCCTCTCAGTCGTCAAGGGTCTTTCTCTTCTCTAACCACTCTTATACTTTCGACCATGTTCTCTGTCATCTCGACGATGAGCTTCGGCTTTCGAATCTTTCAGCCTTCCGTATTCCTCCTCAGTCTCTCGAGTCTGGCGGTGGCTTGTTGACCGTCTTGACCGACATTGTGAATTAGTGAATTGCTTAAGATCGTCGTAAAGTCCACGGCCTCTCATGGTCCCTGATATAAAGAATAAATAAAGGGCTTTAGCAACGAGAAATATGCCTAAATAATGCATGTGTGAGTGAATATAACCCTAGTGAAATGTGTAATATGTCTCAGGCGGCCTAAAAGGACGTCACAAACCGGATCGAGAAGCCTCCGTATAGAAATCAGGCTGACTCTTGACACAATATGACATGGGCGAGGAGATATTCCCTCGAATTTGAAATCTTCCCCCATAAGTTCATCGATATCCACGTAAGTGCTCAAATCCCCAATGTCCATGCTGTTATCTTTTATCGGAGAACCTTGACGTCGCTCGGTTGCTTGGGGAGTATCTTTATTGCGAATCTCTCAGGGAGGCAAATCCGGGACAATGGGACTCATTCGTGGAGTCTCATCACACGATTCGAACTCTCCATCACCGGAGCTTGCATCGAAATCATCATCAATAGGGGAGGAATCGTAACCGCTACTGCCTTCAACTTTACCCTCCTCATTTTCTATTGCCACTACAGCCTTTCCCTCACACTACTTCAACTCTTCTTCCCATTCCTCTGGAATCAGGGGCATTTTGGCCGAATAGCTCGCTTCAGTCATGACACCCCTCCCTTCATGAGTTTCTTCGGTTGACTCACCTGACGGGCTTTCTTTTTATGGAAAAACACCCTCTTTAGAGCCAAGTGATGAAGAAGTGGACCATGTTCGTATTTTGGAACAGGAAGGAGATGGGACTTCAACGGCCACGGCGGATCTCCCAGGATGCAACAATCCATATCGAAGCAAATTTTTGTCCATTAGCAAAAATTTAACCAATCTCTCCTTGGTATCTACGGCCTTCAGAGTATGGAAAATATGATCAAGTGATGGGTGTTTATTTACCTTGGAGTAACTACAAGGAGTATTTAATCTATTGGAAACCTCATAGCGACGTATCAAAACTCAATAAGCCAAAGTGAGAACTTACCCCTTGTCGTCCAAAGGCGGTTAGATCCTTTGGGACGTCTAACAAAGAAATACCGAGTCTTTAATTAAGATAGATTGCTTTGAAGCTGCTGCATGATCTTGCGATTTCTTTGGGCCTCGATGATGACATGTGGTGGGCAGTTGTGTCTCTTCTTAAATGAGAGAAAATATCTCAACTCATCGAAACTCGGGGCATGATTAAATGTCTGCATAAACAGGACATGAAGGCAGGTCAAAATTGCATATCCATTAGGATGAATTTGGAATGGAGAAATTCCTAAGTTTAGAAAAGTCCCTTTCAAGAAGTTATTGAAGTGGGGCACTGCTCCATTTAAGCACATATACAGGTCGCAAACGGCGTGTTATGAAGGCGACATATGGGCAAACTCATTCTTCTCTAGAAGGCACACATCGTCCTTCAGAATGCCGTGTTGTATGCAAATTTTATGTAAACCCTTAGCAGAGATTATGGAAGAAGCTCTCTCCGAAGGATTAAGTAGAACTCTAAAATTCGGAGGAGACCACTCTACAACCGGGCCAACCGGATGATGATTCAGGTTCTGAAAGTGCTAGACTTCCTCCATGGACTTACGGCGAGAGGACGGATGCTTCATTCTATACAACAGAACTTGCATCTAATGCGGTCAGGTAATTATATCTTTAACTAAAAAATTCCCTACAACATATGAATTCCGAAAGAATACCATTTTACACCAACACATCAGATTTCAAGTATAGACTGGGGCAAGTGCAGTGTGTTATTTATGTGGGGTGAGCTCGGTGTCCTGAACACTACAAATGCCTTATCTCGTGTAGATAGTTCAGTCGCAGTGAATAATTAAATGGGATTCTCATATCATTTATTGAAGTTATTTCTCCTCCACTTACTCATTATCGATCAACGATCAATGTCAGATCCGT
This sequence comes from Allium fistulosum, assembly GCA_030737815.1. Lineage (NCBI taxonomy): Eukaryota > Viridiplantae > Streptophyta > Magnoliopsida > Asparagales > Amaryllidaceae > Allium > Allium fistulosum. The sequence continues at coordinate 519,995,542 of CM060906.1, read as the reverse complement.
TGTCCGAAGCGACACAGAAAGCTTTTTCCTATTTATGGTACACTGAGTGTGCAATAACGGGACCAACCCGAACTCTCGGGAAGGGCAAAACCCGATTTGCAAGATGATGTGTTGTATCAACAATGTAACTTAGTGCAAGTAGATTATGATATCGTGGATGAAGATAGCAAAACATGTCAAGCACCAGGGTAAGGCCCGAGTATCATTATGTGAAGAACTCAAGACTCGATTTACTATCTTCTTCCATAAAATCGCAATCAACTCGAAGTCTTCGCAATGATCATAACCAATACAACTCCATCGTTGAATTGCGAAACGAACGCCAAAATCAACATTACCCACCTATAATCAAGAATCAAGAAGTGGACGTAGATGAACTTGGAATGTTGGCGGCCTATGGTAAACAGGGTTGGCGCGATCTAGGGGAAGGTCAGTGGCGATTCAGATAAGAGGAGCAATAAGGACGCGTGGCCAGCTCAGGATGGCAGCAAGGCTAGGCGAGGTCGACATTGGGAAGCTTCAGCGGTGGATGGTCGGCGATGGCGATAGAATGAGTGAACTTAGAGTTCGGTCGAATTTGGATTGGGTCGTAGAGGATAGGCTCGAGCCACAAATGGAAAGGTGGAATAGAAGGTAGGTCGGCTCGAATGGGTTAAATAGGAGATTATACAACAAAAAATCGCTAAGTCTTTGGATGGCTAGCGATCCATGGACTGCTAGTGATCCATTAAACTGAAATCAATCTCCTCCAAATTTGCTCACCATGATCCATGTGTTATTTGCAAGTATCATGAGTGTTATTGGATCAAAATTGATTTGTTATAATAAGCAATGACGATCCACCTCAAATTCAACAAACAGCCAAAGCCAAATTCGCATGATGGCCTCAACACGACCTAATGAACCTCACAAAATAAGAACTCAAAAGCAGTTACTACCAGAGCATACCTTGTTTCCAACGAAGGCATGCTTTGGGGGCCAAATGTTATCCGGGTTTTTAACCCAACAGAATTCAAAGGAAGTCAGAATAGCTATGTCGATCAGAGCGATTCAAGAGCGAACCAAAAGGACTAGAATAATTAGCTAAGAAAAGTTAGAGAAAAAGAAGGCAAAACGTGCTAAGCTGATGGATCGCCAGCGATCCATCTCCTATGGTTCGCTCGCGAACCATAAGCGTCGCTAGCAGATTCTCCAATCCTCTTGCACCATGACTCAATGCTAGTTTGATGGAATGATTTCTAAGTTTGTTGGAATTTGAAACTAGTTAGATCGAGAAGTGAGCATTCATCTGATTCAATCAGCAGTCCAATGTAACCAATATATGAATCATCATCAAAACAAGGCGACAAGCTATGAAATTACATGGAGAGCACCTACATAAGATAACAAGTGCAATCTAAAAGGTGGAGTCCAAAAATCCACTAAGTACATAGATCGCTAGTGATCCATAATATCATGTTAGATTGCCATGAAATTTATGGGAAGTGTAAAGGAGAGTATGCCAAGAAATTGGATCAGTAGCAACCCAGAAACAATGAATTGCTAGCGATCCATCAGGTTGGCTCAGATCGTTATGAAATTTTCAAAGCACCTCTGTATTTCCATGTGCAAGCTTTTGGCAAGGCAGCTAGCCCAATAGCTCTCCAACCCCTATAAATACGATCCTACCTGCAACATAAACAGGATCTTTCGGACTAACTGCTAAAACTCTATAGAAATTATTCTTCATTCTTCACCTCCCGCACAACAGTCATCTAAAGGGCTCACTGCGATTCTCCAGTGAACTCTAAATCTGGTCACTTGATCTAACTTACATAATTCAATTGTATTGTAATCTGATTCAACTTGTAATAGCAATCAGTCAATAATAGAAGTTATAAAGTGGACGTAGGCTTCGTTAATAGCTGAACTACTATAAAAATCTCTCGTCCATTTACTTTACTTGCAAGTTATTGTTTCTTTTCTCTATTCTATTTGCCTTGATAAACAGGGCTAGTGCTTTGACACTCCATCTAGGGACTTAACCCATTTTTTGGGTTAACATCAATTTAGCAAGTGATGTAACAATTTGACTCAATTCTTAACTTACAAATCTCTTCAATAAAATCGAATTTTACAAATTTTAGCGGTAACCATTGGTAACGATTATTTATACCAATTCACCTCGTCAACACTATATCACTTATAGATTTACAATATTATAGACATTTATTATTAACTACAGTACATTGGTCGAAGATTTTATGTTTAATATGGAAATTAAAGTATAGATAGTTAAAATATAGTTCAACCTTTAATTTTTTTTAAATTGCCATGTGTAACTAATTTTGACACACACACACACATATATATAATAAGTTTTTACATTCGTTTATGTTTTAATATAGAAATTAATATATATATATATATATATATCCAAAATATATAGTTCGACCTTTAGGAATTAACTATTATTACCGTGAAATTTTGTGTGCGTGTGTATATATATTATACTAAATATAATGAAGTTATAATTAACTCATATGTTATATAGTTTATTTATTTAATTAATAAAAGATGATTTTAAAAAGTTTACAAAATGTGTTTATGCATTTAAAATTATTTTCTACATTCTAACATAACATATTATATATACATGTATGCTCATATTAGTGTGATGTCAAAATTCAATATGCACACATGTTATTTATTAAAAAGTTAAATTTACAACTAATTAATTATAGTAATGATATATACAAAATGGTGATATACAAACATATATTTAACATATAATTTATTTGAAATGGTTACCTTTAAAAGATCTAGCCGTAGATTCATACGTTGACCAAGAGATTCTCTTGGATCTCTTAGATCTGTACCTAGATTGCAAGTGAATGGCGTGCAAACACCGGATCTAACTATATTCAATTGATTGAAGGTGAATGAAGTTAGGGGATTAGGGATTCAGAAGAAGGTATTTTCGATTAGGCTAGATGATGAAGACAAGAAAAAGTGTAAAAGAGAATTCGAGGCTTTATGTTTGAATTTACAGTGTGGTTTAGGAAAAATATGTCCATATTTATCTTAAACCAATTCAAACTACAATACCCTTCCTCCCTCCTCTACTTAAGCTAGCCATACACAATGTCTTATTTGGACTAAAATACCATTTGACCACCTAGATGTACAATTCAAATCCAATTTAATATATATTGATATTATGTATCAATGCATACATATATAACTTTCATATAGGCACCTGGTAAATTACTAATGGCACCCTAAACAATTCTAGAGGCCAATCCATCTTAGTAAACTTGCCCATATAATAAATACAATAATAATTAATATTTATCAAATATTAATTAATTTATAACCATTATAAATCAATTAAATCAACCGTGTTACAGAGACCGAATAGATTTATTTGTGCGATTCACATATGCGAGTTTACCTAGTGATTAATATTTGAACAATTCAAATACTAATGTTCATACGTCACCTTAGCTAGTGGTGTGATAGTTTGACTTAATCATCGCTTGCAAATCTCTTCTGTAAAGTTCAAATTTTCAAATTTAAGTGGTATCTTGTAGCAATGATTACTTACACCAGCTTTTCGTCAATAATATATCACTTTAGGATATATGGAATTTAGTTTTGGTCAAAATTCCAATATTATCCACATTCAACTTGATTAGTCCATTAACAAAGTTCCTTGCTCAATAATAATATGTATTATCAATCTTGCTACATTGGCCAAAGATTTTGAGTTTGAGTTGACTACAATTGATTGTGATATTAACCGTATACAACCGAGTAGAAGAATTCTCTATCGAATAGTGTTTCACTTCCAATGCTTCAACTTACACCAAACTATATTCACTCGATGGCTTTGCCATGATTTAATATAATCAAAGTGGAGTATCCACATTGAAGTTTCACAGTATTCTCAAGTCGAGAGGAACTGTGTAATATCGTCACTCAAGATTTGCTGTTTGACCTAGTTGTTGTACCGGGAATGAAAAAAAAAAATTCTAAGGAATCAAAAATTTTGAAAAATTGGATTAACCAACAGGAAACCCTTGGATAAGTTATTCCATAAATATTTAATAACCATCAGTGTGTAACCCCTTGTTTCCCCTACCAGCCATGAATAATACATTACCAAACATTTGGACTATATAATGTACTCTTGTCTCAATGGATGTATTAATATTCTTTCTTGGAACATCTTGACCGGGAATAATTAAAATAATATGTCATTAACATTCTGATAATTTTCTCATGATTATTACTCATTGTAATTATTACTACAAAACATAATTTAAGGATTCTTTTATTAAATATACTTAAATTAATTATTTAATTATTATATTACAATGTAATATGTAAATAAGAAAAACAAAAACCTTTTATTTTGAATGAGATTTTATTATGGAGTTACTAATTTACGATAAATTATAGAATTTTTCCTAAAGCATACCCCTAACTCTCTTGTCTCCCACTTACACTTGGGGCCAATTATGGAATCTCAATCCCATTCGTACAATCAATTTGTTCAGAACCGATCTAGTTGGCCCCTTCGTGAATAGATCTGCTATGTTGTCCTTGGTGCCTACTCTTTCAATAAAACTTCTTTATTGCTAAAAAAACTCTTTTATCGAGTGGAACTTTCGAAGAATGTGCCTTGACTTCTTGCGGACACTTGGTTATTTTGTGAATGACATCTTGACATTATTATCACATAACAATAGGTTTCTCAACATTTGGAAATACTCCTAGCTCAGCTATAGACTTGTGCTTCCAAACTGCTTCTTTAGCTACTTCGGTGGGGGCGATGTACTTAACATCCAGAATTAGCTATAGTTTCTTGCTTGAAAATTTTCCAATTGGCTGCTCCACTATTTAGTTTAAAAACATAAGTAGACACTGATTTACTATCACCGTTATAACTTTGAAAGCTGGAATCTATATACCCCTTCATGAGGAGTTCTTCATTTCCATATATAAGGAATAAGACTTTAGTATTTCTTAAATAATTAAAAATATATTTCACAATTGTCTCATGCATTTCTCCAAGATTAGCCTAGTATCGACTTGCATATCCTAATGCGTAAGCTACATCTAGTCTAGTACATAACATAACATATATGATGGGACTGACTGCAGATGCATACAACATCCACTTCAAATGCCTTTTTTCCTCATCAGTACAAGGAGCATCCTTCTTAGAAAGGATGATTCTAGGATGAATCAGAACATTTTCATGCTTAGAATTCTCCATATAAATATTTTTAGTATAGTATCAATGTACTGGGAATATGAAAATCCAGTAATGTGATGACCCGGATTTCCGAATTTGTCAAAATCACTGAAAACCCATTCGATTAAAACTACAAATGAAAACTATCGATTTAATACCTAATACCATTTGATAAATATTTAACACTGCTAAATGTATAAGATACAAATTCGGTTTATACAACATATCAAAGGAATTTATTAATTCTACAAGGTATGTTTAACACATACCAAATACCAATGTCTACAAATCTATCGCTGTGCACTCTAATGCGAGAGGAAGCAATATCCTTACCTGCGAACTCAACATGTTTGGAATAAAATGATAAGCAGGGAAGATACATGAACATCAGACAAATAACAACCCATAACAGATAAACAAGAAAGGGTTATATTATTTTTGGGGTTGCATCACTACCATTTGTGATTGCCTACATATCCTTATCTGATTGGGTTCCCAATTAGATATAAGATCAAGTCAACATAATTCTCCTACAACAAATAGGACTCATGGAGCCTACGATGCAACAAACAAATATGGAATTCCCTAATTACATACTTAGGATTAATCTTCATGTTTAGATTCTTCAAATCTAATTTACTTCATTTTATTCAAAAGCTTTTTGAAAGGAAAAGTATCTCATAAGACCACGCCGCACATAAACATGGATGGGTTTTTACCTTATGATAACTCAGAACACATTATATGTAAAATCATTCAATATTATTTTTAATGGAAATCTTTGAAAACATTTGCAAATAAACTTATAAATCTTAGCTGAAATGCTTGCATCTCACATTTCAGTATTTGCACAACTAAGTTCGTACGACACTTATTGGATATTGGATTTCCAATTGAATACCGAGCTAAGGGACTACCTCTGTATAGTGAATTTCTAAAGAAATGCACCTGAGTCCCTTATGTTGGTCCTTATGCGAATTAAGATCGGTCTACCCGAAAATATAATACACAAATAGCACCGAGTATTACATCATCCGGCCGTTACTGACCTATCTGAGATCCCGAGCATACACCACATAATTTGAACCCGACATCATAGCGGGTAGAAATTTTTTATATCTAGAAAGGTGATTTCATACCCTGATGGTAGCGATCCACTTAGCCTTATAGCATCCCCTGTTTTACTATTCCTAAGTGTGAGACTTTGAGGTAACGATTACCTTTCATATAGCACATATTCCACTTGGAATGTCACTTTGCCATTCCTCAATCACACAACCGATTTCTACAATCGTACAACTCCTGAGCTCGTACGTTTGAGGAAAGGATGTTAAGCTAAGGGAAGTTGCCTTATCCACCATCAAACCGATCATACATTCATAGAGATCAATCAATATGATCTAGAAATGCAAAGTAAGGCATTCATCTATATAAATTGTCCAGGAACATGACAAACTGATGGCACTATCCTACCACATCATGTTGGGCATTACCCCTAGGATTAGTAGCGAGTCGGTCTTATATATGAAAATTTCAAAACAATGGGACCACTATTATTTATTTCTATTGGGGGGTCATTCCAAAATTTTAAACAAGTAGTGCTTTCGTTATGAATTTCCTCGCATTCAAAATCAAGGTCTTCAATATATATTTTCTTCACTAACATAAATCGGTTCGAAGTGGTTTCCGAATAGGAATTTCCAAAATTCGATCTCGATTCCTTCAAACCAGTTATCGATAAAAAGATGGTTTATAAGTAGGGGATTATCATTTGATTTATTCATTTCTTTTTATCGAAAAATATCTTCGAGATATATATATATATATATATATGTCTAAAACATTCTTATTAATATATACGAAATCATTAAACCTCTCTTTATTTAATTCTTTGGTTAAATTAAACCCTTTTTAAACTTGGAATAATTCCAAAACATTTTTCTTAGGAATATATTTCCAAATCATTTATTTAAATCTTAATAAAGATTTCTTATTTTCAAAATGTAACTTTTTAATAATTTGAAAACATGTTATCTAAGATGGTAAATCCAAATTGTTTTAAATTTGGAAATTTTATCTTTTATACATAACTCATTTTCGACATTTCGACCTTATCTATCCCTCGCTTGGGGAGGGCCAGGCAAGTCAGGGCACTGGTTGCTTTTGAACATTTACTTGGTTTAAGCACCTCACTCAGATCTCACGAATGGAATAACCAGGTGTACTTGTCAGCTCATTAGAGCCAAGATTAAAACATCTTATTATAATAACTTTTCTTTAATTCATTTATTTAAATAATTTTAAATAAATTACAAGATCTTCAAATCATCTGTAAAACACTTAATTATTTATTTAAGAACATTTATAAAATATCTAGGAAAGAATTGTTAAGTTTAAAACCATATTTTAATTGTTGTTGAAAACCGCTGCAAATAGTGTTGTGAATGGTGTTTTTAAAGTTATATTGATCAAAACGACTTTCCTATTATTTTAAAATTTTATTTATATAACAAAAATCTCTTTTAAAACAATTTAAAAGATTTATAAAGATTTATCCATATTTTTATGTAATTTAAAAATATAATTTTAAATCATTTTTAACTTTGGTTGTTAAACTGCAAAACCGCGACTTTTTTGGAAAACTTGTTTTACTTATATATACAAAATCTGCTTATTGAAATTTCTATCCTTTTCTTTTGTCTGAAAAGTGTGGATAAATAGTTTAGAATATCACAAAGAATTCCGAGCGATATCCACTTTATATACTCGTTTCAATTTTACGGCGCGAAATCGTGAATTACCGTTACACGACGGCCTAGTTTTGACTTATTTTCCATTTCTTATTCATACTTCATCAAATTTGTTTCTAGTGTTTATAAAATATTATCAAATCATTTTAATCCATTTCAAGAGGTTTAACATTTCATATATACCATTTCATTAATAAAAAAGTGATTTTCTTTGTGATTTTCGATGTGTATTTAACGTGACTAGTTAATGAAATCAAACAATCATATTAAACTACAAAACATGATTAACAATCATCATGACCAAGCGTAGCAAACAATATTATATATATATATATATATATATATATATATATATATATATATATATGGAGTTATCTCACCCATTTCGAACTCAATTCTTCCTACCACTACAAGAAAATTCATTATTAGCAGCACTAAATTGTAGTGTTTTACACAAAATGTTGTTTACTATATCTCAAAACATAATTAAATATATCTAAAACGCTGTCTCCACTGAAAATATTTCGCCCACGTGTTTTTTCTCTACACCCATGCTCACCTCCGCTTTTTCCCAATTCTTTTCTCTCTCAAGTACCCTAATTTCTTTTTCCAAAACTTACGATGTCGGTCCTTTTTCCTTCTCTCAATGCTATTCCTCTCTTTCTCCACCTACCAACACTGCCTCCTTCCCTTAATCCTTGATTTGATCGCGAGTCTTGTTCATCCTTTTCATGAGTCGAGTCCTCCTTTGATTTGAATCTTGATGTAGCCTTATTGAAGAAAAAAGGATTTGACCTAATTCCGTTTACAATTAATAAACATATAAACATGCGATTGTCAAACTCAAAAGCAACAACATTTTTGGAATTGCTAAAATTAGCTTCAGGTCCGTATAAAGCGAAAAAGCGGCCTTCTGATCCTGTAGGAACCTTTGGAGTATATTTTTCAAGGAAAAATGTTAAGCCATCACTAGGAATATAACTATCTTCCCTTTGGATGACAACTGAGAAATGCATAGTGAAATCTGCAAGTTCTCTAGATTTTTCATCCCATAAAGTACCTTTTTTTTTGCATACAACTCTGCCTATGGTGTTTGATTTTGTTGTGCCTTTATTGTTTTTGGTAGTTTGATTCTACGACCATTGTTATTTACATCGCCTTGTTGTTCGATTAAAGATGCTGAATTTTTTTACTAAAACTTGAAATGTTGAAAAAGAGTGCGTTAACATGTGCAAGAAAAAATGAAAATATAAATAAAAGAGATATAATAGATTTCTTTAAAGACATTTTCTATGTTTCGTGATAAACTTTCTAAGATTAACATGTTTATATGAAAATGGTGATGAATTTTCAAGCTTTCATGAATTTATTGGAAGTAAGGTTCATGCTTGTTGACAAGCACCATTGTCCAAGTGGTTAAGTGATTCGGCTTTAGTGCGAGAGGTCACAAATTCAAAACTTGCGTAGCATGATTCGAACATTTATTGACATGTGATATGTTGTCCCAGTGACATGTTGTATATAAAGTACCATTTCAAAAAAAAGGTCCATGCTTATTCCGACATAGGTTGTGGTTGAACTGTCAATTGCTTTGATTGATTTGTTTGTCCTGGATTAGTCACTTTTTTTCCTTGGTGTAGAAAAATAAGCAATAATAGATGCAATAAGGGATCTTCAAAATGTTCACCTATCAATGAGGAAATCCCTCGTTTTCTTGACGGTGGAAAACTATAGGGTTTGCTTTGTACTCTTTGCATTTGCAATATAATATAGACTTGTTTTGTTACAGTTTTTTTTACTTGAGCTAGTACTTAAGGAGATGATGTCTGGATCATTTTGTAGATGTGGCGCATTAACGGAAGTGCTAAAAGTTTGGTTCCTCAAGAAGATACTAGTAAATTCTATAGCGAAGGCTACTACATTGTAATTTATACATATCATTTGGGAGAAAAGGAGGATTACTTCTTACCATGTTGGTTTGGGAAAGACAGTATCCAGGCATATCACGCATATGGGTGCTTGCATAATGAATCTATGCATTATATTAAATTGACATAGTATAAGAGGTCTTTTACAATCTTACTCAGTTTCAAGTATCTTCTTGTTTATCATTTTAGCTATTAAACTAAAACTGGTTAAGTGATCGATATTTAAACTAAATATCGAGCCTTCAATTAAAAGCACTGAATTGAATTGATGAAACTTATTTCTTTGTGTGTGTTTACTGACCATATCCCTTATGTATCCTTTCTTTGTACATATTTTCTATTTAGGCTACCATAATCACTACCATTGCTTAATTGGCACCTTATATACGTGCTACTCTTCATGTTAGTATTAAAAACATTATACAATATTTGAATTAGTCTTGCAACAATGTAACAGATTTGATTTCAAATAATTCATTGTAATTACTTTTTTCTTATAAGAGTTTGGTCTGCAAAATTATTTCTTTATGGATAATTATCTAAACTGTTAGTGTTCCTAGAGGAATTCCTTCTATTCATATTATGTGAATGTATCCTAAATATGATCCAACTCATATATCCTTTGACCCAAAACATGGAGTGCAAAAATGAATTCTTTTTAATAATGTTGCATTTTATAAGCAGGCCATTTATTTTAATTATAATTTTTTTCTAAGATGATCAAATGACGGCAACTCGATTAGCAAATACAATGTGTATTTCTTCGAAAGGGAGACTTCTTCTAGTAAATACTTATATTTAGTTTATTTGCTCATATTCATGAGTTTTTCATAATATTAAATTCCATAATACATTGACTGTAGGGTCTCATTTAACAAGGCAAAGAGCCACCTCAACTTGAAACACATTTCCAACCCGTGGTTGTTTTGAAGGTATTTTTTAACTGTTTAATTTTTGACATGACCTAACAAATATGCACTTATTGGATAAGATGTGAAACCTATCCGTTTCCATTTAATCATGCTAACAAATGTCTTTTGATTCACTTATCTATAGAGTGGCCTTAGCTCAGGTTATAAGTAGTTCCTTGTAGCAAAAATTCGAATGATTAAAATATAGCACTGATGGCATTGCTTTTTCCATGTCTTTAGTTTATCAGTCCGCAATAGTAAAGTACTTCAAGTTGATGCAGTGAGAATAACTACTAGCTTACTTCAAGTGGATGTAGTGAGAATAACTACCAGCATGATATCATTACATAGCTGATACAAGTGATACAATTGATGCAACTGATACAATATGATATTAATACATATCCTATATGTATCACGATATTGCATGCATAGACTGAGTATTAATCACGTGGTTTCCTATTCTTTTATCTTATAATTATGTTGTATGCACGTCATCAGAGTAAAATTATTCATTCAACGCTTCAAACACAATTTTACCCTAATCATGATCCCCATTTGTCACTTGTATTTGTATTCATCTTTTTCGAGCCTCCCTTATGTGAAGCAAGCATAATTGATACAATGTAAGTGGAGGAGCATTAAAGAAGAGAATAGCTGCAAGATTTCATGTCAAAGAGTAGTTTAGATAGTTTTAATCCTTGGAGTAGAGGGTCTCTTTATAACTAGGATAGATAATATTTTTATCTATGCATGCATTAGCATGGTCCAAATAAATTCAAAAGGGAATGCTTATATAGTTATTACTTAAATATATTTAAAACATTTCATGGTATGGAATCAAAGCTAATTCCTAGTTCTTCCCCCTATTCAATTACTACTTCTTTATGCTCATCTGAACTTCGTGTATGACATGATTTTGTACATATATGAAGTGTAACAGCATGCAAATGAGCCTGCATACATCAGGAAGACTATGTTTCAAACAAGTGGTTTTAGTTATATGAAAATTCATTCTTATAGGGATATCAATCCACTTACCTAGCATCTAATCATGGCTGTTTGGAGGCAAGATAGATTTGAGTAAAAAAAAAATTTGACAACCAAATCAATTTATCTTTGAATGGTACCTAATATTCTAGTTAACCACAATTCAACTGACATTTTGAATCTTCTAATAGTATACTACAACGAAATGCTAACATAAAAAAATTGTACTATAATTCAGAAAAAATGTTGCAAAACAAGACATAATAACAACTTATAATCTTTGTGCTTTAATTAAGTGCAATTAAAAAATAAAAATAAAAAGGTGATGTAAAATATTATTGCCTTAATCCAGAGAGAGAGATTAGTCTATAAATTTCTCAAAGAAAAAACAACCCGAATCACTCATCTTTATCCTTCTAAACTGGTTTAATTTTTTGAACTTGTAATTTCCTTATATTTCAGGTAGATACAAACTTTAACAGGCTATGAAAATTAGAAACCAAAGAATAGATTGAAAAGAACTTATGATGCATGTAAAAGCAAGAAGAAATGTGCTGGAGGTGATGATATTGAAGTGGATGGTGAACAAGTTACAGATTAACCAGTAAAGAAGAGTCATGGTGGGCTATGGTGCTCAACAACCAAACATCACAATTAATGGCATGAAAACGGTTACTAAATATAAAGCTTCAAAGAAGAAATCAGATGATCAGGAACAGCTTTCAGAACCTGTTGAACGGAAATAACAGCTTTCTGCAGAAAGGGTAAAATTGCGACAAATAATTATGATAGCGGTTTCTCTTCCATTATTGATTGATCTACCATCTTTCTATAAAATTTTCAGGTTCTCGGTGTTCTTAAAAGGATAAACGATAAAGATTGTTTGTTACTGGGTTTGAATCCAAAATATGCCCGTCCTGATTGCATGATATTACAAGTTCTACCTATTCCACCTCCTCCAGTTGGACATTCTGTTATGATGGACACATCGGCTATGAGTGAGGTACTTGGTATCAGTTGATCATAATGTATTATATTGGCCACTTTAATTTGGTGTTTATTTCCCAATTCATGTTTTATTATTATATATTTTCCATGTTCAATATGACGACTTGACTCATAAGCTAGCAACGATAATAAGGCACAATGAGAATTTGAGACGTCAAGAGAGGAATGGAGCTCCTGCTCACATCATCACAGAGTTTGCACAATTATTGCAGTTCCACATAGCAACATACTTCGACAATGAGCTTCATGGTCAGCCAAGAGTATGCATGGTCTTGCACATTCTATAGAAAATAGTTCATTTTTCTGCCTTATTATCTTAGCCACATAATTTTTTAGGCTACCCAAAGATTAGGACGACCTATCAAGTGTATATGCAATAGGCTAAAAGCAAAAGAAGGTTGTATTCATGGAAACTTGATGGGAAAGCGTGTTGACTTTTCAACACGAACAGTCATTACCCTTGATCCAACTATAAATATCGATCAACTTGGTGTGCCTTAGAGTATTACATTGAATTTGACATACCCGGAAACTGTCACTCCATATAACATTGAGAGGTGCCTTTTATGTTATTTTTGAATTTGCAGGCATTGGTGTTTTACTTTATCTTAATTTTTATTTTTGTACATACTAATTCTCAGACTAAAAGAATTAGTATAGTATGGTCCTCATCCCCCGCCCGGGAAGACTGGTGCAAAATACATCATTACAGAAGATGGTCAGAGGCTTGATCTCTGTTTCTTGAAAAAGAGCAGTGACCATCATTTAGAGCTTGGCTACAAGGCAAGATTGTTGCCATTCATTATGGTTTCATCATTTCAATTTATTAAGTTTATAAAATTATGCTGAATACTTTTGGTTAACAGGTGGAGAGACATTTGAATGATGGGGATTTTGTTCTTTTCAACCAGCAACCGAGTCTTAATACATGCATAATATTCAGTGGTGACCTATATATAGCAAACGGTAAATGATGCATCTAGTTGATGAAGAAAAGCTAAAAGTTATTCAAACGATGTGGAATATTGAAGTTTGGTACTTTTGTGCATATTGAATGTTCCTCTTTAACTAAGATCCGCCGTCTTTTTTCTAGGTGTACTTACCGTTTCCAAGCTTATCGGATGTGACACTAAGAATATGGATTTGGCCTTGTCAACTCGTAAAATGAGAGCAGGCAGTGAGAACATAATTCAAAATCTTACCATTTCACAGGCTACCATTCTTAAGCAGTGTTAAATAGCTAATGATACCTGCATGTATATATATTTGACAGATCATCCATTATTCTTATGTTATTATTTTTGTTGTTGAAGGAAGTGCCTTAACATTCCGGTGATCTGTTGTTATAGGCAACTAAAACAAGAGATGCACTGGCCAAATCTCTTTATGCTAGTTTGTTCGAGTGGATGGTAGATCAAATTAACAAGTCACTGGCAGTGGGCAAGCATCTCATAGGAAGATCTATCAGCATTTTAGATATACATGGTTTTGAATCTTTTAAGGTATGATTATTGTTTGCACAATAATTTCCTACTCTCCTTTTGTTTTTAATCTTTCCCGACAAGTTCGTTATTTTTGCAGAGAAATAGCTTTGAACAATTGTACAAATTATGCTAATGAAAGGTTGCAACAACATTTCAATCGCCATTTGTTTAAGCTAGAACAGGAGGTAAGTTTGTTTGATTCCTTGTCATACCAAGAGAATAATTTCATCATTTCTTTTTACTTTTTAATCCTAATTAAGATGTCATGGAAGGGGGTAGTCATCCTATTATTTGTATGTACTTTAGTCATAATATCACATACAAAAAGCTTCAAAATGGAAGCAAAATTTGATTTTAGCTATCGGACTCTTTTCATTGGGAAACTTGCAAAACGTTGCATTATATCAGTTGATCATTGGAGTAGCTATTTTATGCATCATTTAATTCTTAAACTTCAATACCTATTCTATGCTCGTCCACTGTGTGGGGACATTGAGTGCCTCATTGGAGTAGCTATTTTATGCCACTGTATTTATTACAGGTTTGTTGATGCAAATTTTGAAGCGATATTTACAAAACATGCTCATACAAACCCCAGATGGATTAACTGAAGATGAAGTGAATGAGATGTTGCAGGCCAATAAGCAATCTAATGTCAAATCTGGAGCGTGTTTTATTTGATGTTGATGCTTTATATGCACTGATTGATACAGGCTAGATGATTATGTAGGTCGTTATTGTTTGAATAACCATTCTTGTTATGTGTGTTGAATGACTATTTCCAAGCACTACATGACATTCTTCCACCGTTTATTTCTAATTGTTTTTTTTGTTGTAGGAATATTGGACTTTTGAAGGAGAAGGGCTTGGACTTTCCTTGATTTATATTATGCTATTTTAACAAACTTTTTTTTGTAAGATTTCATATCGCTAACATTTGAGTTACACGGTTTTTATAATTTTGTATATGACTAAATTTTATAGTTAATAACATTGATGTAGCTTTGATTATGTTTAATCTTTGTAGTTGTTTATTATATCATAGTATATCCATTATTGTGTTATAAATTTAGCAGTTTGTTATTGAATTCATTAGCTATAACTGATTTAAAACTGCTGCAACAAATGAAAAAAATGAAACAAAACTTTGATATACAGCAGCGTTTTTAAACTGCTGAAAATAAAATAGCAAAATGATGCAAAACAGAAAAAACGCTGCATTATATATTACTGCAGCATTTTATAAATGATGCTATATTAACGACATGTTGAAGCATGTTTTTTGACTGCGTTCTTCGAAATGCTGCTAAATGATTTCACAATATTTAGAAAACGCTGCACTAACAACTTTTTACAGCGTTTTGTAAAAGCTTCAGAATCCATTTTTTAGCAACCTTTCAGAAACGCTGCGGTTATATTTTTTTAGCAACTTTTCAGAAACGCTGAGGTATATTAGTGCTCTTTTGCAGCAGGACATAATACATCGTTCTTTGAAATGCTGCGGATGATAATGACAGCAATTCTAAAATGCTGCAAAAGTCTCTTTTTGTTGTAGTGTACCATGATCAAGAATATGAGTGGGTGTACGACAAACAAGTGACTCCCTCTCAACCTCCTCTACTTGACTCGTCTCGACCACGGTAGCCCTATCGTGTAAGCACTTTTGCATGTTTAAGACATTGAAATCATCATGTACTCCCGCTAACTTTTCAAGAAGCTCTACTTTATATGCCAGCTTCCATACTCCAGCAACTATCAAGAAAGGCCCTACCAATGTTGGTACAAGCTTACCCAATCAAAGAAACCTCATATCTTGCTTGAGGGTTTAAACCTTCACAAACACCATGTCGCCCACTACGAACCTTAACTCTTACGCCTCCAGTCAGCATAGGATTATATCTATCCTGAGTGATCTTCATTCTCAAACGGATTAGGTCCACTTTCTTCGATGCCTCCCTCACCATCTCCGACCTAAGATTAATCATATCTGTAGTGTCCCACCAACACGACGTTGATCTATATGGTCTCCCATAGAATGCCTCGAATGGTGCCATCCCAATGCTAGCCTAGTAATTATTGTTGTGGGTAAACTCGACCAATGGCAAGTAATCCTCGTAAGGGCCTCCAAAGTCCAAAATGCACAAGTATAGTAAGTTCTCCAATATCCGATTTAATCTCCCGGTTTGTCCATCCTTCTGCGGATGACATGTGGTGCTTAAGCTCAACTCAGTCCACAAAGCTTCATGAAGACAACTCCAGAACTCGCTAGTGCAAAGCAAATCTTTGTCACTAACTAATGCTACTAGGAACTCCATATAACCTAACAACCTCTCTCACGTATAGAGCCGCTAACAACGCCGCCACCCTAGTACTCCTCACCGGTATGAAATGAGCGCACTTGGTCAACCAATCGAATATGACCCAAATACCCTCATTCCCTCTCCTACTCCTTAGTAAACCATCCATGACGTTTGTAGAAATATTTTGCCACTTCCACTGAGGAATATCCAATGTCTACAATAATCCTCCTGACTTCTTTTGCTCCATCATTACCCTTTAGCAAGTCATATATCTAGCTACATACTCTATTGTGTGGTTATTCCCACCGGGCCAGTAGAGGACTCTCTTCATGTCGCGATACA
This sequence comes from Allium fistulosum, assembly GCA_030737815.1. NCBI lineage: Eukaryota > Viridiplantae > Streptophyta > Magnoliopsida > Asparagales > Amaryllidaceae > Allium > Allium fistulosum. The sequence goes on along the minus strand of CM060906.1, from coordinate 519,978,587 downwards.
TCTTATCACCACCGGGTTGAATGATCGTCCTAGAACGGCTAGACTCTGCTAGTACCGCATCTATTAAATCCATACTAAGAGGAACACAAACCCTACTATCCCTCTGTAACCATCACTTCGAATCAATTGCATGATGCTCAAATGACTCGACTGCTCTCCACTTTCAAGCCTCTCAAAAATTCTATTAACTTCATATCTTCCTTCTGTCTAGACCCAATACGGTCCATCTATATAGGCTTCACATTTAAAGCTACTAGTAATCCCTGGGTAATATCTGATGATGGTCAGAATTCTAATATAAAAATGAACTCCAAATGCTTCCCCTCCAGGAACAAAGGACATAGTGTTGCATGTTGTTTGCTTAAAGCATCGGCCACTGCATTATCCTTTCCCAGGGTATACGAGATATGAAAGTCATATGATGCCAAAACTCCATCCATCTTTGTTGCCTTAAATTCAAAACATTTTGGAAGAGAAAATACTTCAAGTACTTGTGATCTGTATATAGCTCAAACTACTCTCCTAAAAGATAATGCCTCTATGACTTGAGCGAAAAGACAATTGCCTCCAGCTCAATATCAAGGGTAGGGTAGTTTCTCCCGTGGGTCTTCAGCTGCTAACTAGCATAACTCACCACCCTTCCTTCTTGCATCAAGACCATGCCAAATCCCGTACCATATGTATTGGTATAACTGTAAATGGCTTTGTCCCATTGAGTAATACCAAAACGGGTACACTAGTCAATGCCTCCTTCAACTTGATAAAAGCATTTTCACATTTTACATCCCATGAAAAATCTAGATTGTTCTTCGTAAGATGGGTCAGAGGGGTAGTGGTCTTCGCGAAGTCCTTAATGAACTTCCGAAAGTAGCCTGCCAAACCAAGGAAACTCCTCGCCTATGTGGCATTCTTCGACACATGCCAATCCTGTAATACTGCCATCTTACTGGGAACACATTCCAATGCATATGTGGCATTCTTTCGAAAAAACATACATTCTCACTCCAAAAGTGGCACTTTGAAAACTTTGCCTTTAGCTTTTGCACACGGAGTGTACTAAACACTTCTCTTAAATGCAACGCATGCACTTCTCCTAAATGTAATGCATGCTACTCCTCGCTCCTCAAATAGACTAAGATATTCTCCACAAATACCACAACGAATTTGTTAAGCAACCCTCTAACAACTTGGCTCATCGAATCAACAAAGTAGGGAGCTGCATTGGTCAGTTCAAAAGGCATGACTTACCACTTATAAAGTCCATCGGGTGTATGTAAGGTTGTCTTTTGGATAATGTCCTCAATTACATGCAATTGATGGAATCCAACAGCCAAGTCAAGCGATTAGAACACCTTAGGTCTATCTAATTGATCAAAGAGGTCGTCTATACGGGGCAGTGGATAAAAATACTTCTCTGTTAGTTTATTCGGCTCTCTATAATCGACGCAGATTCTTAGAGAAGCATGTGCCTTGGCAAAAAAGATGACTGGTGCTCCCCACTTTGAATTGCTCCTCCAAATGAAGCCCTTCTCCGATAACTCATTTGCTTGCTTATTCAATTCGTGTGTCTCCTTAAGAGCCATATGCCATAAAGGTAAGGCTATAGGTATGGTGTTCTCCACAAGATAAATTCAAAACTCAATCTCTCTCGGGGGTGGGAGACTGGTAATCCCGAAAAAGACATTTAGGTAATCTCTAACTATAGGCATTATATCTAACTCATCATATGATAAGTCTAAAGAATATAAGTAGCTCATTATGCCTGATCCTCGAGGATCGCAATAAACCTTCAAGTTATGTCCACTATTTGTACTCAATCTAACAACCTCCCTATCATAGTCTAGTATAGCCCCATACATCGCCATTCAATTCATGCCCAAGATCAACCCAAATCCAGAAAATCCTAAGTCAAAAGCATCACAATCGAAAATGACCCCTAAAATGAACAACTTCATACCCCTACATACCATAGAAAAATAAGCTGATCCTCATGTGCGGTTTGACACAACTATAGGGTCCGTAACTATGCCAGTGTCTAAATGTAACTCATCTACAGGTCTACTAGAAATGAAAGTGTGTTATAACCCTATTTCAAATAAAGTGCAAATATATAAACTAGATAAAGTAAATACACCTTCGATCATGACCTCTTCCTCTAATCTACAATTGGTGGCATACTCGAGCAAGGTACCACATCCAATGCATGTGCTGTAATCCTGTAACTCTCTGAGTAGAGGTCTTTGAAGGTGTTGAACACTCTCGCTTCATGTGCCTAAACTGATTGCAATTATAGCATTTGACCTTTGGAACCTCTGATCTGCATTCCTTGGCAAAATGTCCCTTCTTTCCACACTTCCTACAATGCATGTCATGCTTCCTTATCTTTCCTTTGGGTCCACCTTCCCTCTTACGCTAGTTTTTCTACTGTGCTTTTCCTTTAGTGTTCTTGGGTTCTTCCTTCACTTCCTCCTTAGAGATGGTATTCAACAAAGCCATCTCAACTAAACCCTCAGATGTAGCACTCATAGGAATGTGACTCGGAGCTTAACATTGAAGAAGTTGATTCAGCACCTTAGCAAACTTCAAAGCTTTTTTGTGTTGGGTATCGATCAGTCCCATCCCAAGTCTAGCTAGCTCATCGAATTGATTGACATGTTCTCTCACTGATAGGTATCCTTGCTTCATGTGAATAAACTTCTCTAACTGCACAACTATAACGACCCGATATTTTCAACCATTCGCATCCATTATAAGTGAATAGGTAGACACTCATGCCGGAATTGAATTGCTCAAAATACCGCGTTGTAAATAAAATTTGGCAAATCTCAGAATATACAGTAAATAAATATAATCACAGATCACAGACACAGAGTAAAATAAAGCAGCGGAAGTAAAAGAAATAGTAGTTCATGAAGCTACTATATAAATATCAGAGTTACATAAGATATAACAAAAGAAATAAAGTACAGCAGAAGTCTCAATACAATAACCAAGTACAGGCTGAATAGAACAACAGAACTGAGATAGATAGGACAAGACAAGCAGATAATCTCCAGCGATTCAAATCTCCAGAAAGTGGAATCCAAATCTGTGAATAACTCAGGCTGACCCGAGCGTAAAGCAAAACACAAAACACTTGAGTCAGGACAATATATACTTATATAATGTAAACCAACTCAAGTGAACTGTAATAAAGGTACAAGTAACTTAAAGAATGCTTGGGATCGCCCATTCTTTAAGGATCCGTTAAACTATTTACTATGTAGTAATATACGCTATATACAGTAGTGTCTAATTAGTAAAGTATAATCATATAGAAAATAGCGTTAAGGGGATGGAGAACCTTAACGCGGTCGGATCTTAAAATCATAATCGTAGTAAAGCTCGATATGGTAGGTGACACGGCACACAAGGCAATGTCAGGGTAGATATACCAATTACGCACACGGACTGATGGAGCGGATAGCAACCACTACCGTCCACCTCGAACAACACTCCCAAATCGAAGGGTGGCCACCAAAAATCAAAAGTAATAGAATGGAATCGAAGAAGTGCGTCCGATAAGAGGTGCTACCTCACTGGTCCGAGATCGCTCCTGTTTTAGCCACCTTATGTCAACTCACGGGAGTTGGGTCCACATATATACCTTAGGATCGTCGCCACCATCCTACTTCATTCTGGAAACTCCACCGCGTACACAGTTGTCAAAGTGGTTTTCGGTATCGACAGAAAGTATGTCCATATCCGATCCCGGTCTCTTTAACAACCAATCGTTATTATAACCCGTGGTTATAACTTTTAAATTAATACTTTACTTCAAAATAAAATATCATTTCAAACCATATATTTATCAAAATAAAGATTAAATCAATTCCAAACCATTTCCATATATTTAAAATATCATATCATTTCAAAACTTCATTTCAAATCATTTCAATATATCAAATACCATATCTTTCCAAAACTTCATTTCAAATCATTTTTAATATATCAAATATCAATCTTTCCAAATCTTCATTTCAAATCATTTTAATATAATAAAATATCATATCCTTACAAAACTTCATTTCAAATCATTTTAATATAATAAAATATCATATCAGTTCAAATCCAAGTATTCAACCTTATATACCTTTTAAATCCAAAGATATCGTTCATTTACTATCATTTCAAATCACCTTTAAATAGTTTATATTCCAATCAAAATAATTCATTTAAACCTTTTAAAAGTGTAATTATTATATTTTCAAATCAAGTATTCAATTTCCAAAGTTTCAAACCATTCTGAGTTCGTTTACTAAGTCAAAAACCCTAATTATTAAAATTTTAGCATTTCACAGCATTTAAAAACAACTGCTATAAGTTATATTTGAAAACATTTTTAATTCAGCAAAGACATCACTTAAAACTACTGTTAAAACTCAGGTTTAGTTGAATTATAGTTCAAAAACAGAAAAGACAGCATTTCAGAAGTGCTGCGGTAGTTCAGATTTCAAAACAACGGTTAAATTTGGTTTCAGCAAAGACTGCAGACCATTAGCATTTCCAGAGAATGCTATAATAGGCCCGAGTTCAATATTAGCCTATAAGTTCAATTACAGCAACTACAGCATTTCAGAAATGCTGTAATAGCTCTTTTTACACAATTTTAGTTCAAAACAGAATCTATAGCATTTCTGAATGCTATTGAAAGTAGATTTCAGGTGTTAGTGTATTTCCAGCAATTAAATAACTTCAATTTAAAACACATAAACATTTTAAAAATCATATTTTAACATTTAAAATGTTCATTTTCATATCATTTAACATATATCTTTTTCACAATAAATTTCTTATAATTAAATCCAATTTTCAACAATTTATTTAATAAATTTAAGTGTAAAAGTTTCCAATTCTTCACATTTCAACAAATAACTTAACACTTCAAATTTAAATTACCATTTCACAAATTTAACTAAATTTCCAATTTTATTTAATTAACTTAAACCTTTCATTAAAACCAAATTTCACATTTCCAAGTCAAGTTATACTTTAAAAGATCACTTTTAAACATTCATTTATTTAACCACTTAAACTCATAGAAAAATCAATAATACTTTAATAAATCACTTAAATTCAAATTTAATCAAATTATCATATTTTACCATTTTCCAAATATAATTAAATTTCCATTTTATTCATATAACTTAAATATCATTTTTAACCAAAATTCCAAATTCCAAACTTAAGTTATATTTCAATAATCCAATTTAACCATTCATTAATTACATTTTAACTCATAGAAAAATCATAATTTCTTTATTGTAAAACATTTCAAAATCTATTTAAATCAAATTTCATAAATTTATTTTTAAAAATACTTAAAATATCCAAAACACTTTATAAAATAATCACGGGCCTGTATATAGTTTTCTAACCTAGGTCAAGTGATACAGATATATATCATTTCAGTCCGCAATTTACAAAAAAAAACCGGGTTCTATCATTTCAAACCCGCAATCCCAAGTTAAAATAAGTTAAATAAAAACCATTCAGGCCTATCATTTCAGCCCATAATGATTTTTCCCTATTCTAAAGTCTGTTCGGGTATGTATCATTTCAACCCATAGTGATTCTAGTCTACAGGGAACTTGCAATGTGATAAACTGATATAAATAAACAGAATAACATAAAACAACAGTAACATATGATATAACAGGTGTAATGACAGGTGTGAACATCATATGATAATAATATAAGCATATATAACATGATAATATACATTACAGATTCAAATGGTGTCGGTTTATCAGTTATATAGGTACATATTGTCTGGTGAGAATAACTCACCTGTTAAAGCTGGAGATTAGAAATCAAAACACAATGGAAACAAAAGCACGATGACAAGACTACGGACTTGAGTGGAGAGCGAATCCAATCTACAACTCTTGTGTACAACCCAAAACAAACAATCAAAACAACAAAATTCAATACGACTTTAAAATGCAATAACATTGAAATAAAAGGAGATACGACTACGCAGTCTTTTTCTTTGCCTTCTCTAGTGTTTGGTATGGCTTTGGGGTCTGATGTGGTTCAGATGTGGTCAAGTTTTGGGTCAGGTTTGGGCTAACATAGCTCGGGTTCAAGGCAAGACAAGGTGGAGTTTGTACATGAGGAGGTGATGTGGTTTTGAAGGCAACTAGGTGGTTTTTGGTCAAAACAAGGGCTCGGCCATGGGGATTGGGCTCGGCCTGTGGTGTGTCATGACTGGACAGAGGTGGGGAGGGGTGTGTCGAGGTCAGGTCAGGGGAGTGGTGGCGGCTATGGTGGTGGTTTGGGTGGTGGTTGAAGTGGATGAGCATGTAGAGGTGAAATAAGCATGGATCTAGGCATCTAGGTTGTAGTTTGAGGGGTTTGGCCATCAAGGGGGTTCGGCCATGGTCAGATCTGGTGGGGTAGATGGTGGTGGTGGTCTGGAAGAGATGCAAGGAGGTGGTGGCCGTGGAACAAGGGGGAGAGGCCGATCTAAACAAGGGAGAAAGCAAGGCAAAATTGCATAGAAAAAGTAAGAAAAAAAGTAGAAAGAAAAGAGGGATTTACCTAATTTTTTTCAAGATGGAGGCCATGACTTTTTTTAGGGTTTTGGAGCTTGAAAATTCGTGAATAATATGGGGAAGTCGGCTGAAACAAAAAGAATGAGGAATAGTAATGTCTCATTGATGATAAGTTAGGTTAAAACGTAAAAAAGGTGGACTATAAAAGCCCATAGGAAGATAGAAGGTTTAGGGCCTTTCATATTACTTTATTTTATCTTTATAACTTTATATTTCTGGAAAAATATAATAATCCCAGATAAAATTTCGAAATTTTATCAAAATATAATAGTTTATATAAATATTTATCAATCATATAAAGTTAAATTAAGAAAATAGCTAAAAATAGTAAACTAGTCTAGAAAATTTGGAATTGAATAGAATAAATTTTAGAAAAATTCATATGAGCTTGTAATATAATTCTAAACATAAATAATAGAGGGAATTAGGCACAAGGACAAACTTTGAAAAAAATTTAGGCTGAAGGACACAAAGTTTCATTTTTGGGCTGAAGGACAAACTTTGAAAGAAAATTAGGCTGAAAGAAAATGCTAAATATAGTTAGCATTTTGTACAGTGCAAACATTGTACAAAATGCTAATTATAACTAGCATTATATCCAGTTTTACATTGTACAAAATGCTAGTTGTATTAGCATTGTCCTTCAGCCTAATTATCTTTCAAAGTTTGTCCTTCAGCCTAAAAATAAAACTTGTTGTCCTTCAGTCAAAAATTTTATGAAAATTTGTCCTTGTGCCTATTTTCCACTAAATAATAACATAAAATAAAAAGTGGAGAATAGGCACAAGGACAAATTTTCATAAAAATTTTGGCTAAAGGACAACAAGTTTTATTTTTAGGCTGAAGGACAAACTTTGAAAGATAATTAGGTTGAAGGACAATGCTAATACAACTAGCATTTTGTACAATGTAAAACTGGATATAATGCTAGTTATAATTAGCATTTTGTACAATGTTTGCACTGTACAAAATGCTAACTATATTTAGCATTTTCCTTCAGCCTAATTTTCTTTCAAAGTTTGTCCTTCAGCCCAAAAATGAAACTTTGTGTCCTTCAGCCTAAATTTTTTTCAAAGTTTGTCCTTGTGTCTAATTCCCTCAAATAAAAATATATTCACAAAATAAATATTTAAAATTAAATTTACATATAATTTTTTATGAAGAAAATAGCAGAAAATAGGAAAACAGCCTTTAAAAATAGGAAATCATCATAGTAAATTTTGGAAAAAATCTATTATTATTTTTGAAATATTTAGAGATGAAAATATACATAAATTAACATATTGACACATATTAAATAAAATATAATAAAGAAAAATATGATTTATAAAATTTAAAATAGGCAAAATTGCACAATAAAACAAATTATACTAAAAATTGAAATGTACATAACTTTTACATTTTAACTCCGTTTCCAACGAAACGAAAAGCAGTATTCAAGTTATTAAATCTATTGTCATAATAAAAGATAAAATTTATAATTTCAAATATTTAAAATTTAAATTTAAAAGTCAAAGTTTGACTATTTTAATGAAAATTCACTTTTTGGAAAATTATTCTATTCAGTCATATTTGGAATTCTAATCCATATCAAAATCAAAGTTTATATTTAAAATAACAAAATTTATTCTTTTTCATAAATATAGCTTTTAAATCTGGAAATATCAATTTAAAAATAATTGTAAAATACAGGGTTGTTACACTCTCCCCCACTCAAAACTTTTCGTCCACGAAAAGGAACGAGGTACGGGAAAGCACAGAAAAAGATATAGTGAAATAAGATTAAAATAAGATGACAAGGAGATTTAAATTACACCTGATAACTGTTGTTATAGGTAAGTTTAACAAGAGGGAGGTGATCAAATCAAGAACACAAACACGAAAAGATCCTCTAGAGTCTGAATCACCCCTTTCACTTGACCGACGGTCTATGAATGGAAAAACAGTGTTCAGATCCAGGTGAGTAACATAGATTATCAAAGGTTATAGAAAGATTTCTAAACAGACTAGTATAAGCAATAGCCTTCCCATTCTGTAACAAGATAAGAGAAATAAGGACAACCAAAAGATAGTCTGAAAGAAAGAAAAAAACAAAACAAAATAAGATAATAAATTTGAGACCATAATGCTTTGAAATCATAACAATTTAGGGATGTTTATCATTTGGAAATCATACTACTAAAATCATAACACTTTGGAAATGTTATTCTAAAAAAAACATAATACTTAGAAAATCATAACATCTTTTTAAAAATAATCTTTATTTAAACCATTTTAATTCAAGGTCAAATAATATTCATCTTAAAGTTGTAACATTTCTAAGTTCATTTAATTATAAAAATTTCCAAAACATTGTATTTTCAAAATAGTAGCACTTAAAAAATGCTACAGTAGATATATTAGTATTTCAAATCAGTTCAATTTCAGAAATATTCATTTGGATATCATTTAACTTATGACTTATTAAAACAAACTTCTATGAATGGAATATCCAAATTAAACTATACTTCGTTTATTAAGTCAAAAGCTCACTATTTTACTTAGCTCTAAATTTAACACATAACCTAACACTTTATTTAAAATACCCATTTCATAAATAGATATTCCTTTAATGAGTTACACTTAAAATTCCCATTTGAAAACCAAATTCTAAATTATCAAGTTTTAGTGATGTTAAAATACATTTTAACTATTTAAATCATAATTATTCATTTTTCAAGACATATCAATTTCATAAATAAAATATTTATCATAGCAAATATAACAATCAAATTTCTTTACACATTTATTCATTTAGACATCAATTAAACTATGAATTCAAGTTAAATAAACTTTATTACCAAAAGTCCAATTCAAATGTATTTTATTTTATCTATTCAAAGATACATTATTTATTATACAACATATTCATTTCAGGAAATAACCTTTATTAAATTCCTAGGTTAGACTTAAGGTTCCATATTAAATCAAGTTTGATTATTAAGTTATTTAAATAAAATCTCTTTAAATTCCTTTTTCACTATTTGCCTCTGTTAATCTTTTATAACTAAAATTTAAGTGTATAACATGTATTATAACCACTCAAATTTTATTTATAAAAATCCCTTTTATATTGTATATTATCCAATTCCATATTCAACTTCTGTGTATTTAGGTAGGTTATATTGGAATTCAATTGTGTGTTATACAAGTAAAACTTTCCAATTCAATTATCTCAAGTTTGAATCATTTATTCAAATTTTTTATTTTCTTCTTATAACTGAAATTATTCTTTAAAATAAAATTTAAGAATTAAACTTCCGATTCCTTTCAAACCATTTAGAGATAAGTAATTATATATACATAATATGTCAAATCAAATTTAAATCATATATCTATATATATTATAATCCAGTCATATTTTAGAAATTCAAATCAATTAGATTTTCCAAAACAAAGCTGTAGCAAGACTACAGAACGGTCTCTTCACTTCGAAACTCGAAAATGAACGTCGATGATGCTGCAGTCATCACCGAAATTATTTTCCAGCGACAAAGAGAAGAGCACTAAATTTTTAAACTTTAAAATCCTTTAGAGACAAATTTTTATTCAAAATACTTTAAATAGTATCCTTTTAAAAAATTTAAACACAAGGTTTGAAACCATCGGAAATTAAATTCTTTAAATTTCTTGTTTTAAATTCATTTCAGTTCCCAAATAAATTTATAAACAACTATTTATAAATTCATTTGTAGAACAATAAATGATAAATCAAGTATTATCATTTCAAATTATCAATTTAAATCAATTTATTAAGTTCCATAATATTTACTTATATCAAAATTTATTTCATTAAACAATTTTTTTAAAATAATATTGTGTCAGTTTGTTCTGTCAAAGTATTTTAGAAATCCTATCGATAGCGTTGATCAGACGAATCGATCGAAAGTCCAAATCAACATCAACAACTCAAACGACACACTATATAAAACAAAACATAGATTTACAAGTACAATTCAAAATGTTTGGAGATATTTTGGAAACAAAACAAGATGATTAATTATCAACATATGAAGATGGATAAGCTTAGATAAATCGCGGGCAACCTTAACCGGGTCAACCGTGACTTAATGAATAAGATCAAATGTGTATTTTTTTCTGGGGTAAATCTACATCTGATCTCAAAAGATAGAGTTTGGAGTAATAAAAGATATTAGCATCTAAACCAAGGATAGATATAAATCTCTGGTTAATCGATGCTAATTTGTAAAGGAGTTTCCCCCTTTACCAGAAAATTAGAATATTGGCGAGACAGCGAATTCACTATAAAGATCATTCGAAGTGGAGTTATGTGATACTCCAAAATTAAAAGAAGATGAATAGTGAGGGACAAGAATGAATTTTTGGAACCACAGGGAACGTTCCAAAAATTCAAAGGAAATTCGAATCAAGAGGAAAAGATTCAAACTCGAACGAAAGTGATACTGTAAATAAATCTACTCCATATGCTGAGTTTTGCCTTAAAGCCAAAGCTCTGATACCAACTGTAACGACCCGATATTTTCAACCATTCGCATCCATTATAAGTGAATAGGTAGACACTCATGCCGGAATTGAATTTCTCAAAATACCACGTTGTAAATAAAATTTTGCAAATCTCAGAATATACAGTAAATAAATATAATTACAGATCACAGACACAGAGTAAAATAAAGCAGCGGAAGTAAAAGAAATAGTAGTTCATGAAGCTACTATATAAATATCAGAGTTACATAAGATATAACAAAAGAAATAAAGTACAGCAGAAGTCTCAATACAATAACCAAGTACAGGCTGAATAGAACAACAGAACTGAGATAGATAGGACAAAACAAGCAGATAATCTCCAGCAATTCAAATCCCCATAAAGTGGAATCCAAATCTGTGAATAACTCAGGCTGACCTGAGCGTAAAGTAAAACACAAAACACTCGAGTCAGGACAATATATACTTATATAATGTAAACCAACTCAAGTGAACTGTAATAAAGGTACAAGTAACTTAAAGAATGCTTGGGATCGCCCATTCTTTAAGGATCCGTTAAACTATTTACTATGTAGTAATATACGCTATATACAGTAGTGTCTAATTAGTAAAGTATAATCATATAGAAAATAGCGTTAAGGGGATGGAGAACCTTAACGCGGTCGGATCTTAAAATCATAATCGTAGTAAAGCTCGATATGGTAGGTGACACGACACACAAGGCAATGCCAGGGTAGATATACCAATTACGCACATGGACTGATGGAGCAGATAGCAGCCACTACCGTCCACCTCAAACAACACTCCCAAATCGAAGGGTGGCCACCAAAAATCAAAAGTAATAGAATGGAATCGAAGAAGTGCGTCCGATAAGAGGTGCTACCTCACTGGTCCGAGATCGCTCCTGTTTTAGCCACCTTATGCCAACTCACGGGAGTTGGGTCCACGTATATACCTTAGGATCGTCGCCACCATCCTACTTCATTCTGGAAACTCCACCGCGTACACAGTTGTCAAAGTGGTTTTCGGTATCGACAGAGAGTATGTCCATATCCGATCCCGGTCTCTTTAACAACCAATCGTTATTATAACCCGTGGTTATAACTTTTAAAACAATACTTTACTTCAAAATAAAATATCATTTCAAACCATACATTTATCAAAATAAAGATTAAATCAATTCCAAACCATTTCCATATATTTAAAATATCATATCATTTCAAAACTTCATTTCAAATCATTTCAATATATCAAATACCATATCTTTCCAAAACTTCATTTCAAATCATTTTTAATATATCAAATATCAATCTTTCCAAATCTTCATTTCAAATCATTTTAATATAATAAAATATCATATCCTTACAAAACTTCATTTCAAATCATTTTAATATAATAAAATATCATATCAGTTCAAATCCAAGTATTCAACCTTATATACCTTTTAAATCCAAAGATATCGTTCATTTACTATCATTTCAAATCACCTTTAAATAGTTTATATTCCAATCAAAATAATTCATTTAAACCTTTTAAAAGTGTAATTATTATATTTTCAAATCAAGTATTCAATTCCCAAAGTTTCAAACCATTCTGAGTTCGTTTACTAAGTCAAAAACCCTAGTTATTAAAATTTCAGCATTTCACAGCATTTAAAAACAACTGCTATAAGTTATATTTGAAAACATTTTTAATTCAGCAAAGACAGCACTTAAAACTGCTGTTAAAACTCAGGTTTAGTTGAATTATAGTTCAAAAACAGAAAAGACAGCATTTCAGAAGTGCTGCGGTAGTTCAGATTTCAAAACAAGGGTTAAATTTGGTTTCAGCAAAGACTGCAGACCATTAGCATTTCCAGAGAATGCTATAATAGGCCCGAGTTCAATATTAGCCTATAAGTTCAATTACAGCAACTATAGCATTTCAGAAATGCTGTAATAGCTCTTTTTACACAATTTTAGTTCAAAACAGAATCTATAGCATTTCTGAATGCTATTGAAAGTAGATTTTAGGTGTTAGTGTATTTCCAGCAATTAAATAACTTCAATTTAAAACACATAAACATTTTAAAAATCATATTTTAACATTTAAAATGTTCATTTTCATATCATTTAACATATATCTTTTTCACAATAAATTTCTTATAATTAAATCCAATTTTCAACAATTTACTTAATAAATTTAAGTGTAAAAGTTTCCAATTCTTCGCATTTCAACAAATAACTTAACACTTCAAATTTAAATTACCATTTCACAAATTTAACTAAATTTCCAATTTTATTTAATTAACTTAAACCATTCATTAAAACCAAATTTCACATTTCCAAGTCAAGTTATACTTTAAAAGATCACTTTTAAACATTCATTTATTTAACCACTTAAACTCATAGAAAAATCAATAATACTTTAATAAATCACTTAAATTCAAATTTAATCAAATTATCATATTTTACCATTTTCCAAATATAATTAAATTTCCATTTTATTCATATAACTTAAATATCATTTTTAACCAAAATTCCAAATTCCAAACTTAAGTTATATTTCAATAATCCAATTTAACCATTCATTAATTACATTTTAACTCATAGAAAAATCATAATTTCTTTATTCTAAAACATTTCAAAATCTATTTAAATCAAATTTCATAAATTTATTTTTAAAAATACTTAAAATATCCAAAACACTTTATAAAATAATCACGGGCCTGTATATAGTTTTCTAACCTAGGTCAAGTGATACAGATATATATCATTTCAATCCGCAATTTACAAAGAAAAACCGGGTTCTATCATTTCAAACCCGCAATCCCAAGTTAAAATAAGTTAAATAAAAACCATTCAGGCCTATCATTTCAGCCCATAATAATTTTTCCCTATTCTAAAGTCCGTTCGGGTATGTATCATTTCAACCCATAGTGATTCTAGTCTACAGGGAACTTGCAATGTGATAAACTGATATAAATAAACAGAATAACATAAAACAACAGTAACATATGATATAACAGGTGTAATGACAGGTGTGAATATCATATGATAATAATATAAGCATATATAACATGATAATATACATTACAGATTCAAATGGTGTCGGTTTATCAGTTATATAGGTACATATTGTCTGGTGAGAATAACTCACCTGTTAAAGCTGGAGATTAGAAATCAAAACACAATGGAAACAAAAGCACAATGACAAGACTACGGACTTGAGTGGAGAGCGAATCCAATCTACAACTCTTGTGTACAACCCAAAACAAACAATCAAAACAGCAAAATTCAATACGACTTTAAAATGCAATAACATTGAAATAAAAGGAGATACGACTACGCAGTCTTTTGCTTTGCCTTCTCTATTGTTTGGTATGGCTTTGGGGTCTGATGTGGTTCAGATGTGGTCAAGTTTTGGGTCAGGTTTGGGCTAACATAGCTCGGGTTCAAGGCAAGACAAGGTGGAGTTTGTACATGAGGAGGTGATGTGGTTTTGAAGGCAACTAGGTGGTTTTTGGTCAAAACAAGGGATCGGCCATGGGGATTGGGCTCGGCCTGTGGTGTGTCATGACTGGACAGAGGTGGGGAGGGGTGTGTCGAGGTCAGGTCAGGGGAGTGGTGGCGGCTATGGTGGTGGTTTGGGTGGTGGTTGAAGTGGATGAGCATGTAGAGGTGAAATAAGCATGGATCTAGGCATCTAGGTTGTAGTTTGAGGGGTTTGGCCATCAAGGGGGTTCGGCCATGGTCAGATCTGGTGGGGTAGATGGTGGTGGTGGTCTTGAAGAGATGGAAGGAGGTGGTGGCCGTGGAACAAGGGGGAGAGGCCGATCTAAACAAGGGAGAAAGCAAGGCAAAATTGCATAGAAAAAGTAAGAAAAAAAGTAGAAAGAAAAGAAGGATTTACCTAATTTTTTCCAAGATGGAGGCCATGACTTTTTTTAGGGTTTTGGAGCTTGAAAATTCGTGAATAATATGGGGAAGTCGGCTGAAACAAAAAGAATGAGGAATATTAATGTCTCATTGATGATAAGTTAGGTTAAAACGTAAAAAAGGTGGACTATAAAAGCCCATAGGAAGATAGAAGGTTTAGGGTCTTTCATATTACTTTATTTTATCTTTATAACTTTATATTTCTGGAAAAATATAATAATCCCAGATAAAATTTCGAAATTTTATCAAAATATAATAGTTTATATAAATATTTATCAATCATATAAAGTTAAATTAAGAAAATAGCTAAAAATAGTAAACTAGTCTAGAAAATTTGAAATTGAATAGAATAAATTTTAGAAAAATTCATATGAGCTTGTAATATAATTCTAAACATAAATAATAACATAAAATAAAAATATATTCACAAAATAAATATTTAAAATTAAATTTACATATAATTTTTTATGAAGAAAATAGCAGAAAATAGGAAAACAGCCTTTAAAAATAGGAAATCATCATAGTAAATTTTGGAAAAATTCTATTATTATTTTTGAAATATTTAGAGATGAAAATATACATAAATTAACATATTTACACATATTAAATAAAATATAATAAAGAAAAATATGATTTATAAAATTTAAAATAGGCAAAATTGCACAATAAAACAAATTATACTAAAAATTGAAATGTACATAACTTTTACATTTTAACTCCTTTCCAACGAAACGAAAAGCAGTATTCAAGTTATTAAATCTATTGTCATAATAAAAGATAAAATTTATAATTTCAAATATTTAAAATTTAAATTTAAAAGTCAAAGTTTGACTATTTTAACAAAAATTCACTTTTTGGAAAATTATTCTATTCGGTCATATTTGGAATTCTAATCCATGTCAAAATCAAAGTTTATATTTAAAATAACAAAATTTATTCTTTTTCATAAATAAAGCTTTTAAATATGGAAATATCAATTTAAAAATAATTGTAAAATACAGGGTTATTATAGAGATGGTATTCAACAAAGCCATCTCAACTAAACCCTCAGATGTAGCACTCATAGGAATGTGACTCGGAGCTTAACATTGAAGAAGTTGATTCAGCACCTTAGCAAACTTCAAAGCTTTCTTGTGTTGGGTATCGATCAGTCCCATCCCAAGTCTAGCTAGCTCATCGAATTGATTGACATGTTCTTTCACTGATAGGTATCCTTGCTTCATGTGAATAAACTTCTCTAACTGCACACCTTCCTCCGCCCTAGAAAGAAACTTCAACTCGAATCGTCTTTGGAACTCTCTCCAAGTGATCTCTCCTCCATCAGTCTCAGCCTCAACTACCTCCCACCAACTAAAAGCCTCACCCTCTAACTACCATGTAGCTAACCGCCTCCTTGCCTCAGTAGTCAGACCCATTAAACTAAAAATCCTCTCATACATATGGATCCATGCCCTTAAATTGAATGTGACTCATCCCATATAGGCTTTCCTCTAAGGTTCATGAAATCCTTGCATAGTTTAGCAAAATCTTCAGCGGTAGGTGGGTGGGTAGGAGCTGCACTTATCGCCCTATCCGTGGGACCTTTAGTGGGATTAAATTTGGCATGTCCCCTTGCTTAAAGATACCGACGGAACCAAATCGGAACATTCATGCCCGGAACCTCGACTGCGTTGCTTGAGCTTGAACCTACAGGATCCCTCACCTTCTATCTGTGAATTTTAAGAATTCTTTTAGCAACTTTTCACAGATGGTATAGGCATGAATAAGAGATAACATAGACACAAATTAAAGATAGCATAAATAAGAGGGATTCTTAAGGAATGAGACTTATTAGAAATTTTTTTGCAATATGTATAAAATCTTTTGCAATCTCTTCAAAGATTTTATACATATTGCAATCCCTCTTATTTATGTATAAAATCTTTTGCAATATGTATAAAATCCCTCTTATTAGAAAGCATAGGATTCTAAAAGTTTTCAAAAGATTTTATACATATTTCAAAAGTTTTCAAAAACTTTTCAAATATGTTTTCTCCCTACGCTCCTAATTCCTAAGGAACTTTAAACCTATGCCATAATACCAAATGTGATAACCCGACCTCCTGACACATCGATCCAAGCCTAATGTGACTTTCAGACTCGCATCATGCCGACAAATACAAGCTATCTGGTTTTATAACATTACAGAGACTAATATAGTAGATATAATTCAAGATATATTACACTTAAAGAACTCATTGTGGAAGGAACAAAACACAATACTTAGAAATATCCATCTTAGCAAATATCACAAAATGCAGTCTTAGAAAATCAATATGTAGTCAAACACATTGTACATAGAAAATATCATTCCAAGCCTGATAAAGGAAATTTAAAGTACTAGTAAGATAGATAAATGGATAAATGGAGAGTAGATATGATAATAAGCAACTCCTATGATGGGCTCACTTCTCCAAGTACTAAGAATGGGCCAATCACCTGCTACCATGTCCATCTAAGGTAAGGAAAAAGGAAACGAAAAAGGGTGGGTCGGACAAAAGTCCAGTGAATGAGTACAAGTTTAATTGCAATTAACTTTAATTCTACTCTAAGTGACATAGGTTGTACTATAAGTGTCCGTGTATTCCTAGAGTCCATTAGTTAAGGGTTTTTGTCCAACTCACACTTACACTATGACTTGTGTAGGCTACTACAAAGATTGAACTATGGATCAAACCTCAATGACTAATGATCGACCACCACTCCTAGAGCTACTCAATATAGAAACACCAACACTAGGCTACTCGACTTGGTAATACCACCACTAGACTGCTATGGAGAAAAATTCTCACTACTATCAACACTAGGCTACTGTGGAAATACATTCCCACTGCTATCACTGCAACTAGGATATTGAGGAACGAAATTTCTCCTAACTACAACTACATCCAGCTATGCATCGAAGGGAAAACCCACGATGTCGACTCGCCAAAGTGTCTCATTGTCTATATCTGTGTCCGCCTCTCGACCGTAGTGTACGCCTCTTATTGCATTTGTCGGGATCCACTTCTAAACTATATCATGCCGCGTTAGTATCCATGCATATCAGGACTCCCGTTATGCTAGGTCCACACACTTCATCAGGCATCAGGCAGTGCTGGGCGTCTACCGTAGAACCTCATGTGAGTGCCATTTTCGATTAAAATTGCCCCCAGTCGAATAATCAACCCCTCATTGGGTAAAGAATATTTACCTAACACTGCAACATCCTGGCATCATCTCATACAAGACTAGCTTCCCTACTGCTCCTAACATACATCCATACAGCCTTAAATAGGCTCACACCTTAATTAACATGCATATTAATTTTATTCTTAACGTTGGCCTCAGGTCAAGGTTTGAGTTTGTATTTATGCCATAACTGGCTGACCGCTACACCCTGTCGGTCGATCGCTTAAGGCGAGTGGTCGATCGGTTGCAATATAAAAATTGGGGTTTGTTCGTTTTTGTGATTCGATTTTTAATTAGTGTTAATTGCGTTAATCACGGCGTTTACAACGAACCCTAAGCAACTATAACCAGTCTATATTCTTAATTTCGTAGGTTTACACAATTTTCATTGATTTAATATTCATGCATTTTAACCGATTACTTATGCTAACACCTAACCAATTTTTAAGGTTTTAATTTAAAAGGGCTTTTACAGGTTTATGAATTTACAGTAACTTCAATCTCTAATCCATATTTTAGGTTTTACAATTAGGGGTTACAATATATAGTTTAAATTACTATCCTCCTAGATCAAATAGAATGGGTTAAATTTAACTATAATAATCAGCTTATCAAACTTATTCCCACTCACCTTACATCTAAGCTCTAACTTCGTCCCTTGCCCATGAATCAACATCCGCTAGCTTTCCTCCTCCTAGACCTGATTACTAGAATGCTTTTATTTTTATTTTTAATTTGTTTTTGAAGAAATTTTAGAAGTGGAAAGGAAGAATTTTGGCAAAGTTTTGGTAGTCTGATAATTTTCTAATGAATTTAGGGTTAACCTAGTTATTAATTTATTGAGGTTAGGCGTTTATTCACACTATTGGATTTAGCCTCGAAAATCTTTGTTTTGGTCTCATTCGCCCATCTTAAAATGGTAACCAAGTAAAATATTCTAGTCCATCACAACTGTTCATCTCACTCCAAAACTCTCGACTTTTTAACATGAACGGTTGACTGCTTGGTCCCTATAGTTGATCGATGTCGGTCGACCATCAACCCACTAAGGTCGACCGGTGTAGTATAAATTTTTGGGTAATTTTATTTTAAGTTTCTTCTATTTTTAAAATTTCGAATGTCCATAATTTCTCCGTACCAACTCCGATTTCAAAGTATTATATATGAAAATTGTTTAGAATATCGCTGCGAACGCAATGGTGCAAATTTCATAATCAAATTTAGACTCTGTAAGAAAACGTTATTTTATCACTTTTTTTATTTAAATTTAATTTTCTTCTTAAATTTACGTTAAATTTTATGGGATGTTACAACAAAACATAGAGAATAACAAAGAAAAAAGCTGTTTTAGCTTTTGAGTTTCTATTTCCATACCTTTTTGATAGTGAATAAAACTTTCATTTAATATAGTTCCATTTTTAAATCTAAAAATAAACCTCCTTATGCAATTTGTACATGATAAAATTGGAAAAGATTTGGGGGCAAAAGAAAAGGTTTCAAGGTACAACAGAATAGGTAACGATAAGAAGGATGGAAATGTAAAGTTTTCCATCTAAATTTCTTTTTGGCATAAGAGTTTAAACTTAGGAAAACTAGAATTTTAAAATTTTGGATGTTAGAAATGGTGAGTTAGGTATTGGATGGTTGTTTGCATCATATAAAACTGCCAGTATAGAATTTATTATGTGAAAACAAGGATTTTTTATTTTTGAAAACTTGCATTCATATAGAAATATCAGTATATATAGGTTGTTTGCATCATATTTTCAAAAATTGTTTTAAAAGAATGCATTCATGTAGGAGGCACCAATTTAGAATTATTATCATGCATATCATATATATTGTGATAAACTATGCACTTGTACACAATTAGCTAAAAAATTAGTAGAACGCTAATTGGTTGAATAATTTAGAATAGTTGCGTGCTATGTTACATGATTCAATCCTTTGAGAATTTCGAAGACCAAATTCTTTTAAGGAGGAGAATGTAGCAACCTGTAAAATAAATAGTAATCAATACATAATTATTAACGATGTAAATGTAATTTGTGCAAATGTTAGAATTTGGCCATGAAACTACACCATTATGTCCATCATGATTTTTTGAGCAACTTTCATATATAAAGTTTTGTGATCGAAATCTAACGAAGAAGTTATAAGTGCTAAGTTTTCGGATATAAAATAATTATAAGGAAATCTAAGGAAATAAATAATAATAATAATAATAAGCGCTTTGACCCTACCGGTTGAATCCCTCCTTAGTCCGGTACGGTCGACCACTAGAGGTCGACCGCCTGTACTGCAGTGGTCGACTGGTTCTAATGCTGGCGGCCCAGGTTGAACCTCGACCTAACGGCTCAGATTTAATAAATATTAATCTAACGGATATAATTGATTCCAACATCTTTATGATTTTATGATTTATATATAATATTGAAATTTATACCGTTGAATTTTATTTGATTATCATGCCTATGCAAGATCTGTTGAATTATAGGCTTAAAATGAATTTATTTAATTGAAATCTTGTCTATATATTCTATAAGTTATGAAATTAAAATAGAATAATATACAACCTAATCTGAAAATTTGAAATCGATCCCTAAATTTTAGAGTAAGATATTGATAAGACTGTGAAGATTATTTTAGATTTATGATAATTAGGTTATAAGTTGTCTAGTATTGATTTGGATTGCCCTAATTTGACTTGGAATGTAAATTTCTATGTTTTAATTTATTGGAAGCCTTGAGGGTACAATTTAGTTATATCTATTTCCATGTAAATTTTTGTAACTAGCTAACTCTACAAGTATAAAGGTGCTCGTTTGGGATAATAAGGAATCTACCAAAATGAAAGAGATATCTAAAGTACGAACATTTCTCTATGGTTTGCACTGTCTATTTCAATAAAAGAAAAGATAGAATTCATTGTAATTTCAAACGGAGTAAATGTCTTACTTTTAGGTAACTTATGAAAAGTCATAATGGTAATCCTTTTTGGGAAGGATAGCTCTAATATATTAAAATATGGAAATGACTGTTCTTTACAGAATGTACATATAAGTGTATAGTCTAAAATTCCTAACTTTAGGAAATAATGAGTTGAAAATAGGAATATATATATACATGTGTGTGTGTGTGTGTGTATTTGTGTCTATACACACATACATATAATCGAGCCAATATTTAAAAATCTATATACAAAGAATAACAAATAAAGCATAATAAATAAATATACGTCGATACTCATATTAGTTATTATTAGGACGACTAAATGTTAATAGCATAGAAAATCATAGTCCTTGGGGATTGCAATGGAAAAGAGGTATTAAATCCAAATTATGAACGATGATCGTAAATTTAGTGGGTAATAAATGTGCAGTTAATAGGGAGTTAAAGAAATTAAATGGGGAAGTAAATGCATTTAATGGGGTTAATTGCAGAATTTAATATGACATTTATGGGGAAATGGAATAGGCATAATAAGTTGAATTGGAAATGAATAAATAAATGTCATTAGAGGTTGTCCTATTTGAATATTATGATGATTTATTACAGACAATTGATATTTTAGCTATAAGAAGGAAATGAAGAATATAGGAAATAAGCCAATAAGATAGGAATATGTTCATAGCAAAAAGTAATTTAAAACTGACAAATAAACTTAGAAGGCAATATAATTTCCATAGTGTAAATTATATAGCCTCAATAATACGTTTAGGATGAGCATGAATTAATGGGCCTAGCCCAATATTTAGGCTTAGAATAAAAGGTTTGGTTTAATATGGATTGGGATGCGAGATCGGTGGAGTTACATAATAAAAGTCTGTCATCCACCTAGAGGCTACCAGTAGTTTATATACGTACTACTGACATGGGACTTATCCAACTGTAGGACCCATAAGGAAGGGATATACGTTCGCATATAGGTGCGGAAAAATATGCCAAAGGTTTACCTCAAATTTGAGGTATTAAATGACTCAATACATTTAAGGATGTCAAGGGGTTTACTTCAAAGTGGAAGGTATCAAATGGCTGTTGGGTCCACCTCTATATATAAAAAGTCTTAAATAACCCGTGAAAGTGACTAATAGGGAAATAAGGTTTGTTTCATTTCTAAACAAGAGGCGTAAAGTAACTAGAGTGGGCATTTTCCTTGACTTATGTTAGGGAAGTCTAAATGGGATTCCGACTGTGGGGGTCGACGGGATATGTCATTGTTACTGGTAAACTGGTATTTAGTAGAAAGGCTGGCATATTGGTATTGACTACCAGTGCTCACGAGCGTCGTTAGCAAAGGATTGGGTTATGTTTTGAACGGATCTTGCTTCCTGCCAGTGTAGAATCTAGATGGGATATGCAAAGACCTCAAAGTTTATTTAATTGTTTGTTTGTCGGAGATGGGCTAGCTTAGCCTTAGATATATCTTTGAGATACGCTGGTAATAAAGCTAATTAAGTTATAAAGCCATATTTACGGTTCATCAGCGTTTGTAGCTGAGGATCGATTGACTAGTGTTTATGTTACGAAGACCCCGCTCAAGGTTGAGATATTAAATGGTCGTTGGGTCTGCCTCCTCCCTATTCTAGAAGTATTAAGTTGCCGAGGTTTTCTTTTGGATGGTACAACGTTTAATACACACAATATATATATATAGTTATACCTCAGAGAAGGTTGGATATATCATACGTGAAAATGGAATTAAATGGGTAAGCGGTGAATGATAGGCATAACACTTAAATAGAAGTCAATCGACATAAACTAGTGTTATGGATAAAGTATGTAATTTTCCATTCATCGGAACATTGATCGGACCTCCTCATTACAACTCATAGATAGATAGAGAGGAACATGCTACTGGTGCAAGATGGGAACGGTAGATGGAGAAGTATTCTCATTGATGATCAACACTGTTAAGGCAATTAGATATCCAAGGAATACTATTGATTTTAAGGTGGTTGCCTTGTTCTATTATATTTTTCTATTCCGCTGTGAGTTTATATAGATAGCACTCTAATATACCTATGTTTATTACAGATTACCAAAATCAATGAAGGTGGACTTGGGTTGCGATTTAGACGAAATTTAGGCCAATTAATGTGCGGATTTTTACATAATTTATCTAAATATACTGCAGAAATTCATATATAGTATTAAATATAGATTGTAAACTAAAATATCACACTTCATACAATAATGGTTGTGTAGATCTAGGTGGTTAAGTAGGAAGCGGCTCCAACGAAGGTCGATGGCGCTACAATCTTGCAAGTAAGCAGATCCGGGTGTTGATGAATCCAAGTTGGTAGCGATCTGAAGGAATGACTGATGGCTTAGGTAATAAATGATAGATCCGGAGGTTATTGATGTGGATCAAATGGTGATGACTTCGAATCAGAGAGGGAATGTTCCTGAGAGACGTTGTTGATGTGGTAGGAGTTGGTTGGATGAGAAGGTGGTATGGATGTGTAGAAGAATGGGTAAGGTTTAAGAGAATTTTTAAATTATACGTAGTTAAAAGGAGGAGGGGAGGAGAAGACGAAGGAGGAAGACATTAGTGGAAACCATTAAATGATTTTTTTTGCTATATATAGATATAAACATATATATAAATAAATTATCAAAATATATTTACATACGCATACGAATCAATTGTCAAAATATATGAATATACATATATATGTTTTAAATATATATATATATATTATATTTACATAAGTTTATATATATATATATCAATATTATTTTTGATTTATGAAATATTATATATTTTATTTAAGTATAATACATGCCAAAATATTTATACCATTACATACATACATACATATGTTATGTATAAGTAATATATTTATATTTAAATTATGTTAAAACTAAATTAATTATTTATAAACAGTAAAAAATTTGAAAATGGTTTTTTTGTCATAATATATATTACATATATTATTTGGGGTGAGGTGGCATGTTTAAAATTACATTAGGGAAGTATAAGGATGATGTATTCAATTTCGTATATGACGGAAATGTAGTTCGAGGTTTCCTACTTGACTTTAAATTTAGTTTGTAACTCTAAGGTTTAAGGAACTTTGATGGATGAGGTGATAATATTTTGCCTCTTTGAATTTAAACGAAGGATGAGACCCCTTGGTGTTAGTTCCTTATGTATTGGTTCTGATGATAACAACTATAGGATATTATATAAAATATAGATACTAATGTTTTATCAAGATATATATAGTATATTGTGGAGGATATTAGACAGGTATTGATTAAGAAGACTGTACGGTATCAAGATGCTGGTATTAAGAGTAGATTCAAATGCTGATATAAAGTTTTAAGAGTTCAACAATGAAGATTTATGAGTATGGAAGAGTTCAAAATCTCAGGATATTCCGAATAGGTTATAGAATCATATAATTTATGTTAAAATCTTCCTAGAATATTCCAATTAAGTTATAGAATCATAGAATTTATGTTAAAACCTTGATAGTACTTTCTCGATCTCTCTTACTTTCTCTAATTTTATTATAAATTGTTTTATAAATATTCTATTTTTAAAATAATCTTTTTAAAATATTTCCAAAATGATTTTCAAATCTCTTATACTCATAAAGATATTATTTTACTATTGTTAAGTTTATATATGTATACTGAATTATTGTTTATACTTTAATAGTTTATAACTATATTGATTTTATATATATTATTTACATTACATTAAATATTCTTAGTAAATCTTTCAAAATTATTATATAAAGTTTATTAAATGTTAATATGACTAATATGCATAAATATATTTAAATGTTTGTACAAAGTTTCAAAATATTTTACAAAACTTATCATTTTCAAAATAATTTTTATTAAGTAATTATTCAAAATACAAAGGGATATGTCGACATATCCTCTACAAGTATATTGACATATTCAAAATTCAAATTTGAATGAAAGTGTCTTTTTGTTGTATCTCTTCGTGTATGGACATGACCTTTGTTTCCCTACATGTACCAGTCTTCCAAACGAATTTTCATTTTCTTGATTTCTAATGCAATTTCTATCGAAACTCTGCCAAAATTCAACTAGAATCAAATTCAATCATTACTAGTTTGATTCTCATTCATATACTCTCTGATTTCTCTCTTCTCTCTTAAGATCAAGTGCTATTCAAGAGTTATAGGATCAAATGTAATCAAGAGCGAAAATCTGAGTCTGTAAATTCTTTCAAATCATACTCTTGTACTCTGTGTTGTGCTTGTTATCCCTGAAATCCAAATATGTGTGATTGTAGCCTGATTAAATCAGTTAGGTGTGCTTAGTAGCCCGTAAATCTAGTAGGTATGTTTATGGCCTAAACGGCTCTACCCAAAGGCCATGATTCTTAAGGGTGTGTCTTGTAGCCTTGAAATCGAGATTGTATTTGCATTTACTAGTTGAAAAGAAATACTTACGAGGAATTGTGTGAGACTGGATGTAAGGTAACTCCGAACCAGTATAAAATCATGGTATGTTCTTTCCTTTTTACTTTTACTGCATTTACTTTTATCTGTATCTTGATTCTGTGACTGTTAATTTCATCATTCCAAATAAAATCTTAAATAATTTGAATAATATTCATATAATCCATTAAACACAATTCATCCTCCCTTTAGTGTTAATTTAGCCTTAAGATCTCTATTCTGCCGACTCACTTTTGGTTATATTTATAGTATTAAGATTAAGAGCTAAGGGTGTGCTCAAAGGAAAATTATGTAATTTGATTATATAACTTAACTCTTATAAGATAATCTTGTTTGAAATGATGTATGTATCTGATTTTATTTTCTTTTTCACATTTTGTTATATAAAGATATAAATATAAGCAGAAAATCTTAGAAGAAGTGTTTTGTCGATTGCATTTACGAATGTGTTCATAATTATGAGTATTAAATCAATGAATACATACATATGACACACACTACAAAAATGTTTTATTAAGTGACAACCAAAATTTATTAGTGTAGATATATTAATTACACACACACACACGTGCGCGCGCGCGCACACACACACACACACATATATATATATTTGTGTGTGTGTATGTGTGTGTATATATGTATGTGTATTATGTATGTATATGTGTGTATGTATGGATGTCAACATGTATGTATATCCCTCTGTCATTATTATTATCATATCACTATATAAATTTATTAATCATAAGTCACGACGACTAAATATATAAATGTTCTCATACTACCCTTTGGTTAGATTATACCTTTTAATATAGTTATGATGTTTATAATAAAGTTATAAACATAAATTACAAAGAAATAATAGTAAATTAATAAATCAGACTTATATTATATTAATAATAAAATACTATTATTAACCAACAACAAATGAATGAATATTTTAAATGAAATTAAAATATTTCTAAAACCTTTTTATTAATGAATCATAAATATGATTTAGTATAAAATATATTATTCATATAAATAGAAAATAAACTCTTCTATAAATTAATAAAAGGTTTTTTTTCTGAAATTCAATCTTTCAACCCTATTGCCACATTACCTAATTCAATAGCATACTGGAAATATATATTTCACAATCTATCGCAACCAAACAAAAGCAAACAATATTATCTATACATTAATTAAGAGGAGAGAGAAGTTCATAGTATATTTTATTTAGAACATATATATATATATAAAGTGTTTTGGCCTAAATGTAATATATATCGTATTTATATTAAACCATCTATTAATTATTAGTTACCAATTTGTATTTTAAAAAATTATTGTCACATCCAAAATTCCAAAGGATGGATAAGGCATGAGACTATCAAAAGTTGTATGTTAAGACTATCGTTCTCTGAAGCTACCGTGCTTTTAGGTTGTCGCAATTCGAAAAATTTTCACAATAAGCAATGAAGGATATCGACTGTTGAAAGCAGGCTACCACATATAAGGAAATAGAGCTATCACAAGTTAATATTATAAGCTATCGAAAGTTGATATTATAAAATTGATATTATAAGCTATTGGAAGTTAAAGCAACGAGCCAATCACATGATGAAGTTGATAAGAGCAATCGTGCGATGAACTATCAAAAGTTGAGGGTTATCGCAAGTTGAGAATAAAGCAAATTATCACAGAATTGATAATAAATGGGGATTTTATAAGTTAGAGAAAAAATGGAGCTGTCGAGGGTTGTACTATCGCATGATGATTTAATGAACTATCATAGATTGAGGCATTTGAGCTATCGCGTGTTCAGTTTATAAAGCTATCGTATAATGAAGATAGGAAGCTATTACATGTTGAGATTATAAGGCTATCGCATGTTGAGTTTATAAAGCTATCGCAGAATGAACATAGGAAGTTGTCGCATGTTAAGATTATAAAGCTATTGCATGTTGAGTTTATAAAGCTATTACATAATGAAGATTGGAAGTGGTCGCATGTTGAGATTATAAAGATATCACATGTTGATTTTATAATGCTATCACATGTTAACATTAAGTAACCATTGAAGTCAAAACAACAAGACTAATGCATGACTAATATATTCAAAACCTACCAAAGGTAAGATTTCCTTGTCTATTGCATATTTATAATTAGTGGGGTTATCGAAGTATGACGCTTAAAGACTATCGAGCATTTTCAAGAGCTATCGCATATTAAAAGACAAAGGAACTATCACATGCTAACAACCAAAGCTATTGGATGTTGGAAAGTACATCCAAAATCGATATTTCTAGTTGCCACATGGAATCCTTTATATCGCATTTGACCAGCAAAGCTTTTTCCACGTCAGAAAATATCGTTTATCCATTTTCTCCAAATGATATGTGTCATGGATCCAATGGCTATTATATAAATAGGAATGTTAGCCCTAACTAGAAAAGGGAGAATTCCAAATTGATCATCTTCCACATTTTCAATTTTATTCTCGCATAATAAAGAGAGCTTGATTTACAACATCAATTGCTGACTTGATAGTGAGGATCTTGTAACTTTTCAGCAAAGGACTTGAATAAAAAATTAATGCGTAAAGACTTCGTATGAACTCAATACCATACTTGACTAGTGTCTCATCCTACTCAAGCATTCTTTAGTCCTTGAAGTCAAGTAATAATAGTTCAAACTAGATTTCGACCTAACATTAAGTGGTGCTTTCACTGAGAATTGAGCTTAGGGCCTTACGTTAACCACTCTAACAAAATGAGAAGATCTACTAAGAAAGTAATGTAATAGTCCAAGATGAAGTAGCTTATCGCATAAATCTTGAAGAGAATTTAACTCCTCTATTTAACAAGGAGAATGTTGAGGTAAGACAAGCATCAACGCTGCTGTAAGCATCAAAAGAAGTGAATGATATCAAAGTCATGAAGAGGAAACCACAGATAATGCGTGAGTTAATTGAAGTGCTTGTTTCTCAAAAATCTTTAAAAATGTCATGAAGCACGAATGGAACAAAATAGGAAGAAGTTGAATTTCCGCATAGGAAAGTTAGGAAACTCAAATTTGAATGGCAAAGATGTTGAGAATATACTTTAAGGCAGAAAAGAAGGGAAGAGAATTATCAACATGAAAGACAAATAAGAGTTCAAAATCACACTCATACAATCTTCTAGTTCAGCTTTACAAAAGAAATATAAACCACAACAGAGGGATTATGAGAATAATGAGGCATATCTAAGAGACATGGTTAATAAGATGTTGAAAGACATAACGGAACTGAAGGGGAAGAGGACGATTGATCCCAAAGTCAACAATAACTTATTGGGAGCATCATTCACAGAAAAAATACCATTACCATATTATGTCAAAATTCTATAAGGTATGATGGAAAGGTTGATCCAGATGATCATTTGATGGCGTTCAAAAGCCATATGGACCTATATGATTCCTCAGAGGCTGTAAGATGTAGGCTATTTCTAACTACATTCTTTGAAGAAATAGGAAATGATACCAACGTTATCGATACAAGAAGATGTTACTACCAATATGAAATATCAAGCTTCTAAAGAAGAACTTGTTGAGCTTGGGAACAAAGAGAGATGTCGAGCCTGAAAAAATGAAAAATTTGTCAAGCATTCAACGTTTAACAAGGGATAACGGGTTAAGCAATCACAAAAAGAGCATGTCGAGTGCATAGATTTAAAATGGTATCGAATCCCGAAAGATGTCAAGTCCAAACCAGTTAGCAAACAAAGGAATGATGCCAAATCTACAGGGGTACTGAACATGTAACGACCCGTATTTTCAATGATTGGATGTTTAAATAATTTATTTAAATATTGACTTGTTAATTAATTGACGGTCCTAAAAAAATGTCAATTTTCATATACGATCGAATAAGGACTCGAGACCACTTCTTTTGAGTCCATATCAATGTTGCGAATTATAATAAGTATATGGATCGCTATATTTGAAGATCGGACGATTTGATGGTCAAAATGGCCTCAAAAGGCATGAAATTATCATCCCAGAGCACAGTCTCAGATAGCGATGAAATTTATACCATCAAAACCGTAAAAATGAGGTGATAAACACAAGCGAGTTTCATGGCGGTCAAACACACCGTTTGGTCGTATGAGCTTAAAATGCATACAGTTTTACATGAGGAATTAAACAAAAAATAAAATATTATTTAATTCGAAAACCTTATCCAAACCCTCCATTTTTGATTGGCGACTACTATTCATCTCCATCTCCTCCAGAAACATGGCCACCTATTTTATATTGATTTAAAATTAATCCCCAGATATCTAGGCCACATAAAATCATGAAATTTGTTTCATTGGATTCGTATGATCGAGAGCTTTGAACCCACATACGATTTGTAGCCTCGGACGTGGATTTAGGAATGGCTAGTTGTAATGGCAAACTAGGATTAGCATCAATCGACGATTGGAGGCGAGATAGCCCATGGCGCTAGTGGCATTGGGTTTTTCTCAATGAACGGCATCTCCCTATATCCTCGATTGCGGGTCTGATCCCCTAAGGTGTAAGGTGACATTTGAAGCAACATGATAAACCTAAGCGATGCATTTTGATAGGCTTGAGGGGAGTTCAACGGCGAAGACAATATTGGATTTCATTGAGCGAGACTATGTATCACTATGAATGTGCACACGGTAGTGATGGGTTTTTATTGGATATGCACGCTACAGGGAAAGATTAGGTAGGGGAAGATAATTAGTGAGGTAATTTGTATTTAATTATTATTTAGGTTAATTTAATTATTTAAATAATCGTAAAACTTATATACGCTATATTTTTTGCATACGAGGTCCATTTTGGACGCCGTTTCATGCATTATGCTCATGATGGAGAGCCCTTCAGTTTAGCACTGGTTTGGATAGCTTTGGATGAGGTGAGTGATATTGTCTCTTACTATCATGTGATTGTCTAGTATTAGATTGACGCTCGGTAATGATTTTTGATTTTAAAATGTGATTTTCCTATACTTATATGTCTACTAGATTTTTATAAAAGAAAATAAAATTATTTTGAAATGATTTATAAAGAATATCAATATTTTCCTTCGGCATGCCATAGTTAGGAAATTGTTAGATTTAAGCTACCGTTGGTATGATTTCCCAAATTGGTTGGCATAGCTGAATTATACATATTGTACATATACTATTATGTACATTTAAGCTATTGTTGGCACGATTTTTTGTATTGGTTGGTATGGAAAGATTACTGTATTATATATATACATTATTATAGACATTTATATGCTCGTTGGATGCATGTCTGTTAGTTTGATTGTTAGGTTGAAAATGTCGATTTATTAGCAATCCAATGTTAGGGAATATTTCATGCGTTAGGGTTTCGTCCCCTTGATCGAAAATAAAAATGGAATAAGTTGTAAGAGAATGTTGGAATGCATGACGATGGATCTGAGGATGGAGGAAGGTGGATTATGACGACCTTTGGACTTTAGGATAGATGCCGGACGTATTCAGTTGGTTAGTACTTATCCATTTTTGGCAAAGTATGGTGCAGAGTGGGTGGTATTGACCACTGTGAAGTAGTCGGTACCCATCACTATTTATGATGGTTGATTTGGTCGACCTTTGACATGGACGGTGTGGAGGCTTCGAGGAGCGAGATATGGTGGTTCGTGCGACCGACTTTGTGTCTTGATGGTATTGCTCTTCGACGAGTGCTTACGATGATCGCGACAATTCAACCTTTCGATATGATGGTCTAGTTCTTCAAATGAGTAGCTCGGTAGATATGGAGTTAGGTTCCGAGGTTGAAGGCTTGGTGTCGATTGACTGACGTCATGATGAGTTTCACATGGGTGGGTTCTTCGAGGGTGATCCATGGATAGAATGTAGAATGGTTCTATTGTGGAAGTGGATGAAGGTAAGGAAGAGCTTGGAGATGCATGCTAAGGGATCTTTGATACTTGGTGTGTTTTATTTTGCACTCAAAGCAGGGGTATTTGTGGGTGCTCCCATACGTATGTTGATTTGGTGCTCAATTGAAAACACCTAGAGTCGACTTTACCGAGCTGTATAAGACTTCATGAGTCTAGGAAGCAGAATGTTCTTTTGAACGTAGTTGACTATTGAGGTGCAAGATGGGATGATATTTGCGAAAAGATGTTCGATGACTTGGTGTTAGGTGACACCGTGAGGTAGCAGTTGACCTCTAGATGACTTCAGGGACGAACAATGAACTTATGGTGTTCCCTTATAGCTTCGATTACCATAGACCATTTTACTTGGGATTACTTCGTAGTTCACTTCGAAGAAATTTATCTCAATTTTTGGAAAGTCGATGTTGTTTAGGGAGTTTGCTGATTTGAAGTAGGGCGATATGTCCGTGTTGGAGTAGGTGACCGAATTCGATGTTATATCGAATTTCGGCCTATCTCTTATTGATATTCCATATGGAAAGAATGGAGAATTTATCATTGGGTTGAGTGATCATCTTGGGGAGTGACGAAAGCTTCGATAAGTTAGTCGAAAAGGCTTTGTGATGTAAAACCATGTACCCAGTGTTAGAGGATTGTCCCGAATTAGTTAAGTAGGGACAAACTGTGAAAGCATATGCGTTGAATGTCATTTCCACTTTGTTGATTACTCCATCAATAAAGACAAGGGAAAGGGCATCACCACCTAGGTTATGCTTTCCATTTATGGAATTTCCATACATGTTTTATTAGACGTCGAGGTTTCATATTCCCTTATATCTAGTAACTTGTTGATAAATTGGGATTAAGACCCAAAATTATTAGCCAACCTTTAGATTATGACGATCTTTGTTGAGGGCTCGGTCGGATTATACAAGTGTAACATCATATATTTTATCATCAAAAATTAATATTATGCATGACTGCAGCATCCGTACCGCTTAGTGGGCCTCAAAATAGGGGAGTGTTGCAACATAGGTTGTCTATACTTAGCTTACGACATAGT
Organism: Allium fistulosum; assembly: GCA_030737815.1. Taxonomy (NCBI): domain Eukaryota; kingdom Viridiplantae; phylum Streptophyta; class Magnoliopsida; order Asparagales; family Amaryllidaceae; genus Allium; species Allium fistulosum. Next base: position 519,945,942 of record CM060906.1, on the reverse strand, counting down.
TTGTCTATACTTGGGCTATATAGGGTTTGTTGTGACCTAACCTTATCGAGTCATGGATGTTTGTTTATGATTGATTGTTTTAGGTTTAATTGGGTTGGTAATATGGTCTGGAGATCGACTGGCTGAGGAGGTACGGAACAGTAGTGGGTTTTGAGAAGCTATTGGTGATAGCCGAGGCTGTGGAGGGGCGGACGGTGGTGATTGGCTACCTGCCAAAGGATAGGGTTATGGTTAGTTTTCTATATTCACTTGAGACCCCATAGGGTGGATTGCTATATGTACCTGTAGCTAGAGAGTGTCTGGACATATTCAATGTGGTGACCGTATTTCCACCATTTAGAGATTGAGTTCTGTATCGATCTGGTTAGACGTACTTGACCAATAGTTATGCCTTTAAAGCTTATGATCTCCAAGGAGCAGATGAGACTAAAGGTGCGAGCGGTCAGCCTATTGATGCTAGTGTTCATCCACAAGGGGCATATTTGAGTGGGGGTGCACTTAAACTGTTCACCATGGGGGCAAATGGCGCTTTAGAGATGCTTGTTGGCTATCATGAGCTGTATGGGAGAATGAACAAGTTTCTACTTCCGTTTGCTGATGGCTTGTTTGATCAGCTCTGTAGCATGAGATGCTCTCTTAGTTGGACTTTGCGATGAGGTTTTACCAACTGAGAGTATTTTAGGAGAGTGACAATTATAGTATTTCATAAGCTACCTTGATTTGGCTAGTTGGTTATGCCGTTCAAGCTAGCCATTGTATTGGCTTCCCTTATAGATCTAGACCGTATTTTGAGAGATGACTTGAGTAGGTTCATGTTAGTGCTTGTTGATGATACTTTCGTCTACCCATGCATGAAAGAGGAACACATGACACGATTGATGAGATTTTAGCAGTATCACTTCTTGAGGAGGGAAGTGAGATGCTTGGGTCACGTTGTTTTAGAGTAGGACATCGTTGTAGATCATGTGGTCACGACAGTCCGAAATTTGAATAGTCCGAAGATAGAAGCATCGTTGACTTATTTGATGAGAGAGTATCAGATTTTTATTTGAGACACGAGATGAAGACACGCATTTGTGAGTCTGACCGAGAGGGTGACAAGTGCGTCGATGTTACTCATTTTGAGCGGAAATGAGGAGATGATTGAACATACATGCCCATGGTGCTTAACTGGGTGCGGTATTAGTACTGAAAGGTAAGGCTGTCACACATTAGTCGACTAAAGCCCCAGGAGAGGAAATATCTGACTCTTGATTCATAGTTGAATGTGATAGAGTTTGCTTTGGAGATTTGGGGGTAGTATATATTAGGAGAGGATTTCGAGTTGTTCAGTGATTCCACATCATTGTAGTACCTCTTCTATGAGAAGGATATTGATCTTTATCACTAGCGATCGTTAGAGTTCTTAGCCTCCTATGACTTTGACATTTCCTATACATCTGTATGGGAAATGTAGTTGGTGATGTTTCGAGTGGAAGACATACCAATTTGGGAGCGATATTCCTAGAGTGTGCATTGCTTGAGCTTATCACTGGTTTTGACATCAGAACTCGATGGGCTATGGCCAAAGATGATGGCTAGTTTGACCATCAAACCTACTTTAATTTAGCGGATTAGTACTGACCAGAGGCATTATGCTAGGCTAGTGAAGGTCGTGGCTAAATTGGAAGAGTGAGTAGTATCTGTAGAGGTGATGTAGTGCGAACCCGATTAAGATTTCTTTTTCTCGAGTAGTGAGAACATATACTTATAGACTACATCGATGGATTGCCAATGACTGAAGATAACATGATAGCATTTGAGTCACAGTCGATTAGTGGAAGAATAATGCTAGATTTGTATTCCTTAAGTCCAGTAGAACGACATCCGTGTTTAATAAGTTGGATATGGGATAGACAATGTGATTCAATTGTAAGTGGTCATGACCCATTGTTCGATAGTGGGGTTTAGGAGAACTTACAAGAGGCGTTTGGATATTTGGCACCAAATTGATTTTATGATATTGAGACTAAACCATGGACTTCGAGACCTCGTAGACTTATTTATACCAATAGATGAAATATGAATTAGGTTAGAAGGAGGGTAGTGGAATAATATAGATTTAGTATAGTGAAAGTGAAGACGATATGATGTGGGAGACCGAGAAGAGCATGATGACCGCTTATTCAGAGCTCTTCGAGAGACGTGGTTTCATTTTTATCGTCGGCTTTCATATTTGATATCACATTCGATTTTTTATACTAGATAATTTAATATTTGGCATGCTAGGATAGGCTGGATGTTACATTTTGATGATAGATCTTATGTATGCATGTTTGATTGTATTATTAGCACTTGAGATGATAATCTATGTTTATGTGGTTGTTAGGCATGTGGGATAGTTATGGTTTGATATAACATGCTTATTTAAGATGATTGCTATATATGATCTGGTATACTATGAGATATGAGATGTATAATGTTTATGTTGTATCGGGGTTTTTCCTATAGCCGCGCAAAGAAGGTGCCGCTGAAATTTTCCATAACAAAAGCCAAAATTGGGATTCAGAAGTTACTGATCGTTACGTGTGTCGGTAATATATGAGATTTAGTTGACTTGCCTTTCGATCAGTGAGTTGACACTTTGTTTACGTTGTCCGTTTATTTGGAAATAAGTGCTTAACTTAGACATTTTTTTAGCCACACTGATTTTGGATTGGATAGTGATTGTACTTAGAGATGAGGATGATGGCTCTAGTTGATTCCAAGTCTATTCCCTTTGTTGTGATCGCTTTCAATGATCGTTGTTGTGAATAGATAAGTGACGATTTCCCTTGTATCGTTGCTTATATAAGGGCATCGGGTTATTTTGTCTTATCCTTAGGATTCAAGGACAAAATCCTTTTAAGGAGAAGAGAATGTAACAACCAGTATTTTTAACGATTGGATAATTGAATAATTTATTTAAATATAGAGTTGTTAATTAATTGACAATCCAAAAAATGCGTTTTTCGCATACGATTGAATCAGGACTCGAGACCACTTCCTTTGAGTTCATATCGATGTTGCAAATTAAATAAGAATATTGATTGCTATATTTGGAGGTCAGACGATCCGATGGTCAAAATATTCTCGAAAAGCGTGAAATTATCATCCCGAAGCGCAGTCTCAAATATCGATGAAATTTATACTATCGAAACGATAAAAATGAGGTGATGCACATAGACGAGTTTTGTGGCGTGGCGATCGGACGTACTGTTTGATCGTACGAGCTCAAAACACATACCATCTTAATTGAGAAATAAAACAAAAGAGAGTAAAATATTATTTAAATTAAAACCCTTATCCAAACCTCCATTTTTGATTTGCTGAGTACTGTCCATCTCCATCTCCTTCAAAAACCACGGCCGCCTATTTTCTTTTGATTCAAAAGTTAATACTCAGAGATCTAGGTCAACTAAAATCATGAAATTAGTTTCTTTGGATTCGTATGATCGAGATATTTGTATCCATATCTAATTTGTAGCCTGGGACGTGGATTTGAGAATGGTCAGTTGTAATGGCGAACTTGGGTAGCATCAATCGTCAATTGGAGGCGAGATAGGCCACGATGCTGGTGGCATTAGGTTTCTCTCGATGAACGGTATCTTCCCATATTTTCGATTGTGGGTCTGATCCCCTAAGGCATGATGCAAATTTGGAGCAGCGGTCGAAAACCCAAGCGACATGTATTGATAGGCTTAGGGCAGTTCGTGGTTTTAGCATCTGCGAGTCAAGCTTCAGATGAGGAGTTCAATGGTGAAGACGGTATTCAATTTCACTGAGCGAGGATCTGTATCACTATGAATTTGCACATGGCAGTGATGGGTCCGGTTGGATATGCACGCTACAGGGAAAAATTAGGTGAGAAGGAAGATAATTAGTAAGGTAATTAGTATTAATTATTATTTAGGTTAATTTAGTTATTTAAATAATCGTGAAATTTATATACGTTATATCCAAGGTTTTAAATCTCGCTCATCTCGGCCGAGATCTCGTTTTCAAGCCTGGGCGATTCGAAACAGGCTATTTCGTTTGAATCTCGTCTGACCCAAATCTCGGACGATATTTCGGTATCTCGTTCGATATCTCGAACGAGATTTAATAGCGAGATATCGGCCGAGTTGTTGAATTTTGCAAAATTCAACTCTTCTTCCGTATTAAGCTGGCTCATCCTTTACCTTAATTTAAGCCTTCTTAATTGTACTTTTTTTAACCCTTATTTCTTGTATAAATCTCATTTAATATTCGTCTCTTATTTTACGGCAGTGACGAATGTAAGAAGATGATAAAATCTACATCGATTATGGTAAGTATTTCACTTTATGGTTTTCATTTAGGTTTCTGATCCAAATTAATTTACATCCGATTTCAATGTTCTTTTTTCGACACTTTCTTGATTTTTTTTCCTAACCCTATTTTTTTGTGGCTATAACTTTTAAGCTTCACTTATTTAACTTTATGTTCCAAATGGATTCCCAATTTGATTTCATTTAGTCTTTGCTGCTATAATTTTTTTCCTCAAGGCTTATTTTTAAGTAATAAAGGAATTCTATTTCATCTATTAATTTCATCCGATGATTACATGTTCATTCGTACATCATTTTTTTGCTTTTCTTATAATATTACTAAATGTTTGAAAATTGTTTGTACTATATATGCTATTTTCTACGTTTGTTTGAAATTTCTATGTTATTAGTTGCTTAATGAGATTTTGTTTGCTAATAATTAAATACTATAATAAAACTAGAATATTTTAATTCTACTTGTAGACATTTGTATTTCAAGTTATAAAATTAAGATTTCCCTTGCAGCACTATAAATCATAAAAGGTAGAAATGAGACATTATATTGTGTAGAAAAGTTAAGTGAATGATCAAACAAAGTAAATGTGCATATATTATGGCTTGTTTCTTGTCTACTTTATCTCATATGACATTATATTGAACATTATTCATGAAATCTAGTTATTTGTTTATTTTACATGATACAAGTGATATTTTTCCATACTAAATTACTAATGATAAGCATGTGATATATTCAAGGTAAGTGCATAGTGTTTTCCTTAAGGTAGTGAATAGTATTATAAATTTAGGTGTATGAAAATTAATTTTCGACATGACATATACTCCGAGATAACTCCGAAATGAATTTTAGAAACCGAGATGTAAATCCGAGATGGACGACCGAGATGCACTCATCTCGTTCGAGATCTCACCCGATACGAGATGAGCTCTCTAAATTCTTCGAGACGAGACGTGACCGAAATCCGAGATTTAAAACCTTGGTTATATCTTTTGCCATATAAGGTCTGTTTTGGATGTCGTTTCTTGCACTGCGCTCATGATGGAGAGCCCTTCGGTTTAGCGTAGGTTTGGACAGATTTCTATGAGGTGAGCGATATTGTCTATCATTATACTATGATTGGTTGTATAGTATTAGATTGACGCTCGAGAATGACTTTTGATTTTAAAATATGATTTTCCTATACTATATGTATACTAGATTTTTATAAATGAAAATAAAATTATTTTGAAATGATTTATAAAGAATATCACATATTTTCCATCGACGTGCGATAGTTAGGAAGTTATTAGATTTAAGCTATTATTGGTATGATTTCCTACATTAGTTGGCATAGTTGGATTATACATATTATACGTATACTATTATGTACATTTGAGCTATTATTGGCATGATTTCTCACATTGTTTGGTATGGATGGATTACATATATTATATGTATACCATTAAAGACATTTATATTCTCGTTGGATGCATGTATGTTAGTTTAGCTTTAGGTTGAAAACTGGTGATCAATGGTGAAAATAACTTTGTCACCCCTTGATCAGAAACCCAAACAAACGGAATAAATTGTAAGAGAATGCTAGAATGCATGGTAACGGAGTTGAGGATGGAAGATATGAATTTGGACGAGTTCGAACTTTAGGATGGATGTCGGATATTTTCAGTTGGTTAGTACTTATCCATTTTTGGCTAAGTACAGGACTAGAGTGGTTAGTATTGATCACTGTGGAGTGGTCGGTGCCCATCACTATTTATGATGGTTGATTTGGTCGACCTTTGACATGGAGGGTGAGGAGGCTTCAATGAGCATGATATGGCTGTTCGTGCGACCGACTCTGTGTCTTGATGATATTTCTCTTCGACAAGTGCTTCTGGTGATCGCATCGATTCGACGTTTTCGACATGATGGTCTAGTTCTTCGGATGAGTAGCTTGGTTAATATGGAGTTATGTTCCTAGGTTGAAGGTTTGGTGTCATTGACTGATGTCGTGATGAGTTCCACATGGGCGGGTTCTTTAAGGCGATCCGTGGATAGAATGTAGAACGGTTCTACTGTGGGAATGGTGAAGCCAAGGAAGAGCTTGGAGATGCATGTTAACGAATCTTTGATACTCTGAGTGTTTTCTTTCGCACTCAAAATAAAGGTATTTGTGGGGATGCCCATAGATTGGTTGATTTAGTACTTCGGATCAGAAGAATGGATCCTTATACCCTGGACTGGAAAAATGGGTCTAGCACCAGCTTTAGGCTAAGCAAAGCACAATTAAAAATTGGGATTTTTATTCATTAATCCTTAGCAAAATAACGGTCATATGAGTTATGATAGATCTAGAGCACAATGAGTGAGAGTTAGTATTGTTTGATAGATTCTATGTTTGTTATAGTTTCACTAGTCTCATGTCACTCTAGGAATGTCACACGAGTTAGGTATTGGTCATAGGGATACCTAGATGTTTGTACCAAAATTGGGAACAACACTCTTCAGAAGTTTTTGAAGAGATAAAATGAAGAAATTAAATGGAAAAAGTGGAATTATCTAACAAAAACTCCAGATCTCATATATGAAAAATAATTAACATGCAAGGAGACACAAGAATTTAGAGTGGTTCGGCGTATTGCCTACGTTCACTATGAAGTAGTTTGCTTTATTGATCTTTCTTTGATGTTTACAATTGATTTCAGCAAATTACAGCGAATAACAATGATTTGCAGCAGTGAAATTCGTTGGTAGCAGCAGCAATGGAGTTCAGATATGGGTCCGGCGGAGTCTGGGCGTTGGAGATCTCAAAGAGGAAGAAGAAGAACCCCTTTTCTGTTGGCTTTGGGGGTCTATTTATAGGTGTAGGAGGCTGGTATTTCGCTCAGATCTCGGGAGACCCTCTCTGGCACATGACCAGGCCCGCGCGCCCAAGCCCGTGAAGTTCCGGTCCGATCCGTGATCGATACGAACATATTTCGTATCGATCAAGATTTCATCCAATGGAGTCAAAATTTGGCGTGGACATTCTTTAGTATGCGCGTAGCGTTCTGTGAAAATTTCATAGCATTTGGACTTGTAGATTAGGAGATATGATCGATACGAAATGGGATTCTCGGTTGGCTGTTTCGTTCGACTCGCTCTGTTCGACTCGCTTTCGTTCGACTCGGTGACGTGGCGCTTGAATCTATGGAGCACTTTGCCTTTGATGTTGTTTTGAGTGAGTCGAAGTGTGCACTGATTGAGCGAGTCGAAGTGTGCATTGATTGAGCGAGTCGAAGTGTGCATTGATTGAGCGAGTCGAAGTGGAGCGTCCTGAGGGACTCGAACAAAGGCTTCGTGATGGACACAAAGTGGTCGTTATTCGATCGATTCGAACAGTGGCTTTGCCAATGGAGTCGAACTCGATGGAGTCGAACAGTGGTTCGAGCGGAGCGAGTTGAAGAAGGCTTTTTTGAGGGATGCGAGCTGAGCGAGTCGAAGCAGGCTTCCCAGATGGATTCGAACGGAGCGAGTCGAAGTGGGCATTTCTGAGGGACGCGAACTGAGCGAGTCAAAGAAGGCTGTTTCTAATCAACTTTGCATCGGTTGTAACTTGAGCATACAAACTCGGATTGACTTGAGATTTGGAACGTTGACCTTCATAGCTTAGCTTGTCATGTTATATTAATTTAAGCTCGATCCGGACTCTGACAAAATTCGTCGATATCCATAGTGAGCCTGTGTATAACCGATCTCTGGGATGGATCGTCATTGGTTTACTAATCAATTCCTTGGTGTCACGGCCTTGCCAAAAGGCGGGATAAAATTTGCCCCCCAAAGTATGTCTTGTGGAAACATGATGTGCTTTGAGATGTTGCAATCGTTAGTCTGGATAACTATCGCTTTTTCGATGAAAGCTGTAATCTTTGACTGATTTTTCTCGATAATGTAAACTATTGACTATCAACTGCTATACCCTGTACTGTTGAAACTGATTGCTGTATACTAGTGATTAGCCATCTATTGTTGTAATTGTTATTAAATGAGTTTCTGATTCCTATAAATCTGGAATATTGAATATTAGTCCGACATATATGCATATATGTTAACGTGACTCTCATTGACGTTTGTACGTTCACGAGTCGTTGTCAGTTTATCTTATACTGAATTCTGTATCGATCCTCTCCTGAACTGACGTGAAATTCGTTGTAACAACGCTCGATGGTTGTTTTTGAATGTTCCTTCGTAACGATCCTCTCCTGAATCGATGTGAAGGGTTGAAACATTGAAGACGATTTTTATTTAATTTAGGGATGCGAATTGAATATTTCGAATTGATGGGGTTGGCCTCTGGAAGCCGTGATTCGATGGGTTTGAACTGATTGTTCGTATCGATGAACGCAGGGTTCGATGGATACGAAACGCTTGTTCGACTCGATGATGGATTCGAACTGCTTGTTCGACTCGGTCTTGGATTCGAACTGCTTGTTCGACTCGGTCTTGGATTCGAACTGCTTGTTCGACTCGGTCTTGGATTCGAACTGCTTGTTCGACTCGGTCTTGTTGTGACACTTCATAGCTAGTTGAACTCACTGGGAGGCTAATCGTTTCTTACCTTTGTGTTAGAGTTCATATAAATACTCTATACTTAGCCATTTTTCCACTTTTCACTTTCCGTTTTCCTGCCTCGCTTTCGTATCGCTCTGAGACTCGAGAAAACAAAGAAGAAAACATTCTTGCCTTCGAACCGATTCATACCTTCAATTACTCGAACTAACTGACAGATTTAGGTAATCCACTAAGCGAATCCATGCGTAAACGATGAGACTCGGTTTTTAACACCAAATCAACCAGAGTCGTGATCGATCGAAAATTCTTTGGCCTCAGCTTCGCGTCGATCTAGAGTAGGGGTTTCGAGATAATGAGGCGGAGGCTTTCGTATCGATCGATGGTGGAGCTTTGCATCGAATCGAATGCTTTGAATACGTAGATTGGTACAAAGGGGTTGTGTCTGATGGATTCGAAATGATGGCCTTCGACCGAGTCGAAGTGGATGGCATTGGATCGAGTCGAAGCGGCAGCCTTGGATCGATTCGAAGCGTGTGGCTTTGGATTGAGTCGAAGCTGCAGCCTTGGATCGAGTCGAAGCATGTGGCTTTGGATCGAGTCGAAGTTGCAGCCTTGGATCGAGTCGAAGCGTGTGGCTTTGGATCGAGTCGAAGCTGTAGCCTTGGATCAAGTCGAAGCGTGTGACTTTGGATCGAGTCGAAGCTGCAGCCTTGGATCGAGTCGAAGCGGAGGCTCTGAAGCGAGTCGAACTGTGCAGCCCTGGGACCGATACGAACGTGTCCCTGAGCGATCGATTCGAACTCGAACCTTAGCAAGCGATCCGAACTTGAACCTGAGTGATCGACTCGAACTTGAATATTTGAGCGACTGATTCGAACTTGTACTTTTGATGATTGACAAAGAACTTAATTTCAACGATACCGAAAACTCTAGTGTATTTGAACACCTAACTCCGACGAGCTTCAGACTTGCATAACTGGACTTAATCGTTTCACCGCATATCTGATTGCCTATCGAAGCTCGTCGATGAAACCGGAACTTACCAAAATGATAACACACTTTAACTTGGACTGATAGCTGATAACTGGATGGCACGGTTATGACGGTCAGCGATGACGGTCCTTCCGACTGAATTACGAAGTCTTGTCGTTTTCATGTTTTCTTCAATCCTGTAGATCCTCTCAAGTGATATACAATGCTGCACTGCACATCACACTCACACACTTTACACTGGGGGATGCACGAGCATTATTGTCTGTTTAACAATGATTTTTCATAAGCTAGCTATTCATGGAACCCTTAAGTTCACAACAGCAGGAACTCCCGAGTTCTATTCCTCTAACCCTCGAAATACCGGTTATTGAAGCCGAAGTTATAGAGCCAGCTCCGGACGAGCGTTTAGGTGCCCGGTTCATTTGTAGTCCACAAGATTCTGTGCCGTCCGGTATCTCTAAAGACATGCTAGGACGGATTTGTTTAGGGCACGGTTTGTCGCTCGATGACGTGCTACTTCCTTGGCCAAATGACAGGCCTCATGATCCCCCGGAGGGGTTTACTGCCTTTAACTGTCATGCCTGTACGGCGGGGATGCTTCCTCCCTTCAATCAATATATAAGGGAGACATTATCATTCCTTGGAATAGCTCCATCTCAGCTGCACCCTAACGGGTATGCTTTGTTGAATAGCACCTTCATCCTGTTTATGGAGATCCTCTTTCGACCATCGAAGCCGATCGAGATCAGATATTTATTTAACGTCAAGAGTTGTGGAGACAGCCCTTCTTTCACCTTTTTGGAAGCGGTCAGGAACTGCCACATTGTATTGGGCTCCTGGGGGAGGCTAAGTTATTATAAAACTGAATGGTTCTACGTTCGGTGCCCCCCTGGATTTGCTAGGCGATGGTTGGATAGACGTAAGTGTTGTCATTTTTCTCTTGAATCATCGAGATATTATTAACTAACTTCAAAACTGACATACTTCCCCTCTTTTATAGCCGCAATCTTTCGACCTGACGGTGCATACTTCCGAGAGCTAGTTCGGATCCTTCAAGCGTTTCCGGGCGAAGAGAGGCATATCGACTTGGTTCTGTCTGATAGAAATTTTAAGACCGTCGGGCTGATAGAACAGAGGCAGAGTATACGGTTGGAAGGGACACTTAGAGTGGTTCTGAAGAAACGGGTGAAGCGCAAAGCGCCCGCAGTCGTGATAACCGAAGAAGTTAATCCGGAGAGAACGCCTACCGATACCGAGTTCCCAGCTGGGCCTTCTTCCGATATTCAGGATTCCAGAGGAAAGAGAAAAGGCAAGGCTGTTGCTCACAAACGTTCTAAGTCCGAGAGATTTAAATCCGTGGTTGTGTCCTTGCCCATTCCGGGGATTAGAATTTCTGAGGCTCCTCCCTCGCAAGTAGAGAATCCCTTTGCAGGGCTTGCTGATATTCCGATTCCGGATTTTGTGTCGTCTCCACACGACGCCGGGATGGAGGAGCTTGATAGTGCTCTTGAACTAAGTGGGTCGCTTGCTATGAGTGCGGCCGACATTTCCGGTTGATCGGGGGGTGCACATGCATACACTTCACTACGCTACATGATTCACAACTGTAAATCATCCAACTTAGGAAATTACTAACTCTTCCTTCGTCTCTCATTTTCAGGTACTATGTCTGGAAAAGGATCGATGCTCGGGAATCTTCGCTCGGCCCGAAAGGCTTCTTCCTATTATGAGTCCCGTAGGAGAGACTCGAATAGAGATCGTGATTGCGAGTACTCTAACCAAGATAGGTATGGGCATGACAGGGACAGGGAATATGGACATCGATCTAGATCACACTCCTCCTCCTAGACTTCCGTCTCCACCCCCTGCTTTTGTTCCACACCCACTGGAGCCTCCTCGTCACAGGCCGTCTTCTCATACTTCTAGATCTGAGACTCATCTTAGAGAGTCGAGACCACGGCCTCCATAGTTACAGAGCAGGTCCCAGCTGAACCCACAGGAGAAGGGGCCCTTAAACTGGCTCAGATGAGGAAGGAGTTTCCGAACATCTGCTTCGATGGCTATGTCTTCCCACCACACTTAAAAAGAATTCCATCAGGGATGGAAAACACGGTGCACGATTACGTTCATGACATATACACCCAGTACCGAGAGTGGGCAAAGGCCGCACAGAAAGCTTCTAAGGTGGCCTTAGAGCGAGCCAAAGCGCTTGAGAAACTGGAGACCGAACTCGCTCAAAGGGACCGTATCATACAAGTGCTTACTGCTGAGGCCGAGTCTTCTCGGAAATCGTAGATTAAGGCCACCAAAAAAGCTGACGAAGCGAAGGCGGCAATGAAGAGGTTAGGGCAGACACATGTTGCCCTGGTGGAGGAGATGGGCCACCGGAACACTACAGTCACCGCCGAGCGGGATGCGGCGGTCAAGGAAATCAACAAACTCAAGGCCAAATTCGCCGACATGGCCAAGGAAAAAGATGATGCGAACAACGCAACCCAGGAGGCGTGCAAATAAGCTGTTCTACTCAGGGGTGAACGGGATGCGGCCGTGGCTAAAGTCCACAAGGTGGAGACTGAGCTCGAGGAGAGAGTGAAGTTGGCCGAGTCCAGGCTAGAGGCTGACATCGAAGACCTTCTCGTTGTTTACAACGCTAACGTGCTGAGGCACAGGGGTCTAGCCTGGCTCGATGATTTTTCGACGTATCTCTACAATGCTTGGGACCGACTGATTGAGGAAGAGAAGGAGGCGCATCAGGGCGACTCTGTGGATGAATTTAAACTCGAGAATCGCATTCTGACTGAAGATGAAAAGAAGATTCTTCACGAGTCAATGATTCTGCATGAGAAGGAAAGACTTGGCGCCCAGCACTTTGAAGTGGGAGAGGGTTCTGGAGTTGACCACCATGAAGCAAGTCTTGAAGTTCCAACGTCAACCCAGCCTGAATCCTCATCTGCGGTTGATCCCCAAGCCGTTCCTGCTTACAATCCAGATCAGCCGCAGATGTCTCCGGCTGCAGCGCAAGTCACTGCTGCCGCTCTGCCGCCTACGAGTCAAACTGAGGAAGGTATTCTGAACATTCCACATATCTTTCTTAAGTCAAAATCTTCGATCGAGTTAAGTTCTAATAGTTCTCTTATTCTTTGTCCAGTGATTGATGCTGCATCGGCCATGCCTCCTGCTACTCAAGAATCATATCAAACGCAGGAGGCTATCGTGACCGAAGCTATCACCGTGAGTACAGCTGCCCCGCTTGACGATATGCAGGGGAGTACGATTATGTTTGATGAGCAGCTGATGGATGAACTCTTTCGTCGTCACGGCGATCCTCTTGCCGACTTGTCATCTGTCATGAGTGGAACTGATCCTGCTACAAGTTCTTCAATGCCGACTGCTGATGCCCCCAGCGGGGCTCAAGCAGTAGCTGAAGAGGAGATGTTCGCTCAAATTGACGCTGAAATGGGAGCAGCGGCTCATGGTGGCAGTTTTGGAGGTAGGATGGCAGCACCGGGACCTGCTCTGCTTAGTATGATATCTCCCGGTGGTACTGTTTTCATCACCAGCGTTCCCATTCCACCTTCTGTACTTGATCCCATTCCTCCGACTCCACCCGCAGGGAGCATTCCTATCCACTCGAGTTCGGAGGAGGAGTTGATATAATGCCCTCGCCTGAAGACCAGCCACCGAAAAGCAAAGGCTCAAAGAGGAAGATTAGCAGTGGCTCCAGCGGGTCTACACCGAGAAGGAAGCCAAGGAAGAAGAAAGATTAAACGTGCTTCCCTGGTTTACTTTGACTTGCATTTTGTTAGTCGTGTATAGATGTGGGTTCAGCCCCTGCTAGTAGGAATTTATGGAAACTTGTACACGAACTTCTTTTATAAATAATAGAAACGAAACTTCTATTTTTTGACTTATTTTCTATCATTGTGTATTTGCCTAAGTGTTTCAATATCTGAAATGCACTTGTGAAGTTTCAGCTTCCGAATAAAGTCTATTTTTGTTCGTCAAGTTTGGGTACTGTGGACATGGTTTGCGACCAGGAAGCGAGCTAGATTTTCTACGTCGCATCGCTTCAGTCAATGGTCGATGCTTAAGTCCTGCCCCCCAGTCTTGGGGGTGAGTAGTTGAACATCAATCAGTGGTTGCTTCTTGCTTGCGTCACGCTGAGTCTAGGGCCACAGAACGGATGCCTGAGTCAAGTGGAGACTGAGCGGCTCTTCCACGTTTTTCTAATTGTCCATGATCATATCTGCACTTCAGGGATTCCCATTCGTTTATCGGCGGTTGGTCACGCCGGCTTAAGTTTTAATCATATGTCCGCAATCTGGGGACTTGGAATTAGCATTTGTACTCCGACTCGCGCTCTGGGAGTTTGGAGTTGATATTTATACTTCGATTCACGCTTCGGGAACTTGAAGTTGGGGTTTACGCTCTGTTTCGCACTCTAGAAATCCGGAGTCGATGTTTATACTCCGACTTGCACTCTGGGAGTTAGGAGTTGTCGTTTATACTCCAATTCATGCTCTGGGAATTCGGAGTTGATGTTTATACTCCGGTTCGCACTCTGGGAACTCGAAGTTGATGTTTATACTCCAAATCGCGCTCTGGGAATTCGGAGTTGATGTTTATACTCCAACTCACACTCTGGGAGTTCGGAGTTGATGTTTATACTCAAATTCACGCTCTGGGAATTTAGAGTTGATGTTTATACTCCGACTCACACTCTGCGAGTTCGGAGTTGATGTTTATACTCCGCTTCGTGCTCTGGGAACTCGGAGTTGATGTTTATACTTCAGCTCACACTCTAGGAACTCGGAGTTGATGTTTATACTCCGGTTCGCACTCTGGGAACTCGAAGTTGATGTTTATACTCTGGTTCGCACTCTGGGAACTCGGAGTCGATGTTTATACTCTGGTTCGCACACTGGGAACTCGTACTTGATGTTTATACTCCAATTCGCACTCTGGAAACTCAGAGTTGATGTTTATACTCCGGTTTGCACTCTAGGAACTCGGAGTTGATGTTTATACTCCGGTTCGCACTTTGGGAACACAGAGTTGATGTTTATACTCCGGTTCGCACTCTGGGAACTCGGAGTTGATGTTTATACTCCGGTTCGCACTCTGGGAACTCGGAGTTAATGTTTATACTCCGGTTCGCACTCTAGGAACTCGGAGTTGAATGAAGGATTGTCGTGTATCAATCCTTTCTTGACTTTGATGTGATGGCTGGTCCCCGAGCTCGGGTTTCACTTAGCGAGTGATTGGTTGCATCGCAGTCACTCCCTATTTGAATAAATTCCACCGTATGGTGGAATTTAGCTCTCCGTGCATAGTGATGATCATATGAAGTATTTCAAGTAAATCACAGCTCTGGCTCGAAGAGATTGCATTTTATTGCTGAAATATGAAAATATGGAAAAGTCAGTTGCCTTATTAAAAATTCTAATTTCGAAATGCAGAAACAAATTGCAAAATAGAAAGTAAACTAAATGGATAAGGATAGTCTGTCATGTGTAATAGCAGCGAAGGCTCTCGCTATTCCAGGCTCTTGCCAGAGTAAGACCGTCGACGGTCGATAATTTGAATGTGCCATCTCCGAGCCTTCGTTCAATAACATACGGTCCTTCCCATTTCGGTTTCATATGCAAAAGAACCGGATAGATTCTTTTGAGTACGAGATCGCCTAGTTCAAAGGTTCGCGGGCGGACCATGGCGTTGTACAATCGGGCGACTCGACTTCGATGCGCAGCTGCCCTCAAATCAGCTTCTTCGTGCTTCTCATCTAATAGATCGAGAGATTCAGCAAGTAATATAGCATTTGTCTTTGGATCATAGTATGTCACACGATGAGAAGGTACTTCTAGCTCAACTAAAATAACAGCTTCTGAACCGTAAGAAAGAGAGAATGGAGTGTGACCGGTTGCAGTCTTGTGGGTTGTTCGGTAAGCCCATAAAGCCATAGGAAGTTCATCAACCCACTTGCCACCGACCTTTTCCAGTCGTTTTTTCAGAATGGATTTTATAACTTTATTAACGGCTTCGACCTATCCGTTTTCCTGAGGGTGTGCAACTACAGAGAATTTATTTTGGATGTGAAATCGTTTGCAGAAATCTTTGAATTCAGCATTGTCGAATTGGGTTCCGTTGTCCGTAATAATGGTGTGTGGGAGACCGAATCGATAGATGATGTTACGAACCACAAATTTGATTACTTTCTCCGTTGTAATGGTAGTGAGAGCTTCGGCTTCAGCCCACTTTGTAAAGTAATCAACTGCGACGTTGGCGTACTTCGCACCACCTTTTGCCAGAGGTAGGGCACCGATGATGTCGATGCCCCACATTGCGAACGGCCATGGGCTGACCATTTGCGTTATCTCGGTAGGAGGAGCTCTAGGAATTCAGGCATATTTCTGGTACCTATCACATTTCTTTGCATAGTCCGACACATCGCGATTCACGGTCGGCCAGTAATATCCGTAGCGAAGTATTTTCTTGGCAAGTGCTTGCCCCCCGGTGTGATCGCCACATTCCCCCTCGTGCACATCGTGCAATACTTGTTTAATTTCATCGTGAGCGATACACCGGAGTAGAGGGACTGAGTACCCCCTTCTGTACATGAGTCCATTCTGGATGGTGAATCGTGAGGCCTTCTGAAGGACTTGTCTCTTTTCACTCCTGCGTTGCGGCAGGGATCCGTGCTCAATGTAATTTCTGAGTGGGGTCATCCATGAATCCTTTTCGGGAACGGTTTCGCAGACCCAGTTTATTTCTGTCCAGTCGATGCTTGGGGAAGATAGCGTTTCTACGAGAATGAGTCCCATTTGCTGAGCTTCACCTGTGCTGGCTAGCTTTGCCAATGAATCGGCCTTTTCGTTGCGCTCCCGAGGTATACAATAGATGGCGTAATAATCGAACTGGTTCAGTACTTCCTGAACTCGAGCTAAGTAAGCAGCCAGCCTTCGATCTCTTGCTTGATACTCTCCCCATACTTGACACACAACTAATTGTGAGTCACAATAAATTTCCACTGTGGTAATTCTCAAATCTCTAGCAAGTTTCAAGCTAGCTAAGAAGGCTTCGTATTCAGCTTCATTATTAGTCGCATGAAAATTGAACTTCACAGCATAGCATATGGATCGGCCTTCGAGAGTTTCAAGTACAACACCAGCACCCGAACACCGATCATTAGATGCACCGACGGTATAAAGCTTCCAGACGTATTCGGGGGATTTACTGGTTTCGGGCAAGTCCTCTGGAATGGTTAATTCAGCTATAAAATCGACTAGGACTTGTCCTTGAATGGCTTGTCTTGGAGTGTAAGTAATGTCAAATTGGCTCAGCTCGATATTCCACTTGAGTAACCTACCAGACGTATCAGGCCACAAAAGGACCTGTCGTAACGGCTGGTCGATGTAAACAATAATGGGATGTGCCTGGAAATACGGTCGGAGCTTCCTTGATGCAATAACCAGGCAATAAGCCAACTTTTCTGGCTTCGGATAATTCCTTTCGGCCCAAGTCAATCGCTTGCTGATGTAGTATACCGGCTTCTGTATCTTGTCTTCTTCTCGAATTAATGCAGCACCGATAGCGTCTTCTGATATTGCCAAATATATGAACAACTTCTCGTGATCAATAGGCTTCGATAGGATAGGTGGTGTGGATAGATGTTGAACTAGTGCTTGGAAAGCGCCCTCACACTCCGTGGTCCATTCAAAGTTTTGTTTCCCTTTTCGGATCAGATCGAAGAAGGGAATGCATTTGTCAGTGGACTTTGAAATGAACCTGCTCAATGTCGCTACCTTTCCATTGAGACTCTGGACCTGTTTTATGGTTTTCGGAGTTTCAAGATTTCTGATTGCCCAAATCTTTTCAGGGTTAGCCTCGATTCCTCGAGCGTTAACGATGAATCCAAGGAATTTGCCGAATGCAACTCCAAAATGACATTTCAGTGGATTTAGCTTCATTTTGTATTCTCGAAGTATATTGAACATAGTTTCCAGGTCTTTAACATGGTCGGTGGAGAGTCGCGACTTCACGAGCATATAGTCTACATATACTTCCATTGTTTTCCTGATTTGATTGGCAAACATCCGATTGACCAATCGTTGATAAGTAGCCCCGGCATTCTTGAGTCCGAATGTCATAACTTTGTAACAGTAAAGTCCTAGATTGGTTACGAAGCTGGTATGTTCTTGATCGGGTAAATACATCGGTATCTGATTGTAGCCAGAATACGCATCCATGAAGGATAAGAGTTCATGCCCAGCTATCGAATCTACTAGCTGATCAATTCTGGGAAGTGGGAAACTGTCTTTGGGGCATGCTTTATTTAGATCGGAATAATCGACACATGTTCTCCACTTTCCGTTTGGCTTTCGGACGAGCACGGGATTTGACACCCATTCAGGATATAGAGCATCCCGAACGAACCCATTCGCTTTAAGCTTTTCTACTTCTTCTTTAAGGGCGGCAGATCTCTCTGGATCCATACCACGCCTTTTCTGTTTGACCGGGACATGCCACGGGTCAATGTTCAGGGTGTGGCTTGCGATGTCCGGCGAGATCCCACACATGTCAGAATGCATCCAAGCGAATACGTCAAGATTTGCCCATAGAAATTCAACCAATTCCTCTTGAGTTTGTTGGCTTAGCTGAGATCCAATCTTTATCATTTTCGAGTCATCGTCATTGTCAACCGGGACATCAATCGTCAGTTCGGCCGGGGATGCTTGAGTTTCTTTAGATTCTCCTTCGTCTTTAGTTTCTCTTAGGTCAAGATCCTTGAGGAATTGGCCGGGGTGTCCGGGCCTGGGCCCGGGCGTTAATTGTCAATTATCGGCAAAACAGACGTAGAGAGATTCCTCTACGCCCTTTCCTTTCTCCTTTCGCTGCGCCTCCCGCAGCTCAGCAACATAACAGGCCCTGGCAGTAGCCTGATCTCCCTGAATGATTCCTATTCCATGATTAGTGGGAAATTTTAAAGTCAAACACCACGGGGCGATGGCTGCCCTGAATTCAGTGAGGGCCGGTCGGCCCAAGAAAGCATTGTAAGCGGAGTCTATGTCCAAAACAATGAACTGCAACATCTGTACTCTCCGACGTTCTCCAACTCCCAACTCTACTGGCAGTTCCACTATTCTAGTGGGTATAGTAGCACTTCCGTTGAAACCATGGACTCGAGATTGACAAGGCTTCAAGTCCGTGGCTTCCATTTTCATTTGATCATAAGATCGCTTGAACAAAATATTCACAGAGCTTCCACTGTCAACTAAGATCCTCTTCATCCAAGCGGGACCTACTTGTGCTGAGATGACCAGTGGATCGATAGTGGGGGCTTCGACTTTATCAGCGTCTCTGTTCCTGAACACGATGTCATCTGTCATCATCTTCTGTTGCTTGGCCGGAGCTCCTTCATCAAAATTACTGCAACACTCGAAGTCCGCATGCCTGATAGAGCTGGCATACGACTCCATTTCCTTCCAGCTTCGATCTGCTGGGTGAGGACCACCACTTATTGTATTGGTAACCAGCCTCCCTCTTGTACGAGCAGGTTCCTCCTGTCTTTCCTGATTCGGTGCACGATTCTGATTTGATGGGCCCGCACCACCAGACTGCGGCGCCCGCACATACTGATCCAACTTCTGTTCACATTTCAGTTTTTCGATGAGGTCTTGTAAATGACGACACTCATTGGTGTTGTGGCCATAACTCTCATGGAATCTACAAAAACTTTCCTGTTTGGATTTTTCTTTTAGTTGGTGGTTTCGGGGCAGGTTTCTTGTACTGCATGGTATTGCAGGTCTGCAAATACACATTTTCCAATGACGTGTTCAACGGAGTGTAATTATCATACATGGAAGCTCTACGCCGTGGACCACGAGTCTGATCGTGATTTTTGTTTTGATTTCCATTGTCCCTCTGCTGATTCTGTTTGTTTTGTACGTTCAACTGAACTTTTCCAAAACTATATCCGGATTGTTTAACAGCGATGTCACTTTGGATTCCTTCGATGTTGGGCCCTGCGTCATTCTGCTTCCTAGAATGTTTCGCATCCTCCCTTCTTAGGAATTGGGCTGCCTTGGAATAGAAACGGTCCAATGACGCAGGTGGTTTTCCGCTAACCAATTTCTGAACTCGGAATCAACATCAATCCCCTTAGTCAATGCCATCAGGATAGAGTTATCATTGGGATTGCTTATTTTTGCACACACAGCATGGAATCACTCCAAGTAACGTCTAAGTGTTTCTCCGGGAGCTTGTGTAACACTAGACAGAGTGTTGACATCTTTAGGCCTCGCTACGTGCATACGGAATTGTTCAACAAACTTGGTGGCCATCTGATCAAAACTAGAAATGGATCGCGGTGGCAAACGAGTAAACCACATGGTTGCAATGCAACCCAGGGAAATGGGGAAACTACGGCATTTTACTGCATCATCGGCTCTTGTAGCATTCATCAGCCATTCGTACTTCAGGATGTGTTGATTGGGATCAAAACTCCCTTCGTAAACCGGCAAAGTTGGCATCCTGAAGCACCGAGGTGGTTCAGCATACAATATGTCATTGGTGAAAGGGGTATGACTCCGGGAGATTCCCCAGTCGTCATTAGAGAGACACTGACTTTCACGGATCATTTGGCGGATCATCGTTGGTATATCTGGCATTCGGATACTTGGAGCATGTTGTGCCAAGGTGTGGTCGGGTTCCACAGTGCGAGTCTAGACCGGACGCGGTCGACGGTCCGTGCCTCGCCTCCTTGGTTCAACATCCTCAGGGACATAAGGCTCAGGAGTCTGCTCTCGTTGGTTACGTTGAGGATCAGCTTGGTTTCTAGCATCACCTCCCCGTCCGGTAGTGATGGTAGTAGCAATGTTGCTAGTGACAGGGTAAGGAGCAGCACCTCCTCGAGATGAAGGTTCTGTATGGAGACTAGCGGATGGTCCAACTCTAGGTTGCCCAAGATTCGAAGCAGGTTGGTGTCCTGTGGCTTGGGTGTAGCTTACACCTAGCCGTGGACGTATGGATCTGGTTTGGCCATCGGAGGAGGCTGAACTTTCTGTGGAAGAATAGGAACCTTGGTCTCTTCTGGATCTTCTTCGCCTTTGGTGATTTAGCTGGTTGGTCAACTCTGCGTTGGCGCGCAGTTGTTCAGTTAGCTGTTGTCGACTCTGGGTCAATTCTTGGAACAGCGTCTGGAACTCTTGTCTGGTAACCGGACCTGTTGGATCTGAAGGTCCGGCAGCATCTTGGTTTGATGGAGGCAATTGCACGGGATTCTGCCTGTCCCATCCTCCTTGATCAGCAGCTGTAGAGGTAGTCCGTGTACTTACCATGGTGAGGTGATGAAAGTCCTTTCCTAGATCTGATGCAAATCTGAATAGAATGGAAGGGCTTCAAAGTTCTAGATCTGGATCTTCTTCTTGGATTTATGCAATCCGATATAGATAGGAGATCCAAAGAGCAGGAGAAAAATCGGGTTTTTCTCAGTGAAAGCACCAAAGTGTTTGTACCAAAATTGGGCACAACACTCTTCGGAAGTTTTTGAAGAGATAAAATGAAGAAACTAAATGGAAAAAGAGGAATTATCTAACAAAAACTCCAGATCTCAGATATGAAAAATAATTAACATGCAAGGAGACACAAGAATTTAGAGTGGTTTGGCGTATTGCCTACGTCCACTATGAAGTAGTTTGCTTTATTGACCTTTCTTTGATGTTTACAATTGATTTCAGCAAATTACAGCGAATAACAATGATTTGCAGCAGTGAAATTCATTGGTAGCAGCAACAATGGAGCTGGGTCCGGCTGAGTCTGGGCGTTGGAGATCTCAAAGAGGAAGAAGAAGAACCCCTTTTATGTTGGCTTTGGGGGTCTATTTATAGGTGTAGGAGGCTGGTATTTCGCTCAGATCTTGGGAGACCCTCTCTGGCACGTGACCAGGCCCGCGCGCCCAAGCCCGTGAAGTTCCGGTCCGATCCGTAATCGATACGAACAGATTTCCTATCGATCAAGATTTCATCCAATGGAGTCAAAATTTGGCATGGACATTCTTTAGCATGCACGTAGTCTTCTCTGAAAATTTCATAGCATTTGGACTTGTAGATTAGGAGATATGATCGATACAAAATGGGATTCTCGGTTGGCTGTTTCGTTCGACTCGCTCTGTTCGACTCGCTTTCGTTCGACTTGGTGACGTGGTGCTGGAATCTTTGGAGCACTCTGCCTTTGATGCTGTTTTGAGAGAGTTGAAGTGTGCACTGATTGAGCGAGTCGAAGTGTGCATTGATTGAGCGAGTCGAAGTGTGCATTGATTGAGCGAGTCGAAGTGGAGCATCCTGAGGAATTCGAACAATGGCTCCGTGATGGACACGTAGTGGTCATTGTTCGATCGATTCGAACAGTGGCTTTGCCAACGGAGTCGAACTCGATGGAGTCGAATAGTGGTTCGAGCGGAGCGAGTCGAAGAAGGATTTTCTGAGGGATGCGAGCTGAGCGAGTCGAAGCAGGCTTCCCAGATGGATTCGAACGGAGCGAGTCGAAGTGGGCATTTCCGAGGGACGCGAACTGAACGAGTCGAAGAAGGCTGTTTCTAATCAACTTTGCATCGGTTGTAACTTGAGCATACGAACTTGGATTGACTTGAGATTTGGAACGTTGACCTTCATAGCTTAGCTTGTCATGTTATATTAATTTAAGCTCGATTCGGACTTGGACAAAATTCGTCGATATCCATAGTGAGCCTGTGTATAACCGATCTTTGGGATGGATCGTCATTGGTTTACTAGTCAATTCCTTGGTGTCACGACCTTGCCAAAAGGCGGGATAACACAAGACACGCTGACTATTATTTAGTATGGAGTAGGTATTGTGGATGGAGATACCTAGACACCTCGACAGTTTACTAAGTATAGAGTGCCTTTATTATATTTATAGAGTTGCATATTATCGATGTTATGTGCTAACTCTTTAGCTACAGGGACAGATCAGGTATATTAGTATACCTCTATTCCATATACTATATTGACTTTTATAGTATTTTGAGATTATTTATCGCTTACACCAAACTATTGTCTTACTTGAAGTTTTATGCTTTGCTTCTTATTATCTCGGGTGCTTTTAAATGAGTAGACTAGACAGCAGGTAACAGCGCTTGGAGCTGTGTAGATGGATTAGTAGGAGATGATGCTTTCTCATACTTAAATTTCTGAGCTTATTATTGTTTATTCTATTGTATGACACCGTGGAGCCTTGACTAGTTATTATTAGAGACAGTTTATCATTTGAGTTTATTTATCACTTGTATAAACTCTATTATATGATGTATGACGTTTTGTATCTAACCTTTGATATTTGGATCACTTAGTTATTTCTGTCTCGACTATTTTATATCCGAGTTTGCTATTATATTTTATTAGATTTGATGTGAGATATACGAAAGTCTATGTGATTATGTGATGTTTTATTCCTTCCTCTTTTCTTCTATTCTCCTCTTATTTTCTATTCCTCATCTTTATTTCTATTTCTTTCCTTGACAACCATTTTGCATCATAGGTGTAGGACAATCATCATAGAATATCAAACAACAATGAGATACTAAACCTTTAAGAGATAATGAGCCTCTTTGATAGAAGAAGTTGTTGAGTATTTAACAAGCAAAAGATGGTTTTGAGTATTGACAATGAATTAGGGTATCGAGTTTGTAAATTGATGAAGTTGTCGAGTCGATAAGTGGTTATAGGTATCGAGCTACATACGGCCAGGAAGAATTAAGGATATCGAACTTGTACAAATCAAAAGTTATCAAGCCTTTACAACATTAGCTGTTGTAAAGCATTTACAAACAAGCCAAAGTTATCGAGTTTCTACAAGAATGATAATCTTAGCAAGGGGTTTTGAGCTTTTATAGGAAGCCAGGGATGCCAAACCATATCCTGTATCTACCATCATGAATGTTATTGAGTATCTACCATCTTGAAGGTCATCGAATATATGTCAGGTTAAGTATCTACCAAAGTATTAACATATATGATGGATGTCAAATATCTATTATTTACGCAAATGATGTCGATCCTTAATGGATGTCGAAGTTTCATCAAAGATGGCGATATCAGAACCGTTGGATTCGAATCTGTGCCATGTGTTAATCATCCCGCATGGGTGCACTGCTATAAATAGACCATTATCAACATCCAAGAAGAGGTGAATTCTTTCTTTCCAATTTCTCAAGTTTTTAAGCTGTAAACCCTAAATTGATTTGGGGATTTTAGAGCCGATTATAATTTGTGAAACTTTTACACATAAGGACTTGGACAATAAACTTTTTGCATAGCATACTTCTTTCGAATGACTACATTTGACTATTATTAAACTATGGAAAGCATTTGACTATCTTTTGGACTTGAGTGTGAATAACAAAAATGCACTTGATTTCACTTAGACTCAAACTGTACTTGCATATTATCCCAAGCTTGCATAAGGTTACTTAATCCCCTTTCCAAATCAGTCTTAGCCTACCCTGCATATTTGGTTAGTAAAGAAATTTGTTAACATTTTGATGCTAGAAGGAGGGATCGGACCTCTAATTCCCCTATATCCCTATAGAAGACTTTAGGGACTTCCAAATTAATACATATCTCTATAGAGGACTTTAAAAACTCTCTTTATCCAACATATTCCTATTGCGGACTTTCCATATCCTGCATAACCTATCAAATCGCATAATGACTACATCCGAACAAGGATCCTCCAAGCTAAAGGAACTATCTTTGAAAAGAAATGACATAGGATTTTGATAAGTTTCCCCAAAAGTGGAGAGGAGTAATCGATCGCTCTCCCACATCAGTCGGAACTCAAGAATTTTTAAAGAGAAAACTTTTGGATAGAACCGAAGAGCCTACCTAATGTTACAAGAAAGCCAAACAGGGATCAGAGACACAACCCCTAAGGAATTTTCGATCTGCAAGAGCCCGTTCCCCTTACCACTTCCTATGATAACATTTATCTTCTAACCGAAGATAGGTTGGACTATTGGCCTTCAAAAAAGAAGCAACAAAGAAATGAAAGAAATTTCAAGGGCACTTATTTCCAATATCACTGTACTAATGGACACGAAACAAATAATTGTCGAACCCTTAAAGGGATGATTGAAAATTTCCTAGGAAAGGAGAACTTCGAGAATTTGTTAACAAGATTTGAGCAAAAGATCAAATATATCTACAAAGATAAGGTGCTTAATAGAGGGAAATATTGCATGGAAAGGATTTATAAAATAAAGGAAAAGCCTTTGCTCCCGCTGCAAGAACCTGGTCAAAAAACTTCCTAATGGGGGTCAAAGTAAGCCTCTAAGCCCGTCTATAAGGCCTAGCCAGAGCACTGCAAGCCTTCGGTCCGCCTACGTTGCCTGGCCGGAGCACCTCCTAGAGGGAGGTCAGAGTAAGCATTTTTCCCCCTCTAAGATGGCCTGGCCAAAGCACTACAAGCCTTTGGTCCCACCTATGTGGCTTGGCTGAAGTGTGTCCTACAGGTAGGATGGAGTAAGCCATTGGTTCCGCCTAAGATGGTCTAGCCAAAGCATCGACCAACCTTCGGTTCCGCTTATAAGGCTTAATTGGAATTCCTCGTAGAGGGAGGACGGGTAGGACTTTGGTTCTGTCTAGGATGACTAACCAAATGCGCTGACCATCCAAAATCATTACCTAAAAGGTAATAAAAGGCTCAATTAATGCCTAAATCATTACCTATAAGGTGATAAGAAGCGAAAGAGATTTAATGCCTAAATCATTACCTAGAAAGTAATAAAGGGCAAGAGAGATCAATCAAGCAATTGTAATTTTGTCCCGAGAATGGACCAAAGTAATTATCTAAGAGAAAGTGAAATTAACACTACGCCATAAATGGCCTACTGCAACACAAAAAAAATGTTGGCTCAGGCCCGAAAAATGTTGCCATAGGTCTATGGCAACACTTTTAGGGTGATGCAATTTTTGCCGTTGCCTTAGACCTCAAAGGCAATATTTTGACTATCTAAGGCAACATAAGTAATATTGTTGCAATAGAACCCTATTTGGGTCTATGGCAACACCCATAGGTATCTGTAGCAACATTCCAAAATGTTGCTATAGATATTAACTTTTTGAATTTGTGGGGCCCACAATGTAGAGCATATTTGATTTTTTTAATAAAAATAAATTTTTATTTAATAAAATGCTATTGCATAGAATTTGATATTTAAATAGTAATTTATTTAAATAAATATTTTATTTCAACATTTGAAATAGTACAAATTCCTGACTCCACTATTTTACAATTCAATGATATATAACACTGATATTCACATATACAGATATTCCTCACTACATCACTCAGTTCACTCATTACATATGCAGTTTCAATTTATACAGACACTGACACTAACAAATATATGACGAGCCGAAGGCGAGCCGAGAAGTGGGTCCGGGCACAGCGCCGGCGGGGGTCCGGGGCACCACAGTCCCGCCGGGGCACCGCCCGATTCATCCGATTTCGGAAGATCGAGCCTTCTTTGAAACGACGTAAAATGATGCACAAATGAACACCTCCTGCGAATTTTAACACCTCCTCGATGATTGACTTTTGCAACTCTTTCATGCCTTCTTCTGAATCATCCGACCTTTTTCCAGCCATCATTCTTAGCAAATTGTTTAGTGAAAACTGAAATAACCTTGCTTTTAGCTCTGCCTTGGTAAAAGACCTGAAACCATGATAAATAAAAATTGACATTTCATCGAACATGTTGCGTGTTAATAAGTAATACATTACCCTTCATCGAACATGTTGCCTAATCACCTAATCACAATCGCTGGCATAACCACCCATTCCTTCCTTCCACAAAACAATAACAGCAACCTACCATTCCACCACCAACTTCCTTTCACCAATCCAAACTGCCTTAACCCAAACTCCTCCCTGCTACATTTCAAGCAACAACAACCTTCTATCGATTTCATGCCAACAAGCCTCTACAACAAACATCAAAACCCCTCTGCACATTCATTACTCCATTCAACCACTGCATACTTCATTATCGAAACCCCTACCAGCAAACTGCATTTTCTTCCAAACTACCATCTCACAACCAAAACATCCCAAACGCACAACAACAAACAAAGCTCTAACCTATCACTTCATATACTTCAACCTCCATCACACCTTCATATCCAACTTCTACAAACTGCGACAACCAGATTCACCATCCAGCTACAATCAGCCACAAACTCATGCCCCTATCACCTAACGAACTCGAACCATTTCTGCACATAGCACAACAAATCCCTTCCTCTACAATCTGTCACAACCAATTCGCATCTCCTCACTAACCCTATGCCTTCACCATCACAACAACCACCTACCTGCCTTCTCCGACAACCCGAACTACCCCTACATCCTAACTTCCTCACCAATCAAACTGAAAACCAACCTGTTAAAAACTCCTCCAAATCGCGAACCCACCAGCGCCTCCCATATCAAATTCACCAACCGCAATTTCAGCAACCCATCGACCAGAACTACCTTAAATCACCATTGGCCTCACCTCCATCGCTTGAAATTTCAATCGCAATCACCCACTGCCGTAACCCAGTCCAATCATGACCTAACTCCAACAACAATCGCCGATTCACAAGCCGAACAGACATTTCCAGATCTCGGCAACAAAGCAAACGGCGCTCGACACGTAGGCAAACAGCAGCGAAATTGGAGGTGAGAACGAAATGGGAACGAAGCTTGTCTGAGATCACTACCAAACTTTGAAAAAAGGACGAGATTTTGTTTTTGGAAGAAAAAAAAAGAAACGAAAATATGATTTGGAAATTAGGGATTTGGAAATTGAGGGTGAGAACGAAAATGATATGAAAAGTAAAGCGGGAAAACGAAAATTTGGAGCAAATTGTAGCGGTGATCCAGTTTAACAATCGGATTAAATGTAGACCGTTGGATCGTATTCACGCGGATTGCTAATTTTATTAATTTTTTAATCTGAATAGATCTATAGCAACACTATATAAAAATGTTGCATCGTGTTACACTTTTTTAGCTAGAGCAACACATTTTTATGGCTAAGGTAACACCATAAATACAACGTTGCAGTAGGACCAAAATTTTATATCTATCGCAACATTTTAGCTGGCAACACCTTGCAAAAATGTTGCAGAAGGTCATCTATGGCGTAGTGTAAACACGACCAATCTAGCTCCAAGCTAAAATTAAAGCAGCCTTCAGAGGGAAGCTAAAAAAACCATCTATTACCTAGAACCAAGGATCTCAACGTCAAATATGGATATCTAAGAAATTTTGAATCTCTTTGTCAGGAATATTCTGTTGAATAATGGAAATCTCTATTATTGATCAAATTTCCAGTCTCATATTAGTTGAAATCTGAATCTGGTCTTCTTATCAATTGAATTTATGATCTTCCTATCGAGCGGATTTCAGGTCTTCTATTAAACTGACAAGTGCCATTCCATGCTTATAAATCTTATAGGACAAAGAATCATCAAATAGGCATCGAAGAAACCCAAAAAGAGAGATGGAAATTTAAGCAACAAGGGTCCATTTATGAAATCATTTAACTAAGAAAGACGAGGAGACAAACTAATCTGATTCGTCCAAAATTCTGCTGACTCGATTACTATTCCAAAACATAAATTTTGAAACCAAGTTTTCAAAGTTTTAGAGATCGATAAGAAAAAATTTCAAAAATTTCTTTGGCTTTTACAAAACAAATTGATTGATTTGAGAAAGAAGTAATTTCCCAAAATTATGAAAAACATAATTTTTTACCTTGTCTTTTTCCACAAGAAAACGAGAAAGTCTCATCAACGAAGATGGCAAACAAGTACTATAACACCCGACAAGCCACTCTCAAATCAAACCCTATCTAAAAGCATTCTTCAAAGAAGCAAAAAGAAAATAAACCTGTCAAAGACCATAAATCTACATAATCAAAGTTACCAATCTCCAACAAGCTCAATGAGTTCAAATGCAATACCAGAACAAGAGAGAAATGCAAGGTTTATTCAAACTATTAACTATTTAGGCACAAAGTTATTTATTAAATTTACATACAAAAATTACAAATATCAAGAAAAATCATCCTAATCTTCCTAAGGAGGAGGTTGAGGGAGCGGATAGTGTTGGTATACTTTTTCTTTCCCTTTCCCCTCAACCTCGAGAAGACATGGATGATTTTCACATGAGGTAGGGGTATCTATAAGTACGAAAGGAGAGCCTCCAGTATTCTTGAGATGGTCAGAACACCCGTATAAATGGAAATTTTGATAATGTCTATATCCTGCCTCTGGTGCTCGGTGCAACCTTTAGTTCGTTTCTGGACCTAAGAAAGAATAGTCGATCTTTAAGCCAAAGGCAACTATTATTTTGTGCAAATAATTTACGAGCGAGTCTAATCAAGAATTTTCAAATGACATCAGCTTGGTTATTTTCAGTCGAGGTTTGAGGTCTTGCACTTTTTCCTTCAAAGCTTCGATGGTCAAAGATGGTTCAGTGATATGACAGGTCGCCACATCCAGTAATTCTTTAAGTTTCTACTCCTCCTTTCGGATGAGATTTATATCATCAATAGAATCAATTTGAATTATACTCCCGACACCACCGGGAAACATAAATCAGGAAATTTAAACCTGGAGGTGGGTTTTCCAAAGAGGAAAATTTATATCTAACGGCCGAGGATAGAGATCAAGTTATCCTTTTAGGGGTAGGAGTGGGAAGATTTGATTTGCATCCACTTGTGATAAGTTCTAGAGATTGAAATGATATCTGGTTTTTCAGCAGATCAACTTCAAGATTCTCAATTCTCCGATATGAACGAGCAAGTTTTGCATCAATTTAGATTCCTTGCTCTTGCAGTTTGGATCGACCTATTGCCCCAAAATTCTTTCTTAATTCTTTAATATCTTTGTCATTTTCTTTGATTTTCTCTTCTAACCTCGTGGACATTTCGTTTACATTTCTTAATATGGATCTTAATTTTTAGTGCTTATTATTGTTTGTACCAAAATTGGGCACAACACTCTTCGGAAGTCTTTGAAGAGATAAAGTGAAGAAATTAAATGTAAAAAGAGGATTTATCTAACAAAAACTCCAAATTTCAGAAATGAGAATAATTAAAATGCAGGGAGACACAAGAATTTAGAGTGGTTCGGCGTATTGCCTACGTCCACTATGAAGTAGTTTGTTTTATTGATCTTCCTTTGATGTTTACAATTGATTTCAGCTAATTACAGTGAATAACAATGATTTGCAGCAATGGAATTCGTTGGTAGCAGCTGCAATGGAGTTTTGGATCTGGATCTGGTAGAGTCCAGGCGTCGGAGATCTTAAAGAAGAAGAAGAACCCCCTTTTTGTTGGCTTTGGGGGTCTATTTATAGGTGTAGGAGGCTGATATTTCGCTCAGATCTCGGGAGACCCTCTCTGGAACGTGACCAGGCCCGTAAACCCAAGCCCGTGAAGTTTCGGTCCGATTTGTGATTGACACGAGCAGATTTCGACTTGCTCGAGATTTTATCCAATGGAGTCGAAATTTGGCGTGGACATTCTTTAGCATGCACGTAGTCTTCTGTGAAAATTTCATAGCATTTGGACTTGTAGATTGGGAGATATGGTCGATACGAAATGGAGTTCTCGGCAGGCTGTTTCCTTCGACTCGCTTCCCGTTTCGACTCGCTTCCGTTCGAATCGATGGCATGGCATTCAATTCTCACTATGTCCTGGACGTTGCTTCAAGAGAGTCGAAGCAAGCATTTGGTCAAGCGAGTCGAAGCAGGTGTTGGTCGAGCGAGTCAAAGCAATCATTGTTTCGAGCGAGTCGAAGCTAGTACCGGTCGAGCGAGTCGAAGCTATCACTGGGAGATCGAGTCGAAATGGGGAGCAAGTTGAAGTGTGTGCTTTCGATGCTTTCGAATTGGAGTGAGTTGAAGTGAGCAGCTTTGAGGGATGTGGAGCGAGTCGAAGTTGGCTTCTCCTGGGTGTTGCGAAGCGAGTCGAAGGAGCGAGTCGAATAGTGACTGATTTTCGTCCAATTTTGCGTCCTTCATAACTTGAGCATACGAACTCGGATTGTCTTGAGATCTTGAACGTTGGCTCCCATGGCTTAGCTTGTTATGTCCTACCAATTTTGGCTCGATCCGGACTCGGACAAAATTCATCGATATCCGCAGTAAGCCCATATATAACTGATTTCTGGGACGGGCCGTCACTGGTTACTAGTCAATTCCTTGGTGTTACGGCCTTGCCAAAAGGCGGGATAACATTTGCCCCCCAAAGTACGTCTTGTGAAAACATGATGTGCTTTGAAGTGCTGCAGTCCTTATTCTGAATAGTTATCGCCTTCTCGATGAAAGTTGTAATCTCTGACTGTTCTTCTTGATAATGTAAAATGTTGACTGTCGACTGTTGTGTCCTGTATTATTGCAACTGATTGCTGTATGCTAGTGGTTACCCGTTTGCCATTGTAGTCGTTACCGGATGAATTTTTGATTCTTAAAAATCTAGAATGTTGAATATCAGCCCATCATTCATGCATATACGTTAACCTGACTCCCTCTGACGTTTGTACGTTCTCGAGTCATCGTCAGTTTATTGTCTTTGAATTCCGTACCGATCCTATCTTGAACCGATGTGAAATCCATTGTAACAATGCTCGACGGTTGTTTTTGAATGTCCCTCCGTAACGATATAATATACATTGATGTCCCTAATGTATAAAGTTAAAATCATAAACTTATGGCATATAGAAATATAAAACATTGGTATCCCTAATTAATAATGTCGAAATCATGAAGCATATGGCTTATCGCCATTAATATAGCAAATAGAAGACTTACGGCATTCATGCCGTTAAAAAGATAATGAACCTCTATCCAAGATTCAAAAACAAAATTCTAATTTTATATATCAGAAGGCTAACTTCCAAAATAATAAGGTTGTCAACATTCTTAAAACATAGGTTATCTCACCTTTTTAAAACATACTTTTAGTTTGCATAAAACATGGCCTCACCGGCATTAAAATAGAGAGTTGCAGCATCAAATGCCGCATGGCATAGTTGCTAAAACCAATTAAACAAAGAATGCCGACATTGATATACCACGGCATCAATAGCTTGAGCTGAAATCAATTACTTACGGCATCATTATAAGTATGTCAAAATTATTATACTTCAACTATTATGCCACAAACATAGAAAAATTAGCAACATCATTACCTCAAAATTAATTGATACTGAAATTGATGACTTATGGTATTAATTTAAGGATGTCGAAAACTATCAACATTAATAACTCATGACATCAATATCACCACGAGATGCAGTATTCCCACATTAACAATGTTGGATGCATAACCTAATGCATCACATTACGGTATAAGTATCACATACATTGCTTCATGTCAATGCCGCTTATTCAAATTTCGCTTATAACTATAAAGTGATACCGCCTATTCATAATGCCAAACGTCATGGGGATGTTGCATATCAATGGCATTATCCTAATTATTATAAAACTATTTTATTTCTATTAAAAGCAATTTCCTTTTACAACTCTTATTCCTTGTCAAATTTTTATTGGTTTTAAAACAGACTGTACTAATTTCTTTTTAAAAAAATGTCGCAAGTTATCTTTATACTTTCAAACATATTAATCAACCTAATTAATTAATACC
This sequence comes from Allium fistulosum, assembly GCA_030737815.1. Lineage (NCBI taxonomy): Eukaryota > Viridiplantae > Streptophyta > Magnoliopsida > Asparagales > Amaryllidaceae > Allium > Allium fistulosum. Next base: position 519,913,376 of record CM060906.1, on the reverse strand, counting down.
CTCAATTAATATTAATTTAAATGCTTTTCTAGCATAATAAATTCATAATCACTTGGGAAAAATCCCCAAAATTCATCGAAAATACGATATAACATATTCTTTCATCTATAAATATTTCATAGCCAAAATAATTATTTAATTATTTTTAATAATTAAAACCCTAAAAAAATACTATTTCCTCCTTAAGAAATTCAGAAAATATTCGTTTTAACTTGGAAAATTATAAAATTAAAAACGCATCTCCAAAATAATGTTTTATACAACTTACCAGAAAATCAAATCAATTGAAGATCAAAAACATGGGCCTTACCCTTAAAACATACCATAATAATTTCATAAAAATTCCACAAATCACTATTCTATCCAAATAATGCCATAAATAAGCACAACATGACAATATCATCATAATCAATTCGTAAATTATCCATAAATGAAATTAAGCACAAGAAATAGTGATGGTTAAATATTATTCACCTTGAATTGGATGATGGAGTTTGGTTTTCCTATGCTTTTTCCCTTTTGAATCCCTTAATTTCCGCTTCTTTTTCCTTAGTAATGGCCAACCTTAATTGTTTTTTTTACGTAGTGTATTTCAAAAATGAGAACGGATGAGAGAGAGGAAGGGTCTAGGGTATGAACTAATATTCTGTTCCTAATTTTCTCTTCTCATTCATTCTTCTCTTTTATAAGTTTAAAGAAATCTTATCACTTTATTTATTATGGCATGACCTAATTAAATTATCAAATCTCATTCTCCTTATCCCTCTACATTATTCTATTTAACTTATCCAATTAAATTTCCTGAATAATGTTAAACTAAAACTAGGGGTGCTACAGCCCTATATATTTGGTAAGCAAAGAAATTTGTTAACATAAGACAATTTACTCATGGGAGCTATTCGCTTATGAATACTCAATGCAATTCTACACCTCAAAAGATCCAACTATTGATGCAAGTGTATCGGATAATATACAACAAAAATCAAGAGAATTATTAAGGGATTATATTAAAATGTCGAATGTTGAAGCAAACAGGGTGAAATGAGTGAGTGATCGAGAAAAGTTGATGGCAGTAAAGTCTAATTTGATTGAAAACACCCCATTTCGGACGGATTGATACATTCAAGATTGCAAAGCCTTGTAGTACTTTCATTTTTAAGTAGATAAATTCATACGAATGAATGAGATTTTTCGCAACAATAGGAATCAATGAGGAAGGGGAAGCTGTATGACCCAAACAAAAAGGAAAATGGGGTGAATTTGCTAAAACCAATTTTTTTGAACTAAACTAACCCATCTCCTACATATATATTATTACTAAAGATGAGCTTTAGTAACCTGCATCTTCTAAGTCAAGAACAAATATTGAACCAAATAAGTGGAGGATTATTGTGTGTTTCATAAAATTAATGGGCACATGACTGATCAATGTCGATTCTTGGCTAGAATTATCCAAAATATGATTAGGAGAGGAGTGCTTAAAGAGTATGTTAAAACTAGTTAGAAACCCTCTCAAAGTGAAAAGCTTCTAGTTAATAACACCAACGATTTGGAAAGTAAACTTCCTCAGGACATGTTGCAACCAATTAATCGGATTGATGTAATTCATGGAGGGCCACATATTGCAGGAAAGAGCAAAGAGGCAAAAAACCTGTATATAATAAAGTCCAAGGAGTTTCTATTCAATTAATGAGAAACCACCGTCAAAGACTTTCAAAAGTTCTGGCCAAGTGCTAAATTTGAATGACACTGAGATAGTTGGTAGGATTTAGCCGCTTACATAATGACCCGCTCGTGATAACTGCACGAATTATACTTTTGCTTTTACTGAAGATATTTGTTAACACTAATAATGTCGTATTATCATTTTTTTAGAGTACATTTGATTAAATGGGAATCTTAAAAGAACAGCTTGAGCCAAGTTTGGAACCAATTTTTGGCTTTAGCAATAAAGGCTCGATACCAATTGGTCAAATTAAACTATTTGGTCAAGTCGGAACACCGCATTATTCAAGGATGTTTAAAACTTTGTTTATGGTCAAGAACCATCTGTCTAACTATAATGCATTCTTCGAGCAACCAACACTAGATGAGATTAGCGCCATCATCTCTTCAAAACATTTGTTGATGAAATTCATTTCCAAGGCTGGGTGGGGAACTGTCCATGGAGAACAAATTAGTTCTTAAGAGATGTATTTTTCCACACTCGAGCAATATAATAAAGTGGGAGAATCTTGTTATGGACCTTTGTGAAATAAACCGAAAAAAAATAAAACTTATAAGCCAAATCAGTCCTTAAGAATTAATATCTAAGTCAAATAGGCAAAGCTTTCGACCAAAAATGCATCGAGTACTAAGCAAAAGAGTCAAATAAGAAGAAAGGAAAAGGAAATGCCTAGAGTTAACCAATTCGAGAGAAAAAATTCAGAAGAGATAATATCAATATAGATTCTAAAGATGGGAGAGAAAACACTCAATCTATGGAGGGCATAGAACAAGTAAGTTGAGATCACCAAGACTTAACTAAAATGCTGAAGGTGGGAAGTAAAATGGGTAAGGACATGAAGCAAAGACCGATCTCATTCCCATAACCAAACAATGACGTCTTCGCATGGGCCCATGCTGATATAGAAGGAATTAACCTAGCAATAATGTGTCATATGCTTAATACTAAACCAAAGTTCACCTCAATAAGGAAGAAGAAAATGCAGTTTGATAAATTCTGCACTATGACACTACATGAGAAAATATAAAAATTACTAGAAAATGGATTTATTAGAGAGGCATCTATGCGAAGTGCCTAGCAAATACTATTTTAGTCTAGAAGTCTAATGGAAAACGGAGGACATGTGTTGATTATATAAATTTGAATATGACATGTCGCGATGATTATTATCCCCTTCGAAGAATCGATTAGGTGGTTGATGCCATAAGTAGTCATAAATCGTTGTCCTTTATTATTGCATATTTAGGGTATCAAATTCGCATAATCAAGTCTGGTGAAGATCACACCGGTTTCATGACAGATTGGGGAATATATTGCTACAAGGTAATGCTATTTGGATTGAAGAATGGAGGTGTCACATACCTAAGATGAGTGAATTGAATGTTCCAAGATCAAATCGGGAAGAACATGGAAGTATATGTGGATGATACGCCGGTAAGGTCTAAAAAAGTGGATGACCATGTGGAGGACATAAACGAAATGTCTGGAATATTGAGGAAATATAATGTAATAACCTACCCTAGAACTTGCCTAATTTTCGACGCAGAAAAGGCCCATCAAAACTTAGATCCATTCTAAGAAAGGCTGTTGGTTGGAAAAAGAAATAACAATACATAGCCATAACTAATCTTTCAGAGCCCATAGCGGATGGAATAAAATATAATAGCAAAGTGTACCCATTTATTTCAAAACCATAAAATTTCATAATACAAAATACCATTAAATCGTATCATAAATTCCTTACACAATTGTCTAAATACACGGGTACACACAAAAGCAAGGAATAATGATAAATACAACCACAATCCAACCTTCTCTATCTCTAAGCATTATCGCTGCCATTACTCCATCCTTAAATGTGTTATAATGAGGAGGGAGTTAGAAAAACAAGTGTTTGGTCAGTAAAAAAACCTCGAGTCTTACCTTTTTAGTATGGGTAGTAAATTTCAAAATAAGAATATGTCTACGAACATAAAAACATTAAAACCATTTAATATTTCTTATAAAGAAAGGAGGTGGGTCCTCAACCAACCACTTAATACCTTCATTCCAGAAGAAGGTTTCCCAAATCCCACGTCATAAATAGCTAGCAATGCAAGAGATAGTATCCAAGCCACTTAATACCTTTTATTGGAAAATTAGCAGGCTTTGGTCATTTAATACCTTAATTAAGGTAGACCCGATAATTTAATAACTATTTCCTATGCGTGCTCCTCAATGGTACTATCTAGCTGGCATCATATGGAATCTCAAGTCACTTAATACCTCTTTGTTTGGAAAGGCGGACCCTCAAACAGTCACTTAATACCTTATCCAAAATGGACCCCTGTAAAATACCACCTAAAGTGTCCTCTGGGCTACTTACTACTTCATTTGGGGAAAAGAGGAGGGCCCTCAAACAACCACTTAATACCTCAAGACCTCGAAGCAGGCCCCTCGTACTATGGCCCATACTCATAATGATGTCTTACATTAGTCCAACTATTCATAGGAATTGGTAGCCAGATTAGCGAGACATATTTCTCCTACAGAGTTTGGGACTAACCTCGCTTCATTATAAATATTTATCATAAGGATATCTCGCATCAATGGCAAGTGTACATAACTGCTAGTAGCCTTAAAGTGAAAGGTAGACTTCCGTCATGTAACTCTATTGACCTTGCATTCCTAAGGCCTAGCCACAAATTAAATACACTCCATATATGTAATACTTATCACACCATTTCATGAATAAGCTCCTATAAGGAATCTTCCTTATTACGCCTTAGAATTATAGTTAGGCTATATAAGAGTTTCCTCTTATTTTCGCCTAACAATCGGTTACATTCCTAATGGGGAAAATAAATGAAAATAAATACCTAATTAACTACGTCATATACACAATAATTATATGTTAATTATGCAAATAGAGATAAATAAATACTCATACCTAATAATTCTAAACGCATAGATTTTACGACCTAAACTAGCGTTAAATGTCAGTTCCTTAACAAAATAATATTACAAGTCATTTTTCTTCAAATTCCTAAGATCTTAACATATAAAAATAAGAAATTATAATATCCAAAATAGAGAATAAATATTCATAACCAAAACTATAATAACAGAATTGCAAATAAAATAAAAACTCAATTTATTACACCAATTCAATAGAATATCCTAAATAATAGGAATGCAATCTAAACTCCATATTCTATTCAACTCCTCTTTTACAAAGAAATAGATAAAAGGAAATTTTTATGAAATAAATTGTGTAAACTACGGAAACCACTTATTTCATTGAATAATCACAAACTGAACCAAAAAAGTAGGAGAAGTGGAATATACTATGAAATTATCAAAAATTGCATAAACAAAACAAATTCCATCAAACTAATGTAAATAATTGAGAATCTCAACGTATAATTGACATTTTGAAATAAAAAGGAATTTTAGGGGATTTTATCTATCGTATATTCACAATCCCAAAATCCCTAAGGTATATTCAAATCCATAGAGATACACTAAACAATTACTGAAAAGAAATACTAAGATTTCTGTTCATAGAATAGCCTTAGCTTCGCCTTCCTTAGATTTGCATGCCTTTCAATCTCCTCTAGAATCTCTCTCTTTTGACATGTACACAATAGGGAAGGTGTATATATTTTTATCAGATTTAGAATGGTTGGAGCAAAATAAGAATAGGTTGGAGGTAGAAGAAATAATTAGAGAATGAATTGAATTCTCGCCTGAATTCTTTATGGAGTTTCTGGATCTAATTTGGAGAGATAACAATGGCAGAGTTTCATTGAATTCCCCAAAATAATATGAATAAAAAGTGGAGAGGGTAGGGTTCTATTTATAGGGGTTGAAACACACCAGAACTGCAGGATGGAAGTATGTAAGAAATGTATAAATCTGAAGTGTACAACTCAGTATAACATAGCTTCGAACCCTGGCTTCCATTGGCAAAAATTTTTGTCAAGCGGTCGACTGCCTACATTCGACCGGTCGACCGCTACGGTTGACCGGTTAACCTATATAGGTCGACCGTTCCTCTATTTCGGAGAATGTTTATTTTGTTCCGTTGCATAATTATTTTATTTCCTAATTAACTTTTTTAATGCTAAACGTTAATTAAACATTTAACTTAGCCCCTAAGCTAATTTTTGAATAAACCCTAAATTTAATTTCTCATTTGAAATTGAATTCAAACTAAATTAATTTAAATTTGAAAACTTCAAACACTCATAACTTTGCTCGAGCTCCGTTTTCAGCATATTATATATGGAAAAAGATCAGAATTTCGCCGCGGACACAGTCGAATAATTTCATAGTCAAATTTTGGCTTCTATAAAATTTTCATATTCTATATTATCATATTTAATTCAATTTAATCCATTTTATTATGGTTCATTTTACGAGGTGTTACATTATTTCCCCCTTAAGAGAATTTCGTCCCAAAATCTTTCAAGGAGAGAACAATGTAACACACAATAACATCCATTTTATACAACCAAGTTATCCACAAAACCATTTACTAAACCAATAGTGCAATGTGATAATGTACTGCAGACATCTAAAATGAGCTCAATCCTAGCATGAATGTTTAATCATGTCATGCAAGTATGTATGCAAACACCCTAAACTTGCATAAAAATTTTGCATGAGTGAAAAGTGATTGTGAAAAAAATGTAACAACCATCTCCTACCATCCAATCTAGCAACCTCGATGCAACCAAAATCCTAAAATTTAAAGTGAAAAATTACCGGTGAAAAGCTATGGGTGAGTGTTCTTCATCTTCTCCTCGGTCTCCCATGTGCTTTCCACCGGATTGTCCCCCCATTGTACTGAAACTAGTCTAGTTGTTTTATTGTGGACTCTCCTAGTTCCATGCTCTATAATGCATGCGGAGGCATAGGGCACTATCAGCTCCATCTCAAAATCCCCCAACTGATCAGGCTCTACACTAATAGCGGTGTCATGAAGTTATTTCCTCAGGAACTTATCGATTAAGTATACCAATTGGAAATGTGATATAAGGGCAATGAATGCTGAGAATTTGAGACCACATTTCACAATGTTGGATAAATAAAATGGATTGTAAAAGGGCCTTTCCCCAAACAACAGCCCCTAGACTGAAGTGCGATATATTTAACTTTACTCCCAGCTTGACGAATTTAGTGAGATTTGTTAAGTAGAAGCATGTCCCATATCCATAAAAGGATAATAAAGCTTTTAGTCCCACCGCAAGGCCAAGCCAAAGCAACCATTCGAAGAGAGTTTTGAATCCTGCCTTTTGGAGTTTTGATGACACAATTATAAATTACACAATTTTATTTCTTATAGAATATTTCCAACAAATAGACGACTAGTTGCTACAACTAAAACGTTGAAGACCAAATTTTCAAGTATTGTGGTCATAGCAAGTCTAGAATATGATGTATAATATCCTTTAATGGTTACATGTACTTAATATATCAAATCAATCAAAAATAAAATTATATGAGTATAAATTTTAATTTTTAGAATTAACAGAACCCGGATGGCTGAGTTAGTAACCCAGAAGTCTAAGTATAATAAAATCATAAATTTTATAAAGGTTTCAGACATTTGAGTTAATCATCTAGACTTCTAAAATATTCAGTTTAAGCCTTGGAACTCTCGAGAATGAAGCCTGTAAAAATTTAGACATCTCACCTATTTATTAAGACGTCCGATGTATTTTAAGTTATATTTTTCTGAAGTAGATCAGATGTCTAAATGAATCGACCAAACATCTAATGAGAGTATCGGATGTATGATCGATTCATTCGGTCGTCTGACCCTACATAATCTAGTTTTTTAACTAAAGAAGTCAGAAATCTTAATATGATTTCCAACATTTGAGTATGGTCTAAAAAGACCTAATTCTTTTTTGGGGAGAGTTAGATGTGTGACCAAAATAATTCAAATGTATGACCCAGTTTAAAGTGCTTTTTAAAGATAACGAACCAGACCTCTGTTCCTTTAACTCAAACATCTGAGAAAGAAAAAAACTATTTTTTTGAATGGACGTCACCTTTCTAAAATGAAATAACTACTGTGAAGAGTTGCGACTACTTGAACAATCACTACTCTTTAGCAGATTTGTTTACCACTATAAACATAGACCTATTTCATTCCTTTATTTCAATTAATTCTTTCGCTGTCAATTCTCTTTTTATCTACTATTGTTTTAAATTAAAAGCAATCAATCTATTCTCTACTTCCTATAGCACTGCACATTCAACTTATATACCATCAAAGGATTTCATTGTAAGGACATACTGAAGAGTGACTTATTCATGTTGTTAAGAACACATTAAAGTTGTAAAGCAAAGCCTTTTTCTTTGAAGTTGGTTGAAGTCCCATTCGGTTGTTTAGGCAATTGTAAATATGTTCCTCTGGGTGAAGTGAGGATTGCTGATAGTGAAATTCCTAAGTGGAGCTTAGGGACCGGGCACATGATGAAAGGTCCAAAGTAGTATAAAAATCCTGATGTGATCGTATCTTTATTTTACTTTATTTTTCTACTTACATTGATTTTTTGATTGTTAACTATTATCCATATTATATTAGATCATATGTTTATTTTCATCTGTTATCCGAGCAAGTTCAACACTAAATCATAACAAAGTTTATGACCTTTTGAAGTGATGTGGATAACATTATTGCCACACTTTCTATTGGGCAAACCATTGCACAACCATCACTATTCACTAGTTCAAACTATGCATATTTGTCTACTAGAATTAGAATATACATGCAAGCAAGTGGTTTCAAAATATGGAATATTAGTCGGGTAGAATTTAATAAACCTAATACTGAATATAGTACTTGGACAGTTGCTCAAAAAACTGATGCTACAAACAATGCTAAAGCTATGAACATATTATCTTGCACATTAAAATGATCTCAATAGAGCCAGTGTACATAAAACCGCATATGAAATATGATGTACTTTGAAAATTACTCACGAATGGAAAAATAATGTTAAGCAAAATCTATATGCTAAAGAGTCAATTTTCAAATTTTAAAATGAAACCAAACGAATCCATTGCCGACACGTATTCAAGGTTTCAAGACATTACATATGATCTAATAGCATTAAGAGAAAATTATTAAGATTTTGATACGGTATCAAAAGTACTGAACTCTTTAATGGACGAGTGGGAAGAATAGTATTTGCTATCAAAGAGGCTAATGATCTTTCAACACTCGAACCAGAAGAGGTAATTATAAATTTAGAGAATTACGAAGTAAATTTGCAGGCAAAAAGGACACAGACTCAGGAATGAAAACCATAGCATTTCAAGTTGAAGATGACTCTAATATCGAGGAAGATGATTTTATGTTTCATGCTAAAAAAATCAGTAACTTCTTAAAATATGGTAAGAACAAACGATTTGGAAAAAGTAATAACTCATCCTCCTTAAAATGCTAAGAATGCAATAAAATCGGTCGCATGAAGTAGTATTGCCTAAATCATCAAAAGGAAAAGAAAAACTTCAAAAACAATAATTGCAAACATTTTAAAAATAAGAAACAAGCTTTTTCAAGTAACAGATTCGAACTCATCTTCATCTTCTTCAAACAGTGAAAGCGATATGGAGCAAACAAATGTATGCTTTTTGGCAACAAGTAGTGATGTAAGTTCTATTATTTATTATAAAGATTTATTTGAAATAAATTTGGAACTTCTTAAAAAACTGTAATCACTCAAGAAATAAACAAAGAAACTGTAGGAAACCTAAATAAAGCCGAATTAGAGACAGATATGATAAAAGATGACAAATTAATTTTAGAGGAAGAATTGCCAAAGTTTCAAAGCCGCTATGAGGACGTCTCAAATTACTATATTAAATGATGAAGCTCAACTTTATAAAAATGAAAATGTCAAGTTGACTAAAGAAAAATGTGAATTAATTTCTTCCAAACACTCTCAATGAAATTGAAAATATCAAAAATAATTTGAAAAAATCTCTTCAAATATTTCCAACTTAATAAAGGAGAGAAAATTTACCAAAAATCATAAAATTTTCAAAACCGTCTTACAGTAAAACTGGTTTAGGATTTAAAGGTTACAAGAAAAGGAAGTCTTCTAAATTTAGTTCCTCGAATACTGGATTTATCAAAAGGAAAAAGTATTGAAAAACTTATGTTAAAGTCAAAGATAGATAAAATTGAAATATGGGTACCAAAATCTAGTGATAATAACTTCAAAAATAAATATATAAAGGATTTCCTAAATAATATTCATAATAATGATAATTTCATTTTTAAAGGAAAAACCAAACTCTCTTGGGCATGGTATCCTAAGATCTAACTCTTAGGGCCCAAACGTTGGGAGTAGGTACCAATTCGAATTCATATTTTTTGTACGTACCCTATAAGAAAAAGGGAAGATGGATTCATCAAAATGGATGTTCCAAACATATGACAGGAAATCTACACGTGTTTACAAATATTAAATACAAGGATGGAGACACCATCACCTTTTGAAATAACTCTAAAGGGTATGTCATTGCCAATAGAGATGTATGCAATGAGGGTATATCTAATTATCCTTTAATATCAAATATCCTACTAGTAGAGAACTTAAAACATAATTTACTTAGCATCATTCAACTTTAAGATAAGGGATTATAATTTCCTTTGATAAATGTAACATATTTGACCAAAAATAAAATTTTAATTTTTAAGGGAATAAGAAAAAGAAATATTTATATTTTGAATATGAAAATTAATAATGATAATAAAATGTGCCTCTTAGCCAATCATCACGATCCATGGTTATGGCACAAGAGATTTTGTCACATAAATTTAAATTATACTGACAAACTTGCTAAAAATGAATTGGTTAAGGATGACCTAAATTGAGTTTTAAAGTTAACAATCTGTTACAAGCCGCACCCCAGTGGGCCTGAATTCTGCTAAATCGAAAATCCAAGTCCATCAAAGTATGAATCGTTGGTTTGGTATCCTTCAAATAAAACAAATAATGCATATCAGAGCTTCAATGAAATAACTTATAGTGGAATAATAAAATATAATATATTACATAACTATTGACCATGATTTGACACTTCATGGGTCAGTGTCCATGTCAGCAAAAAATAGGCCAAGTACCAGTACCTGTCCTTCTAACTGTCCTACGGGTTGTACGAGGAAAGGGTCGGAACACTGCTCTGGTGGCTAGTAAATTATACATCTTATACATAACATTAGCTTATGTCGATTGTTCTCTATTTCATGTTGTGTCTAATTGTATTAGTAGTCATTTTGGCTTTATCTTTGCATACGAATCATTCCCATCTACAAACATATACATATACATATACATATACATACATATATATATATATCACATTCCTCTAATGGACCTAGATACTATCTCCACTAGTATCCCTCGTTCAGCACCTCGGCAGGACCCATCGCCTCACTTTATCATGATCACTGTACACTTGAGGAAATCCTATAGTGCGCTCTGACGACCTTTCCTCTATTAGGCCATATTCTCTTTAGGAATTTTCTACTTTGTTTTCTTCCTTTAATGAGGACTCGGCTCCATTAACCACCCTGTCCATATTTTGAAGGAATCTCGTTATGGGTTAACCAGCCTTATCCTATCAAACAAACTAGCAAACAACTGCGGTGGTGCATAACCTAACAAAATCGACCCTAGTAGGTGGCATCATCCAGTTAGGTGTAACTTTGTCCTTCATGTCGACCACAAGGGGCCAATGATGCGCTCGCGATCTAAGCATCCCTATCCCTAGTTTGGTACCACACATGTGGCATATCATCCGACCCCATCCACCGTCCGTTTAGGCTTCCTAGTGCAATCATGGTAATACCCCCTCTAACAAATTTGAAGCGGGCTACTCTGATAATGTGAGCCCAACCTCAACATCCACCTAACGATCAATGTTTACTATTGGGATTCAGCCTAAGCTAATGAACATATGACTGTTTACGGAGCACTTTTTTCAGGCACAGTCCCGAGGGTGTACTTTCTTGTATACGCAAGCATATCTCTCCACGGGTCCTTTGATTGGATGTGTTTTTGCATTCCAACCTATTCTAATGACTTATGTCTTTACTTTATATAATTTATGTATTAAACTATAACTAGCCATACCCATCCTAAACGCATATCCGAGATTACATATATACATATTTAATATTCATGTAAATTCATTCTGCTTACCTTTCCTTCATTACCTCAACATCTTTTATATCTGAGCCTAGGTCTTTATTTTATTCTACATTTAACTTTTCACCATCAAATTCATTTATCGCTTCTCATTTCTGTTATTAATATCGTTGCTTCTACATTCATTAGTTTCAACTTTGATTTTATTCCATTTCATTCTTTATTCCTTTTTATTCCTACCGCTAACTTCATATTATCTATTTAGTTACTTCCCTATTTCATTCTTATTGTGATGTTCAACTCTTGGGATTTACTACATTTTAATATATTCAAACCAAACTTCTACTCAATATGTGTTAACATATTAAATTTCCATATTCTATCAAAAGAGGAGATATTTGTGTGGTGTTTGTAATTCAAGGAATTACTTTCTTAATTTTTTATCTTGGAATAGATAGTATAAAACACGGAAATCTTCCCTTTTTTTGTACATCTCTCTCCTTTTTTCGTAGATGCATTCCTTCTGATTTCAAATGTCACACTTTGGTTTGTTTTCAACTTGATAATATGAGAAAATTTACTTGCAACATTTCAACTTCCAATATATTAAAATATCACAAAAACTTAATGATCTAACAAGTTCTTATATTAACTTTATTCATATTGTTAAATAAAACAATATCCTAACCATTATGCATTCATTAAGATTTCATTCAATTCATTTGTCGTTAAAATACCGATTCTAATCATTACGCGGTAAACAGAAATAAATCTAATCATCATGCAATTACAAAATTAAATGTAATCATTATTTTTTTGCAATTATCAATATAAATTTCATAGGCAGGTTTGACATCTTCAACATTCCATATTCATTAATTCATTTGCAAATTAAATTCAATTCTTAGACATATAGGAACAGATCTATAATGATTAAATCTAATATTATATAAAAACATATAGTATCCCCACTCGCCTTTTATTAGCACTCCCAAATCTCTATATCTATTCCAAATCTAAACCATGTTATATGTTTTCTCTTTTTTGATTTTCTATTCGAATCCAAAGATAATATTTATACTGGTATATTAGAATTTGGATTACAGAAAGGAGATTTATATTTAATTTATTAATTAAGATCAGATCTATAGTTTACCTTCGATGCAGCGATTTGGTTTGAACCTATCTTCTATCTTCCATCTTCCATCTTTCCTATTCTTCTCTAAAGTGTATACGTGCAATCTAATCTATTTATGCGAGTTCTAGAATTTTGGAGGAGAAGAGAAAGTGATAGAGCTTCTGCGCACATCAGAAAATTATGAGTTGGAAGTGAGGCCCAATGTCTATGTTTATAGGGGTTCAAACTAATGATAACTGTCGGATCCATTATTTTAAATCCAAACCGTTACAGCATAAAATTATCGCTGCCAAAATTAAATCTCGGGTCGACCGTCATAGACCCATGGTCGACCTTTATAGTGTTATTTTGTGCATTATTTAACGTTAGTTCATCTATTCGATTTATTTCCATTAATAACCGATCAACGTTAACTCTTACCACAATTAGGATATTGTCGGCTAAATGACTGTTAATCTTTAATGGTGTTTAATTAACTTTAGTTAATTTTAAATTATTTCCTTAATTGCACATATATTTATTACCGACCTCGAAAATTCAAATGTTAATAAATTTTTTGTTTTAACTTCGATCAGTAAAGTTTATATATGAAAAGTGATCAAAAAATCACCACGAATTCAATGGTGCAAGTTTCGTAGCCAAATTCTGGTATTTGCAAATATTATATTTTTCAATGATTTTTAGGTATTAATTAATTTCATTTTAATTAATTACTGTAAAAATCATAGGTTGTTACATTCTCCCTCTTCAAAAGATTTTCTCCTCGAAATTCCGCAATGGTTCAATCATGTAAACCTATCACATATTCATTTTATACTAACAATCAATTAGTATGCAACCAATTTTGCAACAATTTGTGTACATATGCATGGTGTATCACAAAACATATGATATGCATGAATAATACATTATTAGTGCCTCCTACATGAATGATTTCTTTTAAACCAATTTTTGAAAATATGATGCAAACATCCTAAATATATTTGTAGTTCTACATGTATGCAGCATTTAAAAATCAATAACTTTCTTTTACATCCAAATTTTCCCACACTTCTTAAAATAGAAGTATAGTTCAACCAATTTTGCATCCTTTCCTTACCATCCAAAACATTAGCACGTTATTGCTAACATCTAAGTTTTAGAAAAATCCAGTTTTCTAAACCTATTTTCTTATTCTAGGAAATGGCCTAGATGGAAAATTCCATATTCCATCCTTCTCTTATGTTCTCATTTCCCTTGTATCTTGGAATTTTCTCTTTTGCCTCTATTTCTTTTGCAACTTTTCACGTACAGTTTTCATAAGTCAATTTCTTTTTTAGTTTTTAAAACAGAGTTTATTTCAAAAATCGACTTTTTGGTTACTAATAAGATATGGAGAAAGTGATTTCCTAACTACATCAGGTTTCTCCTTTATTTATAATTGTATTTTATTTTATTGTCACTTCTGCTGCATAGTAAAATCCTTACAACCAACTAGTCAACTATTCTCCAATGCAAGTATGTGGCATTTCCAAAATTTAAAATTTTCTTTTTCTCAATTCAAAAACAGTTTAATACTACTTTCTAAAATATTCATAAAAATTTAGACTTAAAAATCTTTCAGCATTTTGCAAAAGATATTTCATTTTCAAAAGTATACATATGTACAGGTTTTTCAAAACAAATTATTTTTTCCACATATTAAGAAATCAGGGTTTAGTCAATAATCTAATGTCCATTGTGGACTTCTTAATTTATGCAGTAAATTTTAAGTTCCAAAACCTTTTTTTATTTTAGTTATAATGGCAACCAACAACCAAGTTCAATTATAAATTCTAGCCTTTAAGCTACAGGGACATTGACCCATGGCTACTCAATATTCCTCCCATGTCCTTCGCTTGCTAAAATTTATCAATCTTATTCCATTTCCGTTTTAGTAGTCAATTTAATAAATTTTCTTGATTTATTTCTTAACTTTCACTCCCTACAATTTTCTCTTCTTTTGCATTAGTTGGCTATCTTTTTGAAATTTCCTTGTTTTTATTATTTTACTATAATGTTGCGCTCCACCTTGAAAACAAAACAAAAGAAGCATTCCCTATAATATCGTATGTTCTTTTACCTCCAATAACGACAATTAATGCTTACAACCCGACCTAAATAAAACAATTACTGGAAGTTTGCCTTCAACGTCAACCAGTACTGGTGATGTTATGACCCTATCACTTCATACTCAAATTGAATGGACCTTCCAACACGCCGCCCTTCCACGGTCCTCATATCCTTACTTTTCCTTTATTGCTTATAATGAATAAGGTCTCTTCATTTCTTCCATCAACATATCTGATTATGGAATAAATGGTGCCTCCGCACACTTTTGTGGATAGGAAATATAAACTATGCCCATCTTGAATAACCTACCAGTAATTTTTCTTGGCGAAATAACTTCTCCACCTTCTATTTTGTCTTCCTTAACTTGAGTTTACCCATATCATCTATGTATGTTTTCCATCTCCTTTTAACCAAAATCTTTTAATGATTTTCCCAGATCTTAATATTTACTTTCTTTATCTATGATTCTTCATACGAGCATGTCCTAGCACTCGTAGAAGCATACTTTATTACCATTCATCATTCCCTTATGGGTTCTTCTAATGGCTTGCACGCATGACTAACAAAATATTCCTAGGTTCTCTCTAGTGGTCTTTACACTCTACGGAGATTCCTTATTATTACTCCATGAGAAATCATTAATATCCTCTTCATAGTCTTAACCTCTACCCCATCTTACTTTGGCACTAATTCCTACCTACTTCATATTTAAAAAATTTGTTTGGCCTTCGCCATTTTTTTTCAAAAATTAGAAACTTCAAAATTATTGAAACACTTAATCCCCCAAAACCTTTGTCTTCAAAAAGTGTAACTTAGAAACTTCTTATTAAATTCAAAAATACTTGGTGCCGTAACCCTTTAAAAACTTTGACTTGCAATTTTCGAATTCAAATTATTCGTTGAATCTATGAGAGAAAGTTGGCAAAACTAATTTTAAAAGGTTTCTTTTCCTTCAAATCAACTTTTCTTTTTAATGACCCTTTCAACTTCTTTCTCTTTCTTTTTCAAACTATTTATTAAGTTTTTCTTTTAAAAACTTATTTGTTACACCAAACCTTACTTTTCTAAAAATGCACTTTGTAGTTTTTCCAAAACATCTTTTATAAATTTTTAAATAATAAAACTAGAGTAGACAAGAAAAACTCTCATTCTATCATTTTCTTACCACTCATATTTATCTCCACTTCTAATCCTTGGGGATTCTCTAATACCATATTAGGGGGACCTCTAAAATATACTTGCAACAAATATGCACAATAATGGAAAATGTCTATTTTTTCTTTGTTATGCATTTAATTTCCTATGTTGCTACAAATTTAATTATTTAACGGAATTTATTTTCATGATCTCCTATAAAATTGCTAATTTCTACATTTTTTTTGCTTAAGGATCTTATACTTTAATGCATTGGAACTACTTTCCCTTTCAAAAGAATTGTTCACGCTATAATTCTCAATGAATCACTTAAAAGAGAATTCATGTGTTATGTGAAATTACAAGGAATTATACTTCATTTATTCATTGAAATAAATAGTGCAAAATATGGGATTTCCCATATTTTGTATGTCGCTTTCCTTACATTTACATTCCTTGCAAATTCAAACAATCCACCTTTATTCGTAACTTGATTGATTCATAAAAACTTATATTGTTATCCATTTTCATTCCAACAAATTAAAATATGTCAAATCCCAACCTAATCAAAATAAATCAAATCTCATTTCTATTTATATTTCATAACTTTTCTACTATTCAACTCATATACATAAACTGCACTTTTTATAATTGTGTTTTGTTTGTTTACTGCCTTCTCATACAATTCCCCTTATTCCAAACTTGTACCACTTCCTATTGTCCACCCCTAAAATTTTACTTCACAATGTAAAAGTTTCCATTACTTAGAAAAATCCATGAGTTATATTGCTTTAGTATTTCTGTTCAATGAAAATAGCTCTCGACAAAATTTCCTTTAATGAAATTTCAGACTTTAACAAATTTTAATTTCTACTACAACTTTTATTTACATTTCTCTTTCTTTATAAATAAACTAGCAAGCTATATATGCTCTATAATTTTCAACATTTTGTTTTTGTAAAACCCACTCTATGGAAACTTTTTAATCTAACTAAATATCAACATATATATATGTGTGTGTGTGTGTGCGCGCGCGCGCGTGCGTGTGTATGTGTGTTCCCACCAAACGTTTATTATATAGATACTTTCCAAAGTCCAATATTTACTTTTTCAATCATTTCATTAAAAATCGTTCTTAAGTATATAATTTATTCTTTTTCTTGGTTCTTTACAAATTCTTACTATTGAGTTGGACTCAAAGTAGATTTCTAACTATTCCTTTAAGAACATCTTTCCCTCAGTTTACTGACTTGTTCCTTTCTCAATATTGAGAATCCAATTATCCATTAGGAATGACCATTTCATACCCTTCTTTAGAAACTTCCCTATCTTCCTTTATCTATGACATATAGATTTTTATTTTCCCTTAATCTAGACCTATTATACACCATAAATCAGTAATCGTATGGGGACCTAAAGTTATCGGGCTATCAAGGCCCGACTAGGGAGTCATGTACCATCTAGCTTCACGGATTTTCCACATGTACCTAACCTATAGTTGGAGTTATTAGGATTTAGTGTATATTATATTTATAGGTAAAATACAAATACATTCACTCAACGTTTCCAAATTTTCATGAACGACTAACCTAAGCTCTGGTACCAAATGTGACAACCCACACCCCAGTGGGCCTGAATTTTCGCTGAATTGAAAACTGAATTCCAGCAAAATACAGATCGTTGGTTTGGTATCCTTTAGAGAACTCATATTAGAGATCTAACGAAATAACTTACATTGGAGTAATAAAATATAATAATTACTAACCGAGATATGATAATTTGAGGGTCAAGTGCCCTTGTTAGTACCGAACATGCCAAGCACCGGTATTTGTCCTTCTAACTATGCTATGGGTTGTAATGAGGAGAGGGTTCAAACAATGTTTTGGTGACCGGTAAATTATACATCTTATACATAACCTTAGTTATGCCCATTGTTTACTATTTCATGTTATGTCTTATTATATTATTAGTCATTTTGACTTCATCTCTGTGTACAAATCGTTCCCATCTACATACATATATCAAAGTATCCCTAATGCGACTAGATACTAACCCCATTAGTATCCCTTATTCAGCACCTCGTCGGGACCCATCACATTACTGTATCATGATCACTGTATAACTCAAGGAAATCCTATAGTGCGCACCGATGGCCTTTCCTCCATTAGGTGGTATTCTCTTTAAGGATTTTCTACTTTGTCTGCTTCCTATAAAATGGACTAGGCTCCACTAACCACCCATCCATATTTTGAAGTATCTCATTATGGGTTAACTAGCCTTGCCCTATCGAACAAACTATCAAATAATTGTGGGGGTGCATAACCTAACTGAATTGACCCTGGTACGCGACATCATCCAGTTAGGTGTAACCCTGTCCTTCCTGTTGACTACAAGGGACCTATAACGAGCTTGCGACATGAGCAACCCTACCCCTAGATTGGTACCACACATTGCATAGCATCCGACCCCACCCACCGTCCCTTTAGTTTGTCTAGTATAATCAAGGCATTACCCCTCTAACAAATTTGAAGCAAACTATTCTGACTGTGCAAGTCTAGTCTTGACATCCGTCTAACAATCAATGTTCACTATTGGGATTCGGCCCAAGTTAATGAACATACGACTGTTTACGGAGCTTCTGTTTCAAGCTTAATCCCGAGGGTATCCCTTCCTCTATACACTAGCATGTACTCTCCACGGTTCCTTTGGTTGGATGTGTTTTTGCATTCCAACCTATTCTAATGACTTATGTCATTTACTTTATGTAATTTATATATTAAATTATAACTAGCCACATCCGTCATAACTGCATATCTGAGGCTATATATATGTATTTAATATTCATGTAAATTCCTTCTACTTATTTTTTCTTCGTTGCCTCAATATCTTTTACATCTGACCCTAAGTCTTTATTTTATTCTACGTTTAACTTTACTCCATTAAATTTATATACCTCTTCCCATTGTTGTTATTAATATCGTCGCTTCTACATTCATTAGTTTCAACTTTGATTCTATTTCATTTCATTATTTTTTCCTTCATATTCTTGCCACTAACTTCATATTATCTATTTAATTACTTCCCATCTTATTGGTATTTTTATTTCATTCTTATCTTAATATTCAACTCTTGGGATTTGCTACATTTTAATATATTAAAACCAAACTTCTACTCGATATGTGTTAACACAATAAATTTCCATATCTTATCAAAAGAGGAGATATTTGTGTCGTGTTTGTTATTACAAGGAATTGCTTTCTTAATTATTATTTTTCTTGGAATAGGCAGTACATAATATGGAAATTTTCCCTTGTTTTGTACATGTTATCCTGCCTTTTGGAAACACCGTGATATCATCAACTTGGCTAGAAACAAATGGTTACAGCCTTGAGAATCAATTGCATACAATATTATAGACGACGGTCAAGTAGATCTAGACCGGGACCCAATCAAGGTGCACGGTATGGAGTGATAGGCGTAGCCCCGTGAAGCTACATTCCAAATTTCGAGTTGATCGAAGTTCATATGTTCGAGTTACGGACAAAGCAAGGATTTATATGGATCGATCAGTAACGATCCATAAAATAGTTTAAATCAACGAAGATCGACCAGTTTCTCAATATCCACAAGAAAAGTTCAATTGAAACTTTTAGTCCATCAATATATTGAAGGGTGGAGCCCACAAAAATGATCACAAATCAAAATTCTCAGGTTCAAGAAACCACTGATTGTTTTATACCGATCGTTCATTACAATTGGTGTATATCAGCCAATATTCCATATTCGACGAAGATTGATACATATCTCACAAACTACAACTCAGAAAGACACCATATTTTAGGGCCAAGGTCTAGAGACATATAGGACTCTTTACCAATTATCGCATGTCAATCAAAATCAAAAATAATGATCAGTATGATTTATATCGATCGTTCTAAAACATCTAATTACGATTACCGATTGTTTTGGTGGGCCCCTATGGTCGTAGAGAACCCTCTGCCGAAATCTTAGTAAAATATCTCATCGTCTCACAATAAAAATACTAACATATTGGTTCATTTCAGTGGCTTTACACTGCGTTTACTCCAGACTCCACTGTAATCAAGTGCTAGCTTTGTTCTGCTTTTTTAATCAGACTCATAAGAGAGTAATAAAGTATAATCATCAAAGTGGACGTACGCACACAACGCCGAACCACTATAAACCTCTGTGTCTTTGATTACCGTTGTTTGTTTCTTATTTATTTATTTACTTAGTTTTGTTTTACTTTTCTTCATTTACTTCTTTACAAAAACTATTATTGAGTGTTTGTGACCATTTTTGGTGCAAACATTTTGGAGCTTTCACTGAGAGCCTTAATTCTTGGCTTATTATAACCCTTTTATTACTATTGGATTGCATAAATCCCCCGAAGGAGATCCATAGTTTTCTTTAGGAAGTTTGCTCATTCTACTCAGATTTGCAAAAAGCTAAACAATGCTATCAACAATGGTGAGGAACGCTAGATCTACTTCTCAGATCATGGAAGGAAATGAGGATATTAGTATCCAACAAGGAGGCC
This sequence comes from Allium fistulosum, assembly GCA_030737815.1. Taxonomy (NCBI): domain Eukaryota; kingdom Viridiplantae; phylum Streptophyta; class Magnoliopsida; order Asparagales; family Amaryllidaceae; genus Allium; species Allium fistulosum. The sequence continues at coordinate 519,892,569 of CM060906.1, read as the reverse complement.
CTAGCAGTCAACCAATGGATGTAAATGCTGAACCAGTTGAAGTCTAGAATCTAATTAATTCTATTACAAGAGCTGAATTCCAGAATCTAATGATAAAGCTAATGGATGGCTGTCGATAATTAAATCAGCAGATTCAGACCAATATCAACCTAATGAACCAATTTAGTTAGCAACATCAAGGAAAGCTAGGAGGGATTCTAGCCCTTACTTGGCATTGGAGAGTTCTTGTTCATTGGACGAGTGTCACGGAGATAGGCATCGCCAAGCAAACAGGTTTTGCATAGAAACTTCGGTGCGTCAACAAGAAGACCATCATAGCATGCCAGGAATGATTGATGTTGATCCCTCCATTAGAGAATGGAACTTACCAATGCATGTTGGGATTCAAACTGAAGCTGCTACAGCCGATTTGGATAACGGAGTTCAGTTAACTGTTGACCAAATGATTCCCTAGAATAACAATAAAGTGAATTTATGAGATATAAATCAGGAAGATGTTGAACCAAGAAGGCATGGAATGGCCCGTAGACATTGAATGGACCATTCACGTGGACCACGACCGCCGCTTGGCACCAACTATCCAAATGCTAGACTTGTCGGTTATGGTCAGACAGTTAGTGAGAGAAAGCCAAGGCTTAACCAATGATGACTGGGGAATGTCAAGAAGCCATACCCCGTTCACTTATGATGTCCAACATGTAGAGTATCCAAGGAGGTTCAACATGCTGCCAACGCATGCCTATGAGGGAAAACTGATCCCAGGTAGCACATCATGAGATATGAATAGCTGATGGATTCCGTATGAGCAGATGATGTAATCAAGTGTAGATGTTTTCCTATAAATCTCTTCGAAATAGCAATGATGTGGTTTACAAGGCTACCCCCACGGTTGGTCTCTAGATTTAATGATTTGGCAATAGGGCTTGTGGAGCAGTTCTGAATGCATGCAACTCGCTCCAAGGATTAATGTCCTTATCCAGCGTGGTCCAAGCTTCAGGAGAATTATTGAAAGATTATTTGAAGAGATTTCATACATCTGTTACAAAAATTAGTAATCCGAATGACCATGCAATATTGATGGTCATGGTAAGAGGGATTGATCCAGAATCTAACTTTAGCAATTGGTTAGCTAGCAAAGCACCTGCGATGTTGGAACACTTTACGCAAAAATAGCTTAGTATTTGAGGAAGGAGGAAGCCAGATCCTCCAAGAAGAAGCATGTTGTAGGATCAAATGAAGAGGGAGTATAGAGTAATATTGTTGTAAGCAGTCTAATAAAAGCTATGGAAAAGTTCAAGTGAATGTCCAAAACAAACCGAATCAACAAAAGAAAGGCGAAGATAGGAGCCGAGAACGAAAGAGGGATTCTGGAAGTAGGAAGCCTAGGATTGCAATATACAATACCTACACGCCACTAAATACTTCCTTGGAGAATGTCTATTTGTCTACCTGCAATACCATGTAGTACAGGTAGCCACCTCCACAAGAATCAACAGAGAAGCAGAAATAAACAGGGAAATATTGTCGGTTTCATGAATACTATAGGAATAACACAAATGAATGCAAGCATCTTTAAGATATTATCGAGAAGTTGATTCGAGAAAGGAAGTTACAGCAGTTTGTAAAAACCCCACATGATGGCGAGCGGGGGACATCTGACCCCAACTAAGGACAAGCACCGCACTGGTCTGAGGAGCCTACACGGGCTGGTGGAAGATTGGTGATCAATACAATATTCAAAGGAACACATCTAGTTGATAAGAATTCGCATGAAATGGAGTGCTATGCTAGCTCGATTAAGCATATGGATTTTGAATGTTGTTCGAATATGGAGGTTGGAGCTCTGGAAAAACAGCAACGTACAATGGTGGATGGTATCTTATTTGGAAATAGAGACGCGGACAAGGTAGATGCTCCACTGATAGACCCAATGGTCATTTCAGCCATGATTGGCCCTGCTTTTGTGAGAAGGATATTGGTTGACTGTGGAAGTTCTGTAAACATAATTTTCAAAAAAGCTTATGATCAGATGAGGATGGAAGCCAAGGACTTGAAACCGTCTAAGCTAACATTCTTGGCTTTAATGGTGCAGCAACTGAAGCCGTCAGTTAAGTTGAATTACATGTAGAGTTGGGAGAAGGTGACCATAGGAGAATGTGTATTCTGCCTTTTGTTGTTTTGGATGCCGACTCTCCATACAAAGATTTTTTGGGCTGACCAACCCTAGTTGAGTTCTGGGAAGATCTTCCCCATGGTGTTTGACTTTGAAGTTCCCGAAAGATAATGATGTTGGAGTTGTTCTTGGTAATCAAGCGACCAGATGTGCCTGTTATGTAGCTAAGTTGAGGGATGCTCAACGGAAGGAGAAAGGTAAGGGTGTGGACAAATCAGTCCGCATCTAAGGCACCGAAGATTGACAACTAGCATTTGAGCCTTGGCTAGGGCGCCATAGTATGTTCTATAGAGATATAAATCCGAGAGATGATGAAAAGGAGCCCAAAGAGACCAAGGTTGCGCCGACGGAGCTGACGATTAACATTACAGTTAGCCACGTTGACCCATCACGGGTTCTAATGATCGGATCACAGCTCACCCCCCCCCCCCCTTGATGATGAAAGAACTTGTTGGATTTCTTCGAGTAAATGCAAACGTGTTCGCTTGGACTTACTCTGACATGTGTGGAATCTCGCTTGTCATTGCGACCTATGCATTGGGTATCGACCCGAGTTATGTCCCGGTGAAACAAAAAAGACGTGGCATGGATCTGGAGAGATCTACCACTCTTAAAGAGGAGGTGGATAGACTCGAAGACAATGAGTTTATTCAAGAGGAACTCTACCCTAAATGGGTATCTAATCATGTACTTGCGAGAAAGGCGAATGGGAAATGGCAAACGTGCGTTGATTACTCGGACTTGAACAAGGTATGCACAAAAGACAGATTTCCTCTTCCTAGGATCTACCAGCTGGTAGACTCGACCGTGGGGCACGAATTGCTATCTTTCATGGATGTGTACTTAGGATATAACCAAATCCCGATGCACATTCCCGATGAAGAGCGCACCAACTTCATTATCGATGTTGGTTATATTGCTATGTGGTGATGCCGTTTGGACAAAAAAATGCAGGAGCAACCTACCAACGCCTAGTTAACATAATGTTTAAAGATCAGAGTAGAAAAATGATGGAGGTATATGTGGATGATATGCTCATGAAGTCTCGATAGTTTAGCGACCACATTAGAGACTTGGCAAATATGTTCGACACCCTCTGACATTATAAAATGAAGATTAATCCTATGAAATGTTCCTTTGTCCTTGCATCAGGAAAGTTCTTGGGTTTCATCGTTAATGCCCGCGGAATCGAAGTTAATCCTGAGAAGACCTAAGCAATTCGCAATATCCAAGAGCCAAAGACTATCAAACAAGAACAAAGCCTGAATGGGAAGGTCGATGCCTTAAGCCGGTTCATTTCCAGAGCTACCGATAAATACATTCCTTTCTTTGACTTGATTAGGAATGGAAAAGGAATTTCAAATGGATGCAGGATTGTAAAAATGCATTTCAAGCTTTGGTAAACCGCTTGGAGAGACCTTCCATCTTATCCAAGCCAGTGGATCGTGAAGATTTATATATCTACTTGGCTGTGTCGGTACATGCTATAAGTGCAGCATTGCTTCACGACAAAAATCGAATCCAGAGACCGGTCTATTATGTTAGCAAGCGATTGGCAGGGGCTGAAAGGAACTATCCGTAGATAGAGAAACTGGCATACTGCTTGTTGATTGCATCACCAAAGCTTCGCCCTTACTTTCAGGCACACCCTATTAATGTTTACACTGACCAGCCGTTACGACAGGTCTTACAGCGACCTGAGACGTTTGGAAGGTTACTCAAATTGAATATCGAACTTAGCAATTCGATATTACTTGTCTTCCTCGGAGGACTATCCAGGGTCAAGCACTGGCATATTTTATAGTAGAATTTATTACGTAGGATGATTTTCCGAAGTTCATGGAAATCCCTACCATACGGTGGAAGCTGTATACAGGTGGAGCATCTAATGATCGTTGTCCTGGAGCTGGGATTGTGCTTGTAACTCCCAAAGATTGGTCAATTTGATATGCTTTAAAGCTTTATTTCCATGCAATAAACAACGAAATCGAGTATGAGGCTCTGGTTGCTGGACTTAAACTCGTTAGAGAACTGGGAATAAAGTCTCTTGAAATCTTTTGCGACTAACAATTGGTAGTATACCAAGTCAGGCGAGATTACCAAGAAAAAGGGCAACAACATGCTCCATACCTTACCTAAATCCAAAAATTGTTGACTGGCTTTGAGTATTATGACATTACGCACATTCCTCGGGATCAAAATAGAGAGGCTGATTCATTGGTAAAGTTTGCTAGCACAGGGGACGCACAAAAAATGGGCCTGGTTCCAATCGAAGTATTAAATGCTCCAAGCATAAGCCTGATGGAAATTTACCGGCTACTAGAGACGGAGCCTGAGAAGGATTCGTCGATGACACTGATTAAAGACTATTTGCTATAGGGAGTTCTTCCCGAACGAAGGAACGAAAAGCGACAAATCCTTCGCAAAGCTTCACGGTATATCATACAGGAAGGAGTTATGTACAGAAAGGGTTTCTCCATTCCCCTTCTCTGTTGTATTGTTCATGATGAAATAAAATGCATCCTAAAGGAAATTCATGAAGGGGAATGTGGCGATCACGCTGAGGGGCAAACCCTAGAAAAGAAAAGAAAAACTGTTAAGGGTATTATTAGATGACCGTTAATCGAGATGATGCTGATGATGTAAGGCAATGCGACAAGTGTCAAATATAGTTCCAAGATCTCTACCGATAGAAATTACACAAATGATCAACCTGTGGCCATTTTCCATATGGAGTATAGATATTATCGGTTCCTTACCGATCTCTAAAGGTGATGCAAAGTATGCTATTGTCGTAGTTGATTACTTCACCAACTGGGCCGAAGTGGAACCTTTAGCCATTATCATAACCAAGAAACCTATCAACTTCATTGTTTGGAACATCATCGGTCGTTTTAGCCTTCCAATAGCTATTGTAACTAACATTGGGACTTAATTCGACAATGCTGAATTTAAAGACTTCTACCGTTGGCATCGTATTGAAAAGAGATTTGCGGTAGTCGCTCACCCTTGAGCGAATGGATAAGCTTAAGTTGTGAACAATCATAAAACCCATTCCAAAGAAGCGTTTGGAAAGGGCTAGAGGCAAGTGGGTGGATGAACTCCCAATAGTACTATGGGCTTACAGGACCACCCATAAGTCCATGAATGGCCATACTCCACTCGCCCTCGCTTACGGCTTCGAGGCAATTATTCTTGTTGAGCTCGAAGTTCCTTCTCATCGAGTGACTCACTATGATCCCAGAACAAATAAAGATCTCCTCTTGGAATCTCAAGACTTTAGAGATGAGAAGCGTGAGGAAGCTAATTTGAGGGTAGTTGTACATCGACACCGAGTCGCCTGGTACTACAATACTAGAGTTCGACCTAGAACCTTTGAAATCGGCGACCTTGTCTTAAAACGGGTTTTTCCAACCCCGTCCCATATGAATCCAACCTATGAAGGACCGTATGTCATTGAGCAGAGGCTTGGAGAGGGAACTTTCAAGCCAGCGACTGTTGATGGCATCACACTCCTAAGGGAATGCAATAGCGAGCATTTATGATGCTATTTCACTTAGCCTTTTCTTTTCACTTAGTTGTATTTAACTTCAAGATTTGCTTAGGCATTTGGTTTTTCAAATATGTAATAAGACAAATTATGTCATTTCTTTCCATTCAATAATAAAGCTTTGAATTTTCTATCATATTTGTGACCTACTAATGCAGTACATGTTAGTTGCGATATATGACCGACTAAATCCCACTGTTTGATGTGACCGACATAACTCGGGAGTGATTGAGATTCGACCGGTCACTTATGGAATAAAACCCTATACTTAAAGGTAGAATGACTGACCAAAGAGAACAAAACTCAAGTTTTCCAAGTGACTGACATCCCTAGAGCATTGATATGAATATAAATGCAAAATGGGTGTGACTGACCACCTATGAAATAAATCACGTCCCCGGTGCGTGGATATGAGTATAAATGCTAAATGGGTGCGACTGACACCTATGAAATAAATCATGTCCCTAGAGTGCAGATATGAGTATAAATTCTAAATGGGTGTGATCGACCACCTATGAAATGATTCTTGTCCCCAGAGTTTAGATATGAGCATAAACAAAAAAAGTGTGATCTGACCACTTATTATTTAAACAACTCAGACTTGACAGGATGAGAACGATGTTAGTGGAGATGGAACTCGACCATCTGCTGATCAACCTTGCCAACCCAAGTTCGAGGCCAAAGGCACGATGAATTGGTCGCTGAATTCGATAGTGTAACGTTACGGCTAAAGCCTAATGTTTGGATACGACTCGAGGCCACGACATTAGGGAGGCCTTGGGATGGATAAATCGGATCGATATCCGACCCAACAAGCAACAAATCACAAATACATTAAATGAAAAACATGATAGCTCGATCCTTTAAACAAGCACGAACGAGAATTCTACACAAGAACAAAAGAATTCTTATTCACACCAAACTTGCTATTCACAATACAAGTTTATTCAAAATGAAGTAAAAGTGGAGGTCGTACCCGTATAAACACGATTAACAAAAAGAAAAGGCAGTCATCCAATATATTTACAATCACATCAACCCAATTATTATTTCTTGGATTTCCTCTCTTTCTTTTATTTCTTGGGAGTGGCTCCATCCGAACTGCCACTTGATCCTATCTTTGATCCTATTCTACCTCGGCTTTTCTTCAAAGAAACATCTTCAGTTGTGGGGATCGAGGCAGCATCATCTTTAGAAGCAGGAGGGATCGAGGCACTATCAAGATAGGAAGTAGGAGGGACCTGATCTTGGGGAATTGTCCCGCCAGGAGGGATTATCTGAAGCGGGATAGGAATCGGCTTATTTAAATCCATATCAACAGGCTCAACTTTCACCTTCTTTTTCAACAACTCTTCCTTCTCAGCACCCTTTTCAAGCTGAGCTCATCAATAGGGTCAGAAGAGCCCATGACTACGACATCATCATCAAAAGGAATTTCGTGGTGTGGGCCGCCTCCTTACTTGAATAGAGCCTCCATGAATTAATCGTTGATAGTGAAGGTTTCTTCTTGAGCACTTTGAGTAGCGGCAGAAGTTGTAACTGTAATATATTCTGTCACGACCGCTTGTTATCCCAGTTGAGACTCTTGCAAGAGAGGAGAAACAACACCTGAAAGATTTAAAGTTGAGGAAGAATAGGTGAAAATGGTAGAAATATCAACTGATGACTCCCTAATCTTTTGAAAGATGGAAGTTGTTAGCGAAACACCTTCCTCAGTGTGGCTCCCAAGTTGAGCCGAAATACCCTCAAAACTATGTTCAAGAATTGGAGAAAGCTGAGGCTTGTTTGGATCATACCCGGGGATGGTTGAAGAATCTGCCATAAGTAGGAATAGCTTGGGATGCTGGGGGCAATTCAGTTGTAATATCGAGTTGTGCTGACCCGGATCCTTCACCCACTTCATGTAAAGAGGCAGCAGCAGATTCCTTCTAAAGTTTAAGCTAGATATCGTGCAATGTTTTGGATTCATCACCCACTAGCATTTCACCTTCAAGCCTAGACAGGTCAATTTCCTTAGTATTAAGGAGTCTCTTTTCCTCTGTAACAAGAAAATTCCACGTGCGCCAGAGTTGGCAAGGATAGTCATCGCCAAGCCATGTTAGAATTTTGTGCCTGAGAACATTGGCATTATAAAGAACAAGAAGTGGGTCAAGCTCGTTCGTCTTCTCTTCTCTAGCCTTATCCTTGGTAGCGTCTACTTCACACTGAAAAAGTGCATCAACATCTTTAGCCCTTTCAACGGTCGTATCTCTCTCAAGTCTAACATCCACCAGTTCATCACAAGCATCTTGAGAAATTTTATGAGCATCATCTTTCTCTTTGTTTGCGTACTTGATCTTAGCCTTGAGTTCCCTATCTCCTTCAAGGATGCAGATTCATTACTTCGAGTTGTATCTTTCTCGAGTGTGATTCCTTAATTTCGATGATGTAACACCTAGACCATATCTAGATGACTAGACTTCAACACCTCTATAGATTTGACGGCAGCATTAACTTTACCCTTAGCCTCTGCTTGAGATGTCCTAGAAGTCTCAAACTCGTTTGTCAAAGTACCGATAATTCTTTTATTCCGAGCCTCCTAGCGTTTTAACTTTTCAATTTCCATCGCACGCTCGAAAGTTACTTTCGACATCTTCTCCGCCGTTTTCATCCATTCAAAGTACTGCTTGTAGATATCAATGAAACAATCGATAGTATTTTTTGGATATGGTCTAAAACCCTCTTCAGATTGGGAGGGAAAAAGAACCCTTCAAAGCATAGCTTTGGAAACTCTTCTCGAAGCTATGCCATACGAGCAACTAGATCGATCATAAGACCTTCGGCAGTTATTTCAACTTTAGTGCTTTCCTTGTCGGGCCTGTGATTAGAGCATGTTCTCTATAGTGACGACGATCACTAGATCGTTGAGAATGAGAAAGAACTAAAGGCAATGGAGGAACTGAAACGGGAGGGGGAGCATGAGAGGGATTGACAAGTGGGTCCCGATGATTAGTTGGCTTATCAGAACCCTATGAAGGAGGGAACCTAGCTCTTGATCGATGCTTACCTTTGTTATCCTGCCTTTTGGCAAGGTTGTGATACCAAGAACTTGGCTAGAGACTGAAGATAATCCGCTCCGGAGATCAGTTATCTTCAAGTTCACGATGGATACAGGCAAACTTGGTCTGAGTTCGGATCGAGCCATAATTAGCATGATATGACACACAAAGCTATGCAAGGCAACATTCCAAATTTTAGGTCAATCGAATTTCGTATGCTCAAGTTATGGAACGATCAAGGTCCATGAGAAACATGCCAATCTTGTATCCATCATCGTATCCATCATTTCGTATTGATCAGCATCGATACGAAATGAGTGTAACTCAAGCACTCGGCATCCATCATTCGTATCCATATGGTTCAAACTCATAATAATGGACTTCAGCACTTCCCAGATTGATCACACTTCACTTAGCCAGCAACTGCACTTTTCGTATCGATCACCTACTTGATCGATACGAAGAGCAGAGCCTACAATCGATACGAAGATAGAAGCAAGGCATCGATACGGAAAGGAGGCAGTGGATGGATATGAATGGAGCAAGCCGCATATCTGAAGCTTCGAAAGAAGCGGTCTCGACTCCATGCGCAAACCATGGATCTCCACAAAGCCTGCATGTCATTCTATCGTTATGAAGCTATCAGTACGAAAGCTTCAGCCATCCAATAATGGAGTCTTGATCGATCAATAGCTCCACAACCAAAATTCCAAATGCAATGAGATTTTCACAACGAGTTGCACAACACATCAGGAATGTTCATGATCGATTGCAGCTTGATTGGAGAAATTTCTGATCGATACGAAATGATGTTGGATCGATCAAGGATCAATCCCAAATGACTCCAGATCGATCATGTGGGACCATCTGGACTTGAGAAAGAGTATTCCAAGATTCAAGGCAGATATTTCTAGCTCCACACCTATAAATAGCACCTCCATTGCAACTAAAAAGGGACTTTTATGATGCTGCTTGAGTTAAACTCCATTGTAATTCGAGTGTTAGCTGTTGTACTATTGTAACCCAGTTTCTAATCAGCAATAAACAACAAAACCTTCAGAGTGGATGTAGGCAATAATGTCGAACCACTATATCCTGAAGTATGAATGGCTTATGAATGCCGCTCGAGCCGATGATGCTGTTAAGTGCAGAAGCTTCCCTATTTCTTTGGAGGGCATAGCGACCATGTGGTTCACCCGTCTACCGCCAAGATCTATTTCATGTTTTGATTAGTTGGCTTCTAAGTTTGTGGAGCAATTTCGTATGCATGTTGCCATACCTAAGGATGAAAATACCTTGTCCAGTGTTACTAAAGCTCTAGGAGAGACCCTATGACACTACCTAGAAAGGTTTCATGCTGCATGTGTGTAAGTCAGTAATCCCAATGATAACTCTATCCTTATAGCTTTGACTAAAGGGATCGACCCTGATTCCGAGTTTGGTGATTGGTTGGCTGGAAAATCCCCCGCTTTGTTGGACCGTTTCTATGCAAAGGCAGCCCAATTTTTTAGAAGGGAAGATGCTAGACGGTCTAGGAATTAGGACGTCACGGAGCCCAGTGGTGAAGTCATCGAGAGTAATGTTGTAGTGAAGCAGACCGGGGAGAGTTTTGGTAAAGTACAGTTAAATATTTAGAATAAACAAAATCAACAGATGGGTGATGAAATCAAGGAAAGAAGAGAGGCCCTCATCGAAGGAGACCCAGAGCTCATATGTTTGATCGATATACTCCTTTAAACACTTTGTTAGAGAATGTTTATCTTCAGACCTGTAATACAGGGCAGTACAAGAAGCCAGCTCTGAAACCTTCATCGGAGAAGCAGATTCAGATCGGGAAGTTTTGTAAATTCCATGATTGTTACGACCATAACACTAATGAATGTCGTCATTTGCAAGATATTATTGAAAGGTTGATTAGAGAGGGAAAGTTAGAATAGTTTGTCTGGGTCGTAGGATAGTGGAGCGGGCCCATCTAACCGCAATCGGGATCAAGGCCAGGCTAGGCCTGAAGAACCCGCGCGTACTGGTGGGAGGTTGGTGATTAATACTGTGAGTGGTGATCCTCATCCGGCTGATCGAAGCTGGAAGGAAATGGAGTCGTATGCTAGTTTGATTAGGCATGTGGACTTCGAATGTTGTTGTAATACCAACGAAGGGGCCCAGCAAAGTAACAAAGGACGATGACAGACGACATCGTTTTCAAAAACCATGATGCCGATAGGGCGAGGCCCCCACTATTGATCCATTGTTTATTTCTGCCTAAATAAATCCTACTTGGGTGAAGAGGATCTTAGTTGACAATGGAAGTTCTGTAAACATACTTTTCAAGCGTGCTTATGGTCAAATGCTGATGGAAGCGAAGGATTTGAAACCGTGCCAGTCACGTATACAGGGTTTCAATGGAAGTGCAACCATACCAGCTGGAATGGTGGAGTTACCTGTTGAGTTGGGTGTTGATGATCGTCGGAAAGTCCGGATGTTACAGTTTGTTGTGTTGGATATTCATTCTCCCTACAATGCCTTTCTGGGCCGACCGGCCCTTGTGGAGTTCAAGGCAGTGATTGCCCCTTGGTGTTTGACTTTGAAGTTCCTTACTAATAATGGAGTTGGGGTTATACATGGTGATCAGGCGGCTGGATGCACCTGTTATGTTGCAGAGATGCGGGATGCGCAGCGAAAATAGAAAGGTAAGGGCATGGAGGAATCTCTCTACATCCGTTTTCTGGAGGATTGAAAATTAATGCTTGGGCCTAGGCTCGGGCGCCACTACCAGTTTCCTAAGTATCTTGATCCTAGAGACAACGATGATGAAGAGGAAGTCAAAGAATACTAGGCTTCCTTGGCAGAGTTGACAATTGATGTTCCGATCAACGATGATGACGATTCCAGAGTGGTAAAGGTCAGATCTCAGCTCGGCCCACAAATGAGACAGAAACTGGCTGATTTTCTACGGCCAATCCTTGATGTATTTGCCTGGACTCATTCAAACATGTATGGGATCTCACCGAACATCGCGAGCCATACATTAAATATTGACCCGCGGCACATCCCAGTAAAACAGAAAAGGCGCGGTATGGATCCAGAGAGATCTGCCGCCCTGAAGGAAGAAGTGGATAAACTCAAAGCTAATGGGTTTATTCGTGATGCTTTATACCCGGAGTGGGTATCGAATCCAGTGCTTGTCAGAAAGTCAAATGGAAAATGGAAGACATGTGTGGACTACTCAGATCTGAATAAAACCTGCCCCAAAGACAGTTTCCTGCTTCCCAGAATCGATCAACTGGTGGACTCAACAGTCGGACATGAGCTCTTATCTTTCATGGACGCATACTTCGGCTATAATAAAATCCCGATGCACCTTCCTGACCAGGAGCATACTAGCTTTTTCATTGATCTGGGACTTTATTGCTACAAAGTGATGTCGTTTGGACTCAAAAATTTTGGAGCAACTTATCAGAGGCTTGTGAACCGAATGTTTGCAAACCAGGTCAGGAAGACTATGGAGGTGTACGTGGATGATATGCTCGTTAAATCATGGCTATCAAACAACCACATCGGTGATTTGGAGACGATGTTCAACATACTTCGACAGTACAGAATGAAGCTCAATCCATTGAAGTGTCATTCCGGAGTTGCATCTGGAAAGTTCCTTAGGTTTATTGTCAACGCCAGAGGAATTGAAGCTAATCCCGAAAAGATCTAGGCGATTCAAAATCTCAAAACTCCTAGAACCATCAAGTAGGTGCAAAGTTTTAATGGGGAGGTGGAAGCCTTAAGCGGATTCATTTCCAGAACCACGGACAAGTGCATTCCTTACTTCGATCTAATTAGAAAAGGGAAATGGAATTTCGAGTGGACAGAGGAGTGCGAGGGCGCAATCTAGGCTCTAGTGCAACTTCTGGCAACACCTCCCATCTTGTGGAAGCCGGTTGATCATGAGAGATTATATGTCTATCTGGCGGTTTCAGTAAACGCAATCAATGTTGCGTTAGTTCGAGAAGAGGATCGGATCCAACAATCGGTCTATTATATCAACAAAAGATTGACAGGGGCAGAAAGACACTACCCAAAGATACAGAAGCTAGCTTACTATCTTGTTGTAGCCTCGAGAAAGCTCTGCCCATGTTTTTAGGCTCATCCGATCACTGTTTACACCGACCAACCATTACGATAGATCCTGACACGACCTGAGACATCTGGTAGGTTGCTCAAGTGGAACATCGAGCTGAGTCAATTTGATCTCACTTATACCCTAAGGCGAGCTATTCAAGGACAAGTTTTGGCAGACTTCATAGCTGAATTCACCGTACCGGAGGACTTGCCTGAAACCAATGAATCTCCCAACTATATATGGAAGCTATACATCGATGGTGCATCAAACGACCGGTGCTCAGGCGCTGGAGTGGTGCTCAAAACCCTAGAAGGGCGATCCGTATTCTATGATGTGAAGTTTGATTTCCGTGCAACTAACAACGATGCTGAGTATGAAGTCTTGCTTGCTGGACTGGGGCTTATCAAAAATTTGGGTGTCATTGCTGTGGAGATTTACTGTGATTCACAACTAGTGGTGTGTCAGGTTCGAGAAGAGTATCAAGCCAGAAACCGAAGATTAGTCTCCTACCTTATGCGGGTCCAGGAAGTGTTGAATCAGTTGATTATTATGCTATCCACTGTATACCTTGAGAGCAAAATCAGAAATCCGATTCTTTATCAAAACTGGCCAGCACTGGCGAAGCACAATAGATGGGACTCATCCCAGTAGAGACACTGCTCCAAGTATTGATCAGATGGAGACATACTAGGTCCATGAGGCAACACTCGAGAGGGAGTCATGGATGACTCAAATCAGAAACTATCTTAAGCATGGAGCATTACCCGAGCGCAGGAATGAGAAAAGACAGGTTCTCCAAAAGGCTTCACAGTTTGTTATCCAAAATGGAGTCTTGTATAGAAGGGGATTTTATGTTCCTTTACTCCGGTGTATTGCCCATGATGAAATCAAGCGAGTGTTGCATGAAGTGCATGAAGGAGAATGTGGCGATCACACTGGGGGGCAAGCCCTTGAAAAGAAGGTACTCAGGTACGGGTATTACTGGCCAATCGTAAACCGAGACACATCGGATTATGCTAAGAGATGTGATAGGTGCCAGAAAACCGCCAACCAAGATTACTCAAATGGTCAGTCCGTGGCTGTTTGCCACATGGGGTATTGATATAATAGGGTCCTTGCCTCTATCCAAAGGTGATGCGAAGTACGCCAACGTTGCAGTTGACTACTTTACTAAATGAGCGGAAGCTAAGCCCCTTGCTACTATCACGATGAAGAAAGTAATCAACTTTGTTGTGCGCAACATCATCTGTCACTTTGGCCTTCCACATATGATTGTGACTGATAATGGGGCCTTATTCGATAGTGCCGAGTTTAAGAATTTCTGCCGATGATATCACATCGAGAAAACGTTTTCGGCGGTAGCTCACCCTCAAGCGAATGGACAAGTCGAAGCTGTCAACAAAGTCATCAAGTCCATTTTGAAGAAACGATTGGAGAAGGTTAGAGGTAAATGGGTCGATGAGCTCCCTATGGCTTTATGGGCATATCGAACTACCCACAAGTCCGCAATTGGTCATACTCCATTCGCACTCTCTTACGGCTCTGAAGCCGTTATTCTAGTTGAGCTAGAGGTACCTTCTCACCGTGTGACTTATTATGATCCGAAGACGAATGCCATCCTACTTGTAGAATCTCTGTATTTATTGGATAAGAAGCATGAAGAGGCCGATTTGAGGGCAGCCGCACATCGCAACCGAGTCTCCCGATTATACAATGCCAAGGTCCGACCTAGAACTTTTGAAATTGGCGATCTCGTACTTAACCGAATCTATCCGGTCCCTTTGCACATGAAACCGGCATGGGAAGGGTCGTATATCATCGAACGGAGGCTTGGAGATGGCACATTCAATCTGTTGATCGTTGATGGCCTTACCTTACCAAGGGCATGGAATAGCGAGAGTCTCCGCTGCTGCTACATATAACCGACTTTTATTTACTTAGTCTGCTTTTCATTTGAAGTTTGTTTATGTAATTCAAGAATTTGTACTTGTAATAAGGCAACTGACTTTTCCATGATTTCCGATTTCAGTAATAAAGCGCAGACTCATCAAGCCAGACTCATGATTCCTAAATACATCATGCAACCGCCATGATGTACGAAGAGCTAAGTTCCATCCTACGGTGGGACTAGCTCAAATAGAGAGCGATCATGATCTGACTGGTCACTCGCTAAATGAAAGCCCGAGGGTGGCAAACAACAATCAATTAAAGGAGAGTTGAAACATGACAATTCTTTAAACAAACTCCAGCTCCCAGAATGCGAGCTGAAGTACCAACTCCAAAGTCCGGACATGAATCAACCGTCCAGTTCGAGGAAGATGGATCCATCCATCCACGACCTTGCTTTTTCCAAGCTCAAGGAGGATGGATCCGTCCATCCACGACTTTGCTTTTTCCAAGCTCGAGAAGGATGGATCCGTCCATCGATGACCTTGCTTTTTCCAAGCTCGAGGAGGATGGATCCAAGCTCGAGGAGGATGGATCCATCCATCCATGACCTCGCCTTTTCCAAGCTCGAAGGGGATGGATCCGTCCATCTATGACTTTGCTTACTGGATTAAGGAGGATGTGATCCGACCATCCACGACCTTAACCAACTCCTTATCCCTAGAGAGTGAATAAGATCCTAATCTTCTAACAGATGTGATCGATCGTCTGTCAATTGACTCTAGATTCCCAGAGTATGAATTAGAGTATAAACATTAAACGGGTGTGATCAACCACCCACAAAATAACTTATGTCCCCGGAATGTGGACGTAATCCTAAATAATAAGCAGGCATGATCGACTGTCAGCATACAAATCTAATCTTCGAAGTGTGGATGCAAATGCTAGCAAATGAGCGAGTGTGATCCGACCACTCAAACTCATGTTACTTTAACTTGGTTCCGACTAAGTTAAATCAAAGTAGTGAAGGTGTAGGACGAATACTAACTAACTACTTCAACTATCCCCAGAACTGGGAGCATAACTCAAGTACCAGCCGCTGACAGAGACAACGCAACGTTGGGACTCAACTCAACGTTTGATTATGACCTGAGTCCATGACCTCAGGACTTAAAGATTGAACTCAAGTTCTACTCAGAGGCTGAAACTTCATGAGTACATTAAATGGAAGTGTGAATGCTTAAGTACTTAAACAAATAAATGCAGAGTTATGCCTAAAACAAAAAAGGAATTTTATTTATACTATTGTTCGAAAAAGAAGTACAAAATCTGTCCAAAGAATTCCTATAAGCAGGGGTCGAGCCCGCATCTATACATGGCCTATAGAAAGCAAAAGAAAAGAAGCTTATTCTAACTACTTACAAAAGAGGAAGTCAAAATGAAGATCTACGCCTTCGGTTTCCTATCCTTTTTAACTTTCTTTGGCGTAGATCGGCTCGAGCTACCGCCTGAACCTCTTTTGGAACCCATCCTCCGCGGCTCGCTTTAGTTGGCTTGTCTCCAGTTGGGGGAATCGATGCGGTCTCCCCTTGGGAGCCCACGGGGATTGAAGTATCCCATGTGTGTGAAGCTGGTGGAATAGTGGCACTTTCGATACCAAAAGAATAAGGCGCGCTAGTCTCAATCATGGTGCCACCTGGAGAGATCATGAGAATCGAGATCGGGCCAGGGCCCGCCATACCTCCACCGGCTCTGAGACCCTGCTCAATCTCAGCCTTAATTTCCCTCATTATTTGTTCTTCTCGGTCCACGTGCTTACTCATTGTGATACTGCCAGTCGAACCCGAGGAACCCGTAATAGTAACGTCTTCATCCACATTAAAGGGCATCTCAATGCTGGATCGCTTTGGCGACTGAGAAGCGCTTCCATCAATTGGTCGTCAAATATACACCAGCTATCATGCATCTCCCCAGCCGAAGTAGTAATCATCATAGTTGTGGCCTCTGTTGTTAATGCCTCCTGCTCGTAATGAACTTCTTGAGTATTAGGAGGGTTGGCCGATGCAAAATCTAAGGATGAATAAAGATAAAGGAATATATTAGTAATATCCTTTGATGATGTTCCTACATTTGGAAGAATAGGAATCTAAGACTGGCTCCCAGGTTGAGCCGACATGCCTTTCGAGTTGAGCTCGATGACTGGAGAAAGATGTGGCCTATCGAGATTGTACCCCGGGATGACTAGGGGGTCGGTAGAAGATGTGGGCACAGGTTGAGAAGCCGGGGGCACTTCAAAAGCAGCATCATGGTGTTCGCCCCCAAATCCTTCTCCGTCCTCTGGGTATTTAGCAGCCAGGGCTTCTCTCTGGGGTGATATAGTTGTATCATGAAGGACTTTGGGCTCATCTCCAATCAACACTTGAGCTTTCAATTCAAACTCATCGATAGTTGTAACTTTGCGAATCACCTTTTCATCTTCAACCAGGTAGTTCCAAGCCTTATACAATTGGAAGGGATAGTCCTCGCAAGCCAATTCAAGTTGTGATTCCTTAAGATGTTTGCATTGTAGGTGACGAAGAGGTCCTCAAATTCACCTTCCATCTTGGCCTTGATGGCTTTTACTTCCCTTTCGACCCTAGTGTCGGCTTCTTTGGCCTTTTGGTTTGCGGTGACCCTCTCATCTCTAAGCTTCACCACCTCCTCGCATGCTTCTTGGGCAACCTTATTAGCTTCATCTTTTTCTTTGGTAGTCTCAGTTAGCTTTGCCTTTAATTCGGTAACTTCTTTTAGCGCGACATCCCTTTCTTGAATGAACATGGTGTTGCGGTGCCCCATCTCTTGCACCAATTCCATATTAGTTTTTCTCATTTCTTTCATGGACTTCCTAGCTTCCTCGGCTCTCTGGCCAACCTATATCTCAGATTTTCTTGAGGACTCGAGCTCATTGGAGAGCACCTCCATTATCCTGCCCTTGTGAGAAAGGTTGCCCTCCAATTTCTCAATCGCCTTGACTCGTTCAAAGGACACAGCCGAGACCCACTCTGCCATCTTGACCCACTCATGGTATTACTGTATGCATCATGCACATAGTCTTGCACCAGTTTCTCTGTATCGTTTGGGATTTTCTTCAAGTTTGGGGGAAAGTGGAAACCATTGAAGCATGTGTTTGCGAAATCCTTTCCAGTCTAGCAATGCGGATGGCTCCTTACCCAGTTGGTTCTATAGCGGTTTATTCTACGATAGTAGGAGCGACTGTTTCGCTTTTGCAGTGTCGTTCGCCAGTTTTTGAAGCGTGAGATGGCGCTGTTTGGTGCGAAGATTCAGAAAAGGGCCTGTTGGGGTCAGAAGGTTTAGAAGGCCCTTTCGGTGGCGGAGATCGCGACATGGAGCGGCACCTGCTTTGGTGTGATTTTTCTTTTTCCCTGTCGTAGCGCTCACGTTCCTGGCTAGAATAGTAGCCACAACCATAATCTCTCTCACTCTCACGGCGATATAATTCAGAATGCGATCTAGAAGACTGGCGCGTATAGCGGAGTTTACCAAGCATAGAACCTTTCTTCACCATTGTATCTGCAAAAAAGAAGAAGGTGATCAGTCATCGCCAGATATTGAGAAGCATATGATGAAATGTTGTGTAGTGCCATGGAGTGCATGTATGCATATGTGCAAACCCCCCAACCGACCTATTGTAGCAGCTTTACTTATTGGAGTTCACTCCCCTATATCTATTGAGGTTAGGCCTGCGCTGGTTCTTGAAGGGGAGTGGAGCCCCTTTAACTCAAGATCAGGGAATGATGATATCTCCTCTAGGATAGGAATATCTGATAGCCCTTTAAGTGAACTTTCTGTTTACAAGGAAGAGGTCTCCGGACCTATGGAAGTAATAACAAATTGACTTGCTTCAGTAGTTTTTTGCCTCTGGGTTTTATAGGCTAAAGCCTTCCTCTTCTTCTTTAACTCAGATGGTTGAGGGCCCTACGGAGGCACGAACGCGGGCTCGCGACCAGCCTCTGTACCTACATCATCGCGAGGCTCGTTGATTCTAATGCCGATCGCAGCCTCGGCTCCCTCGACTGCGGGCATGACAGGAGCCCGTCTTCTGCCTTGTCTTGCTGGGGCCACTCTTGGAATCTCCATGAGCCCTATGCTTTGTCCTTTCTCTAAAAGCCTGACGGCAATCAAATTGTCATCGGTGAGAACTTCATCTATTTCTCTTAGTTCAACAAGCACGGCCTGGAGTGTCTTCACTAAATCTTTGTACTGCACTCCTTCGGGCCATGGAATAGAAGCTTTAAAATAAACACAGCAATGTATTCAGCATCAATCGATATTCCAGTTATGGTTAAATAACAAAACAAGTAATAACACTTATATGACCAGCCATCGCCTGGAAAATCCTGGTGGGCATCTCACATAGAACCACTCCATTTTGAAGTAACTCAACTTGCTCCATGTGCCTACCACCACTTGGCAATTCCTAAAAGCCTTTAGGAAGGTGAATGATGGATTATCCGCCCGACTCTTAACACTGAATAAATATCTGATTTCGTCAACAGTCAGGGGACGAAGAAGATGTTCCATAAATATAATGTACAAGCTGTTGAGTAGCTCGTATCCGTTCAGATGAAGTTGAGAAGGTGCGATCCTCAAATAAAATAGCACGTCCCTAATGAACTGGTTGAATGGGGGCATTGTTCCAGTCCAGCATATAAATCTATTGCATGCGGTGAACCCTTCCAGGGGATCATGTGCCCTATCTTCCCGTCTTGGTAACCTGGTTTCTTCTAGAGATAGTCCATGTCTATGGCCACTTCTACCTAGCACCTCTTCTGTAATCTTGGACTGGATAGAATCTACTGGATTCATTATCACCATTGCTTCCGACAGCTCATTCGAAGCAGGATTCACTATATCTGCCAGGACGTCCGGCCTATCTATTCTAGGGAATGGAGAACTCTGAGCTTCTTGCTGTTCTGAGCTTCCAGGATCCATAGCTATTGAACTTAGTAAAAACCACTATTAGATAGTGAAAAAAAACCATATCCCCCCAAATGCAAAGTGTGAGATCATGTTATGTAGTGAAGTGCTGCATAGTACTATAAAATTCTACAAGATTAACTGACCATCTCAACTGTGCCATTCTGACTTCGAAGAACGATCCATATTAAACTTTATTATTTTTAGCAAGTCACAGTTCCATTGACATGTTTTGAAAGACAGTCATATATGCGATTCCATGAGAAAGTCCAAATGTGCATGGCTAAACGCTTGTCGGAATCCAATGTTCAAATTTGCAAAAGATACGGAGTTCGTACCCATCATGTTCGAGTTCGGATCGTTCCCCTGAAGCTAGCTTTCATATCAATCGCATGTCACTCGTTTGTATCGACCAATGATTCAGATCGATAACCTCTTCTTATCGATCGAGCATTCAGATCGATGACCTATTCGTATCGATTACTTCACCCATAACCTTCATTCGTATCAATGCTCTCTGTATCGATCAGTTCGTATCGATCAGCCATCTTCCTCGTCTCGTCTCCAGAGGCAAGCTTTCACATCGATCCAAGAGATGTAGTTATTTCGTCTCGATCAAGGGGGCAAAACTTCCGCTTCGCCTGTTTGTGTAGATTGATAGATCAATCCACAATCAGTGTCTATATCCATGATACGAAACCACTGCTCGCCTACCATCGATACAAACTCATGGTTTGAACCACATAAGCCTGAAGCCAGTGGCTTCGAGTCTGTTTTTCTCCTCCAACCATCAATTACACGGATCCATCTCGTCTGCTTCTTCTCCAATTCCCCAATCGCCATTGTCGATTCTCTCTACTTCATCTCAGATACACTCCAGCGCCAACGACACCGGAGATGGTGATTACGGTGAATGATGGGGCACGAAACTCGAGTCTCGTCACTATAGGTGCGATTCCATTAACTATTTACCAAGGTTCGAAAGATCTGGGTTAAGGATTAACGATTTGGGGTTTAGGGACAAAAATTATTTTTTCTTTTTTCCTTTTCTCTATATGGATATGAAATAGCGAGGTGAGAAAATATGCTAAGTCTAGAAAAGTATATATACTCCTTCGAATCCAACGCAAAAAACGATTTGTATCCCAATTTTCTCACCGATTGAATCGGTCAAATACCCATCAATACGAAGAGCACATTTGTACAACAATTCAAACTAATCTGTATTCATCATTGTAGAACACGCCTTTTGCAACTTCATCTCGTATCGATCACCATCGATACAAAATCCACTCTAATGCACCCCGGATCGATCCTGGAGATGATCGATACGAAGAGGGGCATCGAAACAACCATCGGTCGTTGTTATAGCTCGAATTTCACAATCGATCTAGGAGAAGATCGATACGAAACTCGATCCAAAAGGAACCGTCAATCGATGGCAAGAACTTTTTTTGCCAAAATCCTTTTTTTAAAACTTGACAACGACCCGTGAACGTGCAAGCATGAATGGGAGTTGAGTCTAAATACATACACGTACCTACATGCTATACTAACATTTGATTCTTGGAGTTAACAGGAATTGAATGCTTACCTGGTGTCAACTAGAACAATGACAACAATTTGCTAAAACTTGATCTTCAGCTATAACAGAAACTACGTATTCATTAGCAGTCAACAACTAAACATTTATACTACTGGAAATCGACCATAAGATACATCTACCAAAGATTACATCTCTTGATGAAGGTACAATAACTATTCAGTGAATCAAATAGAGTCTTTTCAGAGTGAAGATAGTAGCTTTTCAAAGCATGTCATGTTCACATTGGACGTACTTTGGAGGGAAATGTTATCCCGCCTTTTGGCAAGGTCGTGATACCAAGGACTTGGCTAGAGACTGAAGATAATCCACTCCAAAGATTAGTTTACTACAAGTTCACGATGGATACATGCAAACTTGGTCCGAGTCCGAATCGAGCCCCAATTAGCATAATATGACAAACAGAGCTATGCAAGGGAACATTCCAAATTT
Source organism: Allium fistulosum (assembly GCA_030737815.1). Classification (NCBI taxonomy): domain Eukaryota; kingdom Viridiplantae; phylum Streptophyta; class Magnoliopsida; order Asparagales; family Amaryllidaceae; genus Allium; species Allium fistulosum. Next base: position 519,870,798 of record CM060906.1, on the reverse strand, counting down.
CAGGTCAATCGAAGTTCGTATGCTCAAATTATGGAACGATCAAGATCCATGAGAAACATGCCAATCTCGTATCCATCATTTTGTATTGATCTGCATCGATACGAAATGAGCGTAACTCAAGCACTCGGCATCCATCATTCGTATCCATATGGTTCAAACTCATAATAATGGACTTTGGCACTTCCCAAGTCGATCGCGCTTCACTTAGACAGCAACTGCACTTTTCGTATCGATCACCTACTTGATCGATACGAAGAGCAGAGCCTACAATCGATGAGAAGATGGAAGCAAGGCATTGATTGGAAAGGAGGAAGCGGATGGATATGAACGAAGCTAGTCGCATATCTGAAGCTCCGAAAGAAGCGGTCTCGACTCCTTGCGCAAATCATGGATCTCCACAAAACCCGCATCTCATTCTATCGATACGAAAGCTTTAGCCATCCAATAATTGCAATCTTGATCGATCAATTGCTCCACAACCATAACTCCAGATGCAATGAGATTTTCACTGTGAGTTGCACAACACATCAGGAACCTTCATGATCGATCGTAGCTTGATTGGAGCAATTTCTGACCGATACGAAATGATGTTGGATCGATCAAGGATCGATCCCAAATGACTCCAAATCGATCATGTGGGACCTGGACTTGAGAAAGAGTATTCCAAGATTCAAGACAGATATTTCCAGCTCCACACCTATAAATAACACCTCAATTGCAATTAAAAAGGGACTTTTATGCTGCTGCTTGAGTTAAACTCCATTGCAATTCGAGTGTCAGTTGTTGTACTGTTGTAACTCAGTTTCTAATCAGCAATAAACATCAAAACCTTCAGAGTGGACATAGGAAATTGTTGAATATGCGAGTATATGATTTTTTGTTTGATGATAATAAACATATATATATTCATTTATATGTATTTAATAATGTACTATTTTATTCTTCAAATAATTAAATAAATATTTGCTGAATAAAATAAATAACACAGAATTTAAATTCAAACAGATATTTTATTCAAACAAATATTTGTTACAATTTTTAATAGTACAAATTTGAGCTCTCACTATGTATATACAAATTTCAATTACATCACAATTTCAATTACATCAAAATTTATCATTTACATTAACACCTTACTACATATCACTCATTCACACGCATTTATCTTCAACTACATTCCAGATTGAATCCAGCATCTAAGCAATCTGCAAAATAAATACTAACGCAGTAAAATTGAAAAGAAAATATTTTGCAATGTAAAATAAAATGTATTATTGAAAATATTATTTGCCTCGGTTATTTGGGTTGTTCGTCATCATTTAATTCTGAATTCATCAAACACGAACAACTTGTGACATGCACAATGTATCACCGTACATGCCACAAGGCCGTGCACACCAATGTACACTTGATATAAATTACAGGGACAGGTGAGCACAAGGTCAAACCCAATTAAAAGTCGGGTTCAACTCAAGTGCTATACAAATAAAGTCATGACACGAACACAAGGTCAAACCCGAGCTATAAGCTGGATTCAACTCGGGTGCAATACAAAACTGTTAAGTACAAGTAACTCGATGCACAAGAAACAAAGAATCCAAAACCATACATCATCATCATCAATGGATCAAAACACAAATTTACTCAAACTCAAAGACAATATGTACAAAATCAGTGCAATAGTAGTGAACATGCATATGACTCAAGACCAAACAATGCATAGAAGTATATGTTAGCATATATGTACAACATGTAACCAGAACTAAGAGGAGTTCAAAAAGACTCAAGTATACACAACAAAATGGACAAGTGACTCAAAGGCTCGAAGCAATAGCAAGCCAGCAACTATCCAATGGAGACTCATATGAACTCATGTGGAAGTGCAGACCATATTCAAGTACATCGAACCACACGGCAGTGACAACCACACTCAAGTGAACCTGATATGCAAAACACAAGACTGGCAACAAAATGCTCCAAGACAGACTCAAGATCACAAGAACTAAGTACACATGAACTACATGACTCGAGAACAAAATCATGTTCAAGTTTCAAATACAACAGACCATTCTAACAATTACCACCAGATGAAGCAGTTCAATATCGAACCAAACTAACTCGAGCAAGTCCAGCTACTACATGAAAGCAAGCAGTCGAAGCAACAGCAATGCAGTACACACATGTACACATATATGGGCAGTACATGTAACCAGAACTAGTACTGTAACCAATGGAACCAGAATCAAGCAAATGTACACAGTAAAACAACAATGAAGTCAACAATGAAGTCAACAATGAACCAGTGTGACAGGATGGACTATGATCAAAGCTGTGTAAACATAACCAGAACCTAGGCCAGAGGTGATATCATATACATGAGGAACAGAGCATGCACAAGTGACTCAAAGCCAACTGAATACAAGTACAGATTCAAATTCATATGGCACCAGAGCACTAATATACATTTGAACAAGCAGTTTAACAGAGATGTGTGCGTACACATTGAAACATGACTATAAGCTATGCAACATGAACAAATGGTCAATGTCAACACAAATGCCACCAGACAAACGAAACAGTGCAGCATTCATTTTACTCATAAACATACATATATACATGGGTGAACACACATGTATACATATATACATGCAAGCAATCAAGTACAGGATCGAATACAATGAACCAGACCAAACTACAACAGTTCAAATGTTGCAGGCAATTTCAAAATAACCATCTCAAGTACAAAGCACAGTCAAGTTCAAATACAAGAATATGTAATAAAGTACAGACAAGCTATATGAAGACCAGCGAATAAATGAAATAGAATGTATACATATATGTAGCTATGAATAAGACTACATCAAGTCACGATTCAAACCAGTAAACACTGTGAAGTCGTGAAGATATAAGGTTCCAATTGATCGAAGACAAAGGGAATAAAGAATTGAACAAGTCAGTGCCGAAATCAAGATATGCACAAAATCAAGTAACCAAAGTCAAGAGAGAATCAAAGCCGTGATGACCAAGGAATCGTGCAAGTTCAAAATCGAAGCCATGAGAATCAAGTAACGAAAAAAACGAATTGAACTAGTCTAATGAAATCACAAACACTCAAGCAAAATCGAACGGCAAACAAATTATCAGACGAATTCAATTAGAACGTAAATTTAGGGAAATAAACCCTATTTAACCAGTAACATCATCGGCATGGATAAGTATCGAGTTCAAGCATATCAACCAGAAAAGCAAAGGGAATAACATACCAGTAAAATCGAACTCGATCAAAGCAGATGAAGCCAAGCTACGAAGAGACGGTCGATCGACAGAGCAAGGAAAGCGAAATCACATATTCGATCAATCAACTAAAGTCGGGAGCTTCAACAAAGTAAAACCCTATATCTGGAAAAGGAACGAACGAAGACAAAGCAGTATTTTTCTACACAAATACAAGGCCGAAGTAACAAAAGGGAGAACAATGTTTTTTCATCACTTATTTAGGCCAGCCTTGTTTATTTGTTTGGTTATTAATTATATAAGGCCTTAGTTAATTAGGGTTTTTGTTTTAAATTTTTTAATTTTTCTTTTAAACTTTTGTAATTTCTAGTCGTGTGACTAGGGGACGAACTACGGTGGTGTAGTTCGAGAATTCGCAACTCGGTGGCTGAGTTATGGCAGGGTTTTGAGCGTAGAGTTAGGTTAGTCGGTAGCGGGTGTCGCGAGTTTACGTGTGTAAGCGTCTGACTACTTAATTTCTAGTAGAAACCTTGGGGGCAGCATGTAGGCAGGGTTTTGCCGAAGCTGGGTAAATCCGTGTGTTTTATTTTCTATTTTTTATATTCTGCTATTATCTGTGCTGCTATTATTCTGATGTGATCTGTGCTGTAATTATTTTATACTTCCACATTAAATTTTTATAATTATTAGTATCACCCTATTCACCCCCCCCCTCTAGGGTGAAATCGATCCTATAGCAATAATGCCGAACCACTATAAATTCTTGTTATCTTTCTATCATTGCTTATTTTCTTGGTTTGATTGTTAGATTAGCCTCGTTTTTCATTTTACCTCTTCATTATAATCTTTTCAGTTACACCCGATGAGTTTTTTGCCCATTTTTGGTACAAACAACCTTTAGATGGTTTATCCCTATCACCCTTACCCTGATGACCCCGGTCCAGACCAGAGCAATAAATAGAATTATAATATTCTCGACTGCTACAAATAGAATTATAATATTTTCGACTGCTACCTTGACGGTACGAGCTTGAACATGAACCAGAGGATTGGTGGTGTATATCCTGAAGGGAATCAAACATACTCCTTTCTCTTCACCATCGTTTCTACAAAGGAAAGCAAAAGTTTATCATCTTTAAGCATTAAAGGGGAAAAGTTAAGCATAGTGCAATGTTGAGGGTTGCAAGTGTGTGCAATTATCCTTGTGTTTCCCGCCAACGGACCAAATGTATTAGTTTATCTCATTAGAGTAATTTCCCCTTTAGAAGTTGGAATTGCAGTGCCTATTCTGGTGGGAGATTTTAACCCATCAACACTCACATCAATGAAGTGGAAAGTGTTAATGTCATGCAGTATTGGCAGACCAGATAAAGAATCAAGCGGCAGAGTTGAACGCTCAGACGGTTGAGAATAGGATTCATCTTGATCAACTTTGGGAGTGAGCGACAGCTTGAGTTGATCAGAAAGACGACGTTTGGGAAATTTATAAACAACTATTTTCTCTTTTCCTATATCGTGAGCCGAAGGCTGTGAGGTCTACAAGGATCTGACCTCGACTTCATGACTAGATCTGTCATAATTACAGCCGAGCACATCGCGTTTATCGCCTTCAACATCAACATCGGCGAATTCCTGAGCACCCATAGCTGAGGGCACGACGGGATCGATTCGATTGCCCTTTGACCGGCTGCAACCCATGGTCTTACCCCTGCAGCTTGAGCAACTTTTGTTAGCCTACGATGAGGCCCTCTTCCATTAAACAAACAATAACAAGGCGTTCATCCATAAGAAGATATTCGATGTTCTTATCTTCAGGTAGTGCATTTTTAGGGTCACGACCGCCTCCTCATAAAGATTACCGCTGGGCCGTTCGATGTTGCCTGTAAAATAGAGTATTGCCTGGATATTGGTTTTCCACGCTAATATAAAAATAATGGGTAACAGTTATGTCTTTCCAGCCATTGTTAAGAAAAACTGGAAAGACATCGAACAACCACTAGCTTTTAAAGGCGCTTAATTTTCCATACACCAGTTAGATTCTGACACTTCTTCGTTAACTCTAGAAATGTAAACGAAAGACTCCCTATCCATTGCTTGAAAGGGAATATGAACCGAATTTCATCGATGGCCGGAGGACGATGAAAGAACTCCATAAATACCATATAAATACAATAGATAAGAGTATAGTTGTTCGGATGAAGCTGCGCTGGAGCTATCCTCAAATAATGGAGAATTTCCCAAATGTATGAGTTAAATGGCGGGATATATCTGGCCCAGCAATGTTGCATGTTGTATATCCTTCTGGAAGTCTTTGAGCCCTGTCATTCATTGACAGGACCAATGCATCATCAAAAGGAATTCCATGCCTTATGCAGATTCGGCGAAGTGCATCTTCCTTAATTTTAATGGCTATAGAATCAATGGGATCCTCCAAAATAACTGCATCCTCCAGAGTGTCAAGAGCAGGATAAAAAATTTCTGGTGGAAAAACGAGAACTGCAGAGGAAAAATCAAACTGTGGCCTGAGCTTTCCTGTTGTTCTGAATGATGACTAGAGGTTTGACGATCGTACTCGGTTGCGGAACTTGATTAAATGCTAGGATTATCCTGTTGAGATGATAGTCCAACAAGCATAGCTATAAGATGCTTAGAACGTCTAGAACCCATTGTTATTCAGCTTAGTAAAAAGTCTTGATTATGTAAAGTAACATGTACCCCCAGTGCATAGTGAGTGCTAGTGTGGTGCATTGAAGTTCTATACAATACAGTAATAAGTTGTACAAAATTAAAGATGGAAAAGACGATGAGACTTCGAAGATCGACCGGAGTGACCATCATTCCTGACCGTCTCAACGGTTTCTCTATGTCATTAGGGAACGACGCAATATGAGTTTTACGGTCGATTGTTAGCAAGTAAAAGTTTGATTTTTATGTTTATGTCACTATTGAGCATTAAGAGAATAGTCAAAGGCAACGGTTCATGTCATAGTTCAAAGGTCGTTTGTTACAGAATATGTACTTAAAGTCATATGCAAGTCATATGTGTTCGCTTAAGTATGCAAGGCCAAAGCTCGTCATTGGGTTCAAGTCCACTTGTTTAAGTCCCATCTTTGAAGTTTATATGCTAACAACCAATCATTCTATCATAGCATGCTCCTAACCTCCTTCACCGATCGTTCATGTTGGCTGTTTACCCCAATCGTTCCGCAAAATCCATTCCATCTAATCGTTCCCGATAACCCCCTTATCCGATCGTTACTTCAACTCCTCACACCGATTGTTTGACTCAACACTTCAACCGGTCGTTTTCTTCCACTTCCATTCAAGAACGATCGGAACAAACAATTTATCTACTTTAAAATTCACTAAGTAAGGGGCACAACCAATCGTTCAAGAATGATCCACATCTAAACATATACACCACTCAAAACAATCGTTCAATTACTACTTCATCTTTCCCAAAAAAAATCGGTTAAGGCCATAATCTCCTCCAATTTTCATCTCCTCCAACCCCCAACCGATCCACTATTCAATTCTAACATCACGAAATCGATGAAACCCAAAGTCTCATGCCAAAATCACAAAGCATGTTTGAATCGGCCTAACTAGGTTGAAATTTGCAGAAGGAAATGGGTTTGAGTTTGAATCTATGTGAATCTGGAAGGAATAGTGCGACAGTAACTCGTGAAAAGGGGAATCGATTCTCGCTTGAGAAATTCTGATTGTTGTTTGAACGATAGGGGAGAGAAGAAGGCTGTTTTCTTTTCTTATTGACTTTGAGCGAAACGATACAAGATGAAGAAGTGGAAATGGAGGTGGCCAAGTAGAAATGTTTTTATATGGAGATTTAGGCAGACCCTTTATGGCCTAAATGTAGAGCCGATCGTTCCTTAAGCGCAATCGTGAAAATTGTTTTCTACACTGATCGATCTAGAACGATTCAAAATTTAGCTATATCCATCAAAAATCAGCCTAGATTCAATATATATATATAGAAAATGGCAACGATCGTCCAAGGATGATCGTAAGTAGATGGGTACGAAAATCCATTCAGCGATGACGATTGGCCTTGATCATTTGTTTATAAACAAATGATGGTACAAAAGCGATCCAAACTTTTATTCAACGATAAACAGTCAGTCATGGTCATTCACACAAAATGAGAATTTTTTTTTGAAACTTGACAATGACCCATGGATGTGCAATCATTATTGGGGGTCAGGTATAAACATGTATACGAACCAGTATACGTTCTAGAGTTCAATTATTTGAAATCGACAGAAATTGAATTTGTACCTGAAATCAACTGAGGAAAGATCAAAACTAGATTATTGTTGCTTGAGAATCACTAGAAAAACAGCGAGATGGTCATCAACAAGCCGTGATATAGTTTTTATACTATTGGAAGTCAACCAATAGTCATAATGAATAGATGGAGACAGACCCTCGACAAAAAGTGACTCAATGGAAAGGTAATAACCATTTAATAAACTGGATGGAATCCTTTACGACAGTCGAATCTCGCGAAGCTTCAAAGCACGTCATGTTCAAAAAGGATGTAATATTAGGGGAGGGGGCAAATGTTATTCCGCCTTTTTGCAAGGCCGTGGGCTAGAAACGGATGGTTACTAGCTTTGAGAATCAGTTGTATACAATACTATGGATGATGGTCGAGCAAATCCGGATCAGGACCCAATCGAGGTGCAATCTATATGGAGTGATTGGCAAAGCCCACTAAAGCTATATTCTAAATTTTGAGTCGATCGGAGTTCATATGTTCGAATTACGGACAAAGCTAGATTTATATGGATCAATCGGGAACGATCCATAAAACAGCTCAAATCAACGAAGATTTATCAGTATCTCAAAATCCACAAGGCCAATTCACTTGAAACTTTCAAGACATCAATATATTGAAGGGTGGAGCCCACAAAAATGAACGTAGGTCAAAATTCTCAGGTTCAAGAAACCACGGATCATTTTGTACTGATCGTTCATAACGATCGGTATATATCAGCCAACATTCTATATTCGACCAAGATTGATCCATATCTAGCAAACTACAAACTTAAAATGACACCATATTTTAGAATCATGGTATAGAGGCATGTGGGACCCCCATAAAGGATCTCATGGCAATCAGAAGCAAAAAACAATGATCGGTATGATTTATACCTGTCATTTCAAAACAACGAATTACGACTACCGATCGTTATGGTGGGACCTTATGGACCTGTAGAACCCACTGCTGATATCTTGGCAAAATATCTCGCCATCTCACCCTATAAATACAGACTTATTGGTTCATTTTCAGTGGCTTTATGTTGCTTGTTACTTCAGACTCCATTATAATAAAGTGCTATCTTTATTTTACTGTTGTAATCAGATTCACAAGAGAGTAATAAAGTATAATTTTCAAAGTGGATGTAGGCACACAACGACGAACCACTACAAACCTCTATGTCTTGATTACCGCTTATTCTCTGTTGCTTACTTATTTATTTACTTGGTTTAATTTATTTTTCTTTATTTAATTTTCTACAAAAACTATTCTTGGGTGTTTGTAACCATTTTTGGTGCAAAGAGTACATCCCTTTCCTTTTATTTGCATATATACGTTCCTTGTGATGCCAAACGTCACACTTTTGTTTGTTTTGAACTTGATAATATGCAGAAATCAATTTGTAACATTTCAAGTTCTAACATATTAAAGTATCATAAAAACCCCAAAGATCTAAAAAAAGTTTTTATTTCAATTTTATTCATATCGTTAAAAAAATAAGATCCTAATCATTACGCATTCATTAATATTTCATTTAGTTCATTTGTCATTAAAATAGTGATTCTAATCATTACGCGGTTACAAAAAAATCCAATCATTATGTAATTAGAGAATTAAATCTAATCATTACACAATTACAGAATTAAATCTAATCATTACGCTACTGCAAATTAAATTAAATCTAGCCAGTTTAACATATGTAACATTTCATATTCGTGAATTCATTTACAAATTCAATTCAATTATCAAGCATGTAGGAATAGATCTACAACGATAATATCTAATATTATATAAAAACATATATAATATTTCCATTCACCTTTAATTAGTGCTCTTAAATCTTTAGATCTAATCTAGATCTAAACCCTGTTATCTATATTCTCCATTTGACTTCCTATTCAGATCCACAAATAATATTTATATAAATCTATTATAATTTGGATTAGAGAAAAGAGATTTAGATTTAATTATTAAATAAGATCGAATCTATAGTTTACCTCCGATGTAGCGACTTGGTTTGAAGCTGTCTTCTATCCTCTAACATTTCATGTTCTTCTCCAAAATGTATAGATACAATCTAATTTATTTCTGTGAATTCTAAAATTTTGGAGGAGAAGAGAAAGTGACTGAGCTTCCACGTTCATCAGAAAATTAAGAGATAGAAGTGAGACCATATGTCTATATTTATAGGGATTTAATCCAATGCTAACCATCGGCCAATTATTATAAATCAGAGCAGTTACGGCCTAAAATTATCGCTGCCAGAATTAAATATCAAGTCGACCATCATAGACCCATGGTCGACCGTCCACGGTCAACCTAGGCAAGGTTATGGTCAACCTATATAGTGTTATTTCGAGCTTTATTTAACGTTAGTTCATATGTACAAATTGTTTCTGTAATAACCAATTAACGTGAACTCTCACCCTGATTAGGATACTTAGTGGCTATGTAACAGTTAATTAATTTCAAATATTTCCTTAATTACATAAATATTTATTTTTGACCTTAAAAATACAAACGTTAATAACTTTTTCATTTGAACTCCGATCAGAAAAGTTTATATATGAAAATTGATCAGAAAATCACCACAAATCTAATGGTGCAAGTTTCGTAACAAATTACTGATATTTACAAAAAAAATCAATTTTTCACTGATTTTTATTTATTACTTAATTTCATTTTAATTAATCATCGTAAAAATTGCGGGGCGTTACTTAATCTTTATGACGCGTGTAAACTAGGAAAATTGACAAAATCTTCTTCAAAGTCTAAAAAAAGTTATTTCTATGTTACAACCTTTAGCACTACTCCACTTAGACCTTTTTGGCCCAACTCAAGTTAAATCTCTTAACCATAACAAATATGTATCTATTGTTGTAGATGATTTTTCAAGCTATATATGTGCTATATTTTTAGAACATAAAAGTGATGTATTTAAAGTTTTCAAAATTTTGCATAAAGAATTCAAAACTTAAAAAGTTTGAAAATTAAAACTATTAGAAGCGGTCATGGTGTCGAATTCAAAACGAACAATTTAATGATTTTGTAATAAGAAAGGAATAAGTCATAGTTTCTCCTTCTCGAGTGCACCCGAAAAAAGGTGTTGTAGAAGGAAAAAATAGAATACTACAATAATATGCAAGAAAATTATTAAGTAGTGGCCCAATACCAAAGAATTTTTAGGCTAAAGCTATGGCTACGGCTTATTATGTTCTAAATCATGTTTTTATAACATAATTAACTAAATATACACCATATTAGTTATTTAATGTTAGAAAATCAAACATTTCATAATTTATAATTTTTGGCTCAAAATGTTTTATACTTAGTACAAAAGATAATTTAGGAAAATTTGACCTGAAAGCCTATAAAGTTATCTTTGTCAGATATTCGGGAAGAAGTAAGCTTACAAAATATTTAATAAATCAAATACTATAGAAGTAACTCTACACATATCTTTTGATGAAAATTATAAGATAGGTAATGAGGAAGGTGAAGTTGTTCAATAAACCAAATAGCTAGATTAGAAAATCCTCCTTAAAATGAAAATGTTGATAATTCTCTAAAATCGCCACCTCGTATACTAAGAGATCATCCGCTCGACAATGTAATAGGTGAGGTTAACATTAGAGTAATAATAAGAAATCAACTAAATCAAATGAGAAATGTTTTGTTTATATCTAATATAGAACCGAAAATATTAAAGAAGCATCTAAAGATGATTTTTGGATTTTAGCCATGCACGAAGAGCTAAATCAACTCGAACAAAATGTCGTTTGGTATTGGTTTCAAGACCAAACGAACAAACCATAATCCGTACAAAATGGGTATTCAAAGATAAAGTAGATGAAAATGGTGACATAATACGCAATAAAATCTAGATTAGTTGCTCAGGGATATAATCAAGAAGAAGGAATAGATTATGAAGAAATTTTTTCCCTCGTCGCTTGATTAGAAGTTATTAGAATTCTTTTAGCCTTTGCATGTCACCATTAATTTAAACCTTTTCAAATGAATGTTAAAAGTGCATTTTTAAATGGATTTATAAACAAAAATGCGTTTATAGAACTACCACCTCCTTTTGAACACAAAAAATATTCAAAATTTTGTTTTTAAACTTAAGAAAGCACTTTATGGTCTTAAACAGGCATTGTATGCTTGGTATGGTCAATTGGAAAATTACTTTTAGAATCCAATTTAAAATCAGTCAAATTGATCATAGGATTATTAATTAAAAAGAAAGATAACGATATTCTAATAGTACAAATATATTCGAATGATGTTATTTTTGGTTTTACAAATGAAAATTAGTGTAATGAATTTTCAGATATTATGAAAAAGGAATTTGAAATGTCACATATGGGTGAGTTGAAGTATTTTCTTGGCTTATAAATTAAATAATTAAATAAGGGAATTTTTATTTATCAAGAAAATTTTTATGATGATTTATAAAAAAGATTTAGAATGGATAAATTTTATAGTATGCCAACACCGATGAGTACGAGTCTTCATCTTAAAAAAGATGATAATGGTAAAGACGTTGACCAAAATTATATAGAAGCATTATCAGCTCTATATTATATTTAACGGCTAGTTGACCAGATATAATGATGAGCATATGTTTGTGTGCACAATTCCAAGCAAATCCCAAAGTATGACACTTCCGAGTAGTAAAATGAATCCTATGTTACCTAACCACCACAAGAGATTATGGACTTTTCTATCCAAAAGAATGTCCTTTTGAACGTGTCATATAGCGATGCAGATTTTAGTGGATGTACAATAGACCATAAAAGTACAAATAGCATATGTCACTTTAGCGGTCAATCTCTGGTATCATGGTTTGGTAAAAAGCAGAGTTGTGTCCCACTTTCAAAGTTTGAAACAGAATAAATCTTCGTGGCTCTAGCATATGAACAAGTCGTGTATATATGCAACAAATGCTTTAGGATTTTGAAATTTAACTTAAAAACTCACTAATATATTGTGACAATACAAGCGATATTAATTTACTGAAAAATCCTATTAATCATTCTCGTACAAAACATATAGATTTTGGACAGGACTATTTATGAGGCAATGATGAGAAAACTATAGTTAAACTAGAATACGTTAATTCAGAAAATTAAGTAGCTGATATTTTCACCAAGCCACTTACTAAAAATATTTTAATAAATTTGAGCAAAAGATTGGGAATTTGTCTACAAAATGAAATTCTTTGAATAAACTAAAAATAACAAGTTTATTCATTAATTTGTTTTAAAGTGACTACAGATTAACAACATACATTGTTTAAAAAAGAAGCTATATTTATCTAAAAATAATCTTATTAATGGTCAAATTCTCACACACTTTGACATACTCTATAACATGGTTTATAAGCAAAGTTCAACTTCTTCTATTTGCATAACTTCTTCATCTTCATACTCGGAAGAATTGGACGATTACTCCCCTAAAGGAAAGAGGGTTGAAAATGCAATCACCTTAGATGGATATTTAATTAAGCATGATGAAAATTTTGATAAAATTAAGAATACACAATGCAAGTTAAAACGACAACATAATGCTATTATTTTATAGCAAAGTAGATCAGGTCAGAACAAAAAAGGCAAGATGAAAAGTTAAATATCATTGAATGGACGTTATTAGCATTTCATGGGAATACTCAAACAAAGAATAGCATTAGCAGTAATCATTCCACAAATTCTAGACCCTTGGAATATATAATTCATAGAGATTACCTCTATCCAAATCCGATCCAATGACTCCCTCCAGATATCATGACTATAGAAGGTCATTTGATCAATGAAATAACTTTATTGATATAAATATATATATATATATATATATATATATATTCTTATAATTATAAAATTATTTATTCAATTTTTTGGCACTAGTCTATAGTTTTTATATTAAAAACGGATGTCAGATGTCTGATAATATCTATTCAGACGTTCGATATATGTTCAAACACCAGAATAGACTGTTCAAACATCTAACGGCATATAGATCTATTTTTTAATATATTTTTGAATATATTACCTCTAACTTTGAGCCAATCGCCCCATTAACTCCACACCCATTCAGTTTTAACCAGCTTTTCTCTCCTTTCAAATCATTTACTTTCACGTAAAAAAAATTTCAAAATCCTAAAACACTTCCATGGCACTAAAAACAATCCCTCCAAAACAAAAGAGTTTTAAGAAAGAAAACCATAGAATCTTCTTCCAATCAACCTCCCGTCATCACACAAGGGAAATTGAAGGCTTGGCTTCATCATGATTCAGAGAGTGAGAAGGTATAAAATGACAACTGAAATGAAGCTCTTTAATGGTGTCTTTTATAATGTAGACGATTTTCCTGGTTATAATCTGCGTTCTTTAACCAATAGAGCTTGTATAACTTCACTCATTGATTATATCTCTAAAATATCAAAATGGACACTCTAGCCATTAGACTTTTCTATGCTAGCATGGGAGAAAAAATTGTTTAAATATACAATGATGAAGGATATCTATAGACTAGTGTTTATGGAAATGTTATAAAACTTCACTATGATCATATTGGCCAAATATTAGAAATTCATTATAAGGGGACTGAATTAAAAGATGTAGATACCGAAAATCATAGGAGAAATCAAATTGGTCATTACTTATGGAAAAATCAAGTCGCTAAGATAATTTTTTAAGGATTTACGCCCTAAACCTTGTCTATTGGAACATATGATTATCAACACTTTTATTTCTCGCAATGATTATCACGAACAAATTTATGATAAAGATTTTAAGGCACCGTATGCCTTTTCTGTAATATTGAAGTAAACTGGGCTAAATTTCTTCAAGATGAGATATTGTCATTTTTTGAGCACTCAAGAAAAACGATCTTCTACGCACCTTGCATAACTCATCTTATCACATTTCAAAATGTTACTCTCATGCTTTATAATGTAGACATTGTTACTTATGCAGGTAATAAGTTTTTCTCACTTATGAAACTTCCTATAAAAAGTTCCATCGTATACTTCCTATGATAAATACTTGCAACATTTATAACAAAAAACCTCATCAACTAGTGAAACCCCTAGAGGAGTATCATTAGAAATTCATGAAGAAGTCAAGGAAGAAGAGAGTGATGAAAGTGTGAGTGATGATAGTGACGAATCCTTTATGGTTCTTTCTTCCAACATAACTACTTTTAAAATGCTGCAACTACATAAAAACTATGTCGTCTTGTCTTAAAATCAAAAAAAAATCCTTGAGAAATACTAGTCCAACAGTAACTAAAAAATGAAAAATATCAAAATGGAGCTATGAGGAATTAAAATTTTCTTGGGCAAAATTCGAAAGAAATTATCAAACAAATCAAGATTGTCATCTCATACTCCACCACTCCTCCACCACCACACCAAGGTACCAAAATATCCATTGACCAACCATTAAAAGAAGTCAGCGAGGAAAGTGGAACTAAATATGAGATAAAGAGTGAAGAGGATCATAAGGAGTTATTAGCACTTCGTGGTTTGGAGTAAAGGTATTATAAGTTTTTTTTTCATTACTTTAGTCGTTTATATTTACATTATCTTTATATATGTCTTAGATTCTCTTGGAGTTTGCATTGTTGGTTGTGTGCATTGGTTCTTGCTTTAGATGTTTTTCATGAAGTCTTCCTAGAAAAATGATCCCTTGGATGTTCCTTTTTAGTTTTCCAAGTTTTGTTATGTCTTAGCCTTATCTTAAAACTTTTTGTTGGTGATTTGCGTTGTGATACTGATCAACATGTTATGTGCTACGTAATACGTTCGCTTGTTTTGGTGTATGTTGTTATCAATTTACGAAGTTTGAAACTATTTGTGTAAACTTCAGAATTTTCTAGTATGTTTTAGATATAAAAATGCTTCATTCCATCTCTATTTTTTTCCTGCCTTTTGACATATTTAACAATGATAAATAGAGAGAGAAATATGGGTCATATCGATAAAGGGAGTATCTTATATATATATATATATATAGACACATACATACACATACACATACACATACATACAGTATCAATACTAAAAAGGTGGAGAATACCAAATCCTTCCTTTTTGATGTTTTGCAACTATATATGTTGCACAATTTTATCTCTTGCAGGATATTTCCAACATATAGACGACTAGCTACAGCAATCAAGACATGGAAGACCAAATTGTCTAGTATTGTCATCATAGCAATTTGAAACTATCTGTGTAAACTTCAGAATTTTCTAGTATGTTTTGGATATAAAAATGCTTCATTGCATATTTATTTTTTCCTGCCTTTTGACATTTTTGATAATGATAGAGAGAGAGAAATATGGGCCATATCGATAAGGGGAGTATCTTACACACACACAGATATATATATATATATATATATATATATATCATTACTAAAAAGGTGGAGAATGTTGAATCCTTCCTTTTTGAAGTTTTGATGACACAACTATATATGTTGCATAATTTTATCTCTTGTAGGATATTTCCAACATATAAACGACTAACTACTGCAATCAAGACATGGAAGACCAAATTGTCAAGTATTGTCATCATACAAGTCTAGAATATTATGTATAATATCCTTTTATGGTTACACACACTCAATATATTAAATTAATCAAAAATAAAATTATATAAGTCTAAATTCTGGTTTTCAGAATTAAAAGGACTCAGATGTTTAAGTTAATAATCTAGATGTTTGAAAAATCCAAATTAAGACTTGAAACTCTAGGGAACAAACCCAATAAAAAGTTAGACCTATTTATTCAGACGTCTGATGTATTTTAATATTTTACTTTTCTGAAGTAGGTCAGACGTCTAAATGAAGCAACTAGACATCCAATGAGGGTATCAGACGTCTGACCCTACATAATCCAATTTCTTAATTAAAGAGCTTAGACGTCTTAGTATGACTTCCAAGCTTCTGAATATGGTCCAAAAAGAACTAATTCATTTTTGGATAGAGTCAGATGTCTAACCAAAATAATTCAGACATCTGATCCAGTTTTAAATGCACTTTAAAATAACAAACCGGACGTCTATTCTTTTAATTTAGACATATGAGAAAGAAAAACATCTATATTTTTGAACAGCCATCATCTTTCTAAAAGGAAGTTTCTAATGTGAAGAGTTATGACTTCTTGAACAATTGTTGCTCTTCAGCGGA
Source organism: Allium fistulosum (assembly GCA_030737815.1). Classification (NCBI taxonomy): domain Eukaryota; kingdom Viridiplantae; phylum Streptophyta; class Magnoliopsida; order Asparagales; family Amaryllidaceae; genus Allium; species Allium fistulosum. The sequence goes on along the minus strand of CM060906.1, from coordinate 519,854,094 downwards.
TCCCTTCACAACTATAAACATAAATGTATTTCATTCCTTGATTTCGATTAATTCTCTTGCTCTCAATTCTCTTTCTATCTACTATTATTTGAAATCAAAAACAAAAATCTATTCTCTACTTCCTATAATACTGCACGTTCAACTCATATACCATCAAAGGATATTATTGGAAGGGTGTACTGAAAATAGACTAATTCATGTTGTTAAGAACAAAGCATATTGCTTTGAAGTTGGTTGAAGTTCTATTCGATTGTTCGGGCAATTGTAAACATGTCCCTTCGGGTGAAGTGAGGATTGTTGATAGTGAAACTCCTAAGTGGAGCTTAGAGACTGGATACATGATGGGAGGTCCAAACCATTATAAAAATTCCGATGTGATTGTATCTTTATTTTACTTTATTTATCTGCTTATTTATTGATTTGCCGATTGTTAGCTATTATCCATATTATACTAGATCCTATATAGACTATCGAAGAGGCAGTCAATTAAGACTTTGATCTTGTCCCTGGGCCTAGTCAACGCACCCATCCAAGAGAGATGGACGAAAGCCTTTTTTCCTTCCACAAAGCCTGGCCAAAGCAACCATCCAAAAAGTGGTGGTCAGTTAAGTTGTTAATCCTTCCATTGGGCCTGGTTAAAGTACCCTTTCAAGGGAGATGGATGAAAAGCCTTTGGTCCTACCATAAGGCCTAACTAAAGCAATCATCTAAAGTGTGGTGGTCAATTAAGCCTTTGATCCCACCGCTGGGCCTAATCAAAGCACACATCCAAGGGAGATGGATAAAATGCCTTTGGTCCTGCCACATGGCTTGGCTAAAGCAACCATCCAAAAATTAGTGGTCAATTAAGCCTTTTATCCCACCATCAGGCCCGGTCAAAGCACCCAACCAAGGGAGAATGATGAAAAGCCTTTGGTCTCGCTAGGGCATAGCTAAAGCAATCATCCAAAGAGTGGTGACCAATTAAGCCTTTGATTCCCCTACCGAGCATGGTCAACATGCCCTTCCGAGGGAGATGGTCGAAAATTCTATGGTCCCACCATAAGGCTAGGAAAATACAACCATCAAAAGAGTGGTGGTCAATTATGCCTTTGATCCCACCGTCGGGCCTTGTCAAAGCATCCATGCAAGATAGATGGACTGAAAGCCTTTTGTCCTGTCGCAAGCCTGGACAAAGAAAGCATTTGAAAAGTGGAAGCCGAAGAAAGGACAGAAAAAGCCTTATATTGCTCAAATTTTTGTAAAAAAGAAGGCATGGTAATCTAGGTATCTCAGCCTGGCCCGGTCTGGTCCGGTCTATCTAGGCTGACTAGGTCCAAGTCAGCTCGTCAGCCAGCCAACATTGGGAATAGGTAGATCAGTGTTCTCATATGTGATGATAGCCCGAATCCAACCTATACTCGCATTGGCTCCTCTGCTAAATTGCATAATAAGCCTTCTATTGGGGAAGCCTCCTAATGCAGCAACCCAAGCGACCAGCGCGTGCATCAATGTAAGGTGCAATCCCGACTTAGCCCATTTCCCATTGGTTGACTGGCCCTCTTTCTGGTCGGCTAACAACCCGCCAATAGGCCATCCTTCTTGCTCAAGCATCTCTCCCGGTTGGCACGGTTTAAGACTATCTCAAAGGTGGCATGTCATTGATCCAACTTCGATACTACCACCTATGACCTGTATTCCTTCTCATCTTAAATGACTCAATATGCCCTCGAATCAAGACGGTCCCCCGTCCTCCTTATTGCCTCAACATATCAGCTCGGCCCGTCCTACCACCTAGGTATGCAGGAGCAAAGCAGCAAGGGTATAGCCAAATGTACCTATTTCTGACAAGAAGCATATTCCATTTCCTACAAGAATATTGCAAGCATAAGCGCATTTAATAGAAAGCATGGTAGAGTGTACTCCTTGAACAGTCATGTTGACATTCATCTCGGCCGCTCACTCCATTCTTTGACCAACTGTCCTTCATCAAATCTATTCGATCCGATCAATAGCCGGGTGCACTTCATGCCTTTTTGGCAGCATGATCTTAGCTGTCCAAACATTAGTTCAATGGCTATAAGAACCTCATGCATGGCCACTTCCAAGGGATTGGTTGGGTCTTGGTGAAGTGGACTCCTGGTTGGTTGGTCTCTCGATGGAAGGGAACTTAGGTTGGCTGGGTCCTCGGTAGACGGGACCCTAGGATTGTTGGACCGCCCATGGAGGGGAACTAAGGTTGGTTGGACCCCCGATGGAAGGGAGCCTAGGTTGGAACCCATGATCCATTACTCAAGCTCTCATGCTCCTTGAGATTAGCTGCTTCATTAATCTTAGGCATATAATCTTTTCTTATATGCACTTGTAATTCATTATATTTGGGAGAGAACCATAAAGTAAGAGAACTTCATAGTGGAAGTAGACAACTCGGTTGAACCGCTTAACTTCTTATGTCATTTTTCCTTTGAATACTCTTTTCCCTTCATTTTTCCGCCATTAAGCCTATTGATTAGCAACTAAACTTTTTCTCATAATGCATTATCATAACTCCAAGGTTGACGAAAATTATAGTTAACATCTTTGAAGTCGATCATCTAAATCGATAGCAGGAAAGGAAAAAGAGAATCATTCAAAATTATGAAGAATTTCCACCTTTCACTAATATTCTAACAAAATTATCTTCAAAGAAGCTTTTTTATTTAAAAAAATGCTTCCAATAAAAGTGGCAATCATAGATAAGAATACTTTCAAAGGATTGCAAAATCCGTGTTTTGGGAAATATTTTCAATAAAATAGTTTACAAGAATATTATAACTTTTAAAGAATGAAAATTATCATGAGTCAAGAAGCACATATGATCCATTATAGGAACTATAAAAGGAATGCGAAAATTGAGAAAGGAAGAAATATGGCAAAGGAAAGAGTTTACTTAAGCTAAAGTATGAGGGCAAGTGTTACATCTAAAATTCCAAAGAATAGATAAGGTATGAAGCTTTCGAAAGCTGATATTATAGGACGATCGTACTCTGAAGCTACCATGCTTTGAGGTTATCCAACTTTGTTATTTTTACATATTGAGGATGAAGGATATCGAATATCGAAAGCAAGCCACCCTATATAAGAAAATAGAGCTATCGCAAGTGAATATTATAAGCTATCGAAAGTTGATATTATAAGTTATTGGACGTTTAAGTAATAAGCTATTACAGGATGATAACATGAGCCATCGAAAGTTGATGAGAGTAATCGCACGGTGAACTATCGGAAGTAGAGGGCTATCGTAGGTTGAGAATCAGGCAACTATCATAGAATTGATAATAAATAGTATTGTTACAAGTTAGAGGAAAAATGAAGCTGCCAAAGGTTGAACTATTGCACGATGATTTAATGAACTATCATAGATGAGGCAATTGAGCTGTCGCATGTTGAATTTATAAAGCTATCACATAATTAAGATTGGAAGTTGTTGCATGTTGAGATTATAAAGCCATCGCATGTTGAGTTTACAAAGTTATCACATAACGGAGATAGGAAGCTATCATATGTTGAGATTATAAAGTTATCGCATTTTGAGTCTATAATGCTATTACATAATGAAGATAGGAAGTTGTCGCGTTTTGAGATTATAAAGCATCGTAGTTGAGTTTATAAAGTTATCATATGCTGATATTAAGCAACCATCGAAGTCAAAACTCCAAGACTACTGCATGACTAATATATTCGAAAGCAATCAAAGGCAAGATTTCCTTAGCTATCGCATGTTGATAATCAGTGGGGTTATCGAAGGATGATTTTTGAAGACTATCGAGCATTGGCAAGAGCTATCACATATCGAGGGTAGAAGTAACTATAGCATGCTAACAACCAAAGCCATTGAATGTTGAAAAATACATCCAAATCGATACTCCCATCTACCACGTGGAATCCTTGCTATCTCATGTTGACCAACAAAGCTTTTTCCATATTAGCAAATCTTGGCCATCCATTTTCTCCAGATGGCATATGTCGTGGATCCAAGGGCTACTTTATAACTAGACATGTACCCCCAACTAGAAATGGGAGAATTTTGAATTGATCTTCTACATTATTTTTATTCTTGCATAATAAAGAGCATCAATGGCTATTTTAACCTTGAGAACTTTGTAACTTTTCAACAAAGGACTTAAATAACAAAAAAAATTGCATAATGACTTGGGACAAACTCAATATTAGCATACTTGACTAGTGTCTCAACCTACTCAAGTATCCTTAACTCCTTACAGTCATGAAATACTAGTTTGAACTAAATTCCGTCCTAACAATTACATATAACAATTATATATTATTATATAATTAACATTATAATTAGAAAATTAAAATTAATTTATATATTTAATTAGCATTTTTTAATAATAATAATTTATATAACAATGATATAAATTCATCACCATTTTAATTTATAAAAATTATAAACTATCATTAAACATTTCAGTCCAACGCTACGTTTAACTGTTGTGTGATTCTCGTGTGTGACTTGGCCTATAGTTAATATTTAAATCATTTAAATATTAAAACCCATGTAGACTTTGCTGAAGTGCGGTATATGGTTTAAAGTCGTCGCTTATCGATTATCTTGGTAAAGTCATACTTCTTAATTGTTTTAAAGCTGCACCTTTATGCGACAATATGTTGTTCTCTTCATTAACCCTGTGTCTCTTAAGCATCTAGGGTTAGGTCTTTGGTCAAAACACTAATAACGTTCATAGTTAATTATGAAGTTGAATTTTGAAATCACTTAGTTCAAAAATAACAATTACCAATTAACCAAATTTACTTTGGTCAGAGATTTCTAACTTCGAGACGAAATTTATTTACGATGACATTTACCTTTTAGATCAAAGGGGGAAAATTCTCTCTTGAGCAGTGAGTCACATCTTACACTTTGCTACATACACAAAATAGTCATAACTCGAATCAATAATGAGCTAGACTTCCATAAACAAAGTAAGTCATTCTGTAAAAGTTCCACAATACTCTCAAGTCGAAAGGTGTAACGACCCGTAAATTTTAATGGTTTTATTAACTTAATTAACTGAATTTTGTGAAATTTTAAATAATAAAATTTTGAATATAAATTTGATATTTGAAATGCATCTATTTAAACATAGCAAATGGTAAATTTTTATCAGATAATATGGAAGTTTATTTTATTGTGTAATTTTATTTAATTTAAATCAGTTAATATTTGGTGAAAATAAAATGTTTTCTAAACCTGAATATTTGTCTATAATAAATTTGTAAATCATCTTCTTAGTGAGACGTCATATTTCGTTTCGTCAAATTTGGACTGATATTGCTCCGTTTATCTTATTTTCATCAAATTGGCAGCATTTTTCGGTACCGATTATCGACTTTTGATCAGATGATCGTACCACTGATATCTGTATACCGTTTTGATCGTCTCATCGTGTTGATCTCCGCAGTATATTCATTTGTATATGTTGGGGTCTGGTACGCCACGAAATCAGAAAAACGATTACCGTATCGGTAATCGTTTTCGAACTTTTTGACTTCCGTGACCTATCATTTAACCAACGTGTAAAACTGAATGGCCACTTACCTTTTTATATTCCTGAATTTAATTAGCCTGACTGCTGCAATTTCCCTTATTTGACATATATTGCTTTTGCCTTTTCATTTTCATTTTTCACTTCTCCATTTTCTCGGCAAAGAAAAAAAATTCAAGTTGTATTCTAATGTGACCTACTCGTCAACATGTTCTACATACATTTCACCTCGGCCCTAAACCGATGCCATTTCCTCCCCTCTCAAACCTGCCTCGCCTTGCTGTACGCACCTCGGCCACCCAACCACCGCAAAGCAATCTCTCCTTCCATCTCCCAGTCTCGGCCGAGCACCCCTTCTCTCCGCCACCTTTCCTTCACCAAACACCATAACCGAAACCATGTGCCGAAGCCTCCCTCTGCTCACTTCGGCTTCCTCATCTTCTCTCTCCACCATACAAACACCCTCCATCACCCTGTTCCATGTAAGCCGCATCACCCTCGAGCCAGCCACGTTTTCCCTCACCCCAAAACCATGCGGCATGTCTTCTCCCCACACGCACAGTCTGGTACTCTCCTTCTCAGCCAAACATTTTCAATCTCTTGCTTGTGTATATATATATTATAACATATGTTATATATAGACCGTTTCACATAAAATATGTAGGTGTTGTATGTACGTATAAAATTTTGCTGCTATATATATATAAGTTTGTTTTGAAATACGTGTATATAGGTAGCCTTATCTCCTATTATATATATATATATAAGAGTATTTTGCAATATGATTTTTCAGGATCTTGAAACTTGTTAAACGGTTATGGTATATATATTGACTCTTAGGAATGCTAACATTGTTTTACTTGTAATATATATATACTGGTTTTGATTTAAAAATGTATGTGTTTGAATGGTTTTGTAACATAATATATATAGACTTTATGTTTATATGTTTTATCATCTATTTCAAAATTTTGGTTTATAAGGATTTGTTTTTTATATTGGTTCACATGCATACATTTTCTTATACCTGTATATATAGCGTGCGTATTTATGTATGAGTTTATACGGTAACTTACATTCAATTATATGTGTGTTTAATTATATATGTTATGTTAGTTTAAAATATATATAATCTATAGTTTACAGTGTGTATATATTTATGTTTATATGCTGTGTTTTTGAAATAATGATACCTGTTGTTTTAAATATAGTTTACAAAAGTATTTATATATATATATGTGTGTGTTCGGTCTGTGTATGTATATATAATCTATGGTTTTCAGTTTGGATTATAATTGTTTATATATATATATTCCAAAATAAATTTGTATAGTATCATATATATGCGTTTCAAATTTTATATTGACTTAATTATAATATACATACGTTTTAATATATAATTATGTGCATGTATAAATTATAACCTGTTAGTTATGTTGGTTTTCATAATAAATATTGATTTTGAAATGTAATACAATGGTTTTATTTGGACAATTGGTTTTAAATTACATATAGGTATATATATTTTAAATATGTATTTTAATTGAATATTGGTTTCGGAAAAAAATATAATAATAATATATATATTTTCAGTTTATATCAAAACTGATTTGATTTGTTTTCATGGATTCCTATTATCAGCTTTATTCGTCGAATTCGTGCCAATCTTGCTTTGCTTTGGAATTCGTGCTTGGATTCGTAGCTCATTTCTTTGTCAAATCTATCTAGCCTCGAAAGGTGAGCAATCACTCACGATTAACGTTCTTATATCTATTAAATTTGATTTCAATTGAAACGACAATTGAAATATGCTGCTGTTAGTTATTTAAATTGCTATATATGTTATTATCTCTATCTGTTCACCTGTGACATCTAACGCCATGATATGCTATTTATATTTTATCTGTTATTGATGATATATGCTTGTTGTTGATGTGTTATATTATTATCATTATTGTTCTCACTTTATAAGTTCCCTGTTAGTATAGAATTCCATATGGGTTGAAATGATACATACTCGAACGATCTTCTAGAATAGGAGCCATCGTTATGGGTTGAAATGATAAACCCAAGCAATTTTCATTGAATTGAATTTGGGATTGCGGGTTGAAAAGATATATACCCATATATATTTAAATTTGCGGATTGAAATGATAAATATCTGTATCACTTGACCATAGGATAGAAAATTATATATAGACACCATTGGTCTAGATATATTTTTTGAAATGATTTCCAAGGTTTTAAAAAAGAAATATATATAGTTTTATATAACTATTGGTTTTTAAAATATTAAATATATAAACGTATTTAAAATTTTATTTTAAAAGTAGATTTTATATAATTTTAATAAACTAAGGGTTGGAAAGATAAATAGAAATTGATTTGAAATTTTATTTGTTTCAGAATTATATTTAAATAAAACCGATTTGAAACTTATTGAATTTGAAATTTTAATGATACGGTTTTATAACTTGATTTTGATTTAAAGCGATTAAATGAATATTTCAAGTGAATAAATTGAAGGGAATATTTAGTTTATATAAATTGTAATTTAAGGTTTTATTTAAATGATATTGGATTGACTAAGTAAATTTTCAATAATAAAAAATGGTAAAGTTGAGTTTGAAATATAATTGAATTTAAGCTTTGAAATCTATTGAAATTGAAGTGGTTTAAATTGTAGTTCATATATGTATTTGAAATCGATATAAATTTTAAATGGTTTTGAACTGAATTGAAATTGGCGAATTGAGATTAAATTAAATTGAATTTTGGAATTCGAGTTGATCTGAATCGATTTGTGAAATTTGAGGAAACTATTTTATTTTATATAAAGTATTTTAATATATAAAAAATATTTTACTTTATGAACTATTTTCAATATAAAACTATTTTAATATACTAATTATTTCAATATAGACTATTCTTAGTTTATGACTATTTTAATATACAACTATTTTATTATATAAACCATTTTTTTTATATAAACTATTTTATATTTTTATAATCTATTTTATTACATATATTATTTTCTATATCTGAACTGTTTGAGTGGAAAGTATTATGATTTCAAAGTATTATGCAAGTGTTATGGTTTCCAAGTGTTATGGATTTCAAAGTATTTTGATTTCAAAAGTTATATTTTCAAAGTGTTATGAATTTCAAAGTATTATATTTTCCAAGTGTTATGATTTCCAAAGTGTTATAATTTCAAAGTGTTATAATTTCAAAAGAGTTATAATTTTGGAAAGTGTTATGATTTTGGAAATGAATATTATTTTAAGTGATAAATGATACCAAATTGATATGGTTTTGAAATGATATGATATTTTGGTTTTGAAGTATGATATTTTGAAATGACTACGGTGTTATAATAACGTTTGGTTGTTAAAGAGACCGGGATCGGTTATTGTCATACTCTCTGCCAATACCGACAACCACTTTAATAACTTTGTACGCGGTGGAGATTCCAGAATGAAGTAGGATGGTTTGGTGACGATTTTATATGGTATTTACGTAGCCCTGACTCCCGTGAGTCAGCTTGATGCGGCTAAAACAGGAGCCATGCCGGGCCAAGTGAGGTCATTCCTCCGATCAGGCACATTTCTTCGATACTGTTCTATTGCTTTTGTGATTTGATTGGGTGCACCCTTTGATTTTGGGAGTGTGTCACGAGGTGGGCGGCAGTAGCTGCTATGCGTTACCACCAGTCTAGATCCACAAACGGTATATCTACCCAGTCATTGCCTCGAGTGCCTTATCGCATGCCCTATCGCGCCTTCTACGAGTTTGTTTTGTACCATACCTATTGATGTCCTCTGGGTAAACCTCCAGTTTACTGAGGAATATACGGCATTGTATAGACTATGGAAATATATAAAATGTGTTAAGGGGGATATGGGTAACGTCTTAACGCTATTTTAATACCTTTACTTTACTATAGACATATTATAATAGCGTATATTACTACATAGTAGATAGTTCCACGGATCCTTAGAGGATGGTTATCCTAAACATCCTTTGAGTTACTTGTATTTCAGTTGCTATTTCACTTGAGTTGGATTTATTGATATAAGAGTGTTAATCCTGACTCGAGTGTTTTGTGTTTTCTTTATGCTCGGTTTAGACTGAGTGTCACAACATTATAGACTCACCTTTGGAGTTGGAGCTTTGCTTGGAGGTCCATCTATCTATTCAGTTTCCAGTTATTCAGTTGACTCCAGTGATATATTCAGATTTTGTTATTTGACTATTGTATTGAGACTTCTATGTATTTGAGACTTCAGTTGTATCTTGTTTTAACTCTGATATATATATAGTAGCTTCATGAACTACTATTCATTTGCTTCCGCTGCTTAATGTTATATTACTCTATGTCCATGATTCTGTGATTGATTTATTTACTGTATATGCTAAGTTTTGCCAAATATAAATTAACAATCTGATATTTTGAGAAATTCAAGTCCAACATGTGCGGATGCGAATGGTTCGAAATAGCGGGTCGTCACAAAAGGCCACTGTAAATCATCAGGTAAGATCTTCTATTTTGACTTAGATATAATTACTACATAATACTTCTCGATGAGTCATTCTACAGTTTATCCACAATAATTACAAGTATGTAACCTATTTATGTACCTAACGATCATGAGTAAATCACCGTCCAATATTTGAAGGTCATTACGTACACTAATCTCATAGGTGTATATCCATTTCTCAAAACACCTTGACTATCAACATTTAAGAATAAGTATTTATTTATGTAATCGATTCAATACTCATGATTATGAACACTTTCATAATTGTGACCAATTTAAATACTTATTCCTCGGGATTTCATGTTGTATGATTTTAATATGATAATTAACATCATGCTTTAATATATGTACATATAATAGAAACAAAATCACTTTTATTTTGAATAAGATTCCTCCATAAGAGTAAAGTGTACAATTATATAATAAGAAATTACATAATTTCCCCTAGGGAATACCCTCAACCCTACCAATATGTATTGAAGATCTATATGAGATATTTTTGTTACGTAGTTCTTTGTTTCATAGTCATCCCATTGATGTTACAGGAGGCATTGTTGCCTTCACCAGGTGCATTCACGTGAGTGGTCCGGTTGAGTCCTGCTTATTTTTACGTCTTAAGTAATCCAACGGGGATAGATTGGCAGGTGGCATATCATTGATGGTATGTTTGTAGATAGTGTACAGGATTGCCTCATTGCAGCATTATGGGAGATTGGTCTATTGACCTTCTCGTCGGGGTCTTAGCCTTATAAGGGAGCCTAGAAGTACATTATCCCAGAGTGTTACATTTGTATTACATTCGGGTATGGCCTAGTTGGTAGTAACATTGATTACCCTTATGTTTAATTGTCATCTTGTAGTTATTATGTTAGAAATGTGTTAACTCATTGGGCGATGAGAAAAGAGTAGCTTGAACTATATCAGAAGTATTATACCTGGACCATCTTTCATGCTATTTGAGTATATTAGTTATCACTTAATTTAGGGATACTTCTCCCTCACTTAGTTTAAGGACATGCTAATAATAATAGAAATTCAGCACTATGATTGTTCTATATGGTGATGAATGCAATCCCTTGTTTGTTGAATATAATTGACTCATAGATGGGTTTGATATTAAATGTACGATGTTAGCATGTCCTTTTGCTTTGATAAAGATCAGATATTACGTTTGAAATTGATTAAAGAGGAAATTTTAATTTAAATACGTTTTGAAGTATTTATAAAATACGAATTTGCTTGAATTATATTATTTTTGAAATTAATGGTTTTAAAATTTGGTTAAATAAAAGAATTTTATAAAAGAGTGGATATATATTTTAAAATGAATAACTTTCGAAATTTTGAAAAGGGATGTATTTTTAGTAACTAAACTTATGGTATTTGTTTATAAGTCAATTTTTGAATAGATATTTTATTTATCTAGGTTTATAAAAATATTTGATTATTTTTTATAAAAAGGGATTCTAAAATTTATATTTCAAAAACGATGAGTTTATTTTTATAAATATTGAAAAGAAGTTAAGTTTTATGAAATGGTTTTTTTTTAAATAATAAAATGTTTGAAAATGATTTATTCATTGTATGAAAAACATTATTAGTCAAATTTTATTATTATATTCTTTGAAGTATGATCTTTGGAAGTAATTTAATTCATATTTGATTAGCTATTTATTAGAAAGTGATTTATAACCCTAAAAAATAGTATAAAAGTGACATAATTAAATTCATTTTGGAAAGAGAAATTTTGGAATTTGGTTATAAAAGTGAATTATTTAAATTGATGCCTTAAAATAAATTTGAAAGGCTTTATAGAAGGAAAATAAATTATTTTACAAAGGTATTTTAAGGGGATTTGGAAATAAATAAGGATTTTATATGTTGGATTTTGGAGTTAAATATTTGAGTTTTGGGAATATTTCACATATAAGAAATAATATACTTTGAATTTTATTCAAAATTGGTTTGAAAGATTCAAAAATCTTTTATAGCATCCTCATGGTATTAAGTATAAATTTTGATAGTATAAATTATTTTCTTTAAAAGGAGTCTAGCGGATTTGAAGTTTATAATTAAATAAGAGGTTTTAAAATAAAGACTTTGAAAATCAATATGAGAATTTTGTAAAATAAACCTCTTTGAAATCTACGATGATTTTGGAAAAAATGAAGGTTTTGAGAAATAAGAATTTTATAATAATATCCTCATGGAATCAATATCGAGTGTATTGGATGTTAAATCATGTTTATAACCTCCTAGTGATACCAAGTTAAACGATGGTTAGGTGGGTTACCATCGTAAATATGAACTTACAGAATAAAGAAAATTTGATCGAAGCGATATGAGACTCCAAATGAGCTAGATATCCACTATAGTTGGACCGACTACAAGGTATCACCCTGAGTCATGACGATTTGACCCCATTATCACATGTCCAATGATCTGCTGCATGGGCACAACAGGTGAGGATATGAAAATATGATGTGATTGATGGATAATGAGGATTGCCATTGTGGACAGGAAAGGTGTTTACTGCAGCCAATGGATCATGTGGGTGCATCCACAATTTATACATCAAGGGGGCCGTCATACCCAAGTGGAATCACGTGATGTCGGCTCAGTTTTTGGTAGAGAGAAAATCACTAGGGTGTACCGGTTACTTATATATATACACACACACTTGTCGATCAAACTTAAAATAATGTACGCTTAATAATAAAGTGATAGTAAATAATTATGATTACGAGCATATCATGGTTAAGTAGATATGTGATTGTGATTCACATTATTATAGAGACATGACCCAGGATGGAAAGTTATCGAGTGTGTGACATTTACCTACATTTATTTATATATGTTATGATAATGCTATTGTATTGCACCTGAATACACTCAGAGCTAGTTCTAGCCTGACCCGGGGTGTGTTATTTGTTTAAAAATGTTAGGTCAGACTGAGATAGTTTTTGGCAGGATAAATTACTGTGATTGATTATTTCTAGTGATACCAATATATAGTGGTATCATGATTGCATCATGATGTACTCATATGGTTAGTGTTGTATATCATTATAGGAAGATGCTATTTATATTGTTCTATCCTGGAAAACCAACATATTTATTTCTTTGTGTTGATATCAAGTACGTATATTTGATGTATTATATGAGGTAAGAATACATATCAGTGTCAGCCTAAGGGAATATTCACATGGGATCGCCCTTAACAAGCCTTATTCTTCATATTACCCGACAATATTATTATGCAATATTCTTTAGTAATATGGATATAGAGGTAGGGTGTTATAATTGGTATCAAAGCATGGTTTAGAACAATGTAAACATATGAGATACAAGTCTTTACCGTAGATGAGACCTAGAGTACCCTGTCCACTGGGGTTTGTGGTAGTCATCCTATATTAAAATAATAGTAATAGTATACAATGATAACTAGGGTAATCATCAAGGGTTGTATTTGTATTCATATTATATAATATTTTTATTCTACCTCATTTGAATATTTGTCTCCATGTGTAGCACCCCTATCTTAAAGCCCAAAACTAAGCGCTGCAGATGTTGAAGTCATATGTAGTATTAATTTCCGAGGAAAAAATGCAGTCATGTTAATGGTATCCATAATATCAGAAGTGCAAGAATATGAAATAAAAGCAAAATTTCACATTTCATTTCAAAATCATAATTTCATATTCAATACATAATCCCAAACGTTTTCCAGGTTCATACAAAACATAATTATTATAACATACTCCAAGAGCAACGTACGAAGATGGACCCTTGGCTGATCAGAGTTACTAAATAGACAAATACAACTTCTGTCAATACATACATACAACAAAATGTCATAACACAGCAAAAATAATTAATGCAGTCTCATAAATAGCTAGCACTTGCCTCCTACACATCTTCGGAAGCTTTATCCGCCAAACCTACTATACTTGTAAATACTTACACTCAACCTAATCAAATTAAATTTTTAAACACACGAGAGTTTAAGAGGAAAACATAAACTTCGAGTCAGATAATAAGTCTGGTGTGAATATTAATATGCCATCACGGTTTATTGATATATAGTGAGACCATGCCACTGAGCAGAATGGGTTTTCCCCTCACTAATATCCTTTTTTAAAATATATCTTTTGCAAATCAAAGTCCTGCAACCAAATTGGTTAAAATAAACAATATAAACAATAAGGTGCAAGCATGCAGCATGGGTAATCGTAAACAATCTATTTAAATCAATGGACCATCCGTTCCAACATCGCAGTTTTTTCAAGTTGACTACAAACCTATGGCTGACTCAAGATTACCGGACATATTATTTATCTAACCTACTGTTAGAAGACAACTGGACGATCTGTCTGAAAATAGGGTCAACTGATCTTAATGGTTTTGCGGACTCACCAATAACCTGTCTCATCTATGTGTATTCCTTTTTGTGCATACACCTACTTTTAGTTTTACCGGTGACAAAGCCCTACCCATTGAAATTTTGAACTTATATTAGCAAGGGCTATTAGTTGAAGTATAGGATGTGACCCTACACCAGTCCCACATGGTTTCTAATCTCCAAGTCAATTTACCCTATCACAGTCTATCCAAAAGTGATAACAGCGATAATTCTTTAATAAAATTCTAGGTTAACTACCCTATTTATTTTTCCTTGAAAACAAAATCTTTGCAAATGACGTAACCCTAGAATTCATAATTAAAATAAGGAAATTATAAGCCTTTACTTTATCCAAAATATTTATGACATGATATATGCTTTGTACAAAACATTATTAATGAATTTCGAAACCATTTGAGGTCATCTCCTCTCAAAACCATAGGTTATAGAGCCAAAGCAGTATAAGTCCTTAAATTGATAAAAAGCGAGGAGGTCATCATCGACGAGGGTCTTTGTCCTTCTAAAATATGTTAAAGCCTTTTGTTTGTAAACCGTATGGTCATAGAATCAAAGGTATGAACGTCGCACTTCATAGAGGGTCGACGTCAATAGGTATAAAACTTAATGTGCATAGTTTAAAGCCTTTAAATGATGGTGTCAACATTGATAAATCTCGTTGACATTTATAATGGCATCAATGCCTTAATGAAAATAACGGTCTCATCAGGGTCAAAGAGATAATAAGCGGAAGTATGCCTCTTTGAATATAATGTTAAGTGATTAAGGAATAAAATCGACGACCATCAAGGTCGAAGTCATAAATGCAAAGTTGCTATCAAACATTGCAGCTTCATTAACACCACTATAAGTCACTTCGTAGACATTGGGATCGACGATATTGTTTAAGAAAAGCGGCGACATGCCTATATGTATAAAACGCGGCGCTAAGCCATGCGACAATACCAACGTCAAAGACCATGATGTCGACTTTGATTTTGGGTCTCTTTCCTCAACCAGGCCAATCCATTCCATATCAACTAAAGTTGATGTCATATGTATCACTGTGATCGACTTAGGAGACCATGGATGCGGTGAGATGAGGAGCTGCAACATGAGCCTTGGTGTGGCAAAGCCATAATCAATTAGAAAACTTCTTGTCAAATTCTTATTGTTTAAACCGCACTTTCTATTATATGTTTTTAAAAAACTGACTTAGACCAATTTATCACCTACAAACAATTTGCAAACTCACCCATTTTATATTAATAACTTAATATAACAATTAAACACTTTTAGCTTAATAATGTATTTATCATTCTTACACACTATGGAAAATTCCCCAAAAATCGTGATAAATCAATTTAATCATAAAATTTAACATATAAAAATTACGAGGCCTAAAACTTAATTTAATTATTTTTAATAATTAAACCCGAATTAAACAATTTTTCAACCTTAGAAAATTCATCAAATATTTTTGTAAATCAAGAAAATTATGAAATTAAAACCCAATTCCAAAATAATGTTTTTAACATCATGCTAAAATTTCAAGACATTTGGGTATGATATGATAGGTTTTCTTACTAAAAAATATCACTAAATTTCATAAATAATTTCTACAAATTCATTAATAAGCATTTACTCATTCAAACTATCATAGCATGATATATACAAGCAAAAGAAATGAATTTATTCTTAAAACCGTGAATAATATCAAAATGTGAGATGCATATACCTTGATTTGATATGGGAACTTGAGATTTGTGTTTTGACTTGATTTCCCTAAGCTTTCTTTTGATTTCCTAGTTTTACTCTGCTTGAATCCCCTTGATAATGGTCGGCCTTGTTCTTTGGATTAGGTTTGTGTGAATGAAGCTGTGCAGTTAAAGCGCTCGACAGATTCAATACGGCGGAGGTGCAAGAAGTCATAGTAAGGATACAGCGAGGATATAGCGGGATATAGCGGATGACTCTAAAATAACATATCAAACTCGTACTTAATGTTTTTACAAATATAAAAATGGTAATTAAATGAAAAATTAACATTCAATTGAATTCTAATTAATACATAAATAATTTTAAATAAAAACATGTGTGAATATACTGTAAATAAATGTAAAACTGTTATAAAACATAATTGAATTTAGTAGAATATTAGAGTATTTTCATTTTTGAAAACATATTAAAAATTCAATTAAATAAATTAATTTCATAGTTTTTATAGTGTATAAATGTCATTTTTCAATTCATTTCTTTTAAAGAAGATAGAGTGGAAATAGCATAATATAGCGGGAATAATGGGATATAGCGGAAATAGCGGGGCTTAAAGTGGAAAGGCTATATTTGGGGCTATATGAAAAAATCGTAGCGGTAGAAATCCGCTATGAGATATAGCATGGTTATAGCGGGGGATTAATTGCACGGGAATGAAGTGAATAAGAGATAAGAAATTTAAAGGCATGTGTTGGGACTCATGCCTCATTCCTATTTTGCCCTTACCATATGTCCTCCTTTCTTATCTAAGTTCTAATTACTCTTATTAATTCATCAAATTAGGCATGGCCTATAATTAATCAAATTTCATATTCTTTATCGCCTTACATTATTTTATTTTACCTATCTGATTAAATTCTAAATTAATGTTAATCAAAATTAAGGTTGTTACAGACTACTCTCCTTAAAGAATTTCGTCGTCGAAATTATGATAAGGTGCACAACAACGGTCATAATCATAAGTATAAAACATACCATCGAACAAGTCAGGATAAGTGTCCCTAATCCTATCTTCTATCTCCCAAGTACAGTCTCTTTCATCATCACTCCACTGGGCTTTTACTAATCCGATCATTTTGTATCTTAGCTTCTTCGCACCCACGGCCATAATACGAACTAGATGTCTAACTATGGTCATATCCAACTCCATTACTAAATCCTCCAATGTAGTCGAAGTTATAGTAATCTCCGAATCTCGAACACACATCCTTAGATGATAAATATGGAAACATTATGGACTCGTACTAAATTGCTTGGTACCTCTGTCCTGTAAGTGAGTTTCCCGATCCTTTCTATTATAGGAAATGGTCCAACAAACCTAGGTGCAAA
The DNA here is from genome assembly GCA_030737815.1 of Allium fistulosum. Taxonomy (NCBI): domain Eukaryota; kingdom Viridiplantae; phylum Streptophyta; class Magnoliopsida; order Asparagales; family Amaryllidaceae; genus Allium; species Allium fistulosum. The sequence continues at coordinate 519,836,524 of CM060906.1, read as the reverse complement.
TTTCCCTGACTTCCCAAATTTTACTACACCCTTCATCGATGATACTTTGACAAAAACATGTTCTCCAGTTGAGAATTCCAAGTCCTTTCGACTTTTTTCTGCATAACTTTTTCCCCGGATTGAGCTTCCTTCATTCTAGCCTCAATCAACTCAATCTTTTCTGCAGCTTCTCTTACCATATCCATTCCAAGAACTAATCTATCTTTGGTCTCTAACCAACATACAGGTGATTTATATCGCCTTCCATATAAAGCTTCAAAAGGTGTCATTCCTATACTAATCTGATAACTATTATTATACGAAAACTCGATTGAGTGTAGATGGTCTTCCCATGATCCTCCGAAATCTGGCACACAAGCTCTTAACAAACCCTCTAAGACTTTGTTAACTCTTTCCTTCTGTCCATCGATCTATGGATGGTAAGCAATACTCATCTTGTGCTTGGTACCTAAAACCTCTTTTAACTCATCCAAAACTCGCTAGTAAATAAGGAATCCCAGTCACTAACTATACTACTATGAACTCCATGCAGTCTGATTATGTTTCTCATAAACAACTTAGCTAAAACAACCGTCGTTGTTGTCGACTTAACGGGTATAAAGTGTGCACTCTTAGTCAACCTGTCCACTATAACCCAAATACTTTCATTTCCTATATTTGACCTCAGCAATCCGTCTTTTAAATCCATAGATATAGAACCCATTTCCACACCGGAACATCTAAAGGCTGAAGCAATCTGCTTGGCTTTTGATGTTCGGCTTTTACTTGCTTACAGTTAAAACACTGTTTTACCCATAAGCCAACATCCCTTTTCCCCAAAAGAAGCATCTCTTCGTATCCTTATACATCTTAGTTTCTCCAGGATGAATAGTGTACTTTGATCGGTATCATTCCCTAAGTACTTCTTTCCTTAGGTCTCCAACGTCTGGAACACACAGTGGTCCCTTCTTTCTCAACCATCCGTTTTGTTCAAGATAAAAATCCTTCAAGTCATCAATCTTAGTTCCACCTTCCAATCTTCTAATTCTTCCAGCTAAGACTGGATCATCTATTTTTTTAGAAGCAATCCTTTCGACCAATACCGGTCGAACTTCCAAACAAGGTAACACTGCGATACTCCGAGTAGAACTGGCGGTCAATCTTAATTGCACACTATAAGTAGTCAATGCTTCCAAATCTTTCCATGTAGCCAACATAGCTAACGCCACACTTCGATGTTTCCTATCAAATGCATCTGCAACTTTGTTTCTTGTCCCTAGTGTGTACTCAATTCCAAAATCATAAGCACCTAAAAACTCCAACCATCTTTGTTGTCTCGTATTCAACTTCGTTTGAGAGAATAAGTATATTAGCAACTTGTGATACATATATAACTCGAATCATTCTCCCAGAAGATAGTGTATCCACACCTTCAACGCAAAAATTACACCAAGTCATGAGTCGGATATCAACCTCGGGCGGTCTTAGCTGTCTAGAACCGTACGCAATCACTTTACCCCTCCGCATTAACACATCTCTTAACCATGTTCCACATGCATCAGTATACACTACCAAATCTTGAATTCCATATGGATCAACTAACACGGGCGTGTTGGTCAATAAATTTTTCACTTTTGGAATGCCTAATCGCATTTATTGGTCCAAACAAACTTCACGTCCTTCCTCGTTACTTTAGTCATTGATGTTGCTATACGAGAAAAATCCTTAATACATCTCCGGTAGCATCCAACTAGTATAAGAAAACTCTTTATCTCAGTCACTGTCTATGGACTCCTCCAATTATTGACTGCTTCGATCTTAGCTTGATCTATTGACAACCCTTTCTCTAAGGCTACATGACTAAGAAACTTCACCTCTTTCTTCCATAAATGACACTTCAAAAACATCACTTTTAGCTGATGCTGCCTCAGCATCTCAAGCGCCATTCTAAGATGAATCTCATGATCTCTTTCATCCTTGGAATATATCAAATTATCGTCTATGAATACCAATACAAACCTATCCAAGTGCTCTAGGAAAATCTAGTTTATTAAGTCTACGAAGAAAGAAGGTGCATTAGTCAATCCGAATGACATTACTAACCACTCGTACGAACCATATCTTATATCTAAAACGTCGTCAACAGAATACTGTCTTCCGCCACCCTTAGTTGATAGAACCCTGTCACTAAATCCAATTAGGAAAATACTTTGGCTCCACTCAACTGATCAAATAAATCATCAATTCTCAGCAAAGGATATCAATTCTTCACCGTCTTTTCATTCAACTTACGATAATCGATGAATAATCTTAACAACCCGTTCAGTTTCTTCACAAACACCGCAGCTGGTCCCCAAGCTGAACTGCTTGGTATAATAAAATTCTTTTTTTCTAAGTCCACTAGGTGCACCTTTAACTCCTTCATCTCAGTAAGTGTCATCCTGCTAGGCGGTCTGCTTACGGGTTTAGCTCTAGGTACAAGATCTATTCGAAACTCAATAGCGCGTTATAGGCTCAAAAATATCTGCAAATTCTCTAACTATGAAAATGCGATTCAACTCATCTTCCTCCTCTATTACACCCAATAAAGCACAACATTCAAAACTTGGATTATCGGTCGCTACTACTAGGGTGTTTTAGTGATATTTTCCTATCGTGGCAAAATATCCTTGCATCATATTTACTTAACCAGTCCATAGCAAAAATAATCCCAAAGCCTAAGAAATCAAACACATGCAAATTGCAAGAAAATATATGACCTAATAATGAAAACTCTAAACGGTCGCATCTCATCCCTAAAAGTTGCATACCCTTCTATCAAATTCGCAACCCTTAAGGAAGTAACTAGGTATGAGGGTTCTAGATTAAGCTTATTTACCAGATGATGAGATATGAAAGAATGCAATGCACCAGTATCAACTAGTACTCTAATAGGTAAGCCATGAATCAAAAGCATGCCTCCCATTACAATTTTCCCTTCCTCCTCAGCTATTGGCCTCGAGGTAGCTGGTTCTAACGCGAACACCTTTCCCTTTTCAGCTTTAGCTGGTTCCTTGCATTGGTTCTTATAATGTCTAATTTGGTCACAGTTAAAGCACTTTATATTCTTCCTTCCAATAACTATCTTTCCATCCCCTGAATGACACTCGTTCGCAAAATACCATTTCTTGTCACACTTGTAAAACACAACATTTGCTTTTCCTTTCTTAGCTGCTCCCCAATTCTGAGCACCCATCTTATGAAAGAACTTCTTTTTCTGGTTCTACCCACTTTGAGCCTCCACCGCCTTATTAACACCAATGAAAGCAAGCATCTCCTCATTTCTTAAAGCCATCTCCACTACTACATGACATGGATCCCTGAGATGTAGTAAAGTCGCCCTAGCAAGCTCAGGTTCCAACCTACGGATGAACTTCTTGTTTCTCTTAATCACTATGTCCACGGTAGCATATCCATATCGGGACAGCTCCTCAAACTTTGTTGTATACTCCAATATAGTCATATCGCCTTGCAACATTCTACGAACTTCCTCAACAGAGTTGACCGATATAAATCTTTCTTCAAACCTCCCACTGAATTCAACCGAAGTCAAAGTTTCCTCAGCCATACCAATAGTAACACTGTTCCATCAGTACAATGCAACTTCTTGCAATTGCCTTGATGCCAACCTCCTCTTTTATTCATCATTCAATCCCAGATCAGCAAAAATCCTTTCACAATGAAGCAAGCAATTCTCCACTTCAAATGCATCCTCAGTTCCAATGAATGGTTTCCCCTCAAGTCTTGCATAGTCTCTCCTCAGCACAACATAAGCATTTCCACTAACTAACCCAACAGCTGCTCCTGCTTGCATCATATTGACAAGAAACTGATATATTGCTCTGATATCAACCAGTGGTATTCTTGCACCTACGTTAGCAGCTGTCTGTCGACTTGGATTCCTTCTAGTATTAGGCCTAACATTTCTATTGGTAGTGGTGCTTCCTCCACCGAGATTCGCTCTTCCATTTCCTACCTCCATATCTTACTTCCTCAAGTCTATATTCAAACCTTATAAGATGCGGAAGAACTATCTAAGAGAGATGGGAGAACAAAGATAAGGCGTATACTTATATATAGCAAATACAAGCACATTACTATACACATCTTTGGAAGCTTTATTTGCCAAACCTACTATATGTGTAAACCCTTACTCTTAACCTACTCAAATTAAATTTTGAACACCCGAGAGTTTAAGGGGAAAACATAAACTTCGAGTCAGACAATAAGTCCCATGTGAATATAAATATGCCATCTCTGTTTATTGATATATAGTAAGACCACATCGCTGAATGGAACAGGTTTCCCCTCACTAATATCCCTTTTTAAAATATATCATTTGCAAATCAAAGTCCTGTAACCAAAATGGTTAAAATAAACAATACAAATAATAAGATGCATGCATGCAACATGGGTAATCATAAACAATCTATTTAAATCAATAGATTGTCCGTCCCGACATCATAGTTTTCTCAGGCTAATTATAAACCTATAGCTGACTCGGGCCTACCAGATATATTATCTAACCTACTATTAGAAGACAACTTGACGATTTGTCCAAAACATATTACTCCTAGGGTCAACCGATCCAAATGGTTTTGTGGGCTCACCAACAACCTGTCATATCTATGTGTATTCCTTTCTGTGCGTACACCTACTTTTAGTCTTACACATGACAAAGCCATATGGACTAGAATTTTGGACTTATATTAGCTAGGGGCTACTAGCTAAAGTATAGGACGCGACCCTACATCAGTCCCATATGGTTTTCTAATCTTTGAGTCAATTTATCTTATCACAGCCTATCCAAAAGTAATAGGAGTGAAATTCTCTTGTAAAATTCTGGGTTAACTACCCTATTTATTTTTCCTTGAAAACAAAATATTTTCAAATGGCTTAACCGTTGAAATCATAATTAAAATAAGGAAATTATAAGCCTTTACTTTATCTAAAATATTTATGCCATGATATATGCTTTTTATAAAATAATATTGACGAATTTTAAAACCATTTATGGTTATTAGCTTTCAAAACCATATGCTATAGAGCTAAAACAATATAAGACCTTATATTGATAAAAAGCGATGAGATCATCATCATTGAGGGAGGGTCTTCGTCCCTCTAAAATATGTTAAAGCCTTTTGTTTGTAAATCATAAGGTCATAGAGTCAAAGGTATGAATGTAGCACTTTATAGAGTGTCAACCTGATATGTATAAAAATTAGTTTGCATAGTTTGAAGCCTTTAAAGGATGGTGTCGACATTGATATATCTCGGTGACATTTATAAGTATTGGCATCAATGCCTTAATGAAAATAGCGGCCTTATTAGGGTCGACGAGATAATAGGTGGCAACATGCCTCTTCGAAAATAATGATAAGCGATTAAGGAATAAAATAGACAACCATTAAGGTTGAAGTCATAAAATGCGAAGTCATTATCAAACATTGCGGCGTCGTTATCGCCACTATAAGTCTCTTCGAAGACATTGGGGTTTGGAATGTTGTTTAAGAAAAGTGGTGACATGCCTATATGTATAAAATACGGCACTAAGCCATGCAGCAATACAATCGTCAAAGACCATGATGTCGACTTTGATGTTGGGTTTCTTTCCTCAACCATGATGATCCATTTTATATCAACTAAAGTTGATATCATATGTATCACTGTGATAGACTTAGAAGACCATAGATGCAGTGATATGAGGAGCGGCAACATGAGTCTCGGCGTGGCAAAGCCATAATTAATTAGAAATCCGTTTTATTGCCATTATAAGTAATTCTTTTTTTCAACTCCAACTTCTTGTCAAATTGTCATTGATTAAACCACATTTTCTATAATTTCTTTTTAAAAAACTGACTTAGACCAAAATATCACCCACAAAACAATTTTTAAACTCACCCATTTTATATTAGTGTTATCCCGCCTTTTGGCAAGGCCGTAACGCCAAGAAATTGACTAGAAATCAAAGACAGTTCATTCCGAAGATCGGTTATACACAGGTTCACTATGGATATCGACGAATTTTGCCCGAGTCCAGATCAAGCTAGAATTGATATGACATGACAATTAAAGCTGTGAAAGCCAACGTTTCAAATTTCAGGTCGATCAAAGTTCAGATGCTCAAGATATGATCAATGCAAGTCAAGCAAGGCTTCCATTCGTATCCATCAGATCGCCTCCTTCGTATCCATCCCATTTGAATCCATCCCCGAGGCTTCGTTCGTATCCATCGCCTTGCAACCATCCTGTTCGTATCCATCAACTCTCAGACCTCATCTCGCATCCATCCGGCTTAGTATCCATCACAGTCGATCCTCCTCGTATCCATCAATGAGCAAGCTCATTTCGCATCGGTCCATCTCGTGTCCATCAGTGAACAGGCCTCTCTTCGTATCCATCTAGATCCACTCTCTTTGTATCCATCCAGATTCACTCTCTTCGTATCCATCCAGATCCACTCTCCTCGTATCCATCCACATACATCCATTTCGTATCAATCAAGCCTTAAACATACTTCGTATCGGTCGACAACAGGTCGATACGAAATGGAACGCATGGCATCGATACGAAATAGAGTGCCGATGATCGATACGAAGTAGAGCGTAGATGATCGATACGAAGAGGAGCGCCAAGCATCGATCCGAAGGACGTAGCACTCGAGGGATACGAAGGGGGAAGCAGTCAACTCGGCATGAAGAGTGGGTTGATCTGAGGAGTTAGCACCACGTCAACTTGCAGGCACGTGCCCAGATCGATACGAAGGGGATCGATGCGAACTAAACAACCTACATAAAACTCAAACTTGCGTTGATCATATCTCACAACCTACAAGTCCAAATGCTACGAAATTTTCACAGGAGCTTGCGTACAACCTAAAGAATGTTCATGCTTAATTTCGACTCGATTGGGCCAAGGCTTGATCGATACGAAATTCGTTCGTATCGATCACAAGTAGATTGAGAACTACATGGGATCGATCGCGTGGCCCCACTCATGTGCCAGAAGAAGTCTCATGAGATCTGAGCGAGATATTTGCAGCCTACACCTATAAATAGCATCCCAGAGCCTACAGAAAAAGGGACTCTTGATTCTTCTACGTCCAGACTCTGCTGGAACCATCATTGTACTTGAAATTTGCTGTTGTAATCAGTTGTAACTCGTTGTAGTCAGCAAGCAAACATCAATAAAATCATCAACTTCAAAGTGGATGTAGGCCGGATTGTCGAACCACTATAAACTCTGTGTTCTTTACTGCGTTCCTTTTAATTTTCTAAGTGTTCTTCATTTTTAATTCTCTAAATACTTGTTATCTGTAATCTGTGATTGTGAACTGGTGCTTTCATCGACAATTGGGTGTTTGTGACCAATTTTGGCGCAAACATTTTGGTGCTTTCACTGAGAATCTAGCGCTCAGGGATTCTAAAGCTTGGAGTTCGGATTTGAAAAGCTAGAGGATCAGATCTAGAAGCAATCAACGAGAAGACAAAGAACCGAAAGGAGTCAGCATGAAGGGAGTCAGGAGGCTTCCTCAGGAGCGAACCAAGCCTCGGTCTTCATCACCAGGGATGAGATGGAGACGATGTTGAAAAGATAAGAGGAGATGATCCAGAATTTGTTCCAACAGGTTGGGCAACTTGGAGCACAAAATCAAGGGAATGCAACCACAAGAGATGTTGGAGATAGGGATCAGGAGCCCGGAGCGACCAGAATTCAGAACGAAGCGGGACCATCAGGAGTAGCCCCAGAGCTAGGGGGCATTCCCACGGGGTATGTTAATCCATCCTCAAGCAGGATACCAGACAGAACTATTCGACATGGCATTGATAGAGAAATGGATGCTCGTCCAGGAGAACAGATTCCGGAATTCCCTCATGAACTCGGGGGGCAAATCAGAGGCAACGGACAAGGAACACTGCTTGGCAACAACGACAGACTGGCGGAGATGGTCAGACGAGCCATGAGAGTCGGACTAGTGAATAGAGATCTGGAAGACGTGAACAGAAGCCCTTTCGCTCCCGCAATTAGACAGGCTAGGAATCCACCAGAATTCAAGCTACCAACACTGGAGACGCACGATGGGAGGACGGATCCTGCAGTTCATCTGACACGGTATATGAGGCATATGGAGGTACTGGGGGCATCGGAGGAAGTCATGGCATGGTGCTTCCCATTGTTGACGGACATTGCAGCACTATGGTTTAGACAACTGGAGAGCGGCTCCATTGGAACATGGACCGATTTGACTGAGAAGTTTATGAGGCAGTTCAGAGTTCACATTTTGCGACCTAAGAATCTGATGAGTTTGGCAAAGCTGAAGCAAAGAACCGAGGAATCTTTGAGGAGCTATCTGATGCGATTGAATGCAGCGGCAGCATCGGTGGATCGGCCAGATCCATCCATGGTTTTGATGGTAGCCGTATCTGGCATAGTTGATGGCACAGAATTTAAGAATTCATTGACAAGAGATCCCCCTATGGATCTAGGAGAATTTTATCATGAGGCTGAATGATTTTTACGACTAGAGGATGCAAATGCTGAAAGAGAGGAAGGAGAAGGAGTTGAAGTTTATGCAAAGGCGGAAATCCTTTCGGAGAAGATTCAGGCAATGATAAAGGGAAACGGAAAGCCGAATATAACGATGATGGACCAAAGCGACCACAAAAGGAATCGAGATTCACCTCCTATTCGGAGTTGAATGAAACTTTGGAACGGATTTACAAAGACACCAGGGGGCCGATTCCTTATCGAAAGCCAATGAGGAGGGATCCGACCAGCGATGAGAGAAGATCATACAAGTATTGCTTATTCCACGAGCTAAACGGTCATAGCACGAATGATTACAGGCACTTGAAGGATGAGGTTGAGGGACATATCTGAAATGGTCTGCTATCGCAATATATGAGAAGGCGAACAATAGCGGGGGAGCGAGAGCAACCACCCCCTGCATCAAATGAAGGTGGCTCCGGATCGAGGCGTCAGCTTGTCATCAATTGATTGGAATAATGACGAATAAGTGGCAAACTCCACACCAATGTGATTAAGTCATTTACACATATATAGGATTACGAGCGATCCTCAGGCATGCTCTGATACGACTATCAATCGCATCAGTGTAGGTGTTTGCACTTTGACGTCTCTGTTGTGCTTTTGTTTTCTATTTCTTATGTTTAGACTTGATTTTGCTGGACATTTCTGTTGAAAGGCTCATCTGAATGTAAAGTTGGTTTTATTAATTCTATAACGGACAAATCACTTACACATGTACGGGATCGCGAACAGTCCTTAGGCATGCTCTGAGATGGCAATAAACCTCCATAACAAACAGTTCAGAAACTCACTCGAACGTGAAATCTGACATTAATGGTACTAAGTCCCCCCCCCCCCCGGGGCACACACAATTCGCCTCGAACGGCACCTGACCGCGAACGGTCACAGTTCGGCTCGAACGGCACCCGACCGTGAACGGTCACAATTCATTGTCCTGTAAGATTATCAATCTCTTTGCAGGTCCTTAACAGGATGCGAACATCCAGCTTATCGAACTACAAAACACACCTTCCTATTGCAAGGCATGTTTTGGGGGGGCAAGTGCTATCCTGCCTTTTGGCAAGGCCGTGACGCCAAGAAATTGACTAGAAATCAAAGACAGTTCGTTTCGAAGATCGGTTATACACAGGTTCAATATGGATATCGATGAATTTTTCCCGAGTCCAAATCAAGCTAGAATTTATATGACACGACAATTAAAGCTGTGGAAACCAACATTTCAAATTTCAGGTCAATCGAAGTTCAGATGCTCAAGATATGATCGATGCAAGTCAAGCAAGGCTTCCATTCGTATCCATCGGACGCCTCCTTCGTATCCATCCCATTTGAATCCCCGAGGATTCGTTCGTATCCATCGCCTTACAACCATCCTGTTCGTATCCATCAACCCTCGGACCTCATCTCGCATCCATCCGGCTTAGTATCCATCACAGTCGATCCTCCTCGTATCCATCAATGAGCAAGCTCATTTCGCATCGGTCCATCTCGTGTCCATCGATGAACAGGCCTCTCTTCGTATCCATCCAGATCCACTCTCTTCGTATCCATCCAGATCCACTCTCTTTGTATCCATCCAGATCCACTCTCCTCATATCCATCCACATACATCCATTTCGTATCAATCAAGCCTTAAACATACTTCGTATCGGTCGACAACAGGTCGATACGAAACCTCCCAATCGATACGAAATGGAACACATGGCATCGATACGAAATAGAGTCCTGATGATCGATATGAAGTAGAGTGCAGATGATCGATACGAAGAGGAGCGCCAAGCATTGATCCGAAGGACATAGCACTCGAGGGATACGAAGGGGGAAGCAGTCAACTCGGCATGAAAAGTGGGTTGATCCGAGGAGTTAGCACCACATCAACTTGCAGGTACGTGCCTAGATCGATACAAAGGGGATCGATGCGAACTAAACAGCCTACATAAAACCCAACTTGCATCGATCATATCTCACAACCTACAAGTCCAAATGCTACGAAATTTTCACAGGAGCTTGCGTACAACCTAAAGAATGTTCATGCTTAATTTCGACTTGATTGGGCCAAGGCTTGATCGATATGAAATTCGTTCGTATCGATCACAGGTCGAGTGCGAACTACATGGGATCGATCGCGTGGGCCCACTCACGTGCCAAAAGAGGTCTTCCGAGATCTGAGCAAGATATTTGCAGCATACACCTATAAATAGCATCCCAGAGCCTACAAAAAAGGGGACTCTTGATTCTTCTACGTCCAGACTCTGCTGGAACCATCATTGTACTCGAAATTTGTTTTTGTAATCAGTTGTAACTCGTTGTAGTCAGCAAGCAAACATCAATAAAATCATCAACTTCAAAGTGGATGTAGGCCGGATTGCCGAACCACTATAAACTCTGTGTTCTTTACTGCTTTCCTTTTAATTTTCTGAGTGTTCTTCATTTTTAATTCTCTACATACTTGTTATCTGTAATCTGTGATTGTGAACTGGTGCTTTCATCGACAATTAGGTGTTTGTGACCAATTTTGGCGCAAACAATTAATAACTTAATTTAATAACTAAACACTTCTAACTTAATAATTTATTTATCATTCTTAAACACTTAAGAAAATTCCTAAAAATCGTGAATATCAAATTAATCATATACTTTAACATATAAAATTTCAGGGCCTAAAATTTAATTTAAACTATTTTTAATAATTAAACCCAAATTAAACAATTTTCCAACCTTATAAAATTCACTAAATATTTTTGTAAATCTAGAAAATTAAAAAATTCAAAACTCACTTCTAAAATAATGTTTTTAACATCATACTGAACTTCTAAGGCATTTAGGTATCATATGATAGGTTTTCTAACTCAACATATCACTAAATTTTATAAATAATTTTTATTAATTCACCAATAAGCATATAATCATTTAAACTATCATAGCATGGTATATACAAGAAAAAGAAACGAATTTATTCTTAAAACCAAGAATAGTATCAAAACGTGAGATGCATAAATATTATTCACCTAGATTTGATATAGGAACTTTGAGATTTGTGTTTTGACTTCCCTAAGCTTTCTTTTGATTTCCTAGCTTTACTCTCCTTGAATCCCCTTGATAATGACTGTCCTTGTTTTTTGATTATGTTTGTTTGAATGAAGTTTATAAGAGAGATAGGAACATAAGGGTATGTATTAGGAATCATGTCTCATTCCTATTTTGCCCTTAGCATATGTCCTCCTTTCTTAACTAAGTTCTAATTGCTCTTATTAATTCATTAAATTAGGCACGGTCTATAACTAATCAAATCTCACTTTCCTTTACCACCTTACATTATTTTATTTTATTTGTCTGATTAAATTCCTAAATAATGTTAATCAAAAATAGGTTTGTTACACCGTGTGAGATGAGCATCACTACAACAAAATATCCTTTTTACAACGGGCAATACCCATTGTAATAAGGGTTTCGCAACTGGCATGTGCCCGTTGTATTATGCGATGTTGTAATAGACCTAAAAGGTTTTACAATGTTTTAAAACTGTTGTAAAATCCTGTTGTAGTAAATAGTTTTACAACGGTCCATAGCCGTTGCAATATAGTCTTTTACAACTTCTTTTGCCAGTTGTAATAGATTTATTTATAACTGTTTTCAACCGTTGTAATAGTTATCTTTTACAACTGTTTTTGTCCGTTGTTAAAATAAATGCAAAATTAAAAAAAATAAAGCATTGTTGCAGCATGTATACAGATTGTACTCACAATTACTAAAAAGCCAAAATGAATTATACATTCACATTATTTATAGAGTCTTAATATAATTGCAAATCATTATCGCCAAAAAGAAATACTAAACCAAATTTTCATTTAACAATTGTACAAATTTGATCAAGTTCTATGCTACTGACTCTACATCAACTCTGCATCCATTGAATGCATCTCCATAGGTACCCACTAGTATCTAACAGCAACCATAGTTCATTCACCATTTTGATTTAAGCTTAAAGTTATAGTATCACCGTACAATACAGGCTGGAAGCAGCAAGCAATTGACTTTCATTCTTGAACAGCACGGCAATTTTCACATTCAACATACTTCTTGTAGCAGCTCCAATCATAGACTCGTCAAGCACAGAGACAACTCAACATTTCAAAGTTGTTATGTTCAAAAATGGCAACATGAGTATTCTCGAGCGAGCAAAGGAATTCATACAAATTGCTAATTGTAGAAGTAAAGTCAGCTTTGAAGTTTACTAAGTAAGCACTGTTTGGTTGTCAAATTCAATGATTTTCATATTAAATCATATAAATATAACCCTTTTTTCTTAAACAAAAACTTCAACTTTGAACTGGATATGTGGGAGTAGAACTAGTACGTTTGTAATTTTAGACCAACAAAGGCAAACTAATGAATATCTTCATTAAAATTTCTTTATTTCCAATTCATTATGATTATATCATAATAATAATATATAAAGTGACATATATATGCAATGCTAATAATGATAATCTAGTGTTCAAAATTTTACCCTGTATGGGTGTATATCCATATTTAGGACATCTTTAGACTTTTCCTTTATTATTGTTTTCAAGGGTACCCGAAAAACTTAATAGAGACTTGAATGATCCAACTGTTATACGCAAAAGCCGTTGCTGAGACAACCCCAATGCTGTTAAAATTTAGCAACACTATATGGAGAATTATGGAGGTCGGAAGTAGCTTCGTAACGGAGAAAACGGTTCGCAAATCGGAGTTCAGAGGTGGAAGTTATAAGGGAAAAGGTGAAGTGGGCTGAATTGGCAGGGTCAGACGTCTAAGGAAAATGGTCAGACGTCTGACGCTTCAGCAAATCTGCACCAGACCTGTTCCAAAGAATGAGGTCAGACGTCTGACCAAAAGGGTCAGACGTCTGAGTCTGTGCAGAATTGATTCCAGAGCGTTTAGTCAAACGTCTGACCATCGTCTGACCAAATGGTCAGACATCTGAGCTGAAGAGAAATTTTCCAATAACTTATGTCAGACGTCTGACCACTTTGGTCAGACGTCTGAGGCAACTTCCGCTTGTTTTTCACGTGTGGACTTGACGTGAAGATTTGTGATATCTATAGGGGCAATTTCGGAACATTGCCTAGGGTTTCTATTCTCCTATATAAGCTAGCTTCGGGTTCCAGATCTTGTATGCGTGCAAGCGACTGCAAGAGATTAGCCTCCACAAGTTAGGGTTTATAAAAACCTAATTTTCTTCAATTCTCTTCTCTACAAATCAATTTATAATTAGAATTTTGATCATTGTAATCAATCTCTTGTACTCTTCTCATCAATATTAATAAAAGCTCTGTCTTAAAGTGGATGTACACTAACACAACATTAGTGGAACCACTATAAATCGCTGTGTGATTTATTTTTCATTATTGCTTTGATTTTTGAATTGCTTGTTTGGGATTGTGATTGTTTTTGGATTGATTGAGATTGGAATTGAATTATTGATTAGTTGTTTTTACACTTCTTACCACGATCCCGTCTTCCGCTGTGATTGTGGGGTTTCGATTTGAGTGGTCTCCAGTTGGAGTCCCGTCCCAATATTTAATATCAGAGCCATTGGTTTTGGTAGGTGGTTGTAGAAATGCCAGAATCAAGTAATACCTCAAGTAGTTCCTCAATGGGTAATCCAAGTGGCATAGCTCCTTATGTACGTGGTGCATATGTAGCTTCGAGATCACAATTGGTTATAGACAAGTGGAATGGCGATAATGATTTTGAAAAATGGCAATGGAAGATGAAAGCGGTTCTAAGGAGGAATCAGGTGCATAGGATAATGTTTGACACACATTTGTTGCCATCGGGCATCTCGGATGTTGAGAGAGAGGAGATGAAAGAGTGGACATTCACTACACTTCAACTTGCTATGGAAGAGAATGTTATCTCTGAAATTAGTGGTGAAACAACTGCTAAGGGTATTTGGAACAAGTTGGAGGAGTTGTATATAAAGAAGTCACTGACAAATCATTTGATCTTATTGCGAACGTTCTTCACCTATGAGATGAAGGAAGGTACTTCGCTAAAGGCGCACTTAAATACTTTTGATGATTTCTAGCGAAGATGAAGGCGATAGATTTGAAGATTGAGGAAGAGCAAAAGGCGATGATATTGTTGTGTTCGTTGCTAGACTGCTATACAGGTTTCTCAAACAGTTTGATCTATAGCTAGGATACATTGACTCTTGATGATGTCAAGACGGGTCTTCTTAGCGAGAAGTTGCGGGATCAAATGAAGGAGTTAGGTGATGGAAGTAGTGGTGCTAGTAGTGGTCATGGTTTATTTGTGGAGAAGGAGAGGTATGTAAAGAAGGAGAACCAGGGACGTTCTAAATCAAGGAACCCCGGTTGGAGAGGAAAGTCGAAGGAAAGAAAAGACAAGTGCTATATTTGCAAGAAGCCCGGTCATTGGAAAGAATGAGTGTCCGGAAAAGGAGAAGACAAAGAAGGAAGTAGCATTTTCATCAATAGCGGTGGAGAGTGAAGTTGGTGAGGGAGACGTAGATGTTTTGTCGGCGGTAGCATCGGATGTTTCGGGTAGCAAATGGATGCTCGATTCGGGAACGTCTTACCATATGACGCCAAACAGGAATTGTTTTTCTTCTTACATCGACAAAGAAGGAAATTCAATTGTTATGGGAAATGGTGCTATTTGTAAGCCGAAAGGCATCGGTTCCGTGCAACTTCGGATATTTGACGGAGTGGTTCGTACTCTCACTAATATGCGCTATGTTCCGGGACTTAGGAAGTCTCTTATCTCTTTGGGGCAGCTGGATTCTTTAGGTTGTAAAATCACTATTGAGAGTGATAGCTTGCGGGTTTCGAAGGGGGCGTTTGTAGTAATGAAGGGCGTTAGGGCTCATGGTATTTATTTGCTTCAAGGAGTGACTGTAGAAGGTGAAACTTGTATATGAGTTGATAGTTCTCGTGGCTTGGATGCGACTAAGTTGTGGCATTTGAAGTTAGGTCATGTCTCGGAGAGGAGTTTAGACGTTCTTCGAAAGAGGGAGATGATCGATGGAGAAAGTTTCAACAAGTTAGAGTTTTGCGAAGAATGCGTCATGGGGAAGCAAACTAAAGTTTCATTCGGTGAGGGAAAGCATGATTCGAGAAGGGTTCTTGAGTATGTTCACACGAATGTTTGGAGACCGGCACCTGTAGCTTCTTTAGGTGGAGCTCGCTATTATATTTCCTTTATAGATGACTTTTCTCGAAAAGTTTGGGTGTATGTAATGAAGGCCAAGTCGGAGGCATTTGCAAAAGTTCAAAGCGTGGAAGGCTCTTGTTGAGAATGAGAGTGGAAAGTCTTTGAAGGTTCTAAGGTCTAACAATGGCGGAGAGTATGTTTCCGGAGAATTTTTGGAGTTTTGCAAGCATCATGGTATTCGGAGGCATTTTACTACACCTGGAGATCCACAGTCGAATGGTGTTGCGGAGAGGATGAATCGTACTCTACTTGAGAAAGCTCGATGCTTGAGATTGACATCGAGTTTGACTAAGGGATTTTAGGCTGAAGCTTTGTCAACTGCAGTGCATATTATTAATCGAATTCCGTGCTCAGCTATTGGTAACAAAATTCTGGAGGAAGTGTGGAAGGTAAAGAGCATTGACTTGAGTTATTTCGTGTATTTGGTAGTCATGTTTATGTGCGTGATCCGGGAAATGATAAGCTTGAATCTAGAGCTTTCAAGGAGATTTTGCTTGGTTATACGGATGGAGTAAAAGGCTATCGGATTTGGAATCTGGAAACGAAGAAGGTAGTAAATTCTCATCATGTTACTTTTGGTGAGTCGGCGTTGTTCAAGAAGAATAGAAGCTCATCGAATGTTCAGAATTTGGTTCATGGTGAATCAAAGGAGAAGGAAATCATTTCCACATTTTGTCCAAGGAGTAGAGAAAGTAGAGTAGTTGGAGATGCTTGTGAGGAAGTAGCGGTTGATGTTACATCACATAGTCCACAGGGTTCCTCTAGTAGTGTTGGTGATGTGCATGATTCTAGAGAAGATTTGGTTCAAGGTGGAGCCGAAGGGAGTTTGGGTGATAGTATTGCTACTCGGGTTGGTCGTCGTACTATAAGACCACCCGAAAGATATGGTGATTGGAACTATCTTAGCTTTTGTGATAGTTTGGACTTTGCTCTTCATGTAGTCCAAGAGGAGCCGATGGACCTTGAAGACGTCATGGAGTCGAGTGATAGCTCGAAATGGATTTGTGCCATAGAGGAAGAGATGCAATCATTGTTGAAGAATCAATCTTAGGATTTGGTTCCACTTCCTAAAGGAAACCGTGCTATTGGGTGCAAATGGATATATAAAGTGAAGGACGATGGGAGATACAAAGCTAGTCTAGTGGCTAAGGGGTTTGCACAAAGGAAGGGAAAGGAGTATGATGAGATATTCGCACCGGTTGTGCACCATACTTCTATCCGGATATTACTTGCTATAGTTGCTATTCACGACTTGGAGTTGGAGCAACTTGATGTGAAAACCGCATTCTTGCATGGTGACTTGGATGAAGACATCTACATGGAGTAACCGGAAGGTTTTGTTGTGGATGGTAAGTCAAATTTGGTTTGCAAGTTGAAGAAATCACTATATGGATTAAAGCAATCACCTAGACAATGGTACAAGAGATTTGATCATTTTATGCTTGAAAATGGTTTTGATAGAAGCATCAAAGATGCTTGTGTTTATTTCAAGAAGTTGAGAAATGATTGTTGGGTGTATTTACTCTTGTATATGGACAACATGCTCATGCTTCTAAGGATAAGAATGAAATCAACAAGCTAAAACTGAGTTTGAAATCGGAATTCGAAATGAAGGATCTTGAAGAAGCAAGAAGGATATTGGACATGGAAATTGTAAGCGATCGAAAGCATTTTGAGTTGAAACTAACTCAAAAGAAGTATATTAAGAAAGTGCTTTGCCGGTTTAGCATGGAGAATGCAAAGGCGCCAAATACACATTTACCTTTGCATACAAAGCTTTCGAGTAAAGGATCACCTATCTTGGAGGAAGACAAGGCTTATATGGCAAAGGTGCCATATGCTAGTGCGATTGGAAGTCTTATGTATGCTATGGTGTGTACAAAGCCCGATATTGCAAATGCCGTCGGAATGGTTAGTCGATATATGGCTAATCCGGGGAAATCGCATTGGGAAGCTGTGAAGCTTATATTGAGATACCTTAGAGGCACATCATCTCATGGTCTTGTTTTTGGTGGTAGTAAGGCGATGGATTGCAAGTTGGTTAGTTATTGTGATTCGGACTACGTCGGTGATAGAGATCGAAGAAAATCAACTTTCGGATATGTCTTCACACTTGGGGGTACAACCATAAGTTGGAGATCTAGATTGCAGACCGTAGTTGCTTTATCCACTACGGAGGCGGAATTGATAGCCGCGGTGGAGGCGGCAAAGGAGGCACTCTATTTGAAGCGATTGTTGTATGACTTAGGATTCGGGCATGATAGTATTGATGTTTGATGTGATAGCCAAGTGCTATTCACTTGGCAGAGAATTTGGCGTTTAGCTCACGGACTAAGCATATTAAGGTGAGAGAGTCATTTCTAGTAGCCATGGATAAGGAGAAGCAAGTATATCTTCGGAAAGTGCACACAAAGGATAACACGGCGGATATGTTCACTAAGGCATTGCTGGTTGGGAAGTTCGAGCATTGCTCGAACTTGATTCGCTTGGAGAAGTGCTAGGTGCCACAGGGTGGCACGGTTAAGGGAGGAGCTCGGTGGTAGATGAGGAAGAGTATCTGTAAGAGATTGAGGTTCTATCTTCTTGGTAAGTGCCAGTCTTTGGTGAGATAGCTTAGGATTTGGATGTTTTCAACATTTCATTAGCGGGCGGGGGTTTTGCCTGAGCTCGTTGGTGGAGTGCAATGGGCGGTGGCTTTGCTAGAGCTCATTGGGAAAGCATTCATGTTTGATTGAAGGTAGAAGAAGTGATAGTTGGTGCTATCGGTTGTCGTTGATGGTATGGTACCATTGGAGTTGGAGATGGATATAGTGTCGAGGTGGAGTGTTAAAATTTGGCGACGCTATATGGAGAATTATGGAGGTCGGAAGTAGCTTCATAACGGAGAAAACGGTTCACAAATCGGAGTTCGGAGGTGGAAATTATAAGGGAAAAGATGAAGTGAGCTGAATTGGCAGGGTCAGACGTCTGGCGCTTCAGCAAATCTGCACCAGACCTAATCCAGAGAATGAGGTTAGACGTCTGACCCGTCTGTGCAGAATTGATTCCAGAGCCTTTAGTCAGACGTCTGACCAAATGATCAGAGATCTGAGCTGAAGAGAAATTTTCCAGTAACTTAAGTCAGACGTCTGACCACTTTGGTTAGACGTCTGAGGCGGCTTACGCTTGTTTTTCACGTGTGGACTTGACGTGAAGATTTGTGATATCTGTAGGGGCAATTTCGAAACATTGCCTAGGGTTTCTATTCTCCTATATAAGCTAGCTTCAAGTTCCAGATCTAGTGTGCGTGCAAGCGACTGCAAGAGATTAGCCTCCACAAATTAGGGTTTATCAAAACCTAATTTTCTTCAATTCTCTTCTCCCCAAATCAATTTCTAATTAAAATTTTGATCATTGTAATCAATTTCTTGTACTCTTCTCATCAATATTAATAAAAGCTCTCACTTAAAGTGGATGTACACTAATACAACGTTAGTGGAACCACTATAAATCGATGTGTGATTTATTTTTCATTATTGCTTTGATTTCTGAATTGCTTGTTTGGGATTGTGATTGTTTTTGGATTGATTAAGATTGGAATTGAATTATTGATTGGTTGTTTTTACACTTCTTACCACGATCCCGTCTTCCGCTGTGCTTGTGGGGTTTCGATTTGAGTGGTCTCCGGTTGGAATTCCGTCCCAACAAATGTCTACCATGCTAATATTCCAACCAAAACTACACCAATCTGAAGATTTCTTTCTATTGAGCATAATGTAATATCAGCTGATGATAAGAAAGAAGTTGTATCTATTATGTTTAACTTCAGTTCATCCAAGGTGTAAAATCTGAATGACACCTGCATTCACCATAATCTTTGACTATTGCAACCAATAAATTAATGGAATTAGCTAATTTAAAAGATCAGGTATGTTTGAAGGATAATGAATAATCACTGAAATATGAATTGCGCAAGTAAATTATACCTGCCTAGTTGTTCCAAATCATTTTAAACCATCAGTTTTCTCTAGAAAATCCCTGGTACAAGACAAAGCAGTTCTCTCATTACCCTTCTTCAACTCTTCTTCAACTATTTCCAAACCTTTCAGTCTTTGGTTAACAATTTCAACCGATTTTACTACTCTGGCAGCAAAAAATTTTTGCTTGACATGAAAACAAGAAGCTTGGTAATAAACAAAAGACATATAAATGATTAGCATCACAAAAAAATTAAAATTGTTAAAGATAAAGTGCTCGACCATTTCAAACCTCGCAATACACAAGGACCACAGAAAACAAGCAAACTGCACTACAAAAAAGATTATAATATATAAAACAAATATTGAATTTGGTTTTTACTTAGACTAACAAAAACTTGAATATAGTCCAGTGAACTAACCTATCATATAAAACAAATGCTTAAATTTGGTTTTTTTACTTGGACTAACAAGAGCAAGATAGTGATATTAGTCCTGTGCACTTACAGCATATAGATTTACAAGTTCACAGCATTGCTTTTATTTTAAAAATGCAGGTGGACTGCAAAGGAAAAATAGAAGAAGGTGCCCATAATCGAGCCCATTGCTTGTAGAAAGTCACTTTTCTTTATTTTCGACATTCTAATAGATAAAATTTATGTCCCGCCTAGACAACAATAATTATGATATTGCAAATGATTGCATATGGTTTTGATAAATCAATTCCTCATTAGTCAATGAAAAATAATGAGCGCATGTACTAACATAAAGTGAATGTAACTTGAATTTTAGTGTTGAAATGGCAATTCTAGTGGATACTTTAGCCATAACAACGACATTATTCGATTCATCCATTGAAGAAAGCCTATAAAACTAATCCTTAGTGCCTAACTCAAAGCACAAAGGAGCAGGGGCACTAGCATGGGGTTTTGAGCATCAAGACATAGTGGGGGCAACAACATGAGATACAAAACTGTCTACGACATTCTCACAAGCATTTGGAATGCACTACAAAATAGCAGTTCTATTGCTTCTCATCATCATCAATGCCAGATACTACAATTCAATTGCTTAACTTAAAATTGCTAAACAACGCATTATTGCCAAAATCCATATCAACTGTACCATACACTACATCAATCTGTAGTGGTCCAAACAATAAATCATTCTACATCATCACTAATTTCGTTCACGTTTTAGATCGCTAACAACGGCACAGGAACTCAACTACAAACCTCGGATCTCTCAACATAAGCAAAGCATTTCAATGACGGCCTCTAGACAATGTCTCATTAGATCCACGAGCAACTCGAGACTCCAGGCTAAACTGATGGAGAGTCCTCAGATCAAACCACAACATCTCCAGAATGGCGGCGGTTCTCAGCTCACATCCCAGCCTCCGACTCTTTATGACGGATCTGAGATCCTCTCTCTTGCGGTGGAGATTATTTAGGCGGTAGGAACCATATCAGCTCAAGCGGGGAATTTTTTTTGCGGTTCTCTTCATCATCAAGGATGGGAAAATTATTTTTGTAAATGATTTTTTTAAAGAAGGACGCGAATATTTCTTTTGGATGAAATATTCCAGTGAACATCAAAGGAGATGAATTTCCACGAGCACGAACTTCCATAAATTCCAGCGAGCATTCCACTATATTCCTCTTTAGCTTCTAATTCCAGTGAGCACAAATTTCAGATCGAGGCAGCTTTGTCTTCAAGGTAGCGTTAGGCAATGGATTCAGATTTTAGGTAGAATGATGATTTTTGGAGTGACTTCAAGGCAGCGTTACGTTATGGGATTTAATTTTAGAGACGAAAAAAGTCGAAAGAAAAAAAAGTGGAGAGAGCAGTCTCAAATAAGTGGGGTCAGGGGAGCCAATTTTTTGGGGAGTGGGGGAAATTTTTTTGAGCTGGAGCCAAAAAAAGTTAGGATTGAAGGCAAAATTATTGAGTTGTAGCCAAATTTTTTGAGGTGTAGTCAAAATATTTAATTTCAAGGATATGATGACCAAAATTAGCAAAATAATAAATATTACTATGAAATTTTGTATTTGAATTTTAGAAAAAATTTAAAATTTTAGAGGTCTTTCTAAATAAATATTATAAATTATTTAATATTAATTATTAAAATTATAACTTAGTTAAATATTAAACATAAATCATTAAATATCAATTATTAAAAGTTAATTATTAATTATTTAATAGTAATTTTTAATATTAATTACATTTACTAATTATTAAT
This sequence comes from Allium fistulosum, assembly GCA_030737815.1. Taxonomy (NCBI): domain Eukaryota; kingdom Viridiplantae; phylum Streptophyta; class Magnoliopsida; order Asparagales; family Amaryllidaceae; genus Allium; species Allium fistulosum. The sequence goes on along the minus strand of CM060906.1, from coordinate 519,814,537 downwards.
AATATTTATTAATTATAAATCATAAAATATTAGTTAAAATTTACTAATTATTAATAATTAACTATAATACATTATTAAATATAAAAAATAAATATTAATTATAAATAATAATTAGTAATTATAAATTATTTATTAGTAATCAATGATTATAATAAATTATAAAGAATGACCTATGTATGTTGTCATTTATAATTATTAATTATAAATTGCCATTTATAAATTATTAAGTAATTATTTATAAATAATCGAAGATAATGATGATAGGTTAAAATTTGTTGAAAACTGACATCTATTACAATTGGTAAACTAAAAATGTTGTAATATGTATCTATTATAACAAGAAAAAAAAGAGTTGTTAAAATTGGTGCCTATTACAACGAGAAAAAGAAATGGTTGTAATAAGCATCTATTACAATGGGCAAACAATGAAGAGGTATTGATGAAAATTGATATCTATTACAACGGGCAAAAAATAGTTGTAATAGGCATCTATTACAATGGGCATATGAAAAATGTTGTAATAAGTATCTATTACAACGAGCAAGGAAAAAGAGTTATTGAAAAAGGGTATCTATTACAACAGGCAAAATGAAACCGTTGTAATAGGTTTTCATTACAACAGGCATTTATCGACCACTGTAAAAACGCCATTGTAATAGGGTATTTTTGTTGTAGTGTGTGGTTGATGAAGGTAGTGAAATAAGGAGTTGTTTGCCAGACCAGTAGTGCCCGCATTGATGATATTTGTGTGGCCTGAATGAGGATAACGTGGCTCGGTAAGGGAAGCTGTAAGAGACCCTAATCCAAATCTCGTGTCATGAGTAATTCACAACTCCAAATTGTGATGAAGCTTGAATTAAAGATCCAGCAGTGATCAAAGTTGCATAGTATAAGCTAGTAGATCGCTTTCTACTGAAGGCGTTTGCTTGTTTATTTGATGTCTGTTTTATTGTATTAATATTTGTTTTTATTTTGGCTTTATCTAGAATGCGGGGATTGAGTAGGGGTTATCACTCAAGTTATAAACCTACTTAAACCTTGATGAAGCCAAATTTTAATAGAAGCCAGAAGCCAGCGGTTGTTCCAAAATAAATCGTTGTAGGATAAATAAGCTTATTAAAGAAAATAATAGAAATAATATATATTATATATAATCAGAATGTTAGATTGGAAAAAAAACAAAAAACAAAACTAATGGAATGTTGCTTGGTTTTGTGAATGTATGAATGAAGAGTGACACATTGCTTTGCTGCTAATGGCTTATAGATGGATATATATATATATGTATATATAAACATCAAAAATAATTATTTTTCTAGTAAGAAAACATACAATTTTGATAAATAGTGAATATCATTGTTATAAAATTATTGAAAAGAATTTTATTGGTCTATTCTATATTAATTGGTCCGTTGAGTGGTTTGTGAATTCTGGTCGATACAGGTAGCTAACGTATTAGGAGTTCTAAACACTTGAATGAGACAAAGCTGAAGCAATAATTTGGATATGATATAAGTAATGACTTACTTAGAATTATGCATGTTTTATGAAGTAATATACTTATATTATTCTAGAAAATCAAAATTTTATTTCTAAATTTAAATATTTTAAATACCGTATGCAGCCATTGGACATTAGTGTGAAGTGGAGATCAATGGCGAGGCAATGTCGATATATATAATCTTAGGCGATCAACATTACTTTTAACCGGCGAAACGGATCGCTAAAAATATTCGTGTCACGGTAACGTTGTATCTTTTTTAATATAAATTAACTTGTGAATTACTATATACAAAATATTTTTTTTTAAGTTTGAATTAAAAGAATTTTCTTATGGAATAGATTATCTACTTTATTGATAGAGCTTATTCAAGGAAGAACCTGTACATGTTATATATTTTAAGTGTCTTAAAAAAATGAGTAAGGATGTTGCGAAAATCATATTCAAAAAGTGTGAAAAATCGATGGTAAAAAATGTATATGTTTAAAACAATTTTGAGCTTATTATGTTGTTAGTTTTATGATTATATAGAGAATAATATACTTTTGGAAATTGTAGTAGTATCTAAGGGTAGATTTCAAGGAATTAACTTGAGAATTTTTAAAGATATGAAGCTTAAATTCAAGTTTGCATAGTGAATTTATATTCAAATTTTGAAGAAAGGAAAGAGTTTTAGATATTAAAACTCTTTATAAAGAGATTTTGTGGATTTTAAGGTTAGAATTTTTCTATGAATATTTCGTGGGTTTAGAAATAAATATTGTTTTTATTTGAATATAGATTTTAAATATAAATAATATTTTATTACAAAACTTGAATTTTATTCAAGTTTTTGATTTATTTGAATGGATACAAAGAAGGAAGACTTTATATTGAAACTCTTTGAAAAGAGTTTTTAATGGATTATATTACTAAAAAGATTTTTGTATAAAATGATTTTGAAATATCTTGGCATTAATAGAATTTGAATTTGAGTTTGAATTATTTTCAAGTGGAAAATAATGGGATTTCAATTAAAATCGAATTTAAATTCTATAGGAATATTTTTTTTTATTTGGATTTTGTAGTATAAAAGCTTTTTACAAAATAAAAATTGATTTATTTTTGAATTCATTTGAATTTTAACCATAAGGGTTGATTGGCTTGTATATACAAGCCTTTCTAAAAAGAAAAAGAAAAAAAAGATGTGTGTATTATAAATATAGAATGGTTCAAGAGATGAAAAAGGATAACGAAGTTTAGAAATTTTATATTTTAAAGGTGTTGTACGAGTATGGTTGTAACTTTTTAGTTTGTTGTCCGATTTTGATGAATCTTTCTTCGTTTGAAAGATATTTAGTTTGGAAGAATTTTCGTGTGAAAGTACACGTGTAGTACTAAGGATCGTGTAATATGATATGTTAATGCGGAAACTGGTAATAACAGTAAAGTACAAATTAAAGTAAGCACACCATGAATTTTTATACTGGTTCGAACTTCCCGTTCTACGTCCAGTCCCAGAATACCCTCTGGATTTAAACTAAACCCCTCACTTAACCCGGAGGAATAGGTATACGACACCTGAGCAGCCGAACAGGAATTTTTCCGCCTCAATAGCCGAAGAGGACTTCAACTTAATACAAATAGTTTGTTGACGAATGTGTTTTGAATAACACTGATTGTCTTTTGATAGTACAACTTTCCTATAATCAAATCCTCAAGAGTATATATGTGTGTGAAGATTTAGAAGGAAGATAATCACGTAGAATCGAAGTATATGAATAAATTCAAGGATTCTAGTGATATTAAATAAGAATAAATGCTTTTATTTGCAGAAATAATAGAGATTAGATTTCAGAAATATAAACAAGAATCGGTGATTGTAGAAGTGAATTGAATATGTTTATATAGTTGTAGAAGAGTTGTAATCTTTTATGAAGAGTTTTTGTTAACAGTTGTGTCCATACCTCTTGAAATAGAGGACATTTCTCTTCATGAAATGATCGCGTCTCTTCAGAAAACTAGCCGTTTTTCTCTGGTCGGTCGACCGGAAAACCTGGCCGGTCAGCTGAGTTTAAAACGTATACAAAACAGAAAGTCACTGTGCACATGATACAGGGTCGGTCGACCGAGGATCCTGGTCGGTCGGCCGACCTGGTGTTATATGCACAGTGAACATAGTTTTTGCTATAAAATGTTTTGTGTGCGTGTGTGACTATTTGAGGAATGATTTTAACATTGTTCTAATACTCAAATAAAATAAAATATCCATACTAATCTCTGGATTGTAAGATTATCTCCTTTGTAGTGCACGGTATGCACTTATTCTCTTTTTGTCGCTTTCATATAGTATTCTCGTCGTATGATCTCTGAAGCTTGTGTCATGAATCAAAACTCATGAATCAACATTCTCCCCCTTTTTGATTGATGACAATACTTATGTGACGAAGTAATATTGACATATATATTATAGTTCTCCCCCTGAATATATGGCGACTTTTCTGCAAAAATTTGTTAGTTTGCATACATTTCTCCCCCTTTGTCATCGACAAAAAGGAATACTTATAACAGATTAAAGTAATGCAAAACATTTAAATTTACATGGTACATTCTTGAGCTTAATTAGAAATAATTTAAAGATGTTTGCTTAGAACATAACATAACAATTAATTAAGAAACAAATAAAGTACAAGAAATTCTTGAAAGTAAAAAAAAATACTACAATTACTCCTCATCATCGTCGGTATCCCACTGTTCTGGATGAAGATTTTCATCGAGAGGAGCCGGTTCCTTACCCCGTCTTTGAGTGGTAGGTGCGGGAGTTGCCGATGTGCTGGAACTTGTGTTATCGGATGTAGACCAAGAGAAATTTGGTGCTGGTCTTTTTCCAGGAGCAACAAATGAAGCACCGGCTTCAGAAGAGCATGATAAGGCATCCCATAAATTTACGAAGAAGCCTTTGATCTTCTTGAAACGCCCATCAATTTTTCGAAGGCGAGAATCCAAAGCTAGTTGATTTTGGGCCAAAATATCAATGGCAGCCGCTGTGCTAGTACCGGGAGGTGGTCTTTGGATAGAGGTCTGACGAGTTATACGTTCTATAGAATGAGTGGATGGTTGAGGTGTAGAATGGCTGCGACGTAGTTGTTCTCGTGGAATGGTACGCCATTGCTGAAAGGTGGTGATTTGGGATGGTGCATCGGGTAACTTCATTAATTTTATTGTTCGTGAGTCAAAGGTACGAACTTTGGATGTTTCGGATTTCGGAGCATGGGTGACAAAGTTATTAATCAACCGCATTATGTATTCTCCATAATAAATATGGAGCATTTTCCCTTGGTTGAACGTAAGGAATTCATCCATGAGAAGTTGTGTCCAATTTACCCGAATATTTCCACACATAGCATATAACGCCTTGAAGTTTTCGGGATATACTAAGTGGTATGACCCTCCTCTTGGAACAATAGACTTCATCATGAATCGATGAAAGAGTCGTGCTTTAGGTCGGAGAGATGAAGTTTGCCTTAAATCGGTAGCATCATCTTCAAAGAATAGATGACTTAGGCGATCACGAGTTGATGTATTACAGTCTACATCATGTAATGATATTCCACCCGGTCGAGCATTTAAAATATGATTCATTCGATCAATGGAGAGAAAAATCGAAGTGCCACAAACCGATGTCCAAACACAATTTTCAGTGTTTCTCGGTGGATTTACAAGGTTGAGATTTGCTAGGAATAACTTTACCATTATATGATTAATTTTTAAGTTGTTTTTCCTATGGTCAAGAAAAACATCAAGACCACTTTCAAGAGCGGCATTTTCAACACCGTAGGCGGTAAAATCAGGATAACTTACAAAAGACTCCTCAAAGATTTTTGCATCTTGAAGCCTTATCCATCTTTCTAAAGCTTTTTCACTTACTAGCCAAGAAGCAATCTGAGAGTCTACAGGAGTTGAGGAAGATTGGCCAGCAGTAGTCTTAGATTTCTTCTTGGGTGCCATTTTTCCTTTGAAGAATTTGAAGAAATTTAGGAAGGTTGTAATGGGGGCTAGGGTTAAAATCTGTTGTGGAAGAGTAAAGTGAAGAGGTGAGATAAAAAGGTGAATGGTTGGGTTAAAATATGTAGGCAATTTCAGCAGTAAAAGTTCGTTCGGTCGGCTGAAATCCCTGGGTCGGTCGACCGAGTTGAGGTTCAGAATAGTGCTGAAACTTTCGGGAAGAACTTCGGTCGACTGGTGCAGGGTATTCGGTTGACCGAGTTAAAGGATGTTCTAATGTCATTCTGGAAACAAGTTCGGCTGACCGAGACAGGTTGTTCGGTCGACCGACTTGTAAGAAAATTGTTTTTAAAAACCTCTCGGGACAGCTTCGGTTGACCGATTCAGATTTTTCGGTCGACCGAGGCATGTGAACAGACTAGTTTATGCTGTCTTTCAAACAAGAATTATAGAAGTATAATTATATTATTACATTATATATATCTATACATCTTATTCAAAATAATAACATATATATAGTAAATTATAGCCATGGTGCATCAGCATCGACGTTCCCATGAATTTGGAGATGGAACGTTTTCTACCGGTGACCATATTGGAGCTATTGAAGATTGAACATGGTTAGAAGGAGATGGAGTTCTGTAAGAAGGTTCAGTAACATCATCCTTCTTAGATGAACAAAATTTCATGGCAATCTTTTCAAGGAAGCTTAAACGTCTTGCCGTGACTTTCTGTTCGTAATAAAGTTCCCTTTGCATATTCATCTGTTGTTGTTGGTAGTGATGAATTTCATCAATCTTTTGTTTGGTTGATGGAGATACTACCATTTCCTTTTCCCTTTCTTTTTATCAGGTGTATAACCTGTATGGGAGTCTTCCCATGGTTTCCACCTGTGTCGGGGGTCATTATCTGGAGAGGGGAATTCTAAAACACGATTAGGCATTGGAAAAGTAGGTTGGGGACCATTTTCAGTGATGCGATCAGAATAGTCGTCGTCCGGGGATGTATAAGAAAGATGAGAATTTTCAGAATTGTAGACGTCATTGTTAGAAGACATTTTTGTTTCAAGTTTTGTTTTGTAAGTAGATTTTTTTTTGTATCTTATGTTCTATTCAATAAACATATGTATGTATATATAACCATTTATTTCTAAAAAATAGTGGTTTAAAATCAAATTTTAGTTTTAATCACAGAACTTTTTAAACAAAAACTGTTTGTAAATGAATGACATACAATGCTTTAGAGTCAAAAATAGTATATTTTGAAATTAAGTTTTAATGGTACAAATTAGAAACAGAGCTGGAACAAGAAACACCCATAGCTCAAGTGGCTATACTACAACATCTAACATATAAGTCAAAAGTCATGAGTTCGAGTGCCGCTTTGGTCAGAAATAAAATGATTTTTGTATTTCCATATTTTTGCATATTTTTATTCATAAGTCTTTAAACGACATTATACCTAAATCACGTCTTAGTTTTATAAAAGTATTCTCATTCAGTGGTTTAGTAAAAATGTCAGCTATTTGATTTTCAGTGTTGATAAATTCTAGATTTATTAATCCTTTTTCCAAACAATCACGAAGAAAATGATGTCGAATATCAATGTGTTTTGTTCATGAGTGATTGACCAGATTTTTAGAAAGATTTATTGCACTGGTATTATCACAATAAATTATTGATTTTTCAAGATGACAATTAAAATCTTGTAATGTCTGTTGCATATATACGACTTGTGCACATGCCAAAGCAGCAGATATATATTCTGCTTCACATGTTGATAAAGAAACACAGTTTTGTTTCTTACTAAACCAAGAAACTAAGGAACGTCCAATGAAGTGACACGTTCCGCTCGTACTTTTTCGATCCGTCCGACTTCCTCCAAAATCAGCATCACTATAGGAAACTAATTCGAAAGGACATTCTTTCGGATAAAATAGTCCGAAATCTTTGGTTTTAGTTAGATAGCGAATAATGCGTTTAACTGCTCTCATATGTGATTCTTTGGGATTTGCTTGAAATCGAGCACATTCGATTGTATTAAAATTTATGTGACAAAATCTTTTGTGCCAAAGACAAGAATCGTTTTCTTTAGCTACTAGACACAAATTTGAATCATTATTAACATTCATATTTAGGATATAAATATTTTTATCTCTATTTCCTTCAAAAATGATGTTGTGATTTTTATCAAAGATGTTACATTTATTTTCTGAAAAAGTTATATTAAAACCTTTATCGCATAGTTGACTAATACTTAATAAATTATGTTTTAAATTTTTAACTAATAAAACATCAGTAATGAGAGGTAAATTAGATGTACCGTTGCTATTAACATTGCCTTTGCCGATGATATATCCTTTTGAGTTATCTCCAAAGGTGACTGCTCCTCCATTTGAGTATATAATGTTTGATAACATTTCTTTGTTTCCAGTCATGTGTTTTGAGCAACCGCTATCTAAAATCCATTTTCCTCTCTTCTTATGTGGTACCTGCAAAAATTTATAAAAAGTTGGTACCCAATCTTTTTAGGGTCCTAAGAGTTAGATCTTAGGAAGCCAAACCCATACGGGTTCAAAATTCCCTTTATAGACATAATTTTTGTTATTATGAACAGTTTCCATAAAACTTTTGATATGTTTATTCCTTATTAATATATTATTTGTTTTTGGAATCCATATCTTAATAGTTTTAGTATTTAAATAAACTGTTTTCTTAATATCTTTCTTAATTTTATTATTAATAATTTTACTTTTAGCAAAATTATTTTGTTTCTTAAATCCTAGTCCAGATTTATTGTTAGAAGTTTGAGAGTTTTCTAGTATACTAGAAAGATTTTCTCTTCCTTTATTGAAATTAGAAACATTTTTAGAAATATCATCAAATTTTATTTTAAGACTAGATTTTTCTAACTCTAAATCCTTAATCTTAGATATTAAACTATTATTTTCAAAAAGTAAAACATCATTTTTATTTTTCTGAATTTCTAGTTCCTCAGATATTGACGTAATTTGAGAAGATAAGTTAGAATTCGATTGTTGAGAGATTTCAAGTTCTTCTTCCAATATTACCTTCTCATCTTTTAACATATCTACTTCTAAAGCTGTTCTATCTAACTTTCTTTGCAACTCCTTATTTTTCTTTTTAAGTTGTTTTGTTAAATTTACTAATTCAGAATTTATTTCAATTAAATTTTCAAAAGTAAAATCACTTACATCGTCTGATGAAGCCATGAAGCATACATTTGCTTGTTCATTATCACTTTCGCTCTCTGATGAGGATGATGAGTCAGTGTCGTCCCAAGTGACTGAAAAAGCTTTTCGTTTGGTTTTGTCCTTCTTGAAATTATTCTTTTTTCGATCTGGACAATCTTTCTTCATGTGTCCTTTCTTATGACATTCATAACATTCCATTGTTGAAGATGATGGTTTGCTGCTATTGGAATTGTTGTTGGAATTATTTTTGTTTCCCTTGAATTTGTTTCTGTTGAATTTCAAAAACTTTTTGAAATTTTTAGCGATCATGGCCATATCTTCATTATCTGAGTCGGAATCATCTTTTTCTGCTTGGAATGCTACATTTTTCTTTTCTTGTGCTCCATTTCGTTTTGCCTGCAAATTTACTTCGTAGGACATTAAATTACCTATCAACTCTTCTGGTTTTAATGTTGACAAATCAGTTGCTTCTTCAATAGCTAGGACTTTTCGTTCCCATTCATCCGTTAAAGAATTCAAGATTTTTGTGACAACATCAAAATCAGTAAACTTTTGTTCTAGTGATAATAAAGCATGATAAATATCCTGAAATCTAGAGTACATGTCATTTATAGATTCATTTGGCCTCATTTTAAAATTTTCAAATTGATGTTTCAACATAGAAATTTTGCTCAATTTAACTTTGTTCGTTCCTTCATGTGAAACTTTAAGAGTTCTCCAAATCTCATAACCGGAAGTGCACATACTAACTCTATTGAATTCATTTCTATCTAATGCACAAAATAAAATATTCATTGCTTTTGCATTTGAAGTAGCATCTAGTTTTTGTGTGTTACTCCAAGTTGAGTATTCTCCAGTAGGAGTTGTATACTCTCTTTGTATAATATTCCAGATATCAAATCCACTTGATTGCATATAGATTCTCATTCTAGTTGACCAATAATTGTAATTTATACCATTGAAAAGTGGAGGTCGTGAAGTCGATTGACCTTCTGTGAAACTAGAATTAGTGTGAGTGTTAACATCGTTAATTTGTGTGGTTGCCATATTACTAAAAGTAAATATCAAATAACTTTGTGATGGTTATAGGATGACCTCGCTCTGATACCAAATGAAAGTACACGTGTAGTACTAAGGATCGTGTAATATGATATGTTAATGCGGAAACTGGTAATAACAGTAAAGTACAAATTAAAGTAAGCACACCAGGAATTTTTATACTGGTTCGAACTTCCCGTTCTACGTCCAGTCCCAGAATACCCTCTGGATTTAAACTAAACCCCTCACTTAACCCGGAGGAATAGGTATACGACACCTGAGCAGCCGAACAAGAATTTTTCCGCCTCAACAGCCGAAGAGGACTTCAACTTAATACAAATAGTTTGTTGACGAATGTGTTCTGAATAACACTGATTGTCTTTTGATAGTACAACTTTCCTATAATCAAATCCTCAAGAGTATATATGTGTGTGAAGATTTAGAAGGAAGATAATCACGTAGAATCGAAGTATATGAATAAATTCAAGGATTCTAGTGATATTAAATAAGAATAAATGCTTTTATTTGCAGAAATGAATAGAGATTAGATTTCAGAAATATAAACAAGAATCGGTGATTGTAGAAGTGAATTGAATATGTTTATATAGTTGTAGAAGAGTTGTAATCTTTTATGAAGAGTTTTTGTTAACAGTTGTGTCCATACCTCTTAAAATAGAGGACATTCCTCTTCATGAAATGATCACGTCTCTTCAGAAAACTAGCCGTTTTCTCTGGTCGGTCGACCGGAAAACCTGGCCGGTCAGCTGAGTTTAAAACGTATACAAAACAGAAAGTCACTGTGCACATGATACAGGGTCGGTCGACCGAGGATCCTGGTCAGTCGGCCGACCTGGTGTTATATGCACAGTGAACATAGTTTTTGCTATAAAATGTTTTGTGTGCGTGTGTGACTATTTGAGGAATGATTTTAACATTGTTCTAAGACTCAAATAAAATAAAATATCCATACTAATCTCTGGATTGTAAGATTATCTCTTTTGTAGTGCACGGTATGCACTTATTCTCTTTTTGTCGCTTTCATATAGTATTCTCGTCGTATGATCTCTGAAGCTTGTGTCATGAATCAAAACTCATGAATCAACATCGTGTTCTTCACTTTTTGCAGTTTTGAAATTTATAGGCGTTAAGGTCGGTTTGAATTTGGATGAAAATTCCGCCCCATGTTATAAATTTAAAAACTATAGTGTTGTGTTCATTTGACCATAACTCTCAAACACTTTATCTGGTTTTGACGTTTTTGTACTTTTCGAAAAGCTAATAAGATAAGGAACAACTTTTGTTTCGATTATTTCGCAAAACTTTGATATTTTCTAGTTTTTGAAGTCGGCATTAACTTTAATATCCATTTCTGATTTTACCATCTTTAGGGAAAAAACTATAACTTAAGTTGTTCTTGACATTTTTGCAATCCGAAGGTTGTTTTGGAAAACTACTAGACTATGCAACACTTCTTTGCAATTCGAAGGTTGTTTTGAAAAAATTAATACACTATGCAACAATTCACTTTTTGGAACCATTACGTCATTTGGTGTTTTCGACCTTTAAATTTTTATTGGAAAGTGGTTGTACATGAATGTGTGCATGTATACTTCTTATCCCGCTTTGGTGTTTTTGACCTTTACAATTCACTCTTTGAAACCATTTACTTTAAATGAATGCATACTTCTTATCCTTCTTCATGAGGAACTAATGTTCAAGTTTAAGTGGAGAATAGGTACTCGAGATGCTTATTTGGATTACTTTACGATGATAGCTCGCTTTTGCTTGCAAAATAACAATGTAACATTATTTAAAACACCGATACAGAGAACATTTTTACGCTATATTGAAATATATGTGATCTTTTATTGTTTTCCATGTTTTAAAATGCCCCATGGTTGGGATGTGTGTGTATTGTGAATGTATTCTGTTGTGATTTTCAAAACATTCTCCATACAAAGGAGACCACCGATTTTTTTTGAAAAATCCGACACTTACAAAATTTTCATGAAAATTTATCATATGCAAAAAATAGAAAGTTGTTAGATCAAACTATTTAAATTTTAGCACATGATAAGATAAGTAAGAGAGGGAGAGAGAGAGAGAGAGAGCTCCACGTAGAAAGTTTGGTAGAAGATTGTAAAATACGAAGAAAATTTTGGGTATGAATCGTGTATGATGTCCCCATATAAGAAATTATGAGGACGCAATTTTCATAAGAGAGGAAGCCTATAACAATCCTGCTTTTTACACTGTAACTAGTGTGTAACCCATGCGTTGCACACGGTAATGTTGTAAAAGAAATTGTCAAATATAAATAGTTAAATAGTTGATGTACAATATAATTTGCTAATGTTAAGCATTTACCTGTATAAGTCATGTGTTTCAATTATTATGTATATGTTATTCTATAATAAAATACCAATTTGGAAAGAAAATAGCAAACATAAACTTGAATGTAGCTTAGTTAAATGGAATTAAAGAGAATATTTCAAATAATTTGTAAATTATACTTCAATATAAAGTGGTACGGAAAAATAAAGAGAATAGAGCCTTCATAATTACGTATGTTTATTACCAAATATCATTTAATGAAAAAAAATACAAATATGAATGTAAAATAGTTGAAGTTAATTAAACAACGATAGAATTTATACTTGGAACTAAATAGTAGGTCGAAATCAAGGAGAGATTTATTAATAACCTTAAGAATCATAAACTATAAAAAAAACAGCGAACTTTATATAAAATACAAAATCGAATTAATAATGGACTTTAATTCTCAAAATTCATAAGTGACTATTATTTAACAGAATATATTTTATTTTTGATAACATGAGTTTATTCTATTCAAGAGCAGAGCACTCTATTTTTTTTTATGTCTCAGGGGGGCTCGAACCCATGACCTTTAGAACCTCTGTCTAAAGCGTCACACCCTAACCACTTGAGCTAGAGGTCCTTGACTTAACATGATATATATAGTAAATCATTTTATCAATAATTTAAGTTACATAAGAATAAATTATCAAAAATTATATCTATTATTATTTTATAGTATAAATATATACGTCTAAATTAAAAATAATTCTAGAAAATGTTTTTTGAGATTTAAATAAATTATACGTTAAGTATACTATTTAATTAATTTATATGTATAGTAAATGAGTGTACAAATTTATTAACAGAAAATTTATATTTCTATTTACATATCATTGTGTCAGCATAATACGTTTGTTGTTGTAAAATAATTTAAAATAATATTTCTCAAATTAAGTTAGTTACATTTTAAATATCATACTTAAATAATTTATATGTTTAAATAGCTATAAATAGTTATAGATACTGTTATATTCTAATTCGAAATATTCACGATGAAATATATAGTTTTAAGTTAATTTTAAAATTATGTTATATTTCAAATTTTTATTAAGTTATATTTTAGATTATATGAAGTATTCATATCAGAATTAAATGAGGGTATAAAATTGTAACATGTGTGTGTAACCAAGGACAATAATATTTTTTTAGTTACTGAAATCGTGAGAAGCTTTATGACAAATAAATAGAGAATATAATAAAGAAATCTTAAAAAAAGTTAAGGAGAAAAATATATTTTGTTATATTCTACTAGTATTTAACAGATCAATACTTAGATAAACATATATATGAATTAATTTAATATATTAACAGAATGGATTAAGTACCTATATTATTTTTAGATTTTAAATATCTAAATTAATATATTTGGATTATAAATCACTTTTGAAATTTAGAACATTAAGTATAATATTTCACCAATTTATATTTGTTAAATAAATATAGACAAATTTATTATTTGCGCCAAAAATGGTCACAAACACCCAATTGTCGATGAAAGCACCAGTTCACAATCACAGATCACAAATATAAGCAGATAAAAAGAAGAAAAGATAAAAGAGACACGAAATTTTTATAGTGGTTCGGCGAAATCTATGACCTACATCCACTTTATAATTTATTTCTCACTTGTAGTTTCATATTACAAGAGATTTTGAGGAGGAGAGGAGAAGTCACATTTTCTGTTTCAGTCCCCTTTTCTTTTGCAATGTTATGTGTATTTATAGCTGTAAGCCTTGACCCAGTGATGGTGTGGAATTGTAGTGACGCTGACTAGGTTGATATTAATTGCACCATAATCTTCTTATTTGAGGTAAGGATGAAGGGAATTAAGGAATATTTGATATGGAAATGGTTGGCATTAATTAGTAATAAATAAGCAGGTTATCATGGTATTTATTGGGCATTAAATCCGGCTTTGATGGGTAATGAATTGGTATTTATGGTGGAGATATGGCTGGTTTTTATTAATTATTTAAGGTAATAAATGCAAGGAAATCAGGAAGTAAATCTTTAATTTCTTCTTCAAGGATGATGACTAATTTGTTGGATAACATTTATAGAAAATTTATCGTATTTTTTTATTTAAAATGTTATGTTTTTGTAGTAAAATATATAAAAATATTATTTTTGAATACATAAAAATAATCATATATTCACTATTTTCATATTTTAACTATTCAAAATGATTTGTTTCAATTTAATTGTACAATAATATTTCTAAAGTTTAACGAAATTATATGTTCATGTTATTTATTAATTTATATGTTTAAAAAATGTAAATAAATAAAGATATATATTGTTATTTCCAAAAAAAAAGTTTTAAATATTTTATCTTATTTTAAATAAAGTTTGATTTATATTTTGAAATTAAGAAACTATACGTTGAATGTGATTGATATACTGATGTATATTTTCCTTTTTGAAGTAATATTGTGTGTATTTATGTAAATGCACACTCGCACATGTGTATGATGTGAGTTTTAAATGTTAAATTGCAAAATCGATGTTGATAAGAATTGTTAATGTAATATAAGATAATTAAGGGAATTTTTTTTAAAATTTACTAAAATTGTGGAGGATAATAATAATAAAGTAACAGATTGTATCACATGCATTGCACATGCAATATGGTAAAAACATGGTACTCATACTTTTAGTATTGTTAAACTAAAATTTTGTTAGGCAATATTCGATATATCGATCATAAATTAAATATTTTATTATTGTTTATATGCATATAACTTTTGTTAAGTGTTTCATATATTTTTATATTTGGAACCATTTTTTTACTACGAATGTGGTATATAAATTGAAATTAACATTTTTTTATGAATTATAAGAGAACTTAACAAGTATTAATTACTTGAATTCATTTATATAGTATGGATTATAGTGTTTGGTTAATTTAAATACATGTATTTGAATGTAAAATAATAAGAGAGAATTGAAAAAAACTTTATAAATAAATGTAGAAATTATAAATTCTCGGCCTATGAATATAAAATCATAGAAAATTTAACGTAATATTTTGGATAAATATAAAATGTTAATTTACATGGATTCAAAAAAAATCAAAGAGAGTTGAGGAGTGGGAGTGAAATTTTTATAGTTAATAAAATGGTTTGTAATTTGCAACCCTTTCTATCATTTAATTGATAATTTATTAAAAGAAATAATCATAAATTAAAGTTGTTTATATTGCCTTTTATGTGACCCATATTCTTTTATATCCGAATGAAAAGTTAGTTTATGCCATTTTGTTACAAGGACCGTGATATACTTATTTACATTGTTATCTGTATTATTTATTAGATAAATTAATAAATAATGGTTGTTTAATTTTGTTTAAACAATTTATAGTTAAATTATTTAATTAATTTAAGTATACAGACTTAAATGCAAATTGCACATGAAAATTAAGAACTTTGAAAATAACAGTAGAAAGCAGAAAATTTAGGTTTTTTTAATGTAAATGATTGTATAAAATTAATAAACCATGGTAAACAATTAAAAAATAATAAATTATATGGGTCTTTAAAATAAAATATCAACAAATATATAGAGAAAGTCAAGGAGAGTTGAGAAAAATGCTAGAATCAACGTGAGAGTTGAAATATCTTTTTCTTTACTATTATTTAATAGATAAAAAATAAATATAATTAAAATTCAAATTAAAATTCGATTATTGATAATTATTATTTTGGAAACAATTTTTTTTACTTAATTGAAGTCTATTTAATGAAAGATTTTTTTAATAAATTGAATTAATTAATAAATTCTTTTCAGAAAATATATCAAACACGAAAAAAAATTAATAAATATAAAAATTTTCTAAAGTGTGACTAATTTTTATATTATTAAAATAATTGAAAAATAAATTTATTTTACGTTAATACAATGAATAATTAAAAAAAACAAATATAGACTTGAGAGAAATAGGGCAGTTATTGAAATATATTTTTTGTAAGTGAAGTGTAGATCAATTGTAAATTAAATTGAAATTTATTTACAGACAAATAAAAAAAATCACTTAAAGAAAAGAAAGAATGAAAATAAATAATAAAAGCCTAACCGAAATCACTCTTATTTAACAAATAAAAGCCCAAAAATATACCCAAGCCCATTTAAAACTCATTCCTTTTTTCCCTTGCCCAATTTTCATCCCGTACCCCAATTCCATCACCTCATCCCAACAGTCAACCCGTTCCAAATTCCAATGCATTTTGCCCTACCCCATTCACGAAATCAATCGACATTATAAAACAAGTAACGTGGCACGGAAGCGCCTGAGGCTATGGCGGCAAAGAAGGCAAGGGGGGAGAGGAGGTCGCGACCTAGGGCATCACGATGTGGAGGCGTGGACGAGTGCTCGTGGCGTCGACGTCGAGGCTTGGTTGTAGCTGAAAATCGGGGTGATTTGCGACGATGGAGAAAGACGGGGGAGCTGATTGGGCACGTGGTGTTGGAAATTGCTGAGGCAAGGGGTTGTGTCATAAATGGGTTGAGGTGAGTTATTTTTTTTTTAAACTCACAAAATTATGTGTTCTAGAATATACACGCACGTTTTTTCTTGCATGCCTTAATTGATCATTGGATATGATGAATTTTGGGTGTGAATGATTAAAGAGTTAAAATATAATTACATGCTTGTGTTTGGAATTTTGTTTAATAAATTTGATTGAAAATCGTTGAATTGGCTGAAATAAAGTTGAAAATAATAATCATAGAAATTCGTAGCAATATGATTGTTCTATATGGTAATGGATGCAATCCCTTATTTGTTGAATATAATTAGGTGATAGATTGGTTTGATATTGGCTATATGTTGTTAGCATGTCCTTGTTTTGCTTTGATAAAGGTCAGACACTACATTTTGAAATTGATTAGAAGGGGAAATTTTGAGTTAAATACTTTTGGAAGTATTATTAAAACAAGAATTTTCTTGAATTTTATTATTTTTGAAATTAATGATTTTAAAATTTGGTTAAATAAAAAAAAATCATAAAGGAGAAGATATATATTTTATAATGAATAATCTTGTAATTTTTGAAAGGAAATGTAATTTTAGAAATTGAAATTATGGTATTAGTTTTATAAGTCGGCTTTTGAATTGATATTTTTATCTATCTATATTTATAAAAATATTTGATTGATTTGTATAAAAAGGTATTCTGAAATTTCTATGAGTTTATTTTCATAGAAATCGGAAAGAAGTTAAATTTTATGACATAATATTTTTGAAATTATAAAAATTGAAATATGATTTATTCATTGTACAAAAAACATTATTAAACAGAATTTATTATTATATTTTATGAAATACGTTCTTTGGAAGTAATTTAATTCATATTTGATCAACTATTTACGAGGAAATTGATTTATATACCCTTTAAAAATACTATATAAGTGGCTTAACTGAATTCATTTTGGAAATAGAAATTTTGGAATTCGCGTATAAATGTGAATTATACCTGTTTATGTCTTAATATAAAATTTTGGAAGACTTTATAGAAGGAGATTTTAGTTTAATAAATTATTTTACAAAGGTGTCTTAAGGGTATTTGGAAATAAATAAGGACTTCAAAAAAAATATATGAGAATTTTATAAAGTAAACCTCTTTGAAATCTATGGTGATTTTGGAAAAATAAACGAAGGTTTGAGAACTAAGAATTTTATAATGATATTCCATTGGAATCAATATCGAGTGTATTGATGCTGGTTATTTTGTAACTAGTGATATTGATATATAGTGATACCATGAATACGGCGTGATGTACTTATATAAGTAATGGTATATTATTATGGGAAGACGCTATTTGTTTTATTTTGGATTATATATGTTATGATATTATATGTTTTGCTCGGTTTGAGGCTTCGTGTTCTCTGCTTATATTATATATTATTCTGTCCTAGAAAATTCACGTGTTTATTGCTTTGTACTGATGTCGAGTGCGTATATTTGATGTATTATATGAGGTAAGAATATATACCGGTGCTAGCCTGAGGGAATATTCACGTGTGATCGTCCCTAACAAGCCTTGTTTTCCGTATTACCAAATAATGTTACTATGTAATATTATTTGTTAGTATGGGTATAGAGATAGGGTGTTACAATTTACAAACAATTTATTTTGATCAATTCTGTTAACACAACCTTTTGCTTTCCTACCCCATTAATTTTTTTTTTTGAAAATACATGACTTTTGTCCTAATAATTATTTAGATTGGACTGTTTTATGTCTTTTCATATTTTCTAACTTGTTTTCTTTTTATTCTTTTATTGGTAAACACGGATGAACATGGTGATATAATTTTATTCTTTAGTTTTTTTTGCTAACCCGTTTTCTTAGATTTTATATAGTAATCAGGATATGATAGCTAGTAAGTCTATGTATAACTTGGATATTGTCAGTAAACCTAACGTGTAGTGCACTTGTAATGATATTAAACCTAGTGTAAAGAAACATATTGCATAAGTTTCTTATTGTTTTTGTACCTTATTAAACTATAACGTATTGTTCTATTTTAGAATGTACCGTTGGATGTAAAATCAAGATGAAGAAATTATTCTTGATTGCAAAGATTTTTTTTTTTGTTATGAAAAAGGAGGGTTTTTACTGTTGTGAGAAGAAAGGAAGAAAGGAAAGAGTGAGATAAATAGTGGTGCTTTTCGAATAAAATAGGGACGAGCAAAGAAAAATGCGGAGTGTGTTTTAAGGGTGAGAAAGTCAAAATGTTGTGTGTTAATAGAATTGATCTGTTTTCCCTTTTGTTTTAATAAAAACATTAAAAAATGTTTATTTCAAAAGAAAATTTCATACCGATACCCGAGAAAAAACAAAATTAAAATTTTCTTGATGATCTTGCTGGTCAAACACACCTTGAACTGTCAGATTCGCCTTGGAGAGATCATATCTTTAACTCGATCATGGAGTTGCAAACACCACCATTAAAATATGATTTTTTTTCTACGATGAGAAAAAATTTCTATCTTTGAGAATGGAGACATCTATGTCTATTCATTGCAATGCTAATAGGCTATGTAAATATCACATGTAGATCCAGATCTACCCTTCAAAGGATAACTCATTATAAATGAGATTTTATTTCATTTGATTAATTAAACTAATTTAATTAATTCATACCCATATATATTTTGATCTGCCTTATTGTAAAATAAATTTAAAATTTTCGATTTACACACATAGAGGAAGAGATGTGTGTGTGTATCCATGTGTGGTTTTTTTAAATTTAAATTTTTACGTTGACCTAAAAAATATTTAAATAAATATATAACAATTATATATTTTAGTAATTAATTTTAGGCCCCTAATAATTATTAAATATAATAGTTAATTAATTAATACAACCATTATATTAGCTTCTCCGTGATAATAATTTATAACTTTTATAAATTATATATTTTATTAATTAATTTTAACTATGTTTTGTTGTGAATTGCTAATGAAGTTTGATTTTTCTACTTCTTTGTTTATTATTACATGCAATTTTTCTTAACAATTTGATGGTAAAACTGTGATGCTTGTTGAGAGTGTTTGGCCTATTATGTGTTGATGAAGATCATTTATAGTCGAAATTTAATCCCATTAATATCTCGAAATGATACTGATAATTGTAGGATATTGAATTTGAGACCCAACCATTCAGAGCAATACAATATAACAACTACAGTTCAACTGAAAATGAAGAGCCATTAACTATCAATACCAAGTTTTCCACTGCCAAGTATTTCACCAACAGTCCTTCACATACCGGTGTTCCGACTAATGATGGATTGCAGATGCAATTATAAAATTCTGAATATGTTGTGCATGTAATGTAATACAAAGCGTGCTATGCGTTTCGTTTAGTAAATCTGAAAATACTATGGCAAAATAAGAAAAATGAGTCTACATCCAAATTTGAATTTTCATGTAAAAAAACATAACCAACAACTACGAAATAAACCTTAGTGAAAAAACATAAAAAAGGGGAACATAGAGACAAATACATTAGGGGACAAATGTAATATATTTATTTTGTATAAAGGACGTCTTCCCATGGATGGCGGTAGAGTGGCTGTTTCAGTCTCTTCTGGTCGAACGTGTGTCTGGAAAAAGCAACCGTCTCTGTCATCGCATTCAATATAAATTATGATTTGATATGATTTAGAAGATGGAGGGTTAGAATAAAATAACAAGATAGTGAGTAAAAGTAAAACTAACCCAATAAGACCGATTGAGCGGGCCAAGGCAAAGAGACCATTCAAATAACCAATGCTAACAATCTCATCAATCTCTTGCTTGCTGAACATTCCACTTCCAGAAAGGAAATCAAGGAACAGCAAACCTATCGCTCCATCAACGTTAAGAACCAAATTATTTGCTTTAGAAAGTTGTGTATGTTTCAACTTGAACTGCATACTCCATGTATTTTACAGAAGGAAAATGTGTGCGCGCGTATTTTTGCAATAGCTGCACTCTCTTGTCTCTGTTGTCTCTGCTCTTTATTCCGTGCCCAATTCCAGGTACACGGATGCCTTTCTTTTTCATACTCTCAACAAACTCATAAGGAGTGAGGCCCTGTATAAAATATTGTATGCAATATAGAATGTTAAAAATCTCCAAAGTTAATTTTTGAGGTTGTAACGATTGAGAGTACTGAAGGCAGACTTACCCTATTATAGGCATCCTTGAAGTACCATGCAGCAGCATCGATTGCACCACCGAATCGAGGACCAATAGTTAGCACCCCTGTTTCATGATCTCATTCAGTTTCCTACATCTATCACTTTATTTGTTAACTGCTACTGATCGAAAAAATGAATCCATACCCCATCTTTTTATAACATAAAAAAGATCAAATCTTGTAGTTTATTTGATAAGGCAACCAAAACCACGTCACCTTTAAGTTTTCCACTAGAAAAAACATTCACCCCCATACATGAAGCTGATAAGGAGTGCATGTTATCGGTCATAGATGACCATATGCATGTGTGTACATTTGATGTAGGTATGTCCTAATATGTGAAGGTATTGCATTAATGCATATATATGGGGTTAAGTATATGAAATCGGCTGAGATAAGTTCTTTTAAAATGGGTGGAGAATCAGCACATACGAATTCAAACATCATGCATGTAATAGGATGGAATATCTAAAATGGAAATAATTCAAAAAACTTGCAAAATACGTAGAAATGTGAGCAATGAAACCTGAAACAAGACTAGAAACCAAATCCTTCCAAGCCCTTGCTGTCACTATAGTGTTATGAGTACCAGATACACATGGACCATGGTCAGCACGCAGCATTATAAAAATCTGACATATGAAGTGAATTTACTGAGTTAAATGCATATTTAGCTCATACTAGCAATGCTGTGTTTAAATTATATATCAAGTTCTGGAAGAGTCTGTAATCCACAGACTACCGAGAAAGAAAACTGAACAGAAGTAATTACAGTGACATTGAGTGAATTTACTCACCTCAATAAATTGTGTGCAATAACGAGGGAGACTACTCTTGAACCACAAAAGAGATATAACATCACCAACGCCATAACCTTGTTCAATTATGGTCGACATTGGCACGCCAGCATAACATGGCTCCTCTCCTATTTAAAAAAGGGTCATGCGAGAGTGTATAGTCGTAAAAAAAGGTTGTGCGAGAGTGTATAAAATTCGGATCTACAATACATTGCGCTACACACAACAATGTTCTGTAAATAATACTAAAATTTTTAATATAATATTTAGAGATATTAATTTGTTTATATATATACATATATACATATACATATATATATGCTAAAATAAATTTATATTTATTATTGTTTGGATAAATATGCTGTAGGTTGAACTTTGTTTTCGGAATTTAATATTTATGTGAATAAACTGATACTGATCACTGTTTAATTGATATATGAATCGGAATCTATGAACATTCGCTGAGATTAATATTTACTTAGATAATTTTGAATTTGTCACTTGATGCATAATAAATTGGTAATGACAAATGGTAAATAGATGTGAAATAATAAAAAATTGTTTTCGAGAATCATTTAAAAAAATACGAAGGGCTGGAAGAATTATCAATGATGGTAATATAAGTTTTGGATTAGGATTGAAGAAATCAAGTGCCAACATTGATAAGGTGATTAAGGAAGCAAATGAGAATTTAAAGATGTGAAGAGGGGATTGAAAACATTAAGAGAGAATTAAGAAGAGGCGAGAAAACGGCTTTCGTTTACTATATAGAACAGATTGACAGCTTGGTACTATAATACAGCAGACCAATGAGTTTCAGTCGGCTGAGGATTCAAATTCAGGGCACAACCTTTTAAATTGTCTAGTTCGAAAGAAGGCTAGTCCACAAGGTGGCTCGTCAAATACGCTCACATGGCGAAAGAAGCGTTGTTTAGTGGGTCTGCTTATGTAATTTAGTAATCAATTCGATTTGGTCAAAGTCTCAAACCTCTATCATCAGAAATGGTAGAGATGATATGCGTTGGTGCATGGACTTTTCCACTTTTTAACCGCAATGTTGAAATCCTTAGGGGTCTGAGGTGGTGTAACTTGGGATCTGAGGTGGTGTATCTTCATGTACTGGGGTAATCTTCCCTTCTTCGACCTGAAAATAACAATACATGAATTTCAATTTAACATGGTTAAGAAGTATTCATGACTAAATGTTTGAGATGAACATACAAGTTTATCAAATGTCTCTTTTATTGAAGCTTCTAGTGCTTAAAATGAGGTTGGCACAACTGCTCCAGCTTCTTTTAAAGCTTGATTTTTTGCTTGTGAAGATTCTAACTCTCCACCACTTTTGGCACCCTAGGTCAAGAGCAAGAAAAATATTAGATTCATAATTGTGAAGACCACTAGAAAGGATGCGATGAGTTAAGAAATAAAAATTCTTTTAAGTACTTACAGCATGACCAAATTGCACTTCGGACTTGGAGAGGTGAGCACAAGTTCCACTGACTCATGCAACAACTGGTTTATGAACTTTTCCTTCTTTCAAAGCTTCTACAAGAGAGTATTCATCGCGTCCACCAAGCTCTCCAAGTACAACCATCATTTTAATCTAAGTTGGAGAAATTATAGTGAGAGATTGAAAAAACAGATCCAGTTTTAACAACATAAAGAGCCAGAAGTTGCTTGAAACACTAGCTGCAAAAACTAGTAATTACCTGTGGTATATTGTTGAAACGTAAAATATGATCTGAAAGGGTTGATCCAGGAAAAACATCCCCTCCAATTGCAATGTATGCAATATTTATGTGGTTGAATTATACATCAGTGTTATGCAATGGCACTTTAACAGTATTAATAAAGCAATACCTTCATAAATTCCATCAATTACACGAGCAATCGTGTTGCACATCTCATTGGACATGCCTCCTTGGAATTTTTAGCATAAAAGTTCTATATAAAAAAAGGCGCAGAAGACATGGCACAAAATAACAGTTTCATAGTTCCTCTGTTAATTAACTAGAGTAGCACTATAGCAATAAAACAGAAGCATACAGAGGATTATATTGGTTTCACAGCTTCCAGCAAAAATAAGAATAAGAGCATTTCGTAAATCTAAAATAATTGCATATTAAGAGACAAAATCGGCCCTAGGGCAAGGATGGCAAGCCAGTCGCCTAGGGCAACCGGGTACTTTTATTACACACTCATATTAAATAATGATATATTCAAAATGTTAGTAGATCATTGCTTTGAAGCAAGTAAACCTAGTTCGATTGTAGGTCCGTCCACTTGCTAAGCATTTTCACACTTTTTGTTTCTGCTTAACTTTTTTGATTGGTCTGGGGCAACCAAATCATTAGGGCTGGGCCTGCTAAGAGGTAACTGTGTGAAACAACCAGTTTCAGCTGGAAGAACTTTACAAGTTTTATGACAACCCTACTTGTGTTAATAGATTGAAGATAAGCTTTTATTTTAGTTGCAATCATAGTTTGAAGTTTGAGACAAAAGAACATAGTTGGGTGCTTTTAGATAATACACCCATGTGAGAAACTGTGGCTTTCACTTATATGCCAGGCGATACGAACTAGCATATATCACGGAGTATATAAATAATATTTTCCATTATTTCATGGAAGAAAAGAAAAACATTAATGTGTAAGAATACCCTTAAGTAAGTCATGTAAATAAAAACCTTGAAAATGATCATGTGTGAAACCATACAAAAGTGGCAAAAAGACATGTTATTTGGAGGGTACATACTGAAAAGACTAATATGGAAACAAGCTGATCTTAGCATACTGATTTCGTGACAAATCCAACCGAGCCAGGTCTATAAAGCTTGCAATGAACTATGTTATCAATGGTTCCTGCAGCATCTCCAATCTTGAAAGCTCCATCCTGAATACCTCACAACGGTTGCAGGACCAATAACAACCTATGTAAAGCAAACGACACAAGACTAGTAAATGATACTAATTACATAATGAATTGGTGCTTTTTACCATCAAATCATGTACATCTGTCACACGCTAACATGCTAAACGACCATGCGGATTTTAAAAAAGAAAAAGAAAAGGAAAAAATCATTTGTTTATTATGCCTGAATAAAACAAATGTTTTCTATTGTGTGAAACATGTTAAAGCATAGTTCTCAAAACTTAATACATGTTTGACTGCACTTGAAAATTATACTGCAGAATAGGTTGAACGTTGAGGTATTTATTCTGCAAATCAGACTCCATTTCATTTGACTGCCTAATGGTAGTATACACAAAACCATAGCACTCTTAAACATTGGTCTATTAAATGAAAATTCATTTGTCTCATTGAAAGGCATAACTTGTTTTGTTTTGGTATAAGTACTACTAGCCAAAAGTGAATTTATAACTACTGAAAAGCATTTTTAAACTACATTTCTGACCTTGTTGTTAGCCCGTGCAAAGGCAATAAGCTGTTCTGTATCAGAATCTGGAACACCTTCGGCAATAATGGCTACTACGCGAATTGTAGGTTGTTTCAGAGCAGACAAGGAAGATGCAGCTGCACTGCAGATGAAAATCGAACTTAGAAGTTGGTCAAATGGAAATCTAAGATTACTTTTCCATTTATCATTCAAGTGTATAACAAACCTCCTATATGATGCAAAGTTGATGAAAACATCAGCAGTTGGATATGCACTGCAAGCTGCTTCAATACTGCAGAAATATGATCATCGAAATAAGTAAATATTACATACTTGCAACTTTTATCAATATTTTATGCCAGATCATGCCTGAAGTTACTGAAAGGGGCTGTATAATTTCAGAATTTAATCTACTAACTGCTGATAATTTATGCACATTCGTATGTCTGAAATTCAACATGCTCAGAGCACCAAAGATTTCTCTCAATTTAAGAGCCAAGTAAATTTCTGGAAACAGCAATATCCAATACTTATAGTTCCAAAGGGAAAATGAGTGTGTGAACTGATGCAGAAACAAAAGGAGATCAGGAACTGACATGGAAACAAAAACGGTGAAACAGGATTCTTAGAGAAGTCGAAATACGGAAACAAGATGAAACGTGGTTATAAAAAGTTATAATTATAAATATTGTTATGAAATTTTGTAGATATTTAAGAAAAAGGTTAAATTTTAAAGCATCGTTAAGAAATTATGTGAATGTTTAAACAGATAGGTTTATTTGCATTGGCCCACAATACCAGGTCATTAACAAAGAGATTTAATATCATCATCGGTAAACGATCCTTACACCTCGTGGCTATCCATTCAGGTTTCTTGTCTTCACGTAAATGAGTATAAAAAGTATTTAACTTTATTTCTAATATTATTTCTTTCTTTTTTCGAAGAAAAAAAGAGTTGGTCATGGTATTGAAATTGTTTCCACTGCAACCCAAACATGTTCTTGTCCACTTTGAATTTTCCCATCTTCCCATCAAATATTCCCAAATAAAATGTCAAACTGCAGTTCACAATAAGAAAGCCAGCTTACTACAAGGTTCTAGTTTATAAGGTCCAACTTATTGAATATTTGCATATTAAGCATAAAAATCGAGAAACTTACGTTATTCATGATGAACAGGTATAGCAATTTCCTCCTGCCCAAAGAATAGTTTTTGCAACCCCTCAGCACCAGGATTTATTATCCCAGCAATAGAAGGCGTTTCCCTGCCAGTAATACGCATTAACATATTAGAACATAAAGGCATAAAGTACTTCCAGTTAAGAAGTTGCTACAAAATAAGCACACATACTTCTTCTGATTTTTCCGTGAATAAAAACAACCACCTATGTTAAAAGGATAATCGCTAGAGCCAGGCTATCGAGGCAGTCTGCAGCCAGGAAGCAAGAATGTTAACAATTAATGAAAGATATAACTATATCGTTGTACACAATGCTAAGTAGAAACATACTGGTTCAGTTGGTTGTGCGTTCTCTCTCTTTTCATGATATAACGAGTTTGATTTCCATATACAATAGAAAATTAACAAGTTTTTGCTCCTTGCATATATGTTGTTGATTAGGGAAACCCAACTTGTAGAGCCCACGCTGAAGGAATTCACCTTTTGATTGGGATATTGGATTATGTGTCAATAGTTAGAATAAAATTTATGCATTTTGGTACCTGTACAATTAAAATATTGCACGAATACACTAATCATATAAGGTCTAATGAGAAAAATATATTAATTGTATTGTAGAGCCGGCCTTGAATGATACAATGAACCAACTCAATGGATAAGCCCTTCTTAATGCCAGATAATGGAACCCAAGCTTGTAAAAAGTATCACATATTGTCCACAATCACACAAAAGTACATGCATACATATATGTGCATGTACGTTTGTGTATGCAAAGGAACTTTCAATGGCACCCCCAACTGCCTCTAATTTCCACCTAAGTTGAAACATTATTTAAATAGGTACTTTGGTTGGAGATCAGAGCCAGTTGGAGTGCTCCATTGTTTAAGAGTGTCATGTTGTGAATTTTACGGTTCGAAACAAATTTGATAGCGATTGTGAAGAAGATAATGTTGTACTTTCGACTTCAAGGATCTATGGAATAGATTCTTTCAGACAATAGTTTAACCCACCAGGTATAAACGGGTTATCGAACTATCGACTTTCAGGATTCAATGAAGCCCTATAACAGCGAAATCAGATTCAAAGTTTGTACGTCTTTGATCCGACCAAGAACACTTTAGTAATGGTTTCTGATGATGCAATTTGTATAGAATAGAATGAAGAGGAAGAAGAGAACAATTCTACGACGTTTTCTAAGTTTGCAACACCTTGGAGGCGTCACAAAACAGAGTAATGTTGGCGCAGTGTTTTGTAACACTTTCCGGCGTCGCAAAAAACTGCTCTGTGAAGAAGAAAAAGATTCAGAATTATCTCTAACGTTTTCTGGACGTCACTATTTATAGTGGTAGAGAGGTTGCCTATTCGTTAAGCGTCACAACCGTTTGCAACGGTTGCAAATGGCCTTATCCATTCAATATTTAAACGTCGCGTCTATTCATTTTGTAACGTTTAGAAAACGTTACAAATTTCCCGTCGGGCTGAAATCTGCCCCGTTATTGTTCAAATATGATCCTAAAATATTTTCGAATTCGAACCCATACCGGTTCGGTCGGTCGGACGGTGGTAGTGCGCATGGTGTTGCATGACGTCTCTCTTCACAACAATGCAAACATGTGGAAGCCCCAAGGCCTCAACATCCACATGAAAAAGCTATATTTATACAAATATAGTCCTTGATTTTCTAGCATGTGAGACTATCTTTTCTTTCTTCTTTCCTTCTTCTCTTCCAAATAATAACCCAAAGCCCCAAACTTAATTTTACAACATGTCATTGAAGGCTTTTTATATATATAAGGAAGTCGGTGGAAAAAGAGAAGAAACATTATTTAAATAGAAATTTAGAGTGGGAATCACGGGATGGTTTGGATTCTCCATCGTTTGGGGGTTCATTGAACGTTCTTTATATACACACACGCAAAGATCCGCTATCCCTCGCTTTTGGTACACCTCAAAAACCCTTTAATTTCAAGAACACGTTCCGATTTAAATAATTATATTTTCTCTTTTTTGTTTCATTATATTATTAAATTCTATGCGTGTGTGTAACACATTTTCTATTTGATGTAGTTTTCTCTACTTCCAGGAAATGCATGGCCAAGATTAATAGTAAGAGTTTGATATAAAGGGGTTATTTCCAGGAATATAAAGAAGAGTCCAATAAGCTTTAGCATGTTTTTTTATATCTAGGGGTGGGTATGGAAAATTTCCGTACCAACCGGGGTTTTTTTCGTTTCTTTCGATCGTTGGTGGAAATATGTTATAGGTTAGGACTTCCGTTCCATTAACTCCGGAATTCCACTAGATGGAATTGATGGGAATCGAAAAAGACGGTGTGGAACATGAAATTTTCATTTTTCCTGCAAAAAAGTAAACAATGCAAAAGTTGGCAAGTTGTGGTTCAAAATGCGCGCATGCTGTAAACAGCAAAGAGGAATACATGGCAAACATATGAAAGATGTATATTTAATGAATTTGATTGTAATATGGAGATATTGCCTTTATATCAAACTGACACATTGAGACAAAATAGTTAGGTAAATCTAATTAATTTTCAAAGTTAGAAGCATTAACACAATACACAAAATATTAATATTTTTAACATGTGTCAATTTTGAGAAATTTACACAGTACAAATAAAATAAAAAATGCTTCAGGAGTGTTTGCTGACAAACAGATTACATCAAAAAGCAATAAAAAGCTTTTTTTTGAATATATCCATTTGCAGTTGCATTGGAAGTGCTAGAAAGAATTGGCTTCATGTTGTCCGCTACTAAAACCTGCCAATAATATATATAATAAATTAGCACAAAGAGAGTTTTCTAAATATCCAGGTTCACACGGTAACTGTATATAGATCATGTTCAATATTCATGTTTTGATTATCACAACTTGAATATAAATAATTTATAACTGCTACACATAACTATGTGATGATGGTGTTGATATTAATAAGGAAAACGTCCATGTATTGCTGCATATTTCTGGGTAATGCAAGTATAATCATATTTTGAGCAATGGATATAAACATTTAAGCAACTATAATATAAATTTAAATAAAAAATTTGTGAAAATTTGTGGGAACTTCTTCATTATACCAACTTCATGGTTCTACAAGTATTCGAAAAGGACTTGCGTTTTAAATAAGAGCCTCCTGCTCATTCATAAGAATAATTCTCAAAAAAATTTAGTATAATTAAATTGGATCCATTTATCTATGTTTGGAAAAAGGGACTTAAAACCAACATTTTCTATACAAGCCCTTGCTTCTTATCCCCACTTTCTCCAGTATCTACTATGAATTTAGAGCATTTCCTATAGTAGCAACCTATGTTAAAATTTGACTTTAACATAATTTCGAACATATTCACAAAAATTCTTGAAATTATTTAGTATAATTAAATTGGATCCTTTTATCTATATTTGGAAAAAGGGACTTAAAACCAACATTTTCTATACAAGCCATTGCTTCTTATCCCCACATTCTCCAATTTTTACTGTCAATTTAGAGCAAGCATCTCATATAGAGGCAACCTATGTTAAAATTCAACTTCAACATAATTTTGAACATATTCACCACAGTTACGAAAAATTAAACTTCTTCTAAACTATTTGCTTTATATACTACAGTGAACCATTGCAATTACTAAGATAACAAAACAAGTCGTTCAAAATTGCTAACAGGCAAAAACTTACTCCATGAAAAAGAAGATCGAGAATAGGCGATTCATAGATAGATTTGATTTCTTCTTTCCTCCAATCATTTCTAGGCCCTTCTCGAATCGTTCTTTCGGACTCAATTGCTGCCGCAGAAGTTGAGAACTGCGAATGTCGATGCAAAATAAGAGCTCGAGATCGAAGAGAACGAATCCAAATCATAATGTTATTTGTTCAAAATTTATTTAAGGTACATCGCTATTTCAAGAGTCCATATTGTAAAGTTTATATTTTAAAGTAAAATTACAACATATTAGGTTTTTCATATAAGAAATCGAATCGATTTAAGCATCGTCAAATAAACAAACCTAAAACAAAAAAAGATAAAAACAAAAAAATAATTAAAATTGAAGTGCTTTAAATACCTGAAAGAGAATTTCTTAGTTGAAAAAACTAGCGATGTAGGTAATCAATAGGTTTTTTTTGAAGAATCAGTGGATGTGGGAGGAAAGAGGAATTAGGGTTAGTTTCTAATTTGAGCGACAGTCGACTGATTTTTTTTCTTACTTTTGTCTGGAGTGTTAAAGCGTCGCGAAAAAAAAATTGTTTCATGGGCTTGGCCCAGTCAAATAGATTAATGAAAGAAGATGAAAGGAACAAAATTTCCATGGAAAACGACAAAAATTTCCGCTTTCTTCCATCAAAATTCGGAAGGAATTTCTTCCGAATTATTTTTGACGAAAAAACACGGAAATTGGAAATCTTGAAAACGTGCGGAAGGAAAACGCTGGAAAATCGGTAAGATGGAAAAATATAAATTATATCTCAAACTTAGTATGATTCAAGATAGTCAGTTTTCCTCATTTTTATAGACCATCTGTACTATCAACTTATATAGAAAAATTGTTCATGTACTGTCATTTTCATTTAAAACGTTTTGCCATCATATTTATTGAAAATCTTGATTACCTACTGCACCTGAAAACCGCAGTGAAAGTATGATTATTTCCTAATGAGATTTTGCAACAAAATTAACAATCTTTGAGAAGCATAAACATAACATTAAATACAAACTATTTTCTCAAACTGTACGTTACTGATTCAAGATTGAACATTAAACTATAAACAATATTACAACATCCTGATTGACAGGTAACTTCATACCAACAAGCAAGAAAGCCTCAATGGATAAAGGTGTGGTCACCTTACAGCATAATTTACGTGGTTCATTCAAGTCCAGGTGATCAAATGGTTGATTTGGTTCAATATGTTAACACATAACCAAAGCAAATCGGTTAAGTTTGATTGGCTAACCATTAAATCAAATTACTAGCTTGAAAACAATTAGTTAACATGAAAAGAAAACTACTATTAAAAATTGAATATTATTATTCATATTTGATCTCATGTGGTAGACCCATGCTTATTATTATTCATATTTGATCTCATGTGGTAGACCCATGCTCCTTTGGATGGTTTCTTGTGTGAATCATGTTACTACACAATACACAATGGAGTATATGCAGAAGTTCCGTTTGATAATACTTTCAGTAATTTGTTGGAACAAGACAGTGTAAAAGGTTGAGTTAAGATGTTAAGACAATCGGGTATAGTTTTCTTTATCCACATCAGACTATGTCAAGAGATCTCAGCCCTTCATCTCAACGGCTGAAATGTTTTCTCAGCTCATTCCAGGATCATGGGCTAAAGCCCATTACATTTTCATATTGTATAAATACTGCTATCTTTTGTAAGAAATGTATTGAATTAGTTTAATAAAAACATCCTTTTCTGTTCATCAAAATTCTATTATGGTACCAGAGCTACTTTAATGCCCAACGACAAGACAAAGTATATTTTGATTATCTTCTCAGAAAATTATCATCATTGAAGATTATATCCCTCTCTCAATCAAGCAAATTCTATTCATCTGCCTCGCCTAAAACTCACAAGGAGCTAGGCTGCAGATCTCTTAGTTCTTGTGAACATCATCGAGTCAGGTAAAAACTTTTGTAGTGTGAAATTTATCAAGAAACCAGTTCTTGATAAACAACACAGTTACCAGCCCCTTTCTTGAAGCACAAGTATCAATTCTTGGCTGCAATTTGTATTCAACTGTCTCATCTGTCACTAAAGCCATGGCTCGAGATGAAGAAAACTCAGGAACCACATCTCCAATCAACAGAAATATCAACTCTAGTCAAAATCTGCAAATTATCAAACCAAAAGGACACTTAGCAGTGCAACTAGATGAAGATAATTACTTACTATGAAAATATCAGATTGAAACAGCCATCAGAGGTTATGGTTTAGAAGAGTATATCAATGGCATGTTAATCATTCCACCCAAAATGGTTAAAGATGATAAAGATAACATGATACACAATAGTGAATACTCAAACTATCTAAAACAAGATAGTCTTCTTGCTTCCTGGATAATGTCATCTCTAAGTGTGAACATCCTATCTCAAATAATTGGTTGTAAGTCATCAAGTGACATATGGGAAGCTATAGAACGAATCTTTAATTCACAAACTGCTGCAAGGATCATGCACTACAGAAAGCAATTTCAAAATCTAAAGAAAGATAATATGACAATGCAAGAGTATCTTACCAAAGCAAAGAATTACTGTGACAAACTTGCTTCTACTGGACATAAAGTCTCAGAATCTGAACAAGTACTAACCATCTTAAATGGTCTGGACGAAAATTATGAAGCCTTAGTCACAGTTATATTATCTCAAAAAACTCTACCAGATTTACAATATGTTCACTCTACTCTTCTATCTCAAGAAGGCAAAATTGAACAAAAGAAAGCCACCAACACAGACTACTCGGTAAACTACATAACCAATTTTAAAGGAAAAGGGCAAGACAGAACCCAAACAGGTCAAAGAAGTGGTCAGAATGTCAGAGGTAGAGGCAGAGGAAGATGGACTGGCAATAACAGAATCAAGTGTCAAATATGTGAAAGACCAGGACATTTTGCTTCCAAGTGTTACTTCAGATTTGATCAGAATTTTATTATAACCCAGCAAGCAAACAATACTCAGAGAAATCACAATCCAAATGTCAATCTTACTCAAACAGAAGCAAGAAATCAAGGCAGCCATTCAAAGAATCAGAATGAACCAGACAATCAAATCAAGAATGATGATATACTACATGAAGATTGGTATCCAGACTCTGGAGCAACTAACTATGTGACAAACAATTTAGAGAATCTCAATCTTGGAAACAAAGAATACAAAGATACACAATCCATTTATGTTGGTAATGGTAATTCATTAAAAATCACACACACTGGCAAAGCCAAACTAATTAGCAAAAGAGAGTTACACTTAAATAATCTTCTTAGAGTTCCTCAAATTAAAAAGAACCTAATAAGTGTATCTCAGTTTGCTAATGACAATCAAGTATACTTTGAATTTTACCCAAAACTCTGTCTAGTCAGAGATATACTGAGTAAGGATATTCTTTTACAGGGTAAAATGCACTATGGGTTATATAGATTCAATCTAGTGCAAAATAGTGAACCAAGGGAGAAGGATAAGTGGTGTAATCATTCAAAGATTGATGAAACAATAGATTTTACAAAGTTCTTGATACTTGGCACTGTAAACTGGGTCACCCCAGTATAGCTATTGTTAAAAATATCTTGAGAGACAGCAATGTTAAATATAAAGATACATCACTACCATATATGTGTCAAGCATGTCAATTAGGAAAGAGTCACAAAATACCATTTAATAATTCATTAACAAAGTACAACAAACCCTTAGAACTGGCTGCAGTTGACCTATGGGGACCTGCACCTATTAATTCTGATTATGGAATGAATTACTACATATCTTTTGTTGATTCTTTCTCTAGATATACTTGGATCTTATTACTCAAATCAAAATCTGATGCAAAGGATGCAGTAATTCATTTTATAAGGCAAGCTGAAAATCTAACAAATCAAAAACTTAAAACCATACAAACAGATGGTGGGTCTGAGTTTAAAAATCTAAAAGAATTATTTTCTGAAAAAGGCATTAATCACAGAATTACCTGTCCACACACATTTGAGCAAAATGGCATTGTCGAAAGAAAACACAGGCACATAGTTGATACTGGTCTAACACTGCTTGCACATGCATCAATGCCCTTAAAATTCTGGCCAGATGCATTTACAACTGCTGTGTTTCTAATAAATAGAATGCCTACAAAAGTTTTGAGGAATAGAACACCATTAGAATTATTGTTTAATACAAAACCAGATTACTCATTCCTCAAAAATTTTGGATGCTTGTGCTATCCATGCACCAGACCATATAATCAACATAAACTAAGCTTTAGATCATTACCCTGTACTTTTCTTGGATATGCCACTAGCCAGAAAGGATATAAATGTCTTACAAGTGAAGGGAAAATAATTGTATCAAGGCATGTTGCATTTAATGAAAGTGTGTTTCCCTTCACTAGTAAAGACATAAAAACTACCCAAAAGATTTACAGTGCCAAGAAATATCTACCACCCATACCTGTATGGGAAAAATCCAAAAGTGCTGAAAATAGTGAGAATTCAACATCAAACCTCCAACACACAGTGCCCATTGAAGGGCCAGGTCAGGATGATGATATAAACTCATATAACAATGAGTCTGAAGGGTGTGAGTCTGTAGATCAGAGTAATGACACTACACCAGAAAAGCGATTTCGCCACGGCTATGAGCCATGGCTAAATCATTTTGCCACGGTTTTGAGCCGTGGCGAAATTGGCAGTGGCAAATATTTTGCCACGGCCCTAAGCCGTGGCTAATTTATGTCTTGCCACGGCCCAGAGCCGTGGCAAATTGAAGTTTTGCCACGGCTTTGGGCCATGGCTAATTTATATTTTGCCACGGTCAAGGGCCGTGGCAAATTAAACTTTTGCCACTGCTTAGAGCCATGGCTAAATGAAAAACAGCCACAGCTTCTAACTATTTTTACCACAACTCAAATCCATTCCTAAATGCAGTTTCATGATACATAGACATTCCACATACAGTTTTGAAATATATATAGTACATGGAATAAATAACATGAATACAAAACGAGTAATAGATGACAAATCCAATTTATAATAGAACTACTGCAAGTGTTTGGTTACAAACTTACAACTTTCAGTTCATAATACAACTTAATTTCATAATGAAATAGTCAGTTCATGGTAGAACAAGTAACAACACCTATTGTACATGCAAACACTAAACAACAAGAAAGAAATGATTCCTGAATTCGCCAAGCATATACTTCATTATAGTATAACGACTGCAGTAGCCCACGTACAGATGCAAATTAAAGATATTTTAGATGTTTCTCTCCCTAAGCAAAATCCCTAGCTGCAAAATAAACAGAAATATGCAGAAAGTCAACAATGGATGAATCTTCAATTGAATTTAAAGCATCTCAATCAACTACTTGTTTCAGGTTATATTCATTGCTTGCACATTTAGAAATACTTTTGTTCATCCAATATCGAAAATTTCATCAAAAATGATCAATTAACAACAGAGAAGTGGTGGCTGAATACTCAAAAGAAAGTGAGGGTGACAAAGATATCATCTGAAATGATCAATTAACAATAGGGAAGAATGGATTGCCTGCACATAAAGATCCAAATGCAATTACTTAAATAAATTGAGCACCACTGCAATCGAGTTGCAAACTGAATGCAAACTTAGTTGCATTGCAACTGAATGCAACTGAATGCAAACTCAGTTGCACTGCAACTGAATGAAAACTCAGTTGCACTGCAACTGAATGCAAACTACAACTGAATGCAAACTCAGTTGCACTGCAACTGAATGCAAACTTAGTTACACTTCAATTGAACTGATACAAAATAAAATAAAGTCGGAAAGAAGATACATGTTTCTTTATGGTCATCAAAACATTCTGCTAGAAGATTTAGTAAATGTTACATGCTCACTTGGTATTCATTCCCATGCAATAGAAATAGTTATAGGATTGCATAAAGGTGCCATGCATAGAAGTAAGAGTATAATGTATTTAGCTTTTTTTTGAAAGGATAAATGCTTGAACGACTAAAACATGGGGAAACACATATGAAGAAAACAATAATAATGGTGACATCTAAAGTTTATTTTTAAACATTTCCACTGACCACCATAAAGCAAATAGTTGTTCTTGTGGTTTTGACTAAAAATTTACACTGTGTTGCACAAATGCGTTGCAGACTTTTTTTTTAAGATTCCATCCCAAATGGGTAGAAAACAATGCAAAGACTAAGAAAAGACTAAAACATTTAACAAATACTGTTTAGACGACAGGTCATAAAAAGCATATGAACATGTTGATATATATTTAATTCATGAAGACTATAACTTGTTAGCTTATATATCAGCCTGGTTTTAATTCATGTTGACATTTATTTAACGAATAGTTTGGGTCATCAACTTCACTAAATTTCAACATATTTTTGTCCAAGTCAAGTTCACACACTAATAATTCTTTACGTGAAAACTACTTCATTTATTTTTCATTTGGCACGAGGACGTACAGCACATCAAGGTCCGTGAGAGTCTTGTCTAGTCTGTTACTTTGCAAACTTCCTGCAATTCAAATAATTAGCTTCCAAGTATCAGAAGTTGACAAACATTCCTCTAAATTAAAGTTGAGTTAAACGAATTGGGGAAACAAATCTTTGCTGCTTATGACCAACAAATTAATTTCATAAGTAACCAAGCAAATAACTAAAATAGTTTTATGTTTCCAACCAAATTACAAATAAAAATCATCGTTATTTTTGGATACAATAGACGTTGTTAGAGAGGTATTGCCGACATTTATTTGATTGTTTAAGATTTGACTTTCCCCCGCCATGTTTTTGTATTTAAAATAAAGGTGGAGATGTCGATACAATCAAGGTTTTTTTTAAATCTTTTTGTATAAAGAAAACTCGGTGCTAGTTGATCTTATTTTATTGCTTTATTGTAATTTGCACTAGTAATGCCAGCCTTGTGCATTAGAGTAGACTGACACTATATACGTATGAATTTGAATTTAGTAGTACTTGTTCCGATATTCTTCATTCTTTGATCATAACAAAAAAATCATTTATAATACATACATGTTAAAAAAATAGAATAAAACAAAATTTAATACCTAACAAGACAGCAAGAGGAAAAATAAAAAATTACCGACAACCTTTTGATAAATGATTTTGTTTGAACTAATTAACATCTTGGTGGAAACATGCATCTATACTTATGTGCACATGCAAATATACTTATAATATAAAGAAAAACATGTCAGGCCATTTTCAAATTTCGTTAAGGCAAGAATGTTTGTCTTGTGGTGTGAAAGCAACGTACCATTGAAGAAAGGCAGATACTGACATTTGCATTCAAGAATGCATGCACAAACTGACAAGAATGGTATAACTAGTGTAGCCATATAATTTTGAAAATGACCAAAGCTAGAATTAAAAAAGCAGCTCAAAAGGATGTGCAGGTGATTTAAAAAGCAAAGAACTATTGTATTGAATCAAATTGTATGAAAACCCCCAATTTTTGGAGAATTTTGGAGCTGGAGTTCAACTTTAATTAAAATTTTGGATTATCAAGATGAACATTCCATTTCTATTCGAAACTGCAAGTTTTGTACTAATTAAATACTTGTATATATTTAATAATTTATTTTTCAACACAAATAGTTGCAGTAAACATTTATAAATTGCCATCTAATTTCTAAATGCAAATGTTTGCACTAGATAACTATATTTTACTCTGTCTGTTCGCCGTTTGCTTATATCTACACTAGCTTGTTGGACAATCACTTGTATTTACGCCAAACAGTTATAATTTAAATTGGTATTTAAAATTGAAATATTTATACCGATTATCGAATAATTGAGGTTTGCACTGTCTAAATTTGAAGAAAAGAAAGGCCGGAACCTCAGTAATGGGTATATTATTTGAACTGGTTACTGACTTAGTAGGATTAAGTGACCGTGAGCTGCCATTATTTGTATATCGTTGTCCTTAAAGGAAGAATGAGTGAGAAATCATATATGTGTACATATGCAGTTTTGTTGGGTGCATTGCTATGAAGTACCAAATGAAATGGAATGAAGTATGAGGTGCATGGGTTGATTGACTTATAAATTATATGAAATGTTACTTAGCAGCAAGTAAATCATTGAGGTCTAGAAACCGTACCATTTTGTCTTTCCAATGCTCGGGTCTTGAATTTGGTATATAATGGTCAATTTGAAAGAAACTTCTACAAGAATCTATCTTGACTTTACGATAAATCCGACAAAATGAGTAAAATCCGTGTGACAATACTGCTGCTTTAAATGTTTTTTTCTTTTCATTGAATATACAAAGTAAATCAAACTTTATAGTGCAATTTTGGAGTTTCAAAAACACACCGTGGAATTCTCTTTATTATATATGTATGTGTTATTTTGTTGCCTTCCTTGTTCACAAGCAATACACTGTCTTAGCACTTCCTTAGTTATGATATTTCAAATTCCTATTTTTTAATTACTTGATACATTTAAGGTCCGAAATCAATATCATTATTCCATATTTTAAAATAAGTCACCAGAAAACAAGTTGTTTCATTCTTAAATGATAGCTTGTATTAATTTAAGCTAATGCAAAATTAGAATTGAATCACTTGCTCAACATAGAATCAAATGATAATGTTCAAATTCAGTCTACAAGACAAGGAAAACACTATACTATCTTTTAGTTGTGTGAAGTTTTCAAAGTACCAACTATACTATACTATAAAATAAGTCACTAAGTTACCTTGAACATGAAGGGAAAAGAATAACCAAAACATGTCTGTGTCCAGTCATTCGGATTAATCCAGTTCATGAAATTTGAAACAAATAACTAATAGAAATTTTATCTATTTGTATATAATTATAATTGTTATACTAATATAATTCTAGTCTATACAATAATTATAAACTCATAGTTATCTTTTGTTAACCATAAATATCATAACTTGCATTTTCATCTTAAGAGCGATCGATAAATTAATATGTGAACCAAACCAAGAATGAGGTAGAGATTTAATTATGAAGATGAAAAGGGATGTGCTCTGCAGCTAGAGCAGATCTATTTGACTAGAAAATGATCATTACGGAAATAAGTTGGCATAAATCATAAATGAACTAAATTTGTTTGAAGAAGGAAATGTGCAACCAGACTTTCACAAAACTCAGGCACAATAAGATAAACAGTATATCACATGGGATTAAATAAAAGAAAATGCATTGAGAGTAAGAAATGCCTGTATAAAAGGTACCTCCTGTATTGCACAGATGTTTGTTAGGAAATGGAGGAATGGGGTCTGCCTTCTTTGCAAATCACCTGCAGAATCATCCAAAACAATTGAAAAGTTAATGGAAATAATATTCGTTGGCTTTTATATAGAAATAATATTCTGTTTATTGGAAAAAAATGTTGAAATAAAAGAAATATAATTAAGGAGAAAACAAAAACATGGATTCGTTTCCAAATCAAATTCAACGAATTCGTATCAGACACCAAATAGAAAAAAGAAGAACGATTTCTATTTCAACAAATTCGTTTCTAAATCTGCAACCTTGCAAAGCATTAATCTCAGACATCAAATAAAAACCAGAATCATGACTGCTTAGAAGACAGATAAGCTAGGGCGAAAATTTTAGCAATATTCAAACAAGAGACAAACAGTGCAACTCAAAAAAGCATGCATAGATTGACCACAATGCCTACAACACCAGCAAACGCAAGTTTAATTTCTCATGTTGAAGTGGTGATCCTTGGATTTGACTTAAAGGATGGCAAATGCATAGTTATGTGAAATTGCGGTTGTTACTAGTATGCCTACTGACCATACTAGAATGAGTCTCACTATCGATTTGATCTCTTTTATTCTGTGGACAGTTGATAGTCTCTATAAGACCGATTAACCAGTTTCTTTTATGTATCCCTCTATTACTACCGCGGCTCTATCCAGAAACCTTTATCAAAGTTCACATAATAACTTTATTAGCTATAGAGTTCACATAATAACTATATAAGAACTGATCTGTATCTTGCATAAATACTTCCTAGTTTTTCATTGGTGTAAACTATAAACGCAAGCTTAAAAATGATACAAAGGTCTTACTACTCTAGTTTCAACTGGACTACATGAGTCAAGTCTTGTGATATAAAGGTTAGATCCCTTGGTCGCCATGTACTTTGGTTTTCGAATAAAGAAAAACGCAGCAAAATCTAGTTAAGTAATTTAGGCTCACATGAATTGCGAAGTATGTAGCAACCTCCCTAAAGTTGGAATTCCAGCATAATTTCTCACGCCTCACCAGTTCAACAACACCGCTCACCATCGGATCTTGAGTAGCAGAGCAGCAATTCCAAACGTTTCCAAATCCCGGCCACACAATGAGCTGTCTAACCTTATGCTACTGAAAATAAGTTAGGGTAGAGAGATTCATGTTTGTTCGGGACGATTTAAGGAGCATCGACAAGGATCAATTTGGGAGAAAATGGATGAGAGTTAGGGCGTAGATCCGAATTTTGAGAAGGGGCTAATTTTGGAAGGGGCGTTCTTTTTTTTGAGAAGGGTGTGAGAGTTGTTGAGACGTATACACGGCAAGGGGTGAAATATTTTTGATAACTTTGGAATGGTCTAGGACCGTTCCAAAATTGCCACGGTCAATAACCATGGTAATTTATTTTACCACGGCTCAAGACCATGGTAAAATTGCCACGGCTTAAGACCGTGGCAATTTTTCCGCATTTGGGTGTGGCAAAATGTGCAGTATGGTGTAGTGTGATCAAGATAGCAGCCCACTTCCAGACAGCAGTGATATGGCACCTGCACAAGAGGGACATCCTATGATTACAAGATCAAAACATGGGATATTCAAACCAAAAATCTACACTGCCGATATAAACTACAAGGAACCAAGCAACTATGA
Organism: Allium fistulosum; assembly: GCA_030737815.1. Lineage (NCBI taxonomy): Eukaryota > Viridiplantae > Streptophyta > Magnoliopsida > Asparagales > Amaryllidaceae > Allium > Allium fistulosum. The sequence goes on along the minus strand of CM060906.1, from coordinate 519,773,730 downwards.
TGAAGCTGCTAAAAACAACAAATGGAGAGAAGCCATGGATGAAGAATATAGTGCATTAATCAAAAACAAAACATGGAACTTAGTACCAGCACCAACAAATAAGAACATAATAGGCAGCAGATGGACATACAGGTTGAAAACTCTACCAGAAGGTAACAAAATCAAATACAAAGCTAGACTTGTAGCCAAAGGATACTCTCAACAGTATGGGTTTGACTTCTCTGAAACTTTTTCACCAGTAGTCAAACTAGCTACTATTAGAATTATTCTAACTATAGCCTTACACTATGAATGGGATATAAGGCAGCTAGATGTAAATAATGCTTTCCTAAATGGAGAGTTACAGGAGGGAGTCTATATGCAGCAACCCCAAGGTTACATTCGAAATAACCAAAAGAATCTTGTTTGCAAACTTCATAAAAGCAATATATGGTCTGAAGCAAGCTCCCAGGGTATGGTATGAAAAACTAAAAGCTACTTTAATTTCTATGGGATATCAGGTATGCAAATCTGACAACTCTATTTACACAAAGATTAGTGAAAGGTATATCACTTACATACTTGTATATGTTGATGACTTCATAGTTACAGGCAATGATAAGGAAGAAATAAAATATGTTATCGATATGTTAGATAAAACATTCTCCATTAAAGATTTAGGCAAACTACATTATTTCCTAGGTATAGAAGTAATCACCACTGCTGACAAAGGACTTATCCTAAGTCAGCAGAAATATATCTCTGAAATATTAAGTAGAGCAAAAATGCATGAAGCTAAATCAATGCGTACACCAATGACAAGTAACTTACATTTATCTAAACATAAAGGAGAACAAATTGATAACATAAAGCAATATAGAAGCATAGTTGGAGCTCTACAATATGTAACTGTAACTAGACCTAATATATCTTTTGCCGTAAATAAAGTTTGTCAATTTATGCAGAGACCACTAGATTTACACTGGAAAGCAGTGAAACGAATACTCAGATATCTCAAAGGTACTTCAAATCAAGACATCAAGCTAAACAAGAATAGAAACTTATCTATTCAAGGATATGCCGATGCTGACTGGACTTCAGATTGTGACGACAGGAGATCCACAACCGGACACTACATCTTCTTAGGTCAAAACCCCATCTCGTGGTGTGCTAAGAAGCAACCAACCATTTCACGTTCGAGTACTGAATTAGAATACAGAAGTGTTGCGTCAGCAACTGCTGAAATAATGTGGACAGAAGCCCTAATCAAGGAATTAGGGATCAAGCTATCTCGCTAGACCATTATTTGGTGTGACAATTCCAGCACAGTAGCTATCTTAGCTAATCCTGTGTTACATGCTCGAACGAAGCACATAGAGATCGATCTGTACTTTGTCAGAGACCAGATCGCAAAAGGAAAGGTCGAAGCGAATCATCTTCCAGCCTCAAGTCAAATAGCTGACATATTCACAAAGGCACTATCGCGAAAGTATTTTGAAGATCTAAAGAATAAACTTTGTATCAAAGACATTTCTGAAGATCAGATGCAAGAGGAAGAAAAGAAAACCCTAGCCACAATTGAAAGGGGGAGTTAAGATGTTAAGACAATCGGGTATAGTTTTCTTTATCCACATCAGACTATGTCAAGAGATCTCAGCCCTTCATCTCAACGACTGAAATGTTTTCTCAGCTCATTCCAGGATCATGGGCTAAAGCCCATTACATTTTCATATTGTATAAATACTGCTATCTTTTGTAAGAAATGTATTGAATCAGTTTAATAAAAACATCTTTTTCTGTTCATCAAAATTCTATTAGGTTGAGAGTGTAGTAAGAGGTGGGATTTTCAGTTTAGAAAGAAGAAATAAGAACAGAAGTTAACAACAGAAATTAAAAGGAGCAAGAAGAAGATGTAGTTGCATTGAACAAGAAACAGCAAATAAGAAAAAATTAATATTTAAATTTTATTTATCATCAAAAACTTGTTGTACATAATCTCATTACAACTGTATTTATAAGATTTCTTCAACGGTTATATTATTTGACTTGATCAACTCTTCACTACTCACATACTCATAATTGACAGAGAAACATATTATGTATGTGTGCACGTGCACACACATGCACACCCATTATCCTTCTTCTTCCTTCAACCCAGAGCTCTCTGACAAGGTGCTGCTGCTTCCATGGTTCCTCTGACATGACTTGGTTGATCAGTGTTCCCCTCTGGCATCTTCTCTGTTGAACTTCGGGCTGTGATTGACTTCTGTTGTTTTGTGGCTGTAAGGAGCTGGTGAGCATGACATCATGTGTATTAAAGCTACATGAACCTTAACATTATAGTCACAACATGTGTCATGCAAACCAAGAAATAAAAGATGAAAAGGTTAATAGTTCGATTTGTTATTAGATGTTCGATATTAATTTGGTTAATTCAGTTAATCCAATTTAGATTTTGAAAACCGAAAACCAAACCAAAAGCCGATCATTATTTTCTAATTTCTTAATCAAATCCCAAACCCAAGATTTTGAAAAATGAACCATTCCACGAATTTCAGATTGGTTTTACTGGTTAATTCGGTTTTAACCAAACCCTCCTCATCCCAAGATTCAACTAATATTGCAACATTGAATATATAAGTACATATTAATCAAAATTACAGCCAGATTTCCACAACTCACACCTCTTACATCAAGCAGGCACATTGCAAAAATCAAGCTAATTACGGAATTACAATGATACCTAAACCAAATAAATACCATGTAAACCATAGAAAAACTGCACAAATCCCGACAGATCCAAAAGTAATCTCAGAAGCAAATTCACAAACATCTTAAAAGCAGCACAAAATATGAAAGATAAAATAATCAACAAACAATCATACATTATTGAAAGAATTCAAGCAAACCAAAGACAAGAAAATCTCAGCTGGATCAGTAGCTTTAAATATGCATCTACCTCCAGAGAGAGAGAGAGAATGTGTGTTTTTTATATTGTCGTGCTTGTTGCAACCTTAAGCCATCAAGATTCCGGTTAGCTCAATAGATCTGAAATTTTCTAGTTATATGGCAGGTAGAAAGCAGTTGGGATTTTCAATTCCAACTCTAATATGAAGTTGAATAATTCATTTAGCAAAAGTATGCACGGTCGTGATTATTTTACTATATGACGATATACAAAAGCAAAAACGGAAGATCCTCTCATTGGAAATATTTGATGGCGTGGTTGGTGAATATGGTTATGATATTACATCAAATAAGTTGGAATTCCTACATAAACATTAAGGATCCGTTCATCCTCCATCCGTGTCGTGTTCCGGGCCACATGCTTTCGATGCTACAATATGCATTGGACGTGCTGATGTCAAGTTGAAAAATGCTCCACTCTATCTGCACGAGCGGTATGTGCAAGTTTGATAGCACAAGCGTCATGTGAAGTAAGTGGCATGTTGGTTTATAACAACAATTCCTCGGACTTCAGATTAGTTTTCCTTCTCTTTGACCTTGATCAACAAATTTGTCTAAAATACAAACTTTGACAAAAAAAATTAACTAAGTGGACACCAATTTTTAAAACCCTAAGAACAAACTAATCCTCAGAATTAACCAGGGCTGTTTATTTTTCCATTTTACCGCTTTTCCAGCATTTTCCTTCCAAATATTTCCGTGATTTTCGGTTTTCGTGTTTTCCCGTCAAAAATAATTCGAAAGGAATTTCTTCTGGTGATGACGGAACTCAGCAGAAATTTCCAATATTTCCGCAGAAAATTTTATTCCTTCCGCAAGCCTCTCTGTTTAAAGGGAAAAAAAGAACGTTGACTTGGGCTAGCCCATACAAAAATTAACGTTAAAGAAAAACCTAACCCTAATAATCATCCATTCACTCAGCGGTTCGCACGACAACAAATCAATCCACCAATTCGCACAAACAAACCTAACCCTAATTCCCCTCTTCTCTCTCTTCAATGAATTCTCTCTGGTACTCATCTGAATTTCTTTTCAATTTCGGCTAAGAAATTCTCTCTCAGGTGCTGATTTTAAGCCTACTGATTTCAAGCTTGCTGATTTTAAGCCTACTGATTTCAAGCTTGCTGATTATCTGTAGCATACCCTAATTTCATCGTTTTATTATTCTACTTGCTGCGGAAAATAGGTAACTACTATCTTGCGATTTTCATTTGTTACATTTCATGTAAGGCTTAAATTTGTCTCCGTATTTCATTCAAAGTCTCTACAAAACTTGGATCTAAATGTGTACTTTGTGAATATAAGTATAATCTTGATGGTCAAAGTATACTTTTCATAATACTAAAATTATAGAACTACTGATGACCAGTCAGAGGAGCATGATAAGATGCTATGTGTCTAAGTTTGATACGTTTGACAGCTTGATTATTAGCTTTTGGGTAGTAAGGTCCCTCTTAATAGTGGTTGACAATATCACTAGATAAAAATATGCTTGACTGATGACAAAAATATAAAGAAAATAAGATACCTGCTGATTTAGGAAGTAACCACCAGCTGCCATGGCCATTAGCAGCTTGAATTCACCTGATAAGTGATTTTATGTTTTCTACACCTGTTCAAACTTAAAACATCATTTATAGCATTAAACTAATTATCACTACAGAAAATTCAAATAGAAAAGAAGATTAAGATACCTCCAATAGAAAACGTGGTAACCTTGTTCAATGCTTTGAAAATGTAGGCTTGTCTAAACATATCTGTTTTTTATTATCTAACATGTAATTTTCTATTCTCTTCTTTGCCGTTTGATGCCTTATGTCTACTAAGTCTAACTCTGTTTGTAATTCTGTATATATTTGAATGTTTTTGTGCTTAAAGAAAAAATAATAATAATAGACTGTCCTAAATTATAAAAAAGCCTTAAAATTGGTCTTTGAGAATATTTTCCTATTTATAATACTATGATTCAACCTATGTAAGTCTCTCCTCACTTGGCTGTCATCTACCCCTCATCATTACCATGTTCATTGTCTTATCTCGCAATAAAATGTACATACCATGCATTTATTGACAAAATATTTGTTAGCGGAAAAAATACAGCAGTATTAGCAACAAGGTCAGAAACAACAATTAATAAGCAGAACTCCTCTGTCATTTTGTGCCAAGAATAGTAGCGTTACCTCTTTTGGACTTAAAAGACCAAGGCACCTCATTCATTAATTACAGTACTTGCTACAATTTAATTTTTTAGTTTGTACTAATAGATTTCGTTTCGCGTGATAATTGCTTGCTTCCTCTTTCTTCAATGGGTTTCATGAATTTTTGGCATAAACGCTGGTTTTGCACTTTTGTATGCTCCATCTAAATAAGGGAAAAAATGTATTGCAACACCAGGCTAAAATTAAACAAGTATCCAAATTTTTAATATTTACACAAGCACGTGTTTAATGTACATACTTGTTATCTAAAACATAGTCAGCTAAGTTTTTAACTGTGAATAAAGTTGCATTTATTGCTGAATCCACATTAGCATTAACATGACAAAGTTTGGACCGGATAGAGGCTGAATCCATCATAGTGATTACTGACAGGCTTATTAAGATGTCAGGTTTACCACAGTCAAAAAAATGATAACTAGAAAAATAATATGCAGTGGTTTTACCCAAAATAATACGCTTCAATTTTATTTGAAATTCTGTTTTTTGGTTGACTTGTACTCACTTTCATATCTTAGAGTAAAGAATAAGATGCTTCATGTCTGTAAATTTCTCACCTGATCTTCAAAATGCTGTCCTTTTCTTTTCAGGTGGTTAAGGCCCCGTTTGGCTTGTCGTTTTTAGTTTTGTATTTTCGTTTATACAAAAGTGCGTTCTTCGTATGTATTGTTGAAAAACAAATAATTTTGAAAAATTAAATTAACATGTAAAATAAAAAACAATTTTATATTCTTTTTCGTGTTTCGAGAGATAAAAAAAACACGGAGAACAATCCAACTCTTTCGTTGTCCGTTGATCGTCGTAATGGCTAAGAATTATAAATCTTCTTCTCTTGTTTCTTGGTATTTCTTAGTACAAGGTGAAAACACAAAACTCAAAATACAAAATGAAACCAAACAGGCCCTAAATTTCTCATTTGGGATCAGAGAATCGACAAAAAACAAATGTGCAGCTTTTAATTTAAGGCTTTGATCTAAAGATCTCAAATTCTTGTAATATATCTACAATTTTTATGGATTTGTAGTGTAAGACTAAATTGGATTATGATGAAAATTTGATGCAGTGTTTAGTTTGTAGTAACATAATTATGAATTCCTATAATACTTGATTTGCAGTTAAAATTTGATGAAAATTTCATTTACAAAATTCTTTGATCGGAAAAAGGAATTCCATGTTCCGTTCCGAGTTTTCCGATTTCCACCAATAGGAATTCCAATGTTGATGGAACGGAATATGAAATAGGCCGCATCATTCCATCAACAATCGGAAGAAATAGGAAATACTTTGGATGATACGAAAATTTTCCATACCCACCCCTAGAATTAACCAAAAAAACTTTCTAGATTATTTCTCTTTCACGTGAAAAATTAAGGCGGTGTTTGGTTTTAAATAAATTTTGCGTTTTCTATTTTCAATTATATATGTCAAATATGAGAGGAGGGAAGTGATGACGAAGGTGTTGGAAGGAAATTGAAGGGACGACGGAGGGGATGGAAGGACGACAGAAGGATGAATTTTTTCTCGTTCTTCTATTATTTTTCAAAACACAAAAAAAAAGTTGTTTTCTATTTTATGTGTTAATTTCGTTTTCTAACTTGGTCGTTTTTGACAATATACATGCGTCTTGCTCATTTTAGTATGAATGAAAACTCAAAACTAAAAAAGACAAACCAAACACAACCTAATATTTTCAACTTTTTATTATGGTGGATTAACAGGTCGTGGCGGATCCTGGTGCTAGAGGAGGTCATGTGGTGTTGTTTGTTAGTGGCGTGGTAGGTTATGGTGGTTGTGGGGGTGGTGCACTCACGTGCTACAGGGTGGAACAACGAAGGCTGATGACGATTGTGAAGATAAGGTGACAAGATGGTGGTGATAATTATGATGATGGAAAAGGATGACAATGTGATTCAGTGTAGCGATGGTCACAGTGGAACATGTAATATTATAAACAATGTGTATTTTTAATTAATCATACCTAATGACACTGAATATAATTGGTTTGTAATTCAATGTTTTGAATATATATATATATATATATATATATATATATATATATATATATATATTACATTCCAATTTGATAGATAATTTTAATTTTAATTATTACAATATTGTTTGCATTTAGTAATATAACTAAATGAATATTCTTTTGAATTTTGTAATATTGTCGTCAGCATCACGTGTTTAATGAACAATGTGTATATAAAACTTATTAAATGAAGATCAAACAATAATATATGGTAATATGAAAGTGTATGAGCTTACTTACACTACATGAAAGAGTATCATTTCCGACCGTTGAAAACTGTCGACGGACGCCGTTGGGAGCCGTCGGAAATAAAGCCGCCACCAAACGGTGCTTCCGACGGCTTGGTCGTTGGCTGCCAATGACAACTTCCGACAGCTTTCTGACAACTGTCGTGTACACGTGGCAATTCATGGTTCAATTATACATATGTCGAAAACCGTTGCTTTCTTGCCGTTGGAAACCGCTATAAGCCATCGGCTATTTTTTGCCAATAAAATGTCGATAGCTGTTGGATATTATTAACAAATACGCCATCGGAAGTCGTTGCAAATCTAGGTTGTTTTTTAATTTCTGTTGCCATTTGTCTCATATACAACACATACATATCAATATATATCGCAACTCGATTTCACAAGTACAATCATATATATATAAGCCCAAATCACATATAAAACATCAATACTTAAAAAACATCACCATTTACAACAAATAAAACTCAAACAATCCACCATACAACTTAACATTCTACCAATATGCACATAATCAACCTCCAACATCTCAAAATGTATCAATCATGTCAAAACAAACCAACATATCATCCAACATCTCCTTAAAATGTATCAAACATACCAAAATACATCATCCTCACAATCTCCAAGTGCATATATATATATATATATATATATATATATATATATATATATAATATCCAAAGACAAACACAAAAATCATACCTATCAAGTCTCATCATCGCCTTCGAAACCAATAGACGAAGGAAATATTCCATGTTGCTGCATATACGCAGCCAAGTGCTCGTTCAACTGCGTCATCCCCACAGCATGACGACGGTCTCGCTCCTCCAGCTTGCAATCCTAGCTCTTAGCTCCTGAATCTCTTCTTTATCCTTAGCTTTTTGGTACGCGCTCTGCTTGCTCCTAGCCTACAACACATGATCTAATAAGAGATTTATGTCTAATGGCTAGCAAAAAATATGAGCTTAGCAGCCGCTATAACAGTGTGATATATAAGATTAGCAGCCGCTATAACAGTGTGAAATGAAATAGCATTGGGATTCAAAGGCATTATTACCTTACTTGCTTTGATTAAATTGAGAATGGTTGGGTTGTCTTCTCAATCCAGTATTTGTATATGTATATATATCGAAGAGAAACTGAATTGATAAGAAATTGCATCCTGGTAATCTAAGTGATTGTTATAAACTAAGTTATTTCTTTAAAAACTAAATTTTATTAACTTAGTTATTTTTACAAACTAAGTTATTTCTTTAAAAACTTAACTAATTTTTATTAACTTAGTTATTGTTATAAACTTATTCAATTTTTAAATAACTTACTTAACTTTTATAAAAAATAGTTATTTCTTATAAATTAGGTTAATTTTTATAAGTTTAATTAATTTTTGTAAACATAATTAATTTTTACAAATTTATTTAATTTTTATGAAACTTGGTTAACTTGGTTAAATTTTTATATAACGGTTAATTTTTATAAATTTGTTTAAGTTTTATAAAATTTAATTCATTTTTAAATTATTTAATGTTTATAAAACTTGGTTAACTTAGTTAATTCAGTTAAATTTTATAAAAAATAGTTAATTTTCATAAACTTTTAGTCAACTTAACTTAAATTTGTATAAAACTTAATTATTATTTTTATAAACTTAATTATTCTTTTATAAACTTAGTTATTCATCTCATTATCTAATTACATTTTGATGTGCTGTTAACTTTTATATAAGAAAATGATTTTATAAGCTAAACAATTTGCGACGAATAATCTAAACGATTTCAAGTTCGCTACAGTCGAGTAGTAAATAGTCAAATCCAAACATACTGTTCAGTGCCTCTTGGTTTTCAAAGCCATAACGCCTATTCTGTCAGTAAAATAGTAAAATCGCGTCCTCCTCGTCAGTAATCAGCTGATCCCGTCCCGTTCCGTGAAGCAGCTGCTCTCTTTGTTACATAAATTTTTCCTGCAATGCAAACTAAAAATATAATTGAAATTTACTCTATATTATTTAATTCTTTAAAACTAATTAATTAAATTGATTATTATTAACTTATAACTTAAAATATGCTTACAAGGGCTCTGGTTAATTTATCGTTGGCTCATATGTTCAAGAGTGTGCCATCTTCATTTTGACGCTCGATGGGATGAGTACGGACAAATACGTCCATGTAGGAGACGAGACCCATATGCTCTCTTTTCTAAAATAATTGTTATGCATTATTACTGTATATACAAAATTATACGATGTAATAATAGCTTATAATTGAAATTAATAAATTTACAGCTCTTGACGGTAATGCTGGAATGACTTAGAACCACTACGATGTGTGATTAGACTCTTATTTCTATTTGTAGAGTTTCTATCTGACTCTGTATGTACATTTGAATTGAACAAGTTAAAGCAATATTATATATATGCTCTATATAATGTGTGATGGATCGTATATGAAACTTCAATTTAAATAATTAATAAGATACTAGTAAACTTACTTTCACTTCATCGTTATTCCACCAGACAACCCAAGCATCCCACACGCTTGTGCTCATCCAGTCAGGCTTCTTCCCTGCTTTTTTTGCACCCGACGTCGTGTCACAGTAGTTCTTCCTCATTTTTTTTCATCCAGTAGTTTTTGCAAAGGAGAGTGTCAACTTCTTGCAACTCTACCGCCCCCTGCATGTTGAAAAAAATATAAGTTATACATTTATACTTAGTTAGCAAATTGTAGAGTTGTTATATATGATGATATACAAATTTACACTTATGAGGAAGTCCCGCCAGATACATTCTATGATGTGGGGTGAGATTTTATCCCACCTAGACCAGCACGCGGTCATCCTGCTCTTGTAAGCAAGCTTGGAAATATCAAGAACAAGCTCCGACAGCTCCAGCTCAAATCCCCTGTGTTAAATATGATACAAACCTTTAATAAATCATGACTAATATATCACACAAAATATTTATATTGGTGAAATAAATTTAATACTTACCCTTTCGCTTTGGGTTGTAACGTCACTATGGGATGCTGTGCCTGCTCTGATGGACCACTACCACCACCTCCTGCGGCTGTCCCTCTCAGACTAGAAGAGGAGGAACCTGAACGCAAAGAACTCTGATGTCGAAAAAACAATATAATACATGTCACAAATATATCATTTTATTATAGCAGAACATATCATTTAATCGTAGGAAAACATATCATTTTTAACAAGAAAAATGTAACATTGATGATTACATAAATTACCTTCTATCAGAATGTACATTATTTAATCAATCCTCATCATTTTTTGATTCAGACTCCGTCTTGCACTCTTATTCTTTTCCTCTGTAGTCTCAAATGCTTCTACTGAAATAATTGATTCATCCTTTAGAGGTCCAAAATCAGTATGGTCGTCGGTTGTTATTATTTTGCTATTTTCCTCAACGTCTGCTGATAAGCTTATTCGTTTGGAATATTTTTTCAATCAGTTTTAAATCTTGCCTTTATTTTAAAAATTGCCGGCCAATCTGCTTTATCTCCTTTTAGAGATAGATACCGAGTATAACAAACTTGTAGTGCATGTTTGGGTAGTACAAAAGGATCATACTTATGATAATGCGAGGTATGCTTTATTTCATAAGATTATGATCTTTGTTCACGTTGATTCCAGAACTTGTAACATTGTTGAACCAGCTGCATTCAAACAAAAAAAAATTCTTCCACACGTCGTGTGAAATATGTTAATTGCAAAACCTGGGTTAACACGCAGTAAAAATCCTTTATATGATTATTTGGATCATCACTACCTTTAACAAATACACCGGTATTGTTAGTTACTTTTTCAGCAACATCTTCTTTAGTGTTGAATTTATAACCATTGATTCCTTGTAAATAAAATCGATTTCTTGTGTCAGGTTATCAGGGCCAGGGACGACAATAGTGAGAAACATATATGGAGTTTTCATACTCATATATGGAAGTAAATTGTAAGGTATAACGATAATAGGTCAAGATGAATATTTAGAATCAAATTGAGAAAATTGTGAAAATCTATCCGTATATAAACCAAGTCTAACATTACGGTTCTCCACGGCAAAAGCATGATATGTCTTATCAAAATGTTTCAATGCTTCTCCATCAACTGGGTGTGCTAACGTACATTCTTCCTGTGTTCTCACACCGTGTCATTTCATATGAGGTGCAGTTACAGAAGATGCATATAATCTTTAAAACCTAGGAGTGATGGATAACTAATGAATATGTTTGTATGGAACTTCCTTTCCCTTCTTTTTTCTTAGTTTGTATCTTTCCACCTAACATATTCTACACTTCCTAAGATCGATGTTCTCTTTCCAAAACAACATGCAACCATTTAAACATGTGTCTATTTTTTGATACGACAAACCAGAATCAGATATAAGTTTTTTCACTTCATAATGATTTTTGCACATTAAATTATCGGATGAAATATGCCGTTTTTTTAGCTTGTACAATAGTTGTAAATCCGACTTCTGTGAAGTTGTATTTTGATTTCATCGCAATGTACTCTGCAGTTATTGATAATTGGGTGCCGCTTTTACATCCACCCCAAAGGGATTTCTTAGTAGCATCCAATAAATCATAGATTTTCTTTGCTCCAATATTTGGTTCTTCTTCGACATTTACATCGTCATCATCAACTTCAACTGTAGAGAACATTGATTGTGCTACATTTTTAACCATATCTTCTATAAGATTCGCCATGATTATGCCATTACCCATCTCCTCCTCTAATTGTACAAGGTTAGGTGCTACAAGTTCTCTATGACGATCTCATACTTTATAATCCACCAGAAAACTATATTGGCACAAATATTCTTTAACCACATCCGGTACCAAACGCTTTAAGAGTTTGCGCCTACTACATGAACAACGAATTTCTTCGTCGTTCCATTATTACTTAAAGCAAATTCAGCAAATACGTTTACAACATTATAAAAAATGTTCCTTTATTGAACCTCTCAACCTCATTCATAGTTGATACATCCAGCTCCGATTGACAAAGTAGGTGCTCATTTTTCATATTTAAGAAAATATGATAGAAAATCAAAAAAGTATTGATCATTTTATAGATTGATATTTCATTTTTCAATGTATTTATACACTTTAATGTTTTATTAATTATATAATATATTATTTTTTTTTATTTTTTTTTCAATTCATTTATACATTTTAATGTTCCTTTAACCATAATTCATTTATTAATTATCATTCATACATTTTACGAATTGGCACAAATTATGAATGTAATATTAAAATTTTAGTTTATTGTTTTCTAATTTGATGGTCAGTCATCCTACTTCTCATTACAAACACGATAGTAATTATATTTCATGAATCGTTTCATTTTAAATGATTCAATAAATTTTCGACAGTACTTCCCCTTTGTTCCCTGCATCGTACACGTATGCGTGTACACAGGGAACAAAAAGGAAGTGCTATCGAAATTTTATGAACTTTTTAAAATGAAATGATTTAAAAAATGTAATTACTTTATTGTATTCATAACTTGTCCAATACAGGGACAAATCCTACAAATATTGTATCATATGAATATAGATTTCCGTTTTGTGACAAAAACGAATATCCATACACATTATGCACCAATTTGTTTATATATTACCGTTACATAATTTTTTATTAATTATATAACATATTAGCATTTGTACAATAATTTTTTTTATATTTTAATGCTTTATTAATTATATAATATATTATATAATTTTTACCTTTTTTATAAAATCTTTATGTTTTCTTTTTTTGGCAAGGCTTTTTAAAAAAAATTGGCAAGGCGAATCTTTATGTTTTCAAATTTAATGAATTATGAATATGATATTATATTTTAAAAAATTAACTACTATATACACTAGTTTATCGCATGCCATATATCCTAACAAACTAGATTTTATACCTACAAATATTGTATCAGATGAATATAGATGTATGTTCTGTGACAAAAACGAATATCCATATAACGATCATATACAATACTTGTCAGATGAGGCCAAAAACTCTCTAAGAGATTTAAAAAAAATAAAGTACATTATGCACCAATTTGTTTATATATTAACGTTACATAATTTTTTATTAATTAAATAACATATTAGCATTCGTACAATATTTTTTATTTATTTTACTGCTTTATTAATTATATAATATACTATATGATTTTTACCTTTTATAAAAAAATTATGTTTTCAAATTTAATGAATTCTGAATATGATATTATATTATAAAAAATAAACTACTACATACATTATTTTTGCGCATGCCACATATCCTAACATACTAGATTTTATACATAATCAAGAGTCTAAACTAATAAACGATAATGTAAATAAATCATTATTTTCAACACTTTAGAAAACATGCATATACACTAAATTATGCGCATTTACACTAATTAACCTAAGCCAACCCTAATGCACATATACACTTATTAATGCATATACACATATACTAAATTATACATTAATTTTTGGATTTAAACAATAATAACTGTAATTAGCATTCAATGAGGTATAACAAACAATCAATGGGTAATATAAATAACTAAAAGCACAAATTAACCATAATCTAGCAAATGAATATTAATTAGGGTTAAGAGAAAAAACCCGATTGGAGATGAATTAGTGGCCTAGGGTTGCAGAGAGTGAAGAATGATGAATTTATTGATGGTCAAGGAGTGGTGCGGATTCGCCGACGATGGAGAAGGGAGGAGGAGCTAGGGTATTGTGGAATTTGGGAGAGACAAATGTAATGAAGCAGCTCTTGACCTGGTGGCTGAATATATGCGACTTTCCAACGGCTTCCAACGGTCATCGACGGCTTTAATTAGCGACGACTTCCAACGACTGTTTAATTTTTTATATTCGATTTTCACACTTTTTAAAATAAATTTAATATATATTAGTTTGTTGAAAATTTTAATTTGTAGAAAAAATTGAATAGTTTACATTAGTTATCAATGAATATGAATAGATATTAATGACTACACCCTCTCTTACTTACCTTTTCAAATTAATCTAATTTTTTTAAATTATAGTTATACACACAATGTTTACAAAATAAATTCAGAAAATTATTACGTATCATAACTTCCATCGAAATTTTATAACTAATAGACTGAAACTTGCAGAAAATGATTGTCTATGTTTGATTTTCAATAAAATTAATTATCGAATATAATTATACAACAAAAAAGATTATCAAAAACACTGATTTAATTAATCAGAAATTATAATAAATTTGAATAATTGAATAGAAATATATTTACAAAATTCCTAGGATTTGAATTATTATATATTTAATCAAAATTTTAACTTATATAACTAATATGCAATAATAAAGTAATAAGTTTAAATAAATAAATTGATGGGCCGTCGGCAGCCGTTGTTTATTGATAAAATGGTTTTCGGTCATTTTATCGGTATGTCTTTCCAAAGGAACTATATTTTAGAACATTCTTCCGAAATAAGTTCATTATTATTAATTATCACTTAAAACTTGATTATTTACAAAAAATAATCTATATTTGAATAATTTAAATAATGTAAACATCTTCAATTAAAGTGATTAAATTACAGGTCGTTACAGTATTCCACATTCCTTTTTTAAAATAATGATTTATTTCCCTATTTTATTACCTCTATTTATACAATATTACATGCATCCTTATTTTCCTTAAATATATTATTATCTCCCTCTTCTAATATAACCAACTTACATTTAGTAATTAATTCCTTTACTAATCTGGTAATATTCTTACCTTGTGCATGTAAATACATTTCTTTTAAAATTACCTTTTTACTTTCATGTATATTTAATTTTCAAACATTAGATATATTCTTTCTTTTAAAGTATTTTTTATGTTCCCTTTCTAACACATGCAACGTATATTAATTATAGCAACACATTCCATGGAAGGGTAATTAATACTCTCTTTTTACATTCAATATCTTCTTCTTGTTCTTTAATGTTCATTGACAAAATTATACTCTTTTGAATATATTGATGTATTCTTTCTTTTTTTTCCTTTAGTATATTCAACCTATTAAGTAAACCAATAACTTCATCATTAACGCTTCTCCATTGAAGCATTTTCACATTTATGTACATACATACTTTTTCCTCTTCTTTTTTTAAAATGCATACCTCTCTCTTTTCTTTTCCTTTCTTAAAGTAATTCTTGCATATTCAACTTATTTCTTAAAAAATAAAATTTTCCTTATTGTTGCATTAATTCTTAAACTTAGTTTTTCAAAATAGGCGCAAAACACGAAAAATGCGCTATGGTAAATATTATGTATTTTCTTCATACGGTATATGTTTTTGACAACTTAAATATGAATTTGGGCAAGAAAAATCTACTTGACACAATATAAAAGTTAGATACCCCAAATTTCTTCATTTATAGAAATATATTATTTCGCCCTTTTATGTGAAATTACATTTTTACCTTTATTAATATTTTAATTTATTATTAAAATTTCTGGAGTGTTACAAATCATCAACATCGCCACTTCACTGGACGCGTCCAGAGGTTTAATAACTTTAATCCTTAACTCGTTCATATCATTACCTAATATCCCCTTCGATCGTCTAATGTAAGTCAGATATGCTTCTACTGATAAATCTTCAACTACCCTTGGTTCCATCATCAGATTCGGGTTGCGTACACATTTTGTAACAATCAGCACCTTAATAGGCCCGAATTTTCACTAAATCAAAAACCAAAATCCACCAGGGTATGGTTGGTTGGTGTTGGTATCCTGTAATAATTAAAAGTATATTAGAAAGCTATTGATAAGAACTCATAGCAAAATAATAAAGTATAATAAAACAAACATACATACATACATGTATACACATACACACACTAACTAAGGCCAATACCTTGGGTATTTAGTGCTATTGTCAATGTAAGGCATGCATGAGGAAATCTGTCTTCCAACTGTTCCCGCCTTGTACCAGAGCATATTCCTCTAAATTTAATGTATGGGTTGTAATGAGGAGAGTGGTCAAAATAATGTTTTGGTGACTGGTAAATTACACGCCTTATCCATAACAGTAGTTTATGCCGACTATTTTCCATTACGTATTATGTCCATTATTCATAGCCTGGTCATTTTGACTTCATAGACGCATACGATGAACTCAATCTACTCTGAGGTATAAAATGGATATATGTACATATATATTTATAAGCATCACTATCCCACATGGGCAAGGATGCTTTTCCCGCTAGTATCTATAACTAGACATCAACCTTTGGAATCAAACTACTTTGTTTCGAATACCTGATTCAATATCCCAAACTACAACTACGACGTTTCGTACTTACACACTGAGAGGAGCCCTTAATGCCGACTCGTGCAAAATATGACTTATCATCTGTGTATAAAGCTCAATGGTAATGCTATTGCACTACGTCGGGCATCGAACAATAGTATCCAAGCCGAATTGCCAACATACATCGAGGAACCTCCCATTAATTTTAAGATAAACTATCTCAAAGACTTGTCTAGCCGCTTCATATCGATTTTCAAATTCACATAACCAAACTACCACTACATGTATCGTAGAAACACATTGAGGGGAGGCCACTATACCAACTTGTGTCAACGACGACTTAAGGTTTGTTGTACATTACACCATACTGCCCATTTTGCCACACCCCAATGCGGAAAAATTGCCACGGTCATGAGCCATGGCAATTTTACCACGGTTTTGAGCCGTGGTAAATTAAATTGCAATGGTTTCTGGCCATGGCAATTTAACAACAGGCGTAGACCGTTCCAATGTCATCAAATTTTTTTCCACCCCTTGCCGTGTAAACATCTCGATGAAGCTCACATCCTTCTCAAAAAAAGAACGCCCCTAGCTAAATAATTTCCATCCCGCGCCCAAACTCTCATCAATTTTCACCTAAATCCCCATCGCTCCGACGTAAACGTGAATAGCTCGTATTCTCAATCAAATCGCATAAATCTAGGTTCTCACTCAAATAGTTCTTCTTGGTTTCAAGGGACAGATGGTTTTTGTGTTGAATTCTGGTATTCTTTCAATCAGGAGACTGGTATAGGAAAGACAAATCAATCTTTTGAAAACGCACAGATCGGCTGAAGTACAGAGAAGAGCAAAGCAACTGATCAAGTAAGGGGTTAAACAAATATGTAGCTTCAAAAAATTCTTCCTTTTTTGTCTGTGTTTTGAAAATTGAAACTAAAAACTTGTTTGATTTAAAATTCAATTGTTTGAAATTTAAAATTCACGGTTCCTACTTCACGGTTCCTATTTTGTCTGTTTTTGTCTGTTCCTACTTCACAGTTCCAATCTCAATAAAGTTTGATTTAAAATCCAGGTGTTGATATGTGAAAAATATATTTTTTGATATAAATTTTTATCTAGATCATTGCTACCTATTTTTATTTTCATTTTATTACATATGTTATATGCATATCCTTTGAAATTATATGAAATGTAATTTAATGATGAAAACAATTCATAATTTGACCTTAAGGTACAAAAAAATATTATGTTTTGAAAAAAAGGCGCTATGAGTCATCTGAATTAATTAATCGATCATTGGGGATTTCATGTAGACAAGTAATTCTTCACTTATTCATTTATATCTTCACATGAATTTATTTGTTAATTGTAATATTTCTTTCATAGATTTATGCAATAATTATGTTTTAACATTGAACTTAAATATTAATCCTTTTGTATTAGAAAGATCAATCGACAATGTGCAATGTATTATCATGGGTTTAATTCAAGAATATTTTGTATATGTTTGGATAATGAATTCAACATATTAGCAAATTTAAAGTTGGATTAGAAATAAAGATAAGCAAAACATCAGACAAAGAAAATTAAAATCGGCGATAAGAAAGTTCTAGACATGAGGGAATAAATAGGAATAGGGAAGTTACGAAGTTTGAACTGGACAAACTTTTGTTGGCTCGTCTATGGAAAGAAATTTTTTGTGCCGATTGTTCTGACTGGTTATAGGATTTGGTAGGGATCCTATAGTTATGGTATGTCTCTTTAGTTAGACATTTTATTGTTTATTTTTGGGGCCTTTTTTATCTAGTTTTGTAGATACATTAGTCATGCTACATTTTGCTTTAGTGTAACAATGGAAGATTTTATAATTTCCATGTGATCATATGAATAAGATGATTTTCTTAAATGAGGCACACTCAACTGCATTAAATTTTCTGTTATCGTTGAATGTGACACAGCCACATAGTTGCATTGTATATGCAAACTTTTATACTTTCATATAACAATACAATATCTTGGACTTTATTTCATCTTCTTGGATAATTAGGTCAACAACAGAGACATGTCCCTTGCTGTTCTCAGAACTTTTATTGAAAAACGCAAGGAAGAACGTCCTGCTAGGCTGAATCAAAAGCGCAGGAAAGGACATGCTGAAAAAAATGCACAATTCACAAGATTTTTTTTCCGAGTCTGCCAAGGAAGCTATTGTTACTCAGGATGAATCAGAAAATGGAGACAATAAAATCGATTCACATGAGTCTACTAAGGAACAAATGAACAACTCAAAACAACCTATTTATCATGATTTTTGGAAAGATAAGAGAGCTAAGAGCACCAAAAGTGCTTGAGGTGGTAATTTTATTTCCAATAAGGTGTTAGATTTGTTTACATATGTATGAGATGTAGTTTATTTATATATTCATTTGACAGTGTAAGAGGAACATTTATGTCATCTACCACAACACCGCAGTGAATGATTTTGCTTATGATTTCTTATCGTTTTTCCTCAAGTTTCTCATGTGTTATTTTTGCCCGGAGTTACAAACCAATGCTTCTATTGGCATGAAATATTTCCGGTAGTGTTGTAGCAGTCTTTTAGTAATAATACTTTAGTTGACATCTATTTATCGATACTATTGTCTTTTCTCGCTTCTTCACTTTTCCCTTTATTTCTAATCTTAGACTTCACGACATTTAATTATTTATCTAAATTCCTTAGTTAAAATTCCCGTTATTAATTGTCAGGCTTTAGTTGCTTCTGGTTTAAGAGCACTTCGATATGCTCTAGAAATTGAAGGTATTGGTCAAGTTGTAGCAGTGGACAATGATAAAGGTACATCAATAGTTCTATAAAATATATTCAACTTTTTCATTATTTATTCATAATTCACTTGTTGGGTAAGCATTTGCTACTTTGTATTCTTGCAGTTTCGATTGAAGCTTGCAAGGAAAATATACAGTCTAATGGATCTTTGGCATGCGCCAAGGTGGAAGCTCATCATGCTGATGCACAGATTTATATGCTTACTCATGAGAAAGAATTTGATGCTGTAACTACTTATCCATATTGTTACTTTCTATGCATTGCTAATGATAGCAATCAACCACTTGACTTCCCCATTGTGGAAGGAAAAAATACTGTTTCAAACAACTTTAGAAGATGCATTGCTAATGTTTATAAGTAATGAATTTATCCTTCTTTTGCCAAAAGTGCTATTCTATATGTACTATTATATTATTTCAATCCTAGGGACATGCATCAAAAAATGTAATTTTTAATTGCCATTTAGGAGAGATACCACTTGAATATTGGGACCCTAAAATAAAAAATAGTTGACTGGACAATTGCTAAAAGAAATTATATTTATTCTCTTTTTAGATTGATCTTGATCCTTATGGAACACCTTCTATATTTTTGGACTCTGTTGTACAGTCTGTTACAGATAGTGGCCTGTTAATGTGCATAGCTACTGATATGGGAGTTCTGTGTTGAAACAATGGAGAGGTCTCCTACTTCATGTGAGAACTTTTTGCTTAATCATATTTTTTTGGATATCAAAGTAGACTAACTGTTATATGTGGGATATTAGGTATGGTTCCTATCCTTTAAAAGGAAAATACTACCACGAGATGGCCCTTAGGATTCTCGTTCCGTGCATTGAGGTAAATCAACATAAACAATCATACATTGCCAGTTATTTACCGTATTCAGCTCACCGCCTTAGTTTTTTTTTCTACAGAGCCATGCTAATCGATATAAGCAGTACATAGTTCCTATCCTCTCTGTACACATGGACTTTTACGTCAGGGTTTTTGTAACAACCCGAGGTTTTGTACCATTTTATAATCGTCGTTAAACGGTTAATCTGATAACTAATTGCTGTTGGGATTTAAATCTAGTTGAAATTCTTTTGAAAATTCGTTAAAAAATTATACGGGCTTTTTCTCTATTAATTCAGCCCGTTTCATTTTGTCGAGATTAGGGTTATACTCATTCCCTTGATATTCGTTCGCAACCCATTCCCATCTCACTTGAAAAACGAAAAAAAAACCCTAGGTCTAACGAAAAAGAAAAATGGAGGCACGAATTCTTTCTCGTTCGTTCCTCTGTTCAAAATAAAAAGAGGGAACTGATCCCCTCTCCTTCATCTTCTATTTGATTCATAACCCTAAAGCATAAGAAACGAGAAAAATCAAAGGCAGCCTTGCTACCTTCGTTCGTCTCTTCCGCCAGAGTAAGGCTTTTGACTCGCGTTCGTCAACTGGAGTGCGGTCGGCTACTTCGATTCGTCGAAAAGAGATTCGTGCTTGCTCGTCGATGCTAAGGTGAGTACCCACTCACATCTAATTCTCGTCTCAAGTTGAATTAGGGTTTAAACTTCGTGATTTCGTTCGTCTGATTGTTTCAAAATATGTGCTTTGGCCGTTTGATCATTGTTGGCTGATTGCGATTTTCCTTGACTTGTTCATATACGTATACTTTTCGTATATATTTACTTGATCCCCACGGTGTTGAATTTGAGTCATTCACCACGTCTCTGACATGTTCCATATGCGTATATATTCGTATATATTTTCTGGGCTGACTTGATTTTGAGATTATTGGCTTTGACTTGGTTTTGGAGATCTCGGTTTTGAAATGATTTTGAATTAATAACCACGGCTTTGACATTTTTCAGTAGCATACTCTTCGACATTGCTATCCTCTTCTCTGTGAATTATTTTCTCTGAGATATTCTTCTCTGAAATTGTTCATTCTTGTAGAATCACCTGTTGTACACTATGTACTTGCACATGGTTGCAGTGGCTTTGTTGATGTTCATCTGGTTCTGGTCTGCACCCCATTTGCATTCACTGCCGTAGTTGTTGTTGTGTCCATATTGTAGTTGAACCTTAACTTGGTTGATACTGTGTGGAGCTTGGTTTCATGTTGTGTAAACTGCATTGCTTGTTCTTTGTGTATTTGGTTTTAGTTGTTTTCACTGATGTTCATCAGGGTCAAGCATTTATGTTGGTATTTGATTGAATGGCCTGTCCTGTTGTATGGGTCTGTGTAGTTTGTTTGATCACTTCACTCTTGTGTATTTGAAGTCTGCATTCTTTGTTGGCTCCATTGTAGTTGTAAATGCACCATAGCTTGTTGTAGCTTTACTGAGTGGCATGTACGATCTTGTAGACTGTTTTGAGCTTGTTTTCATTGGTTCCGTACATTTCTCTCTAGTCTGATATGGTGCATTGTGTATCTGCTTTGCCTTTGATTCATGCTGTGTCTCTCAAGTTCTTTGATTTGGCATTTGAGTCTGTTGCTTGCCTTCACCTGTGGACTTTCTTGATCTTGTGCATGTTCATAAGTCTGGTCCATCTGGATTTGAGTTTATTCACTTCGACCATTTGCCTGTAGTCTTTATATATGTGCACGATGTTTTGAGCATGCTACCGGGTTGATATGCTCTATGCCCTGTACATGATTTTGCATTGTGAATCTCAGCAGTGTTTGTGTCATTCTGCTGTTTTGAAGTGTGAAGCCTTTGTTAGTTCTTGGTGTTGTTCAATTCGTATGTGTGGCCTCTGTGCTTTGTTATTCCACTGTTGGCATAGCCTTGTATTTGGTTATTCGTGTTGCCTTGCTAAGTTGCCTTGTCACAAGTGCACTGTCCAGTTTCAGGTTGTGGCATTGTTTGCTTCGACATGTCATGGTTCTTTAACAATTCTGAGTTGTTTCTTTTTTGCTGTTGCATCCCTTATGCTGTTGATAGGTGCATTGTCTTTGTCTCTGTACCTGTTTGCAACTGCAAATTCAGTACTTGAAATTCAACAGTTTGCAATTGAGTTGTAGTCTCGAATTTAAGTGCCTGTACATCCCCAATCAGGCTTTGTATAGGTGCCCTTGACTTGTGCATATGCGATTGTCTTTGTCTCATATCTGATGTTAAGTCCTTGCCTTTGTGGTCTGCACTTGCTTACCACTACTTGTTGCCCTTGTGATCTAGTTTATTTTCACATGTGTTGATCCGGCTTCTTTGGGTTTGACCTTGTGTTAATTGTAAAGTTTCATCGTGCATTTAAGTGCACTGTTCTTGTTTGCAGTTGTATTTGGGTGCAGTTTTACCCCTGCAGCTCTCTAATCTGCTAGTCGAGTTTACTTGCATTATTGTAGTGACGAGGCAGTACACGCGTGCGTGTACTGCAGCCCTAGCAAAAGTGACAGTTTTAAATTGATGTTTCGATTTGTTGAATTGTTTCGTTGGTGAATTTCAATGTTTTGGAGTTATATTCTGATTTGGATTGCTGATTTGTTGTTTAACACTATTTAGTGTTATATATGCCGTTATCCAATTCTCGTATCGAGAGTTGGATATACGAGATTTCTTTGACTGTCGTCTATTTGACTATCTGATTATTATTGCTGCTATGCACTAATAACTGAGTTGGAATTAGACTGACCCGTGTATTATTTTCTTTTGAACGTAATACTCGGGTCAGACCCGAGTTATTTCAGGTTGTAGATTTTCTTCTTTGAGTTGCTGTTCAGGATATGAAGACTTTTCACATCTTCTGAAGTTGTCAATGTCATTTTGTAGTAGTCGTGTCATTGTATAGAACGATATGTATTCATGTATATTAGTCGATAATGTACTTGTATATATAACTTCTAGAGTCGACAGTTGTAGTTGTATCATATGTATTGTGTCAACTATGTATTAACTGACATCAGTTATATATATATGAGACTTTTGTTTTTATCTGTGTTCCGCATTTATATTATCTGTGTATTGTTATATCTAATGTCCTAAACTATTATGAACCGTCGTAGTTCGTTTTATACTAGTATTGGGTGTGTCGATGGAAGTAAATAAATAATAGAAGAAAAATAATAATAAAAAGAATGTACCACTCCTATCGAGATAACCAATATTAGTGTAAGGCCAATTACGGATGGTCGCTCTTATCCAGCCTTATTCTTCATAAAAATAGACAGTATTTCTTTTAATACTCTTTGTTATTATGAGCATAGAGGTGGGGCGTCACAGTTGGTATCAGAGCTTGGGGTTTATGGACATAATATAAAACTTAACTCGGAAGGAACATTTGTTACAACTATCGGTCGATGTTTTATTTGTGCTTGAGTCAAAACTAAAGTTTTGAAATTTGGATGAAATTTTAAATAACTTTATTTAAAAATAATAGTGAAATCGTGTTCTGATGATTTGATTGATTTGTGTTCTATTTATCAGAGTGCGCAGCGGAAACAGTGAAACTGTCTTCGCTGAGTACAACTGATAATCTTTTTTTTATTTAAAAATCAAAATACGAAATTGATATGAATTTCATTTGTTGTTTACATAACTGTAATTATTTTGTTTCTTTGAGAACTTCGAATCCAAATTGAGGATTCGAAGAAATTGCAGATATGTAATTTTTGTTGAAATTTCCGTTGGCTTTCTTTTGTACTAATCATCTATTGATTAGATTTTTGCTGTTTTAAATTATCTTCATTGAAGATACATTTGAATGATTCTTTGTTCATTTTGTAGTACGTGCAAAAATTTAAATTGCACGTTATTACATTTATTTTACGTTGAACCGATGCTTGGTTATGAAACGTATTTTGTTGCCGTTATTTTTACAACGGAATTTTACACCAATGCTATATTTTGAAGTACGGTGTTTTGTGGCATTTTGATGAATGAGAATTCACTGACATTACATTTTGATGTAGATTGTTTTGATGTGATTTTGACGTTTTAAAACTACTGTCGCTTTGGCTTCCGTAACCGTCAAATTTTAAAAGTGGATTTTCAAGCGGTTATTCCGCAATGCTGATTTGTAACCGTTTTACGGTATTTTGAGAAGTACAATTTCCTTATCGAAATTGTTACTGATTTGCTGTTTTAATCACGTGATTGGAAAATCGTTTTAAAATGAAAATTGTTTTATAAAATTTTAGCAGTTTGCGTTTTCAAAAGGATGAGAAAGTGACTTAAACGATTCAGCAAAATCGAGGATTATGACCCCTTTCTTTTACTGTTTCGCTTAACTCCGGACTTGTTCAGTTGAGAATGCGAATTGTTATTTTTACAAAATAAATAAAATTGTTTTCAGAAATTTTAACAGTTTGCGCTTTCAAAAGAATGAGGAAGCGATTTAAACGTTTCAGCAAAATCGAGGACTATGACCCCTTTCTTTTACTGATTCGCTTAATTCCGGACTTGTCCGTTTGAGAATGTAAAGTGTATTTTTACAAAATACACAATTTTGCACTTTCAAGGAAACGATGAAGAGATTTAAATGATTTAGCAAAAGTGCGGAATATGGAACCACACTTTTACTATTTCGGTTAATTCCGGACTCGTTAATTGAATATCTGTTGTTTTGATGATTTTGATGAATTTTACACTTTCAAGGAAACGATGAAGAGAATCAAACGATTTAGTAAAACACGTGGTATGGGACATGTGCGTTTGCTATTTCGGTTAATTCCGGACTCGTTAATTGAAATATTTGATGTTTTCGTGTGCTTTCGAGCCACTATGTTGGACCTTCGGGTCATATGTTGGACCTTCGGGTCAAATACCAGTACTAGACCTTCGGGTCATATGTTGGACCTTCGGGTCATTTGTTGGGCGCCAAAATTATGTTGAGTACTTGGTAGGCTTCGGCCATATGTTGTTGCACGTGCGGCGAATTAAAAACTCGCCATCTGATGGGATCGATCCAAGCTTTTATGTTGATTCTCTAGTCTTCTTAATTGATTTCTAGATATTTGTGTTTCCAATTATCTGCAGGTAATTGGATATTTGTTGATATGAGTTCTGATTATCGTTTTTGATAATCAGATATTTGTTGTTTCTAATTATCGCTTGTGATAATTAGATATTTGTTGATATGAGTTCTGATTATCGTTTTTGATAATAAGATATTTGTTGTTTCTAATTATCGCTTGTGATAATTAGATATTTGTTGATATGAGTTCTGATTATCGTTTTTGATAATCGGATAATTGTTGCTTTTAATTATCGCTTGAGATAATTAAATAATTGTTGATTTGAGATTTAATTATCGCTTTAGATAATTAAATATTTGTTGATTTTAGATTTAATTATCGCCTGAGATAATTAAATAATTGTTGATTTGAGATTTAATTATCGCTTTAGATAATTAAATATTTGTTGATTTTAGATTTAATTATCGCCTGAGATAATTAAATAATTGTTGATTTGAGATTTAATTATCGCTTTAGATAATTAAATATTTGTTGATTTTAGATTTAATTGTCGCATGAAATAATTAAATAATTGTTGATTTGAGATTTAATTATCGCTTTAGATAATTAAATATTTGTTGATTTTAGATTTAATTATCGCCTGAGATAATTAAATAATTGTTGATTTGAGATTTAATTATCGCTTTAGATAATTAAATATTTGTTGATTTTAGATTTAATTATCGCCTGAGATAATTAAATAATTGTTGATTTGAGATTTAATTATCGCTTTAGATAATTAAATATTTGTTGATTTTAGATTTAATTATCGCCTGAGATAATTAAATAATTGTTGATTTGAGATTTAATTATCGCTTTAGATAATTAAATATTTGTTGATTTTAGATTTAATTGTCGCATGAAATAATTAAATAATTGTTGATTTGAGATTTAATTATCGTTTTTGATAATTAAATATTTGTTGATTTCAGATTTAATTATCGCTGTTAGATAATTAAATATTTGTTGATTTGAGAAATTTGATTATCGTTTTTGATAATTGAATATTTGTTTTCTGACTATCGTATGAGATAATCAGATATTTGTTTTGTCTTCTGATTATCGTTTGAGATAAGTAAGTATTTGCGATTTGAAAATTCAATTATCGTTTTGATGATTGAATATTTGCGACTTTTGAGATTTGAGCTTCGTCTTTTTCTCTGGCGATCCAGGTGAGTAATTCGATTTACTCACATTCAATTCGTGCTCTGTATGAGATTTCTGCTCTGTTTTCCTTCTCTTTTAGTTGCTGGAACTCGATTGTTCTTGCTTTTGTTAGTCGTCTGATTTTGATCCCTGATTCCTACGAGGTTGATTCTTTTGATTTGAAGCAGTCGAACCTTTCGATTTCTTATCTAATACTTCCCCGCTGACACTTGCTTTGCTTGTACGTTCGACATTGCCACGATCTTTTGGTTGTTACCTTTTATCCATTTATTCCCTATGATTGCGTGGACGCAATTTTTATAAGGAGGGGAGTCTGTAACAACCCAAGGTTTTGTACCATTTTATAATCGTCGTTAAACGGTTAATCTGATAACTAATTGCTGTTGGGATTTAAATCTAGTTGAAATTCTTTTGAAAATTCGTTAAAAAATTATACGGGCTTTTTCTCTATTAATTCAGCCCGTTTCATTTTGTCGAGATTAGGGTTATACTCATTCCCTTGATATTCGTTCGCAACCCATTCCCATCTCACTTGAAAAACGAAAAAAAAAACCTAGGTCTAACGAAAAAGAAAAATGGAGGCACGAATTCTTTCTCGTTCGTTCCTCTGTTCAAAATAAAAAGAGGGAACCGATCCCCTCTCCTTCATCTTCTATTTGATTCATAACCCTAAAGCATAAGAAACGAGAAAAATCAAAGGCAGCCTTGCTACCTTCGTTCGTCTCTTCCGCCAGAGTAAGGCTTTTGACTCGCGTTCGTCAACTGGAGTGCGGTCGGCTACTTCGATTCGTCGAAAAGAGATTCGTGCTTGCTCGTCGATGCTAAGGTGAGTACCCACTCACATCTAATTCTCGTCTCAAGTTGAATTAGGGTTTAAACTTCGTGATTTCGTTCGTCTGATTGTTTCAAAATATGTGCTTTGGCCGTTTGATCATTGTTGGCTGATTGCGATTTTCCTTGACTTGTTCATATACGTATACTTTTCGTATATATTTGCTTGATCCCCACGGTGTTGAATTTGAGTCATTCACCACGTCTCTGACCTGTTCCATATGCGTATATATTCGTATATATTTTCTGGGCTGACTTGATTTTGAGATTATTGGCTTTGACTTGGTTTTGGAGATCTCGGTTTTGAAATGATTTTGAATTAATAACCACGGCTTTGACATTTTTCAGTAGCATACTCTTCGACATTGCTATCCTCTTCTCTGTGAATTATTTTCTCTGAGATATTCTTCTCTGAAATTGTTCATTCTTGTAGAATCACCTGTTGTACACTATGTACTTGCACATGGTTGCAGTGGCTTTGTTGATGTTCATCTGGTTCTGGTCTGCACCCCATTTGCATTCACTGTCGTAGTTGTTGTTGTGTCCATATTGTAGTTGAACCTTAACTTGGTTGATACTGTGTGGAGCTTGGTTTCATGTTGTGTAAACTGCATTGCTTGTTCTTTGTGTATTTGGTTTTAGTTGTTTTCACTGATGTTCATCAGGGTCAAGCATTTATGTTGGTATTTGATTGAATGGTCTGTCCTGTTGTATGGGTCTGTGTAGTTTGTTTGATCACTTCACTCTTGTGTATTTGAAGTCTGCATTCTTTGTTGGCTCCATTGTAGTTGTAAATGCACCATAGCTTGTTGTAGCTTTACTGAGTGGCATGTACGATCTTGTAGACTGTTTTGAGCTTGTTTTCATTGGTTCCGTACATTTCTCTCTAGTCTGATCTGGTGCATTGTGTATCTGCTTTGCCTTTGATTCATGCTGTGTCTCTCAAGTTCTTTGATTTGGCATTTGAGTCTGTTGCCTGCCTTCACCTGTGGACTTTCTTGATCTTGTGCATGTTCATAAGTCTGGTCCATCTGGATTTGAGTTTATTCACTTCGACCATTTGCCTGTAGTCTTTATATATGTGCACGATGTTTTGAGCATGCTACCGGGTTGATATGCTCTATGCCCTGTACATGATTTTGCATTGTGAATCTCAGCAGTGTTTGTGTCATTCTGCTGTTTTGAAGTGTGAAGCCTTTGTTAGTTCTTGGTGTTGTTCAATTCGTATGTGTGGCCTCTGTGCTTTGTTATTCCACTGTTGGCATAGCCTTGTATTTGGTTATTCGTGTTGCCTTGCTAAGTTGCCTTGTCACAAGTGCACTGTCCAGTTTCAGGTTGTGGCATTGTTTGCTTCGACATGTCATGGTTCTTTAACAATTCTGAGTTGTTTCTTTTTTGCTGTTGCATCCCTTATGCTGTTGACAGGTGCATTGTCTTTGTCTCTGTACCTGTTTGCAACTGCAAATTCAGTACTTGAAATTCAACAGTTTGCAATTGAGTTGTAGTCTCGAATTTAAGTGCCTGTACATCCCCAATCAGGCTTTGTACAGGTGCCCTTGACTTGTGCATATGCGATTGTCTTTGTCTCATATCTGATGTTAAGTCCTTGTCTTTGTGGTCTGCACTTGCTTACCACTACTTGTTGCCCTTGTGATCTAGTTTATTTTCACATGTGTTGATCCGGCTTCTTTGGGTTTGACCTTGTGTTAATTGTAAAGTTTCATCGTGCATTTAAGTGCACTGTTCTTGTTTGCAGTTGTATTTGGGTGCAGTTTTACCCCTGCAGCTCTCTAATCTGCTAGTCGAGTTTACTTGCATTATTGTAGTGACGAGGCAGTACACGCGTGCGTGTACTGCAGCCCTAGCAAAAGTGACAGTTTTAAATTGATGTTTCGATTTGTTGAATTGTTTCGTTGGTGAATTTCAATGTTTTGGAGTTATATTCTGATTTGGATTGCTGATTTGTTGTTTAACACTATTTAGTGTTATATATGCCGTTATCCAATTCTCGTATCGAGAGTTGGATATACGAGATTTCTTTGACTGTCGTCTATTTGACTATCTGATTATTATTGCTGCTATGCACTAATAACTGAGTTGGAATTAGACTGACCCGTGTATTATTTTCTTTTGAACGTAATACTCGGGTCAGACCCGAGTTATTTCAGGTTGTAGATTTTCTTCTTTGAGTTGCTGTTCAGGATATGAAGACTTTTCACATCTTCTGAAGTTGTCAATGTCATTTTGTAGTAGTCGTGTCATTGTATAGAACGATATGTATTCATGTATATTAGTCGATAATGTACTTGTATATATAACTTCTAGAGTCGACAGTTGTAGTTGTATCATATGTATTGTGTCAACTATGTATTAACTGACATCAGTTATATATATATGAGACTTTTGTTTTTATCTGTGTTCCGCATTTATATTATCTGTGTTATTGTTATATCTAATGTCCTAAACTATTATGAACCGTCGTAGTTCGTTTTATACTAGTATTGGGTGTGTCGATGGGAGTAAATAAATAATAGAAGAAAAATAATAATAAAAAGAATGTACCACTCCTATCGAGATAACCAATATTAGTGTAAGGCCAATTACGGATGGTCGCTCTTATCCAGCCTTATTCTTCATAAAAATAGACAGTATTTCTTTTAATACTCTTTGTTATTATGAGCATAGAGGTGGGGCGTCACAGTTGTTCGTATATATAGGTTTGAACACTTGCTTCTTCTGTTGTATATTTTAGATTCTTAAACGTTAAGGCCCACTCTCAAATCATTGCATTTGTTCTCCATTTCGTCAGTTTTCTAAATTTTTTACCTCCATTTGTTCTTGAACCACAGCTAGCTTTGGCTTTCCCTTATAATATACAAAATGCCATGATTTGATAAGCGCATGAGTATGACAAAAAGAGGGGATTGCCGGTGGTTTAGTCATTATAGTTGTGCATATACTAATCTATACGTGGTATGTATAATGCTTTTAATGAACAGTTCTACGTATGAAATTAAGAATACTCCCCTAAAAGCTCTCATATGTATATCAATGTGTTGGTCGCGATTCCTTTCATCTTCAAAGTCTTGGAAGAGCAGTAACTAAGGTATACCTGTGAATTTATGACAATGACCTCTCCCTTTAAAATCAAATATATTTATAGTTTCTATATTTGTTATGATACTAGAATACCAACGTAAAATATTTGCCAGCATACGGTCCAGTTGTCTCACAAGAGTACAGTGACCGTGGAAAGAAATACAATATGGGCGGGCCTATATGGTCAGCTCCAATGCATGATCAGGATTGGATGCTTTCCATATTAGGAAATGTTAAAGCTATGAAGGATAAATATCCTGCGTATGACAAAATTTCATCCGTTTTAACAAATATATCTGAGGTTCAGAGCTTTCAGCTTCCATTTCAGTTTATTCATTCAGAGCAAGTAGCTAGATTTCTACATTAGGCTAGAAATTGGCAAGCTGACCAAATTAGTAAAAGAAAGAAGAAAACATTGCTGTGAAGGATAGGCTGTTGCACTCATGTTTTCGCTTGTCACATAAAATATGCAATTCACCTGTTATTGTTTTATTGCCAATAGCGAAGAAGTAATTGCCTGGATCATAAGACCTTTACCTTAATGAGCTTGGCCCTCCCATGAAACAGCGAACTATTCTTATCTAACTTATCATTGTTATTCAGTTTCAGATGTGAATTGACTATCGAGTCTAAAGCCTGGCCAAAAACTACCTAACATATGGCAATGTTTTTATGTTTTTGATCCTCTCATCATTGTATCTTTATTAAGCATATCAAGTCGCTACTAGTTTAAAACTTCGAATATATGTGAAATATTATTTCCTTTGCAGTCATCACAAATATGTGATTACAAGCGAGGTATTTTATTTGGCAAATGTCTACACCGAAATTGTTTAGCTTGTTAAGTACATCAGAGTTGTGTTTTTTCTTTACCATGCAGCTTCTTATGTTATTGTTTTGATTGTCATGCAGGAACTGCATGATATCCCTCTGTCTGTCAGTCTACACAGCTTATGCAGCACATTGACATGCACTTCTCCATCTGCTGTTATATTCTGGTCTGTAGTTATTAATGTTGGTTATCGCATATCAGGCACTCATGTCAATCCACTTGGCCTCAAAACTGATGCCCCTATGCATGTCATTTGGGATATCATGCGCTGCTGGGTACTCATCTTCTCCTAAATATTTTCAATGTTTTACATCAATGCTTTTTCGCTGTTGCTCTTATATCTCATTGGCCCACTTAATGAACATCTGCCAACTCATAATCGCTTAAAATTTATGCCTGATTAATGGATTGTAACACATAATTATTTTATTTACTTATTGTTATGTTTGAGTATTTCTTTTTGCAGCAAAAGCATATGTAACAACCTACCATGAACAAGAGACTTGAGACGAATACAACTTCTTGTTGATGTTTTGTTGCAAGAAGGAGCTATATGAGATGATACATAGAAAACCTCCACTATTAAAAATGTTGTCAGTAATACGCTGAGAACTATATGAGATGTTCAATATCCATATATTAGCATCAATGATAATAACTATCCTTCCTTTTGCTCCCATATCATTGTTTTGATAATAGTTCCAATTGGTTGGGAATTTAGTCATAAATCTATGAATGCATCTAGTAGATAGCTTTGTCTCGAGCAGGCTTACAAAGGTCAGCCTGTAAGATTGAAGAAGTGTGAATACAGACTGCATTTTGCTCTCTTTATTCACACCCTTCACGTTCCATGAAACACATCCATTTACCCTAGTTGAGAGTCTAGTTGGCCTTATAGGAGGAGCTATCGGGGTTGTTTCGTCCCATGCTTCATCTTAAGTTTCACATTAGTCTCAAAAATGTAGGATACATTTCTATTAACTAGATCTGATTTTCCTATTTCTCCAATGTGTTATGCCACTTCATCAATGAACTGTTGTTGGTCATCTAATATTTCATGTGCTAGACCCGTTGGTCATCTAATATTTCATGTGCTAGACCAAGTTCTTCAGACACATATGAAATATTTCATGTTCTGTTGTTTGCACATTTCTTTACAACAACTGGTACGAAGAAAATAATTTTATTAGCATCCATAATTTATCAGGAAGTTATGTTCTTACCAACAATTGGCAGTTCGCTCATGCTTCGAATATGCTTTTCTTTTTGTCATTAATAAAGCAGTTTACGCTGTGAGATGAGCACCGAGAAATGTACAGTACAGCTGACCATTGAGTACGGCAGTCTGTAAATAGCTGAGAATTAAAAAAAACAGATTTGTCTAGAAGCGACCCTAAGTAAAATAATTATATTGAAGCGTGTATAAAGGTTCAATTAGAAAGGAAAATCAAGATACAAGTTGATACCAGGAGTTAGAGGCTGATATCGCAATGTTGTTGCTACTAAGGTAAACATAAGAATACTATAGATATTAGGTTTCGTGATATCACAATTATGCAGAACATAATTGCTTAGTAACACACATAACATATAATTATATTTATTATATGTATTAAAATGAATTGGAATCAGTCACTAGTTGGCTGTAAACAAGCTAATTTTATGTACCATTTTAAAAACATTCAGTCATAAGACTGGAATAGAGTTGAAAAAAGTTAACAAAAATAAAAGTAGACAGTAAAAGCCGCTACATCAAAACTTATTATAGTAAACAAAACTGCAGCAAAAAAATTATAATTGCCGATTGAATACTAAAAAGATGGTGTATAGATATTATTTTCATTATACATGTAAACAAAAAATTGAATGCTTTTAGCTATATCTCAATTTGAGGTAGAATTAAATTATAATAAGCTAGAACAAAATTAGCAACCGTGATATAGAAATCTTATTCAATCTACTCACAGAACTAAAACAAGCACAAGGAAAACACGACTTACAAATATTATCATATTGATAATGGAAGACTCCCTTGATCAAGAATTACAAGTGATCTGGAAGCCGCATGAAGCAGGTAAGTTTTGACCTCTGATCTCGATCTGAAGGCACTTATCTTACTAACACTTGTCCTCCATTCTATACCATTCTTCCTACTTTGCTTCATGAACATCATTGCTTATTGCTTCACACCTGCAGTCATTGCTTATTTGACTTGGTTCCTGACAACAATCTTGAGGTTGTTCCTGTACTTGACTACTGTACTATATGTACTATACTATACTATATGTAAAACAGTGGTTATAGTAGTTCATATTCTTTTTCTTAGTGACTTTATTTAATGTTTTAAAATTTTATTGTTGCAAGGGGTTTAAAATATGCCCACTTTGTGTAGGAAATGAAGAGCATAAAATAATAAAGAGAGCACAAAGAAAGAAGAAGACATCACTGCAATATACAAGCCCTGTCACAGTGTATGCCACATCTTCTGTCCATTCAAGCACTTCAGAATGTTCTTGTCTTACTGATTTCTTGTCTTACTTGTTTGCAGGTGAACGAACTTCGCATAATACAGGATTGCAAACTCTTTAAGCCCCTGGGCTACTGTTTTCTTTCAGACTTTCATATGAATCGATTAGTTGATGGGCTTCTTTTAATCATAATGTATCTTTCAGTTAAACACTATTGTTTGTGATTCTACTTTAAACAAATGTGTTTGTGAGACCTGCGGAACATGTTATGGTAGTAAATGTGCCTATAGTGTTTTTAGTTGTATTGTAGTAATATTTGAAATGCAGCTTAGTGTTTCAGTTGACTAAAATATTTGAAAAATATGTTATGATATAAATTTGATTTTTAACTGCAGTGATATTTCAATTTTTTATCAAAAGTTTTAAGATGTGTCGCATTATATCCTGGAGTCGAAATTGATATCTTTTTTATTTTATGGTAAACTTGTCATTGGAACTTTGATTATAATTGAAATTCTAGTAAAAAATATGATATTAGTATATGTATATTTCGCCACGATTCTGGACCGTGGCTAACAAAAATTAGCCACGGCCCAAAATCTTGGCTAAACAGATATTTGCCACGGCTCTAAGTCGTGGCTATATGCATATTTGCCACGGCCCAAAGCCGTGGCAAATATGTAAACAGCCACGGCTTAGGGCCGTGGCTAAATATTTGCCACTCCGCATTTCGCCACGGCTTCGGGCCGTGGCTAAATCACTTTGCCACGGCTCAGAGCCGTGGCGAAATGGCTTTTCTGGTGTAGTGGTATCCGTGTCCACATCTCATTGCGAACGCCACTTATTGCAACCACATTAGACGTCCACATCAATATCACGGCCTAATTATCGTATGCACTGCAGAATCTCCCGTTAATGTTGGACTATGTATCACGCTAGGCATCCACCAACAGTATTGCATATGCACCAAGGAACCTCTAGTTAGTGTCGTGTGTTTAGCACACCATCGCGACCGAACCGCCGTATTTTCCCATGGGTCCTATAGTTGGAGATATCCCATATTAGTACAATGTATATACCATTGCTAGTGGCCCCTTGAGGAAAGCAAATTTCTGTTGTGTAACAAAACTGACCTCCCATCCCTACCCATACTGATGACTGTATCATTTATAATTAATCTAAATATTAGGCTAGACCCACTAATCCACACCTATCATAAACGTATTCTTGATGCTATTTAATTTCAACTGGAAAATTATTGTGCTTCCTAGGTTTGATTATTAATATTCATTTACTTGCCATGGACTTACTTCTTGTTTTATTAATGTCAACTAATTATCCTTTAATACTTCATTTTCAATTAATACAATTAAGTTCCATTTGTTGCTTTTTTTCCAATTAATACAATTTAGTATCCTTTACTGCTTCTTTTCAATTTATACCCATTTTAATGAGATTACTATAACTTCTCTAATTCTTTAATTCATTGTCTTATTCATGTTTAGCGCTTATTATTTATTTTCTAGCATATATTTAAT
Source organism: Allium fistulosum (assembly GCA_030737815.1). Taxonomy (NCBI): domain Eukaryota; kingdom Viridiplantae; phylum Streptophyta; class Magnoliopsida; order Asparagales; family Amaryllidaceae; genus Allium; species Allium fistulosum. The sequence goes on along the minus strand of CM060906.1, from coordinate 519,738,281 downwards.
GACAGCGAGATTATTATTATTTCTGTTTATACCACTTTAATTTTACATTTAGGAATTTCTATATTTTAATGCATTGGAACTGAATTCTCTCAGAAAAGAAATGCTATCACTGTACATCCCCATAAATTATTTAAAAGCGGAACTGTGTCATGTTTGGAATCACAAGGAACTATCCTTTCTATTGTTTATCCACAAATTTATTACTTTTACGTATACGAAAAATTCATTTCCTTTTCTATTCATTTAAAGAAGGTAACATCTTTGACCACCCCACTAATATTATTAATTTCCATTTACTATAATTCAAATTATAATTTAAACCAATGTCACTAATTATAATTCCAATCAACATCATTATCTTACACACATGAATACACACACACATATACACATACATACATACATACATACATACATAAATACATATATACATACATACACATATATATAATCTGGGCCCTTGTTTACTTATTTAGTTAACGCTTCATTAACCGTAAGTTCCGTTTATTTAAAATTTTCTTTAAGGTTAAGTAATATATAAACGTTCTTTTTACCGTTTAATTAATTGATATTTATTTCCTTTAACTCCACTCCTTTTACTAACGTTTTCATTACAAGATAAGAGTCCTAGGTCCCTGTTTTTGATGTTGTTATAGGAAAAGTCCATGTAGAAATGAATATATAAATTTGATCCCTATTTTTGAAAAATAAAAAATGCAAGGTGCCTTGCACTTTTTTGATAGAAAATGCAAGGTAACCTGCACTTCTCTGATTTTGGAATTTTTTTTGAAATTTTTAAAAAATTTCAAAATTTTCAAAAGCGCAAATTAACTTGCACTTTCTATTAGGAAAGCGCAAGCTAGTTTGCGCTTTCTGATTTTGAAATTTTTGAAAAGTGTAAGTTAACTTGCGCTTTCTATCAAGAAAGCCCAAGTTAGTTTGCGCTTTCTGATTTTGAATATTATTAAAAGTTTTGAAATTTTCAAAAAAAAAATAATGTTTAAAAAGCGCAAGCTAACTTGCGTTTTTGATTTTGAAAAAACAGAAACCTAATTTACATACTCATTTCTACAGGGACTTTTCTTATAACAACAACAGAAATATGGACCTTCTATGCAAAGTCCCTTTTCATTACCCTAATTAATTGCATAAACAATTCTCAATTGATTAATATTTATGTTTTCAAGTTCGAATTAGATCCACTCTTTTATTCTTCACTAATAAGGAGAAAGCATATTTTACCTTCCTTTTAAAATAACAATTTACTTCTATATTTTATTATTTCACTTCTATAACATTACATATATTATTTTTTCCTTAAATATGTAGTTGCTTCTATTTTGTAACATAAGCAATATATATATATATAGTAATAAATTCCACCATTAACCCGGTAATTAATGTCTTGACTTCTATGCATGTAAATAAATTTCCTTTAAAATAGCATTTTGCTTCCATACATATAACATTAGATATATTCTTTTATTTTAAAATATATTGTTACATTCTCTTCCTAACATATGCAACATATACCTCCATTAATTATAGCAATAAATTCTAGAACATGGTAATTAATGCTTCCTCCTTTTGTACTAAATATCTTCTTCCTTTTGTTTTAATGTCCATTAACAAGATTATACTCCAATCCATACGTATTTAACTTATTACTTAATATCTAAGTTTATATTTACCCTTGTATTGATTCTTATACTTAATTTTAAGAATAGGTGTAAAATGCAAAAGGCGCGTTACAGTAAACAATCCGTATTTTCTTCATACGGTATCTGTTTCTAATAATTTATATATGAATTTGGGCTAAAAAATCTACTTGACACAATGGAAAGTCAGATTTTCCAAATTCCTTAATTTTTAGAAATTTGCTATTTTGCCCTTTTATGTAAACTATATTTTTACCCTTATTAATATTTAAATTTGTTATTAAAATTTCTGGAATGTTACACAGTTCCTCAAATGTGATATGTGAAAAACATTATGCACACCATTAAGCTACTTGTAACTCGACTCGACATGTGAGTTTACCAATTCTCTCAATCATTTGAAATGGTCTTACATATCTAGGTGTCAGTTTCCCGCCTTCCCAAAGCGCATAAATTATCACATTGAAGAAACCTTCACAAACACATAGTCACCTACCACGAACTCAAGATTGTTTATTCACTTATTGGCATAACTCTTCTGCCTTGATTGTGCTACTTTCATACTAGTGCAAATCAGTTCTAACTTCTAAGTAGCATCTTTTACCAAATCGGATCTTAACACGAGTCTACTTCTCGTGTTCAACCAACATGTGACTTATATGGTTTACCATAAAGCGCCTCAAATGGGGCCATCCCAATACTCGACTAGTAACTGTTATTATATGCAAATTCTACCAAACGCAAATTATCTTCCCAAGATCCTCCAAAATCTAGACCACATGCCCTAGCAAATATTCGAGTATACGATTCACCCTCTCTGCTTAACCATCAATTTGCATGTGGTAAGCCATGCTCATGCTCAAATCTGCACCCAATGCACTCTTTAAACTTCTCCAGAACTCACTTGTGAACAAAGGGTCTCTATCACTTACAATACTACTTGGAACCCCATGAAGTCTTACTATATCCTTTATGTATAGTCTTGCAAACCCCGCCGTTGTTCTTATCAACCTCACCAGGATAAAGTGGGCACTCTTAGTCGTTCTATTGACTATCACCCAAATGCTTTCTTTTGTCGTTCTCGACCTAAGCAACCCATCAATAAAATCCATGGACATTGATTCTCATTTCAAGTCAATACATCTAATGGTTGAAGTAAACCGCTCAACTTCTGATGCTTAGCCTTTATTTGTTGACAGGTTAAACATCTCTTCACACACTCACCAACATCCCTCTTCATACTTTCCTAGAAGAATACTCTCTTCACATCACGATACATCTTCGTGCCCTCGGGACAAATGATAAACTTGGATCGATGATTTTCTTCCAAAACCTCATTTTGAATATTTTCCATATTCGGAACACACAGTCTTCGTTTCTTTCTAATCCATCCCTTTGAATCTCTTGAATCCTTTCAGGTCCTTAACATCTGCTCCCATTCCCAATCGCCTAATTCTCTCGGCTAATAATGAGTCTTCCCTTTTCATTGCAACAATTATTTCCGTAAGGCTTGGATGTACTTCCAAACTTGCCATCATCCTTGGATCCCGACTTCATGCATATGTTCCATAATGCACTCCATAAGACACCAATGTCTCTAACATCTTCCATTCTTTAATCATGGCCAACGCTCCATTTTGATGCTTTCTACTCAAAGCATCTACAACTTTGTTCCCCTTTTCTAGCATATACTCTATATCAAAGTCATATGCCACTAAGAATTCTAACTATCTTTGTTGTCTCATATTCAACTCTTATAAGAGAATAGATACATAAGGGATTTACTGTAATAACCCAGAATTTTGGTCATTGGATTTTGAATATTTAATTAATTTTAAATAATATAATATAGGTTTCAAAAATTACTGACTAGAATTCAAATATAAATATTTATTTAATATTTGAATTGTGAATTTAATATTTGGATTGTGATTTAAATATCTGAATTTTGAAACTAAATATTAATTAAATGGATCTAGTGGTCTTATTTAATTCATTCTAATTTATCAATAATAATGGTAAGATTCATTTTGTAAATTCATTTATAATAACAGATGGTTCAAATAAATAATTAGAAAATTAGTTGTTAATATAACGACTCGATCTTTATTGATGTATTTTTAATTTAATTTATTTGATTTTTCCATAATTTTTAATTTGGAAATTATTTAAATAATCTTTTGACAATTTTTCGGCAAATGATAGTGTTTCTGTGATTTTGAAAAATCGGTAGTCGGTGTATATTATTTTTGTTTTGAGGTCGTGTCGTTGTTCTGAGCGTGTCCGTATTTTTGTTTTATTGTTTGCAGCCCATATATGAACAAAAATCTATGCGGCAACATGCCAAAAAATTGAAAAACAAAATATAACCCAACACTTCAACACCCAACCTATACTCTTACCCTTCTCTTCTTTATCTCCAAAACGTATCACTCCTTAATTTACGTTCCAAAGCAAAGAGAACAAAATCGCTCCACCTTTGTAAATTCAGAACAATTCAAATAAAATCTATAAAAAATAAAAGGTTAAATCTTTATGTTTGGAGCATGGATAACTTTATGCTGATGGGTTATTAGAGGGTGCTATAGCAATTTTGAGGAGGCCGACATTTAGGAGGAAAACAGGGTTGGAGATTATGCTCAATCCAGTCAATGTGAGGGCAAGGCGACTTCATTTTTGAGTTTGTGCTGGCGAGGAGAGTAAATGACTGGAGTTTGGTGAGGGATGATGGCTCATGGCGATTCGCGTCCATAGGGATTAAAGGCAACTAGCATCAGGTTGTGTTTCAGGGCAAGGGACCGGAGCTGGAATTGTTAGGTCCAGTAGGTCAGGCTCGCGAAAAGAAACTCGTCGGTGAAGGCGGATTGGAGTTTCGTTGAGAGTTGAGGGTGGGGGAGGGAGGAGATCGATCGGCCATGGATAGTTTATGTACATATTTTTGCCTGTGCACATTTTGGTTAAGTGGGGAAGACGGGTTTAGTTAATTTAAGGTGATTAATATATGGTCAATCAAGTAATTAATGTGTATTTTTAAAATCAAAACTCATAAAATGTATATCTTTTCCGTACAAGGTTCAAATCGAAAAAGGTCAGCGACGTTGTACTCGTAGGATCATTATCTCTTCTTTGGAATTAGTTTGACTGAATTTGGAGCTATTGACGGAACCTGAATGCTTTGGCGATAACTGGAATTTCGTTGAGTTAAACTCAACTTTTTGTTAATCAGTATGTTATATAGTAGATAAAAATTATTTATTGTTTATTTGTTTGCTTGGATGTTGAATTTGCCGGTTGTTTGGTTTGGATAAATTATTATTTTTGAAAATGGATAATGTATAAAGAATTAAAATAATATTGATTTTGTATAATTACGTTGTTTAAATAATAACATAGTTAATTTAAGAATACTTCTTTGGTATTATCTATTTGACCAAACAAACACCGTTTATTAATAAGTGAAAGAGTTTATTTTAAACGTCATTTGTTTAGTAGAATAAATCCTCATTCTGCTATTATATTAAATTGGATATTCATTTAAGCGCCAGTTGATGTATACTGGATAAGTGATGTGTTACAATTGATTGTTAATTATGGATTTGATTTACATATATGCCTGCATATGTAAATACATGTAATTTAACTTGAGAAGTTAAATTGAATTTAACGGTAGACGGTTTAAGTATCATTGGGGTCGTTGAGCCTCCTTTTGGATTTGGAAAGTTATGGATTTAAATCAACTTCTGATTTTATAATATGAAATAAAATGTTTATTATATTATTATTTTAACAAAGCATTTGTTTAAGTTCTATTTTACAAACTGTTTTGTAAAATTATTTCTTTAGTAAAGTTAATTATTATACTTATAATGTTTTAAAATTAATTATTTTATTAATGTTGTTTAAGGATGATTAATTACTTACACCACAACAAAAAGAGCATACCGCAACTTATTTTTTACAACGTTTATTTCTAAAATGTTGTGAAAAATCTCTATTAACAACCTTTTTTCTGAAAACGTTGTAAAAACTTTATTTTTTACAAGGGTTTTTTAGGAAACGTTGTAAATGTCTTGTTCTATACAACGTTTGCAAGCAAATGTTGTAAAACTTTGTTTTTACAACGTTTTTGCGGCAAACGTTGTAAATACCTTATTTTTTACAACGTTTTTTCGTAAACGTTGTAATTCATACTTTTAATAATTTTTATTATAAAAACATTGTTATTTACAACTTTTCCCCTAAAATCTGTAAATATTAATTTACTACAATAAAAGTTGTTTTAGTAAACGTTATATATAATCAATAATTATTTTTATATTTATAATTTATTATAGTTAACATTTAATAATTATTAAATTACAGTTAATATTTATTAATTACATTTATAAATATAATTAATAGTTAATATTAGATAATCAATAATTAATGTTAAAAAATTGCTATTAAATAGTTAATATTAAAAAATTACTATTAAATAACTAATAATTAACTTTTAGCAATTAATATTTAATAATTAATTTACTACTTTAATAATTAATGTTGAATAATTTATTATATTTTAGTGTTTAATAATTAATATTTATTATTTAATATAATCAATAATAATAATTAATTTACCATAATAATAATAATTATTATTATTAATTAACAATATATATGCATTATAATTAATAATTAGTAATTAATATTCAGTTATAATTAGGAAGTAATAAGTAACAAATGATAATTAATAATTAATAAATAAGATGTAATATTTAATAATTAATACTTACTATTAAATAATTTCTATTAAATATTTAATAATTAATAATTAAGACTAATATTTAATAGCTAATAATTGATAAGTAATTAATATTTAATAATTAATAAGTAATATTTATTAATTAGTATATGATATTTAATAATTATATTTAATATTTTATAAAATTTAATTATATACTAGCAGTTCGAAATACAAATATATTGTATATATTATTTATAGATTTGTCTCATGTCGCCAATTTTAGTTTGTGTCTGTGTGTATATAAATATATAATAATTGATTTCCACTATGAATGGGGGTGGCAACCCCTCCACTGATGGCGGTCGACTAAAAAATGTTAGTTGTAATTAATTAACACCGACGTCCGATACGCTCGAGGTCTCAGACACTCTAACACAAACTTAACAATTTGGTGCGTTCATTTAACGGTGCAAAATAGTAGGTCCGATGCCATACGCGTCCAAAGTGACACCAATGTGGATTGGACAAAACTTGTCCGCGAAATCACCCTAAGGGCATCTCCAGTGGTCGGCTTGCATCCTGAATTCGAGTAAAAAAGCCCCCCAGTCGTCCAATTCAACCTTAATATTAAGCTGAAAGTTCAGGATCCAATTCAGGATCCTGAACTGGGCTTGGGCGCCAAACGTCTGGCGCCCATAAAATGGGCTCCAGGGCTTGGGCGCCCATTAAATGGGCGCCCAAGCCCAACCCCAAACGACCCCCCCTCCGCTACCAAACGCCTTAATCCGGACTCCAACGGCTATAAACGCCGTATTTTGAACTCCAACGGCTATAAACGATCATATTTTGTCCCCAACGGCTATAAACGGTCATATTTAAAATTACAACGGCTATAAACGGTCATATTTGTGATTTCATTACATATATAGGACTATTTTTCAGATTGTAATACACACATCTCTTCTTCTATTACAATTATATTCTCAATTCCATAATATTGAAAGTATGTCTCATCCTTTTCAATCATATACCGAAGCGATGAATATGGATAGCTGGGATTTTGATTCCCAACCCTTTCAAAATGTTCATCCCCAGACCGCTCCCCCTCTATCTTTCCATTCTTCTGCTACATGGTCCGACGATGAAGATAAGGAATTGTGTTATATTTACTGTCATTTTTCTAACGACTCGGTAAAGGGGAATGACCAAAGTGGAGAGGCGTTTTGGGCAAAAGTCATGACTGCGTACAATAAAAAGCATGTTGAAAAGACGAGGTCAATGTCTGCAATCACGGGTCGTTTCGGGAAGATTAATCGACAAACACAATTCTACGAGTCGCAGATTCACAAAATAAGAACAGCAAATCCAAGTGGAATGGGTGGCGAAGCTGAATTGGTAGCGTTTTGAAAAATATCATTTTTAATTTATATTCATTCTGATCACTTTGTTAATATATCATTTTGTGTTTCTGTTTTTTTAGAAGAGAATGACGAACGATCAATTCTTGAAATTATTTCCAAGAGAAAATGGTATAAAGAAACCCCACTACTATCAGTTTGCAAGCTGCTATGACTTGCTTGTTAGTCAACAAAAATGGAGCTCAAACACCGCAAAAAGCTTAAGAGATGTTCAGATGAACTCGAAGGGCAAGAAAAAAACAAGACGAAGTAATTATAATTCTAGCCCAATCAATTCTTCTCAGATGGACTCTAATGTATGCCCAGATAATGAAGACGAAGAAGCAGAACCCGCATTTGATGAAGATGCTAGACCGATGGGGCAACGAGCAACTAAGAAGAAAATCGCTGTTCAATCTCAAATCGATTCTCGTTTAGCCCTAATGCATGAAAAAAATGCGAGAGAAAATGCAGAACGTTAAAGGGGGAGTGTAGAAAAGCTTGCCGTGTTAAAAGAACCGACCGAGATTGAGAAGGGCCGGTTTGAGCTAGAGCGGCAACGCCAAGAGACCTTAGTAATGGAAAAGGATGTCACCGGAATGGACCCAATTACAATGCAATATTGGATGGAGTACAAACAACGCATTGTTGAGAGTAGATCGGGAACAAAACATATGTAGTTGAAATATTCATGTGATATTTTTAGTTATTGCAGTTTAAATATCCATGTACCTTCAGTTTATATTTTCAATCATGTGTTATTTTCAGTTTTAAAATATTCAATGGGATATCATTTATTTCGATGCATTCTGTAGACATCAATAAAGATTTACTTCACCAAACATAAATGATATTACAAACATAAAAATTATAGCATTCTACACTTCGTTACAAAAATAAAAAGGCAAACAGATGTAATTAAACAAAGATCCACCGTCCCGAACTACTGATTTCCATGAGAATTCCAAATATGCTCCATTAAATCCCTTTGGAGTCTATTATGAATAGCATCATTACGATATACTTCATGATGATCGACATGAATTGCGTACTATCCTTCATTTCGTAACGTGGCTGTGCAAAACAATTCGGGGGGTTGTCTTGCCCCATCATACTCGAAATCGGGATAGTCCATAGCGCGTTCATCTTCAATGATCATGTTATGCAGAATTATACAACAGAACATAATTGTAGCCATTTTTTATCTCTTCCATAATCTACATGGATTGCTGACCATTGCAAACCTTGCTTGAAGGACCCCAAACGCCCTTTCTATGTCCTTCCTTTGTCCTTCCTGCATTGCAGCAAATTGTTTCTGTTTTGCCGTCATTGGATTTGCAAATGTCTTTACAATCGTACTCCATTTGGGATAAATTCCATCTCCAAGATAGTATCCATGCTCATATGTGTTATGACCAAGAGTAAACGATACGGGAGTTGACTTACCTTGCGCCAAATCATTAAACAAATGAGATCGTTCGACAACGTTTAAGTCGTTAAGAGAACCTGGCATTCCAAAGAAAGCATGCCAAATCCACAAATCATGAGAGACAACCGCTTCTAAGATGATAGTAGGTTTTTTTTCTTTGCCGTTATATGCTCCATGAAAAGTTTTTGGACAGTTCTTCCACTCCCAATGCATACAATCTAGACTTTCAAGCATTCCAGGCCAACCTTTGCTTTCATGCATTTCACACAAGCGTGTTACATCTGCCTCATTTGGAGAATGAAGATATTCAGTCCCATAAATGTCCACAACTGACTGACAGAAGTGATCTAGGTTTTCCAATGTCGTACTCTCTGCAATACGATATGCGTCGTCAAGAGCATCGGCGGGTGTACCGTACGCTAACATCGTCAAAGCTGCGGTCATCTTTTGATGCCTACTTAAACCTTGTTTTTTTTGCAGCGTCCTGCTTGTAAACAAAATAATTATTATTCTGTTGAATACTTTCGAGAATTCTTAAAAACAATGGACGACTCATTCTGAATCGTCGCCTAAACATCTCTGGACCGTAAGTGGGATCACGGGCAAAGTAATCTTGCATAAGTGTTTTTTGAAATGCTTGCTGGTTACGGTTGATATATTTCCGACCCACAACCGAACCGCCTTGTTTTCCAGAAGTTGAACCGTATGCTTCATGGTATATCTCCATCAGTTCCTCCTCCTCTTGTTGATGCGCTAACACATACGCTTCTTCTTCAGAGTCACTGTCGCATAGCAATATAGCTTTTAGTAAATTTCCAGGCATTGTTTGATATTTGAGGATGGTTGTTTGATATTTGAATGTTTTGTTAGACTTTATTGTGGTGAAAAAGTATGAGATCCAAATGGTTATATGTATAGAACAAATTCTTGAGTGGAGAGAAGGTGGCTGAGTGTGCGGTCAAATTACGTACTGTAGCCACGTTCATTTGCCGGTCAAGATTCTCTGCTTTGTTGAGTGGAGAGAAGGTGGCTCAGTGTGCAGTCAAATCAAATACTGTAGTCACGTTCATTTGTCGGTCCAGATTCTCTGCTTTGTTGAGTGGAGAGAAGGTGGCTCAGTGTGCGGTCAAATCAAATACTGTAGCCACGTTCATTTGCCGGTCAAGATTCTCTGCTTTGTTGAGTGGAGAGAAGGTGGCTCAGTGTGCGGTCAAATCAAATACTGTAGCCACGTTCATTTGCCGGTCAAGATTCTCTGCTTTGTTGAATGGAGAGAAGGTGGCTCGGTGTGCGGTCAAATCAAATACTGTAGCCACGTTCATTTGCCGGTCAAGATTCTCTGCTTTGTTGAGTGGAGAGAATCAACATCCATTATATAAATTCACAAATAATTATCTGTTTAAATCATTTAAAAACTTAACATTATTCAAACTACATTGTCCAACGTGACATTTAAGTCTCATGAATTGAAGTTGCTTATGCAGTACTACATACAAACCGATGAGATGTGCGACAATCAGGAGTTAATGGTAATTCATTTTTGGGACACTCTGGCTGAACTGTACAACCAACGACGTGGGTTGTCAAGTTAGACGTACGGCTCAAGAGGTCAGGACTGCATACGGAAACTTTACTAGGGCATACACGCATTACACAAAGATTATTAATGAGGTAATATCGGAAAATGTGTTCGAGAATACACGTTCGACTTATGACGGTCGATACAATTTAAAATACCGCACTCCATTCATTGGCCATGATGCGTACTTCATACGCCAAAATTGGCTAGAAAGATTTGGATGGCCTTAAGATAACAATATTGGTAGTTGGTTATGTAACAGTCATTAATGTGTGGAGAGCTTTCTGAATTGTCTTTTCAAATAATAATGCCTGTTGTTTTTGTCATTCCCCTGTGACCTGTTTGTTTATATATGCGCTTTCTGATTTACTTATTCATCATTCATAATCATCTTCTTCCTCACTCACAACAATAAATTCTTCATCGCAATGCCTTCTTGGCCTTCTTCTATCGATTCAGATGTAGGCTACGTGCCTACGGAAAGTCCACATACTGATGAGGATTGACTTATCAATTATCAAGAACAACACTATGAAGATGTCCGTGGTCAGTTTCCAAATCTTGAGCAGCTGAGACTTCAGGAAGTGGTTGAACCACCATATGAACAACATGTTTATCCTCATGCATAAAACAACCTGAGAACCAGGTTCAAGTAGTTCAACCTCCCACTGAGTAAGAAGTTGAATCCTACCCAGTTTGTTGTCAGTGCGGGTATGGAGTTGAAGTTGTAGTACATGCGGATGGAGAAAATATTGGTCGTCGAATCCAAATATGTCAATTCTGGCCGAATGGTTGCAATTATGCGAAATGGTTGGATGATCCTTTATGTCCAAGGGGCATAACCTATGCAAACGAACTAGAACAGGAGATAAGATGTCTTCGACTTTCTTTACAGGAGTTGCAATTTAACCGTCATGTCTAGTATCTTCATGTTAATGTTCAATTATTACTGTGTCGTTTTTTATCAGTGTTCTATGTTCGTATATCTTCAATTCTAATGTCACTAGTAGTTTTTTTTATGTGTATATGTCACTAGTTGGTGCTTATAAGTATACACAAGCATATAGAATTCACAGTATACAAAAACATATATAATTCACAGTATACACAAACATATAGAATTCACAGTATACTAGAACATTATCATCTGTTATCCCGCCTTTTGGCAAGGCCGTGACACCAAGAACTTGACTAGAGACCAAAGGCAGTTCATCTAGAAAATCAGCTATATGCAGGTTCACTATGGATATCGATGAGTTTTGTCCGAGTCCGGATCGAGCCAAAATTGATATGACACGACAAGCAAAGCTACGAGAGTCAACGTTCCAAATTTCAGGTGAATCCGAGTTCGTATGCTCAAGTTACGAACGATGCAAAGTTGAGTAAAAGCAGCCTTCTTCGACTCGCTCCGGTTCGAATCCGTAGGGAGTGCATGCTTCGACTCGCTCCGTTAGCAACCAACAGAGGCCAACTTCGACTCGCTTCACAATGCCCAGGAGTGCCAACTTCGACTCGCTCCGCCGCACGTCCATCAGAGAGTCCACTTCGACTCGCTCCATTCCACATCCATCAGAGAGTCCTCTTCGACTCGCTCCACTCCACATCCATCAGAGAGTCTACTTCTACTCGCTCCATTCCACATCCATCAGAGAGTCCTCTTCGACTCGCTCCACAGCCTTCACAGAACCACTGTTAGACTCCATCTAGTTCGACTCCAACAAAGCGCCACGTCACTGAGTCGAAAGGAAGCGAGTCGAAACGGAAGCGAGTCGAAGGAAACAGCCTACCGAAAACCCCATTTCTTATCGATCATATCTCCCAATCTACAAGTCCAAATGCTATGAAATTTTCACAGAAGACTACGTGCATGCTAAAGAATGTCCACGCAAAATTTCGACTCCATTGGATAAAATCTTGATCGAGTCGAAATCTGTTCGTGTCGATCACGGATCGGACCGAAACTTCACGGGCTTGGGCGTGCGGGCCTGGTCACGTGCCAGAGAGGGTCTCCCGAGATCTGAGTGAAATATCAGCCTCCTACACCTATAAATAGACCCCCAAAGCCAACAGAAAAGGGGTTCTTCTTCCTCTTTGAGATCTCCAACGCCCAAACTCCGCTAGATCCAGATCTTAACTCCATTGCTGCTGCTACTAACGAATTTCATTGCTGCAAATCATTGTCATTCATTATAATTTGCTGAAATCAATTGTAAACATCAAAGAAAGATCAATAAAATCATCAACTTCAGAGTGGACGTAGGCAAGATCGCCGAACCACTATAAACCTTGTGTTTCTGTCTATCTCTCTACGTTTTAAGTTCATTATTCTTCACTTTTTATCCTTTACATTACTTAAATCTGTGATTATATACTGCTGATTTGTGGTCATACACTGGTGCTTTCATGAAATTTGGGGTTTGTGACCATTTTTGGCGCAAACACTTTAGTGCTTTCACTGAGAACTGAACTCAGGATTCTATCATTTGGAAATTGAATTTGGAGGCTTGAAGAATTCAGATCTGAAAAACTATAACAAGGCAATCAAATAGAAGACAAAGGGCAGAGAGAGGTCAACATGAAGGGAGTCAAAAGGCTTCCTCAGGTGCAAATCAGACATCAATCTTCATCCCCAGGGATGAGATAGAGACAATGATGAAAAGACAAGAGGAAATGATCCAGAACTTGCTTCTTCAGATTGGACAAATTGGAGCGCAGAATAAGGGAGCAACCAGAGTTCAGAACAGAGCAGGACCATCTGGCACAGCCCCAGGACTAAGGGGCACTTACTCGGAGCATGTTGACTCGATCCCAGAAGCAGTACCAGGAGGAGCCGCGCAGCACGGCGTTGATAGAGAAGCGAATGCTAGTTCAGGAGAGCAGACTCCGGGAATCCCTCGTGAACTCGGGGGGCAAATCGGAAACGACGGACAAGGAATAAAACTTGGAGATAGTGACAGGTTGGCGGAGATGGTCAGACGAGCCATGAGAGACGAATTAGTGAATAGAGATCTGGAGGATGTGAATAGGAGTCCCTTTGCTCCTACGATCATGCAAGCTAGGAATCCACCAGAATTCAAGCTACCAACAGTGGAAATATATGATGGAAGGACGGATCCTGCAGTCCATCTGACAAGGTATATGAGGCACATGGAAGTGCTGGGGGCATCACAGGAAGTCAAGGCCCGGTGCTTCCCATTGTATTTGACAGACATTGCGGCGCTATGGTTTAGACAGCTGGAGAGTGGCTCCATTGGAACATGGACCGATTTGACCGAAAGATTCATGAGGCAGTTCAGGGTTCACATTTCGAGACCCAAGAATGTGATGAGTTTGGCAGCGCTAAAGCAAAGAACCGGGGAATCTTTGAGGAACTTTCTAACGCGATTCAATGCGGCAGCAGCATCGGTGGATCGACCCGATCCATCCATGGTTTTGATGGCAGCTGTATCTGGCATAGCTGATGGCACATAATTCAAGAATTCATTGACAAAGGATCCACCTATGGATCTGGGAGAATTTTATCATGAGGCTGAGGGATTTTTGCGATTAGAGGATGCAAATGCTGAGAGAGAGGAAGGAGAAGGAGTTGATGTTTACACAGTCAAGGGTGAAAATCCTCCTAGATCAGATTCAGGGACTGGTAAAGGGAAACGAAAGGCTGAAGATAATAATGATGGACCAGCATGACCACGAAAGGAACCAAGGTTCACCTCCTACACGGAGTTGAATGAGACTTTGGAGCGAATCTACCAGGACACCAGGGGGCAGATTCCTTACCGAAAGCCGATAAGAAGGGATCCGACCAACAACGAGAAAAGGTCAGACAAGTACTGCTTATTCCACGAGCTGTATGGCCATAGCACGAATGATTGTAGACACTTGAAAGATGAGGTTGAGGGACATATCCGGAATGGTCTGCTATCGCAGTACGTAAGAAGGGGAACAACAACGGTAGAACGGGAGCGGCCACCACCTGCACCTACTGGAGACGGCTTAGGATCGAGGCGTCAGCTTGTCATCAATTGATTGGGATAATGACGAATAAGTAGCAAACTCCACACCAACGCGACTTAGTCTTTTTAAACATGTACAGGACCTTGAACGATCCTCAGGCATGCTCTGATACGACTACCGATCGCAACGGTGTAGGTGTTTGCACTTTGACGTCCCTATTTTACCTTTATTTTCCATTTCTAATGTTTGAACCTGGTTTTGTTGAACATCTCTGTTGAAAAACTCATTTTGAACGAAAATCCACTACCTATGATTCCACAACGGCTAAGCCACTTACACATGTAAGGGATCGCGAACGGTCCTCAGGCATGCTCTGAGATGGCGATAAACCGCCACCACAAACAGTTCAGAAACTCACTCGAACGTGAAATCTGACATTGTTAATACTAAGTCCCTCCGGGCACACAAAATTCGTCTCGAACGACACCCGACCACGAACGGTCACAATTCGCCTCGAACGGCACACCCGAGCACGAACGGTCACAATTCGCCTCGAACGGCACCCGACCACGAAAGGTCACAACTCGCCTCGAACGACACCCGACCACGAACGGTCACAATTCGCCTCGAACGGAACCCGACCACGAACGGTCACAAATCGCCTCGAACGGCACCCCGACCGCGAACGGTCACCTTTCGCCGCGAACGGCATCCGACCGCGAACGGTCACATATCACTTCGAATGACATACGATCCTGAACGATCGTCATTCGTGGTCGAATAAAACTATCAATTCCTTTGTAGGTCATCAACAGGATATGAACATCCAGCTCATGGCATTATAAAGCAACAACTTTCATCAAAGAAACGATAGCTATTCAGAGTAAAGATTGCAGCACTTCAAAGCACATCGTGTTTCCATAAGATGTACTTTGGGGGGTAAATTTTATCCTGCCTTTTGGCAAGGCCGTGACACCAAGAACTTGACTAGAGACCAAAGACAGTTCGTCTAGAAAATCAGCTATACACAGGTTCACTATGGATATCGATGAATTTTGTCCGAGTTCGGATCGAGCCAAAATTGATATGACACGACAAGCGAAGCTACGAGAGTCAACGTTCCAAATTTCAGGTGAATCAGAGTTCGTACGCTCAAGTTACGAACGATGCAAAGTTGAGTAAAAGCAGCCTTCTTCGACTCACTCCGGTTCGAATCCGTAGGGAGTGCATGCTTCGACTCGCTCCGTTAGCAACCAGCAGAGGCCAACTTCGACTCGCTTCACAACGTCCAGGAGTGACAACTTCGACTCGCTCCGCCGCGCGTCCATCAAAGAGTCCACTTCGACTCGCTCCATTCCACATCCATCAGAGAGTCCTCTTCGACTCGCTCCACTCCACATCCATCAGAGAGTCTACTTCGACTCGCTCCATTCCACATCCATCAGAGAGTCCTCTTCGACTCGCTCCACAGCCTTCACAGAACCACTGTTCGACTCAATCTAGTTCGACTCCAAAAAAGCGCCACATCACCGAGTCGAAAGGAAGCGAGTCGAAACGAAAGCGAGTCGAAGGAAACAGCCTACCGAAAACCCCATTTCGTATCGATCATATCTCCCAATCTACAAGTCCAAATGCTATGAAATTTTCAGAGTAGACTACGTGCATGCTAAAGAATGTCCACGCCAAATTTCGACTCCATTGGATAAAATCTTGATCGAGTCGAAATCTGTTCGTGTCGATCACGGATCGGACCGAAAATTCACGGGCTTGGGCGTGCGGGCCTGGTCACGTGCAAGAGAGGGTCTCCCGAGATCTGAGCGAAATATCAACCTCCTACACCTATAAATAGACCCCCAAAGCCAATAGAAATGGGGTTCTTCTTCCTCTTTGAGATCTCCAACGCCCAAACTCCGCTAGATCCAGATCTGAACTCCATTGCTGCTGCTACTAACGAATTTCATTGCTGCAAATCATTGTCATTCATTATAATTTGCTGAAATCAATTGTAAACATCAAAGAAAGATCAATAAAATCATCAACTTCAGAGTGGACGTAGGCAAGATCGCCGAACCACTATAAACCTTGTGTTTCTGTCTATCTCTCTACGTTTTAAGTTCATTATTCTTCACTTTTTATCCTCTACATTACTTAAATCTGAGATCTGTGATTATATACTGCTGATTTGTGGTCATACACTGGTGCTTTCATGAAATTTGGGGTTTGTGACCATTTTTGGCGCAAACACTTTAGTGCTTTCATTGAGAACTGAACTCAGGATTCTATCATTTGGAAATTGAATTTGGAGGCTTGAAGAATTCAGATCTGAAAAACTATAACAAGGCAATCAAATAGAAGACAAAGGGCAGAGAGAGGTCAACATGAAGGGAGTCAAAAGGCTTCCTCAGGTGCAAATCAGACATCAATCTTCATCCCCAGGGATGAGATAGAGACAACGATGAGAGGACAGGAGGAAATGATCCAGAACTTGCTTCTTCAGATTGGACAACTTGGAGCTCAGAATCAGGGAGCGACCAGAGTTCAGAACAGAGCAGGACCATCTGGCACAGCCCCAGGACTAGGGGGCACTTACTCGGAGCATGTTGACTCGATCCCAGAAGCAATACCAGGAGGAGCCGCGCAGCGCGGCGTAGATAGAGAAGCGAATGCTAGTTCAGGAGAGCAGACTCCGGGAATCCCTCGTGAACTCGGGGGGCAAATCGGAAACGACGGACAAGGACTACAACTTGGAGATAGTGACAGGTTGGCGGAGATGTTCAGATGAGCCATGAGAGACGAATTAGTGAATAGAGATCTGGAGGATGTGAATAGGAGTCCCTTTGCTCCTACGATCATGCAAGCTAGGAATCCACCAGAATTCAAGCTACCAACAGTGGAAATGTATGATGGAAGGACGGATCCTGCAGTCCATCTGACAAGGTATATGAGGCACATGGAAGTGCTGGGGGCATCACAGGAAGTCAAGGCCCGGTGCTTCCCATTGTATTTGACAGACATTGCAGCGCTAAGGTTTAGACAGCTGGAGAGTGGCTCCATTGGAACATGGACCGATTTGACCGAAAGATTCATGAGGCAGTTCAAGGTTCACATTTCGAGAACCAAGAATGTGATGAGTTTGGCAGCGCTAAAGCAAAGAACCGGGGAATCTTTAAGGAACTTTCTAACGCGATTCAATACGGCGGCAGCATCGGTGGATCGACCCGATCCATCCATGGTTTTGATGGCAGCTGTATCTGGCATAGCTGATGGCACAGAATTCAAGAATTCATTGACAAAGGATCCACCTATGGATCTGGGAGAATTTTATCATGAGGCTGAGGGATTTTTGCGATTAGAGGATGCAAATGCTGAGAGAGAGGAAGGAGAAGGAGTTGATGTTTACACAGTCAAGGGTGAAAATCCTCCTAGATCAGATTCAGGGACTGGTAAAGGGAAACGAAAGGCTGAAGATAATAATGATGGACCAGCATGACCACGAAAGGAACCAAGGTTCACCTCCTACACGGAGTTGAATGAGACTTTGGAGCGAATCTACCAGGACACCAGGGGGCAGATTCCTTACCGAAAGCCGATAAGAAGGGATCCGACCAACAACGAGAAAAGGTCAGACAAGTACTGCTTATTCCACGAGCTGTATGGCCATAGCACGAATGATTGTAGACACTTGAAAGATGAGGTTGAGGGACATATCCGGAATGGTCTGCTATCGCAGTACGTAAGAAGGGGAACAACAACGGTAGAACGGGAGCGACCACCACCTGCACCTACTGGAGACGGCTTAGGATCGAGGCGTCAGCTTGTCATCAATTGATTGGGATAATGACGAATAAGTAGCAAACTCCACACCAACGCGACTTAGTCTTTTTACACATGTACATGACCGTGAACGATCCTCAGGCATGCTCTGATACGACTACCGATCGCAACGGTGTAGGTGTTTGCACTTTGACGTCCCTATTTTACCTTTATTTTCCATTTCTAATGTTTGAACCTGGTTTTGTTGAACATCTCTGTTGAAAAACTCATTTTGAACGAAAATCCACTACCTATGATTCCACAACGGCTAAGCCACTTACACATGTAAGGGATCGTGAACGGTCCTCAAGCATGCTCTGAGATGGCGATAAACCGCCATCACAAACAGTTCAGAAACTCACTCGAACGTGAAATCTGACATTGTTAATACTAAGTCCCCCCGGGCACACAAAATTCGTCTCGAACGACACCCGACCACGAACGGTCACAATTCGCCTCGAACGGCACACCCGAGCATGAACGGTCACAATTCGCCTCGAACGGCACCCGACCACGAACGGTCACAATTCGCCTCGAACGGCACCCGACCACGAACGGTCACAATTCGCCTCGAACGACACCCAACCACGAACGATCACAATTCGCCTCGAACGGAACCCGACCACGAACGGTCACAAATCGCCTCGAACGGCACCCCGACCGCGAACGGTCACCTTTCGCCGCGAACGGCATCCGACCGCGAACGGTCACATATCACCTCGAATGACATGCGATCCTGAACGATCGTCATTCGTGGTCGAATAAAACTATCAATTCCTTTGCAGGTCATCAACAGGATATGAACATCCTACTCATGGCATTATAAAGCAACAACTTTCATCAAAGAAATGATAGCTATTCAGAGTAAAGATTGCAGCACTTCAAAGCACATCGTGTTTCCACAAGACGTACTTTGGGGGGCAAATGTTATCCCGCCTTTTGGCAAGGCCGTGACACCAAGAACTTGACTAGAGACCAAAGACAGTTCGTCTAGAAAATCAGCTATACACAGGTTCACTATGGATATCGATGAATTTTGTCCGAGTCCGGATCGAGCCAAAATTGATATGACACGACAAGTGAAGCTACGAGAGTCAACGTTCCAAATTTCAGGTGAATCAGAGTTCGTACGCTCAAGTTACGAACGATGCAAAGTTGAGTAAAAGCAGCCTTCTTCGACTCACTCCGGTTCGAATCCGTAGGGAGTGCATGCTTCGACTCGCTCCGTTAGCAACCAGCAGAGGCCAACTTCGACTCGCTTCACAACGCCCAGGAGTGACAACTTCGACTCGCTCCACCGCGCGTCCATCAAAGAGTCCACTTCGACTCGCTCCATTCCACATCCATCAGAGAGTCCTCTTCGACTCGCTCCACTCCACATCCATCAGAGAGACTACTTTGACTCGCTCCATTCCACATCCATCAGAGAGTCCTCTTCGACTCGCTCCACAGCCTTCACAGAACCACTGTTCGACTCCATCTAGTTCGACTCCAACAAAGCGCCATGTCACCGAGTCGAAAGGAAGCGAGTCGAAGGAAACAGCCTACCGAAAACCCCATTTCGTATCGATCATATCTCCCAATCTACAAGTCCAAATGCTATGAAATTTTCACAGTAGACTACGTGCATGCTAAAGAATGTCCACGCCAAATTTCGACTCCATTGGATAAAATCTTGATCGAGTCGAAATCTGTTCGTGTCGATCACGGATCGGACCGAAAATTCACGGGCTTGGGCGTGCGGGCCTGGTCACGTGCCAGAGAGGGTCTCCCGAGATCTGAGCGAAATATCAACCTCCTACACCTATAAATAGACCCCCAAAGCCAACAGAAATGGGGCTCTTCTTCCTCTTTGAGATCTCCAACGCCCAAACTCCGCTAGATCCAGATCTGAACTCCATTGCTGCTGCTACTAACGAATTTCATTGCTGCAAATCATTGTCATTCATTATAATTTGCTGAAATCAATTGTAAACATCAAAGAAAGATCAATAAAATCATCAACTTCAGAGTGGACGTAGGCAAGATCGCCGAACCACTATAAACCTTGTGTTTCTGTCTATCTCCCTACGTTTTAAGTTCATTATTCTTCACTTTTTATCCTCTACATTACTTAAATCTGAGATCTGTGATTATATACTGCTGATTTGTGGTCATATACTGGTGCTTTCACGAAATTTGGGGTTTGTGACCATTTTTGGCGCAAACACTTTAGTGCTTTCACTGAGAACTGAACTCAGGATTCTATCATTTGGAAATTGAATTTGGAGGCTTGAAGAATTCAGATCTGAAAAACTATAACAAGGCAATCAAATAGAAGACAAAGGGCAGAGAGAGGTCAACATGAAGGGAGTCAAAAGGCTTCCTCAGATGCAAATCAGACATCAATCTTCATCCTCAGGGATGAGATAGAGACAATGATGAAAAGACAAGAGGAAATGATCCAGAACTTGCTTCTTCAGATTGGACAACTTGGAGCACAGAATCAGGGAGCAACCAGAGTTCAGAACAGAGCAGGACCATCTGGCACAGCCCCAGGACTAGGGGGCACTTACTCGGAGCATGTTGACTCGATCCCAGAAGCAGTACCAGGAGGAGCCGCGCAGCGCAGCGTTGATAGAGAAGCGAATGCTAGTTCAAGAGAGCAGACTCCGGGAATCCCTCGTGAACTCGGGGGGCAAATCGGAAACGACGGACAAGGACTACAACTTGGAGATAGTGACAGGTTGGCGGAGATGGTCAAACGAGCCATGAGAGACAAATTAGTGAATAGAGATCTGGAGGATGTGAATAGGAGTCCCTTTGCTCCTACGATCATGCAAGCTAGGAATCCACCAGAATTCAAGCTACCAACAGTGGAAATGTATGATGGAAGGACGAATCCTGCAGTCCATCTGACAAGGTATATGAGGCACATGGAAGTGCTGGGGGCATCACAGGAAGTCAAGGCCCGGTGCTTCCCATTGTATTTGACAGACATTGCGGTGCTATGGTTTAGACAGCTGGAGAGTGGCTCAATTGGAACATGGACCAATTTGACCGAAAGATTCATGAGGCAGTTCAAGGTTCACATTTTGAGACCCAAGAATGTGATGAGTTTGGCAGCGCTAAAGCATAGAACCGGGGAATCTTTGAGGAACTTTCTAACGCGATTCAATGTGGCGGCAGCATCGGTGGATCGACCCGATCCATCCATGGTTTTGATGGCAGCTGTATCTAGCATAGCTGATGGCACAGAATTCAAGAATTCATTAACAAAGGATCCACCTATGGATCTGGGAGAATTTTATCATGAGGCTGAGGGATTTTTGCGATTAGAGGATGCAAATGCTGAGAGAGAGGAAGGAGAAGGAGTTGATGTTTACATAGTCAAGGGTGAAAATCCTCCTAGATCAGATTCAGGGACTGGTAAAGGGAAATGAAAGGCTGAAGATAATAATGATGGACCAGCATGACCACGAAAGGAACCAAGGTTCACCTCCTACATGGAGTTGAATGAGACTTTGGAGCGAATCTACTAGGACACCAGGGGGCATATTCCTTACCGAAAGCCGATAAGAAGGGATCCGACCAACAACGAGAGAAGGTCAGACAAGTACTGCTTATTCCACGAGCTGAATGGCCATAGCACGAATGATTGTAAACACTTGAAAGATGATTTTGAGGGACATATACGAAATGGTCTGCTATCGCAGTACGTAAGAAGGGGAACAATAACGGTAGAACGGGAGCGGCCACCACCTGCACCTACTGGAGACGGCTTAGGATCGAGGCGTCAGCTTGTCATCAATTGATTGGGATAATGACGAATAAGTAGCAAACTCCACACCAACGCGACTTAGTCTTTTTACACATGTACAGGACCGTGAACGATCCTCAGGCATGCTCTGATACGACTACCGATCGCAACGGTGTAGGTGTTTGCACTTTGACGTCCCTATTTTACCTTTATTTTCCATTTCTAATGTTTGAACCTGGTTTTGTTGAACATCTCTGTTGAAAAACTCATTTTGAACGAAAATCCACTACCTATGATTCCACAACGGCTAAGCCACTTACACATGTAAGGGATCGCGAACGGTCCTCAGGCATGCTCTGAGATGGCGATAAACCGCCACCACAAACAGTTTAGAAACTCACTCGAACGTGAAATCTGACATTGTTAATACTAAGTCCCCTCGGGCACACAAAATTCGTCTCGAACGACACCCGACCACGAACGGTCACAATTCGCCTCGAACGGCACACCCGAGCACGAACGGTCACAATTCGCCTCGAATGGCACCCGACCATGAACGGTCACAATTCGCCTCGAACGGCACCCGACCACGAACGGTCACAATTTGCCTCGAATGACACCCGACCACGAACGGTCACAATTCGCCTCGAACGGAACCCGACCACGAACGGTCACAAATCGCCTCGAACGGCACCCCGACCGCGAACGGTCACCTTTCACCGCGAATGGCATCCGACCGTGAACGGTCACATATCACCTCGAATGACATACGATCCTAAACGATCATCATTCGTGGTCGAATAAAACTATCAATTCCTTTGCAGGTCATCAACAGGATATGAACATCCAGCTCATGGCATTATAAAGCAACAACTTTCATCAAAGAAACAATAGCTATTCAGAGTAAAGATTGCAGCACTTCAAAGCACATCGTGTTTCCATAAGACGTACTTTGGGGGGCAAATGTTATCCCGCCTTTTGGCAAGGCCGTGACACCAAGAACTTGACTAGAGACCAAAGACAGTTCGTCTAGAAAATCAGCTATACACAGGTTCACTATAGATATCGAATAATTTTTTCCGAGTCCGGATCGAGCCAAAATTGATATGACACGACAAGCGAAGCTACGAGAGTCAACGTTCCAAATTTCAGGTGAATCAGAGTTCGTACGCTCAAGTTACGAACGATGCAAAGTTGAGTAAAAGCAGCCTTCTTCGACTCACTCCGGTTCGAATCCGTAGGGAGTGCATGCTTCGACTCGCTCCGTTAGAAACCAGCAGAGGCCAACTTCGACTCGCTTCACAACGCCCAGGAGTGACAACTTCGACTCGCTCCGCCACGCGTCCTTCAAAGAGTCCACTTCGACTCGCTCCATTCCAAATCCATCAGAGAGTCCTCTTCGACTCGCTCCACTCCACATCCATCAGAGAGTCTACTTCGACTCGCTCCATTCCACATCCATCAGAGAGTCCTCTTCGACTCGCTCCACAGCCTTCAGAACCACTGTTCGACTCCATCTAGTTCGACTCCAACAAAGCGCCACGTCACCGAGTCGAAAGGAAGCGAGTCGAAGGAAACAGCCTACCGAAAACCCCATTTCGTATCGATCATATCTCCCAATCTACAAGTCCAAATGCTATGAAATTTTCACAGTAGACTACGTGCATGCTAAAGAATGTCCACGCCAAATTTCGACTCCATTGGATAAAATCTTGATCGAGTCGAAATCTGTTCGTGTCGATCATGGATCGGACCGAAAATTCACGGGCTTGGGCGTGCGGGCCTGGTCACGTGCCAGAGAGGGTCTCCCGAGATCTGAGCGAAATATCAACCTCCTACACCTATAAATAGACCCCCAAAGCCAACAGAAATGGGGTTCTTCTTCCTCTTTGAGATCTCCAACGCCCAAACTCCGCTAGATCCAGATCTGAACTCCATTGCTGCTGCTACTAACGAATTTCATTGCTGCAAATCATTGTCATTCATTATAATTTGCTGAAATCAATTGTAAACATCAAAGAAAGATCAATAAAATCATCAACTTCAGAGTGGACGTAGGCAAGATCGCCGAACCACTATAAACCTTGTGTTTCTGTCTATCTCTGTACGTTTTAAGTTCATTATTCTTCACTTTTTATCCTCTACATTACTTAAATCTGAGATCTGTGATTATATACTGCTGATTTGTGGTCATACACTGGTGCTTTCACGAAATTTGGTGTTTGTGACCATTTTTGGCGCAAACACTTTAGTGCTTTCACTGAGAACTGAACTCAGGATTCTATCATTTGGAAATTGAATTTGGAGGCTTGAAGAATTCAGATCTGAAAAACTATAACAAGGCAATCAAATAGAAGACAAAGGGCAGAGAGAGGTCAACATGAAGGGAGTCAAAAGGCTTCCTCAGGTGCAAATCAGACATCAATCTTCATCCCCAGGGATGAGATAGAGACAATGATGAAAAGACAAGAGGAAATGATCCAGAACTTGCTTCTTCAGATTGGACAACTTGGAGCACAGAATCAGGGAGCAACCAGAGTTCAGAACAGAGCAGGACCATCTGGCACAGCCCCAGGACTAGGGGGCACTTACTCGGAGCATGTTGACTCAATCCCAGAAGCAGTACCAGGAGGAGCCGCGCAGCGCGGCGTTGATAGAGAAGCGAATGCTAGTTCAAGAGAGCAGACTACGGGAATCCCTCGTGAACTCGGGGGGCAAATCGGAAACGACGGACAAGGACTACAACTTGGAGATAGTGACAGGTTGGCGGAGATGGTCAGACGAGCCATGAGAGACGAATTAGTGAATAGAGATCTGGAGGATGTGAATAGGAGTCCCTTTGCTCCTACGATCATGCAAGCTAGGAATCCACCAGAATTCAAGCTACCAACAGTGGAAATGTATGATGGAAGGACGGATCCTGCAGTCCATCTGACAAGGTATATGAGGCACATGGAAGTGCTGGGGGCATCACAGGAAGTCAAGGCCCGGTGCTTCCCATTGTATTTGACAGACATTGCGGCGCTATGGTTTAGACAGCTGGAGAGTGGCTCCATTGGAACATGGAACGATTTGACCGAAAGATTCATGAGGCAGTTCAAGGTTCACATTTCGAGACCCAAGAATGTGATGAGTTTGGCAGCGCTAAAGCAAAGAACCAGGGAATCTTTGAGGAACTTTCTAACGCGATTCAATGCGGCGGCAGCATCGGTGGATCGACCCGATCCATCCATGGTTTTGATGGCAGCTGTATCTGGCATAGCTGATGGCACATAATTCAAGAATTCATTGACAAAGGATCCACCTATGGATCTGGGAGAATTTTATCATGAGGCTGAGGGATTTTTGCGATTAGAGGATGCAAATGCTGAGAGAGAGGAAGGAGAAGGAGTTGATGTTTACATAGTCAAGGGTGAAAATCCTCCTAGATCAGATTCAGGGACTGGTAAAGGGAAACGAAAGGCTGAAGATAATAATGATGGACCAGCATGACCACGAAAGGAACCAAGGTTCACCTCCTACACGGAGTTGAATGAGACTTTGGAGCGAATCTACCAGGACACCAGGGGGCAGATTCCTTACCGAAAGCCGATAAGAAGGGATCCGACCAACAACGAGAGAAGGTCAGACAAGTACTGCTTATTCCACGAGCTGAATGGCCATAGCACGAATGATTGTAGACACTTGAAAGATGAGGTTGAGGGACATATCCGGAATGGTCTGCTATCGCAGTACGTAAGAAGGGGAACAACAACGGTAGAACGGGAGCGGCCACCACCTGCACCTACTGGAGACGGCTTAGGATCGAGGCGTCAGCTTGTCATCAATTGATTGGGATAATGACGAATAAGTAGCCAAATCCACACCAACGCGACTTAGTCTTTTTACACATGTACAGGACCGTGAACGATCCTCAGGCATGCTCTGATACGACTACCGATCGCAACGGTGTAGGTGTTTGCACTTTGACGTCCCTATTTTACCTTTATTTTCCATTTCTAATGTTTGAACCTGGTTTTGTTGAACATCTCTGTTGAAAAACTCATTTGGAACGAAAATCCACTACCTATGATTCCACAACGGCTAAGCCACTTACACATGTAAGGGATCGCGAACGGTCCTCAGGCATGCTCTGAGATGGCGATAAACCGCCACCACAAACAGTTCAGAAACTCACTCGAACGTGAAATCTGACATTGTTAATACTAAGTCCCCCCGGGCACACAAAATTCGTCTCGAACGACACCCGACCACGAACGGTCACAATTCGCCTCGAACGGCACACCCGAGCACGAACGGTCACAATTCGCCTCGAACGACACCCGACCATGAACGGTCACAATTCGCCTCGAACGGCACCCGACCACGAACGGTCATAATTCGCCTCGAACGACACCCGACCACGAACGGTCACTATTCGCCTCGAATGGAACCCGACCACGAATGGTCACAAATCGCCTCGAACGGCACCCCGACCGCGAACGGTCACCTTTCGCCGCGAACGGCATCCGACCACGAACGGTCACATATCACCTCGAATGACATACGATCCTGAACGATCGTCATTCGTGGTCGAATAAAACTATCAATTCCTTTGCAGGTCATCAACAAGATATGAACATCCAGCTCATGGCATTATAAAGCAACAACTTTCATCAAAGAAACGATAGCTATTCAGAGTAAAGATTGCAGCACTTCAAAGCACATCGTGTTTCCACAAGACGTACTTTGGGGGGCAAATGTTATCCCGCCTTTTGGTAAGGCCGTGACACCAAGAACTTGACTAGAGACCAAAGACAGTTCGTCTAGAAAATCAACTATATACAGGTTCACTATGGATATCGATGAATTTTGTCCGATCGAGCCAAAATTGATATGACACGACAAGCGAAGCTACGAGAGTCAACGTTCCAAATTTCAGGTGAATCAGAGTTCGTACGCTCAAGTTACGAACGATGCAAAGTTGAGTAAAAGCAACCTTCTTCGACTCACTCCGGTTCGAATCCGTAGGGAGTGCATGCTTCGACTCGCTCCGTTAGCAACCAGCAGAGGCCAACTTCGACTCGCTTCACAACACCCAGGAGTGACAACTTCGACTCGCTCCGCCGCGCGTCCATCAAAGAGTCCACTTCGACTCGCTCCATTCCACATCCATCAGAGAGTCCTCTTCGACTCGCTCCACTCCACATCCATCAGAGAGTCTACTTCGACTCGCTCCATTCCACATCCATCAGAGAGTCCTCTTCGACTCGCTCCATAGCCTTCACAGAACCACTGTTCGACTCCATCTAGTTCGACTCCAACAAAGCGCCACGTCACCGAGTCGAAAGGAAGCGAGTCGAAGGAAACAGCCTACCGAAAACCCCATTTCGTATCGATCATATCTCCCAATCTACAAGTCCAAATGCTATGAAATTTTCACAGTAGACTACGTGCATGCTAAAGAATGTCCACGCCAAATTTCGACTCCATTGGATAAAATCTTGATCGAGTCGAAATCTGTTCGTGTCGATCACGGATCGGACCGAAAATTCACGGGCTTGGGCGTGCGGGCCTGGTCACGTGCCAGAGAGGGTCTCCCGAGATCTGAGCGAAATATCAACCTCCTACACCTATAAATAGACCCCCAAAGCCAACAGAAATGGGGTTCTTCTTCCTCTTTGAGATCTCCAACGCCCAAACTCCGCTAGATCCAGATCTGAACTCCATTGCTGCTGCTACTAACGAATTTCATTGCTGCAAATCATTGTCATTCATTATAATTTGCTAAAATCAATTGTAAACATCAAAGAAAGATCAATAAAATCATCAACTTCAGAGTGGACGTAGGCAAGATCGCCGAACCACTAGAAACCTTGTGTTTCTGTCTATCTCTCTACGTTTTAAGTTCATTATTCTTCACTTTTTATCCTCTACATTACTTAAATCTGAGATCTGTGATTATATACTGCTGATTTGTGGTCATACACTGGTGCTTTCACGAAATTTGGGGTTTGTGACCATTTTTGGCGCAAACACTTTAGTGCTTTCACTGAGAACTGAACTCAGGATTCTATCATTTGGAAATTGAATTTGGAGGCTTGAAGAATTCAGATCTGAAAAACTATAACAAGGCAATCAAATAGAAGACAAAGGGCAAAGAGAGGTCAACATGAAGGGAGTCAAAAGGCTTCCTCAGGTGAAAATCAGACATCAATCTTCATCCCCAGGGATGAGATAGAGACAATGATGAAAAGACAAGAGGAAATGATCCAGAACTTGCTTCTTCAGATTGGACAACTTGGAGCACAGAATCAGGGAGCAACCAGAGTTCAGAACAGAGCAGGACCATCTGGCACAGCCCCAGGACTAGGGGGCACTTACTCGGAGCATGTTGACTTGATCCCAGAAGCAGTACCAGGAGGAGCCGCGCAGCGCGGCGTTGATAGAGAAGCGAATGCTAGTTCAAGAGAGTAGACTCCGGGAATCCCTCGTGAACTCGGGGGGCAAATCGGAAACGACGGACAAGGACTACAACTTGGAGATAGTGACAGGTTGGCGGAGATAGTCAGACGAGCCATGAGAGACGAATTAGTGAATAGAGATCTGGAGGATGTGAATAGGAGTCCCTTTGCTCCTACGATCATGCAAGCTAGGAATCCACCAGAATTCAAGCTACCAACAGTGGAAATGTATGATGGAAGGACGGATCCTGCAGTCCATCTGACAAGGTATATGAGGCACATGGAAGTGCTGGGGGCATCACAGGAAGTCAAGGCCCGGTGCTTCCCATTGTATTTGACAGACATTGCGGCGCTATGGTTTAGACAGCTGGAGAGTGGCTCCATTGGAACATGGACCGATTTGACCGAAAGATTCATGAGGCAGTTCAAGGTTCACATTTCGAGACCCAAGAATGTGATGAGTTTGGCAGCGCTAAAGCAAAGAACCGGGGAATCTTTGAGGAACTTTCTAACGCGATTCAATGCGGCGGCAGCATCGATGGATCGACCTGATCCATCCATGGTTTTGATGGCAGTTGTATCTGGCATAGCTGATGGCACAGAATTCAAGAATTCATTGACAAAGTATCCACCTATGGATCTGGGAGAATTTTATCATGAGGCTGAGGGATTTTTGCGATTAGAGGATGCAAATGCTGAGAGAGAGGAAGGAGAAGGAGTTGATGTTTACACAGTCAAGGGTGAAAATCCTCCTAGATCAGATTCAGGGACTGGTAAAGGGAAACGAAAGGCTGAAGATAATAATGATGGACCAGCATGACCACGAAAGGAACCAAGGTTCACCTCCTACACGGAGTTGAATGAGACTTTGGAGCGAATCTACAGGATACCAGGGGGCAGATTCCTTACCGAAAGCCGATAAGAAGGGATCCGACCAACAATGAGAGAAGGTCAGACAAGTACTGCTTATTCCACGAGCTGAATGGCCATAGCACGAATGATTGTAAACACTTGAAAGATGAGGTTGAGGGACATATCCGGAATGGTCTGCTATCGCAGTACGTAAGAAGGGGAACAACAACGGTAGAACGGGAGCGGCCACCACCTGCACCTACTAGAGACGGCTTAGGATCGAGGCGTCAGCTTGTCAACAATTGATTGGGATAATGACGAATAAGTAGCAAACTTCACACCAACGCGACTTAGTCTTTTTACACATATACAGGACCGTGAACGATCCTCAGGCATGCTCTGAAATGACTACCGATCGCAACGGTGTAGGTGTTTGCACTTTGATATCCCTATTTTACCTTTATTTTCCATTTCTAATGTTTGAACCTGGTTTTGTTGAACATCTCTGTTGAAAAACTCATTTTGAACGAAAATCCACTACCTATGATTCCACAACGGCTAAGCCACTTACACATGTAAGGGATCGCGAACGGTCCTCAGGCATGCTCTGAGATGGCGATAAACCGCCACCACAAACAGTTCAGAAACTCACTCGAACGTGAAATCTGACATTGTTAATACTAAGTCCCCCCGGGCACACAAAATTCGTCTCGAACGACACCCGACCACGAACGGTCACAATTCGCCTCGAACGGCACACCCGAGCACGAACGGTCACAATTCGCCTCGAACGGCACCCGACCATGAATGGTCACAATTCGCCTCGAACGACACCCGACCACGAACGGTCACAATTCGCCTCGAACGACACCCGACCACGAACGGTCACAATTCGCCTCGAACGGAACCCGACCACGAACGGTCACAAATCGCCTCGAACGGCACCCCGACCGCGAACGGTCACCTTTCGCCGCGAACGGCATCCGACCGCGAACGGTCACATATCACCTCGAATGACATACGATCCTGAACGATCGTCATTCGTGGTCGAATAAAACTATCAATTCCTTTGCAGGTCATTAACAGGATATGAACATCCAGCTCATGGCATTATAAAGCAACAACTTTCATCAAAGAAACGATAGCTATTCAGAGTAAAGATTGCAGCACTTCAAAGCACATCGTGTTTCCACAAGACGTACTTTGGGGGGCAAATGTTATCCCGCCTTTTGGCAAGGCCGTGACACCAAGAACTTGACTAGAGACCAAAGACAGTTCGTCTAGAAAATCAGCTATACACAGGTTCACTATGGATATCGATGAATTTTGTCCGAGTCCGGATCGAGCCAAAATTGATATGACATGACAAGCGAAGCTACGAGAGTCAACGTTCCAAATATCAGGTGAATCAGAGTTTGTACGCTCAAGTTACGAACGATGCAAAGTTGAGTAAAAGCAGCCTTCTTCGACTCACTCCGGTTCGAATCCGTAGGGAGTGCATGCTTCGACTCGCTCCGTTAGCAACCAGCAGAGGCCAACTTCGACTCGCTTCACAACGCCCAGGAGTGACAACTTCGACTCGCTCCGCCGCGCGTCCATCAAAGAGTCCACTTCGACTCGCTCCATTCCACATCCATCAGAGAGTCCTCTTCGACTCGCTCCACTCCACATCCATCAGAGAGTCTACTTCGACTCGCTCCATTCCACATCCATCAGAGAGTCCTCTTCGACTCGCTGCACGGCCTTCACAGAACCACTGTTCGACTCCATCTAGTTCGACTCCAACAGCGCCACGTCACCGAGTCGAAAGGAAGCGAGTCGAAGGAAACAGCCTACCGAAAACCCCATTTCGTATCGATCATATCTCCCAATCTACAAGTCCAAATGCTATGAAATTTTCACAGTAGACTACGTGCATGCTAAAGAATGTCCACGCCAAATTTCGACTCCATTGGATAAAATCTTGATCGAGTCGAAATCTGTTCGTGTCGATCACGGATCGGACCGAAAATTCACGGGCTTGGGCGTGCGGGCCTGGTCACGTGCCAGAGAGGGTCTCCCGAGATCTGAGCGAAATATCAACCTCCTACACCTATAAATAGACCCCCAAAGCCAACAGAAATGGGGTTCTTCTTCCTCTTTGAGATCTCCAACGCCCAAACTCCGCCAGATCCAGATGATAACTCCATTGCTGCTGCTACTAACGAATTTCATTGCTGCAAATCATTGTCATTCATTATAATTTGCTGAAATCAATTGTAAACATCAAAGAAAGATCAATAAAATCATCAACTTCAGAGTGGGCGTAGGCAAGATCGCCGAACCACTATAAACCTTGTGTTTCTGTCTATCTCTCTACATTTTAAGTTTATTATTCTTCACTTTTTATCCTCTACATTACTTAAATCTGAGATCTGTGATTATATACTGCTGATTTGTGTGCATACACTGGTGCTTTCACGAAATTTGGGGTTTGTGACCATTTTTGGAGCAAACATCATCCAAAATCTAAGAAAGTGAAATTATATAAACATAAAGAATACACAGTATACTCAGATAATGGCATAAGTACATATGATATATGAACTGCAACATATAATAAAATGTTCACTATGCATATACTAAAAGGTATACAACTAAAGGGATGCAACGTCATCGTCGGCATCATCACCATCATCCCTATCACCATCATCATCATCTCCGCCGTCATCATCGTCATCCCCATCACCATCCTCACCATCGTCCTCATCATCCCCATCGTCGTCATCCCCATCGTCCTCATCTAAACCACCAGCATCATACCCACTGGAACCAGCATCACCTCCGCCTTGTGATTCGAAAGGCTCATATACAACAAGTCTAGCTGATAGCTGATCAATCTGCGCCTCTAGCATATGTGTATGCTGCATGTACATATCATGCATGGTGTGTGTATGTGCAAGAGTCATATCGCGAAACACACCAAGTGAAACTCTGGCCTGGTCCAATCTAGCAGCATACTACATAAAGATGATATTTGACATAGTAAGAAACTAAGCATAAAATAAAGGGAAAATGGCAATAAACAACAAACGTACCTCATACGGAGGATATAACCCGACTGAAGGCACACCAGGAAAGTCGAGGTGGTCTGGAAAGACTAAAGGCTACTCAATCACAGTACCTGTCACGTCATATGCTCTAAAAGTAGTATCAGGCTCCAACTGCATGGGAGTCTGAGAGAACTGTGACGGAATCGGGTCAAATGAAACCTGCGGTACCTGAACTCTACCGGCTGCCATGTGAGGTCCTATATGATCAGAGTTGACCCCATGAACATAATCTGGTACGATGAATCTACGAGGTGCTACTCTGGTCCAATAAGCATCGTAGTCTCCATTGATGAAGAAAGTACTGCTATCCACCTACCCAGCCTGTCATAGAGCATCTAAGTAATGATCGCCAATCACCCTATGTCTACCAAACATGTCCTCACAAGATAAAGGATCATATGGTATACGACGATCACCAGTAATCTGATAAGCACACCTCTCTCCCAAATACCACATAGGCATAAATGCAAGTGTATGCAAAGCAACCCTACGTCTAGATAGAGAATACGCAACCATCATGGGATGGTCGTCCACCATAAGACCTGCATCTTCTAGATGAGTCCAATGTGAGGCCCAAGGAGTACGAATGATGTTACCTCGACTACGCATATCAAGCTATGACCCAGCCTCCATCAAGTCATGTCGTACACCTAAGGGAACATGATGTACGTAATGCATAGTCTCCCATCGTTTCATCCTATGGAAGTACTGCTTAGGAGCCTGACTAGCCATGTCCTGGATGCGGGTATGCATGTTTGCCGTGTACTCGTAATACCATAACGACAAAATATACCAGAAAGCATACATCTGCTTGACATCGCCAAGCGCAAATGAATCTAGAGCGGTATAAAGGGTGCCTAATATTGCTGTGCCCCAATCAATAGTATGTAGCTGGTCCAATCTAGCAAGAGATACTAAATAGCCTAGTCGAACCGTACCTTTTTGGTTCGAAAAAAAGGTCGAACCAAACAAGTACAACAGAAATGCTCTAGTAACTGCATTCATCATATCGGCTCTAGCTATATAAGTGATGATGTACTGCTGCAGGTAAGTCAACTTAACAGAACCACTACTGACGCAGGTAACATCTATCAATGGTAGAAAAACAGTAAACAGATTGGGGAACTCGTATAAATCATCAAATGGAAAAGGTCGAAGACCATGTCGTTCAATCTCAATGCCAGTGAACACGTAGAAATCAACTGGGGTGATACCAAGCTCAAAATCTGAAAAATGAAACGTATGCGTGGTGGGCCACCACCTCTCAGCTAATGCATGAATAAGAGGTCGATCAAAGGACTGAACATGCATAATCGACAAAAAAGACCAAAAGGGTTATCCCGCTTCATCAGCAAGGGTTGAAAATTTTCGGTTTCCCTCCACTTAATGTTAAATTGGATAAAATCCAATTACAGACTTTCCCACAGCGCAAATTAACTAATGCTATTCCATGAGAACTCATTCTCCCTTCTACCACCACACCATCCCGGAATGAGATCGAATGGCCCATGCTGGCCTCTTCCTTATGCCATCTCCGAGCAATATGTGATATGCATCAATCGTCGGACATCATCGCAAATCTCCTCTCCTCAACAGAAGCTGCAGCCAACCTCAAGTAAACTGCATAGATCGCAACCGCAACAGAAGGCCATGACTCCTCCAAATCGCAACTGCAAGCGCAGGCTATGATTCCTTTTCCAAATCGCAGCCGCAACCAACTGCAGACCGTGAATGATGATCCGCAACTGCAATCGACAGCGACTCCTCCTCCAAATCCATTAGTACATCAACTAGGTTGATTTCGGATCTTGGGTAGTTGATTTTTGAGATCTGGAGTGGTGGATTTTGGGATCTAGATAGGGGTTACGAAACCCGTAAGAATTGGATCCCACAATAGCATGTCCAAGCTCAAAGGAAAGTACATGAGAATGGATGGAACAGTAAATGAAGAAGTGGACAAATATATGCTTGTAACAAACGAGAAAGACCAGTAGAAGCGATAGTGAGAATTTTGTATTCGCTTGTGCATTCTTTGCTTCCTTCGACAATGTTCTGCTTGGATATGGTGAGATTTTTTTAATGGATTTATTTTAATTTTAGGATTTCGGTTTATATTGCTTTTAGGTCTTTATTATGATAACGTTTAGGTAGTTGTTAGATTATGAGATCCTTGGTAATAATTTGGGAATTATTTTCACAGGTAAAATGAGCAATTATCTACGAAGAAATAGACAATAGTAATGTTTATGTATGACTAAATGATTATAATGAATGTGCAATGTGGCAACTGGTCTGTTTTGGACAAAGCCAGACAAATCTATCTCTAACCTGAAGAAGTATTTAATCTTGTCTCACGTTATTGGTAAATATCACGAACGTTTTTACACAGCCAAGACATTTTTATACAATCAAGACAGCTAACCAGAGACATTTTTTTACGGTCAAATTTTTTTATACAGTCAATGTTTTTACAAAGTAAAGGAAGCCATACACTCTCTTACGTGAATTGAATTGATATTTTCACTAACATACCTTTTTTACACAAAAATTTAAGTCAAGAACTCTATGTTATCAATTTATACAGTGAATTATCACTGAAAGCAAACTTCAAGTGGTTTTATCACTTGAAACACAGCTACATTTTACGTATCATTTTCAAGAAAACTACAGTTTCAATAATATCTTCTGCACACGACGAACGCAACAACTCGGCACACTAAAAGTAGTAAACGTAGAAAGCTAATGGCAACAAGTTGTGACTGCATGCAACTTCATGAACAAGGCGGGAACTGGGGATGAGTAATTTGTATGTATCCGAAAATAGGGAAACTGCATACAAGCTTCCTAAACTGTCATTTGAGTCAAGTATCCAATGACTATAGTATCCTACTTGAGTTATTCAGATTACGACACTGGGCCCCCAAAACATTCTAACCTTATCTTACTTCTCACTTTTCCTCCCTACTTACATTTTTATTTTCCAATCTATATACTATTGTTGATAAGTTCACTGACAGTAAATCGTCTATGCTTATGTAAACTTTGGAGTCTGGACACTCTATTTTATACAAACCCTAGTTATTGAGAGAACCCTGATCTTTGAACCACTCTTTTCAAATATCAAACTTTATTGTTCCAGTTCTATAAATATATACATATAGTTAAGAACTCTTTGTTATCAAACACCGACTTTGCTTTCATAGTGCAATGAATACCTTAAAAAGATAGTGTTTTTGGATCAGAATAAAATAATTTATATCAGTAAATGTTCACAAATTTGTTGGTATTTATTAGGATGCATAAAAACAATGTAAAAATAGAGTTTTTACTTATTGTTTTAGTAACCAATTTATATTATTTTTATTCCATTATACCGTTATTATTTCATTATTATATTCATTTCATAGCATAGATAACCCAAATATGAGGGACATCCTGCGGTTGATTTCTATATTTCTATGTCATTCTTCACTTGCAATAAGTTTTTATCAAACTGTTTAAATTTAAGCTGCCCCATTCAATTTCTGTTAACCCGCCTTTTGGCAAGGCCGTAGATAGACGGACTTAACTAAATTGACTACTTATTCGTCGAGGTCGGTTCACGATGGATTTAGTCAACTAGATGGATGGACAATCAAGCATGGTCGATGGATAAACAAAGCTGCACGCTTGGAAGGTCGTTCGGCATTAAGGAAGTACAGGCCGTTCGGTATCAAGGAAGAAAGGGTCGTTCGGCATAGCAGGTCGTTCGGCATCAGGGAGGTATAGGTCGTTCGGCATAAATGACTCGCTCGGCACGGAGCACCATTCACGAAGCTTCGTTCGGCATAGATGAGTAGACTCGGTACAAAGCCTCGCTCGGCACACCAAGCCTCGCTCGGCATATGAATACCGTTCGGCATGAACCCCCCGCTCGGCATACGAGTGCCGTCCGGCATGGCGACCTCGCTCGGCATTCTCGCTCGGCATATGCGGTTCGGCATTCTAGGTGGCTCGACTATGGTCTTGATGGGCCCGGATCATTCGGAAAGCCCAACAACTCAAGATTTGCCTATAAATACATCATGTGGGTCTCCAGATGAGGGGACCTTCTTTCTTCCCTCTTGCTTTATATTTTCTAAAGGCTGAGATTACTCTGCCATCTTGTAACTGTAATCAATCATTACAGCAATAAAAAGGAAACTTCTGGAGTGGACGTAGGTCGGAGATAGCCGAACCACTATAAAATCTGTTGTTCTTTACTGCTTTCATTTGAATTTTTACCGTTCTTCACATTATTACTCTCTACACGTATTCTATTTGTGAGTTGTGACTGGTATTTGGTGCTTTCACTTGGATTTGGGTGTTAGTGACCAATTTTGGCGCTAACATTTTGGTGCTTTTACCAAGAAGGCAAACACTTGGGAATTTTGGAGTTAGGAACTTGGATCCTAGAAAGCAATGGCTAGACCGCCAACAAGGAAGCAAACAGCGGAAAGGAGCAATCAGGAAGGAAGTCAAGCGACCTCTTCTGGAGCTGGAGAGGATCATGCATCCATCTACATAACTCGGGACGAGATGCAGGTGATGATGAATTCTATGCAGGAGCAGATGATGAAACAGCAAGAGGAGATGATGCAGGCTCTTCTTAGGCAATTTAGACAACCAGGAACTGTAGGTGCTCAAGTTCTTGGAACTGGACAAGAGGAACTCAACCAGCGGACAGATAGAGTGATTCAGCAGGGGGCAGCTCCCAATCAACAAACATCTAACAAGTTAGATGGACCTAGACTCGGGGGCACACCACCAGGTGATGCTGGACCAGTTCATGGAGGGATATCGGATAACGCTACGCGGCCTGACGTCGATTGGAATACATGAGTACGTGATGAGGAATATGTGCCAGAATTTCCTCGGGGACTTGGGGGGCAGTCTGGAAACATGGATAGGGGGCAACCCTTGGTTGGAAACACTGGATTGGCTGACATTATCAGACGGACTATTCGCGGAGGTTTGACAAACAGAGATTCAGAGGGAGTTAACAAAAGTCCGTTTACCCGAAAGATTAGGACAGCTAGGAATCCGCCCGATTTCAAACTACCCACTCTGGAAGTATACAACGGGAAGACGGATCCCACCGACCACTTGATGAGGTACACTAGGCATATGGAAGTGCTGGGAGCAACGAAGGAGGTTATGACCCGATGTTTTCCCCTGTACTTGACTGATATTGCTGCTGTGTGGTTCAGACAGCTGGAGGATGGATCCATTGGAACATGGAAGGAACTGGTGGATAAGTTCTTAAGTCAGTTTCGAGTTCACATAAAAAGGCCAAAGAACGTGATGACGCTAACGTCAGTCAAACAGGGGGCGGATGAATCGCTCAGGACATTCTTAACTCGATTTACCGAAGCAGTTGCTTCGGTGGATCGGCCAGATCCATCAATGGTTCTGATGGCTGCGGTATCAGGAGTCAGAGATAATTCAGATTTCAAAGTATCGTTGATACGGGACCCACCGTTGGATCTTGGGGAATTCTTTCATGAAGCTGAGAGATTTCTTCGACAAGAGGATGCATGTTTGGACATGAGGTCAAAGGAAGTAAACATGGTTAAGGATGGAGGACTACCCGACGAAAGCTCGGGTGGGGGCAAGGATAAAGGGAAAATGGAGAGAACCAAAGTTCTCCACTTACACAGGATTGAACGCAACATTGGAGCGGATATTCTTGGATACTCGAGATCGCCTTCCGTATCGAAGGCCGGCGAGGAGGGAGCCCTCAGAACGAGAAAGGGCGTCAGGAAGGCACTGTCTTTTTCATGATCTGGACGGGCATGATACCAACAGCTGCCGGCATTTGAAGGACATAATCGAGGAGCATATAAGGAATGGTCAGTTGCGACAATATGTCAGAACTCAAAATGCGGTGGTGGAGCAGGAACAGCCACCACCTACCTTGAACGACGAGGGCATGAGGCCCAGGAATGGTGGCCGATTGGTCATCAACTAATCTTGATGGTTTGGAATAAGTAACAAACCTCGGGTATACGGTTAAACTACTTACTCATGTACGGGGTCGGAGATAACCCTCAGGCATGCTCTGAGATGATGTCTTACCAAGACGCCCTGGTTTGTGAAATCTTTTTTTCCTTTGACTTGGACATTTGCTTTTTCTAGTTTGGTTTTGGAGTTTGGTTTGAACTCCCTGTTTTGCTTGTTTTATGGTTTGGATTCTGGTTTTGATGTTTGTTTTTTGGTTTGGATTTTTGATATGGATTTCTGGTTTTCTGGTTGAAGTTTGGATTTCGGTTTGGATTTTGGTTTGGATTTTGGCTGAAAGGTCATCGAGCATGGACTATGCTCGGTAAGGGTCCGGAGAGACCAAGATTCGGCCTAGGACTTAGGCCCCCATATTGTCTCCTATGCAGGTCGTCGAGTATGGACTATACTCGGTAAGGGTCCGGAGCGACCATGATTTGGCTTAGGACTTAAGCCATGGAATTATTTGACGTTCAGGGACACTAAACCAGGAACACCATGGAATTACTTAACATAGGTCGTCAAGTGTAGATTGCGCTTGGCAAGAACCTGGAGAGGTTACAGATTTGGATATTGGCTATGAACGGCTACGAATTTGGACATCGACCCGGAGAGGTCATGGACGTGGTTATTGGTCGTTGGATATGGATGTATTGGAACTCGATTGTCGAGTTCGGATGGATATGGATTTGGCTAAGGACTTGGTTACTGGATAGGAATCGGATGTCGACTTGGGACAGTCGTGGATTTGGATAAGCATGCGGCAACGACATTTGGACAGAATGGATTGGATTATGAATCGAAAAGTATGGATGTGGATAACATACATACTTCGGATATCGGACGTGAGGCCATTCAAAACACATTTTCCAATAGCAAGGCATGTTTTGGGGGGCAAAGTGTTAACCCGCCTTTTGGCAAGGCCGTAGATAGGCGGACTTAACTAAATTGACTACTTATTCGTCGAGGTCGGTTCACGATGGATTTAGTCAACTAGATGGATGGACGATCAAGCATGGTCGATGGGTAAACAAAGCTGCACGCTTGGAAGGTCGTTCGGCATTAAGGAAGTACATGCCGTTCGGCATCAAGGAAGAAAGGGTCGTTCGGCATAGCGGGTCGTTCGACATCAGGGAGGTATAGATCGTTCGGCATAGATGACTCGCTTGGCACGGAGCACCGTTCGGCATCAGGGAGGTATAGGTCGTTCGGCATAGATGACTCGCTCAGCACGAAGCCTCTTTTGGCATCAGGGAGGTATAGGTCGTTCGGCATAGATGACTCGCTCGGCACGAAGCCTCGTTCGGTATAGATGAGTAGACTCGGCACGAAGCCTCGCTCGGCATACGAATACCGTTCGGCATGAACCCCTCGCTCGGCATACGAGTGCCGTTCGGCATGGCGACCTCGCTCGGCATTCTCGCTTGGCATTCTAGGTGGCTCGGCTATGGCCTTGATGGGCCCGGATCATTCGGAAAGCCCAACAACTCAGGATTTGCCTATAAATACATCATGTGGGTCTCCAGATGAGGGGACCTTATTTCTTCCCTCTTGCTTTATATTTTCTAAGGTTGAGATTACTCTGCCATCTTGTAACTGTAATCAATCATTACAGCAATAAAAAGGAAACTTCTGGAGTGGA
This sequence comes from Allium fistulosum, assembly GCA_030737815.1. Classification (NCBI taxonomy): domain Eukaryota; kingdom Viridiplantae; phylum Streptophyta; class Magnoliopsida; order Asparagales; family Amaryllidaceae; genus Allium; species Allium fistulosum. The sequence continues at coordinate 519,697,942 of CM060906.1, read as the reverse complement.
CGTAGGTCGGAGATAGCCGAACCACTATAAAATCCATTGTTCTTTACTGCTTTCATTTGAATTTTTACTGTTCTTCACATTATTACTCTCTACACTTATTATATTTGTGAGTTGTGATTGGTATTTGGTGCTTTCACTTGGATTTGGGTGTTAGTGACCAATTTTGGCGCTAACAATTTCTATTTTAATTTTCTATCTGTATAGTTTCTGTTCAATATTTTGATGACATAAAACTTCAATATTCTCATATTAGATGTTGGTATAACACATGAAATCCTTAATAAAACACAGGAAAAAGTTAAGTTTTATAACTTTTCATACTAATTTCAACTAATGGTACATGTTCTTATCTAAAAGCACTCTGTATCTGTATTCGTCAGTAGTAAAATTATGATACATTGATCTTGTGTAAAACATGGCAAAAAGTCTTATTGTTAAACATTCTATGCTAAGTTTATAGCTCATGGTACATGTAAGTTTCTAAAAAATTATGAGTATATGCAATGGAAGAGTTTGAGATTTTAACTGCACCGGGCTATCCCATTCAGATACTAGTATTGTACACCAATCATTGGTAAAATATTATGCATTATTTCTCATTATCTAAATATGTAATTGAATTTTATCATATACTATATTTAAAGTTTTAGATATTTACAGGTATATCAAAGAGGGAAACAGAATTAGTGTAATGGGAGTACTGAAGAGAAACAACAACATATTAACGATAGTTCCTCCATCTGAACCAGTTTCCATGGGTTGCTAATGGGAAAAATGCATTTTGCCTGTAAAGTTTCTTGGAATTGTGCTCACATGTAAAGATAATTCAGATATTAATTGTGTTAATAAATTATTGATTTATTTTGAATGGAAGCAATTTGGATGTGTGTTGCTCATAGTTTGTGTCATTGAAATTTATATATTGAAATTTCTAAATTATTGTCTTTATGGTAAAAATAACCCAAAATATCCATGTATCCTTGTTTCTTAAAAGTAAAAAATATATTGCAACGTATAAAAATATATATCACAACGTTTAAAAAATATTGTAAAAAAGTATATCGCAACGTTTTGAAAATGTTGTGAAAAAGTATGCTGCAACATCTAAAAACAGCTGTAATAAATTTTACTACAATGTTTTTGGCAACATTAAAAAAACATTGTAAAAAACGTCAACCCTATTACAACTTGGCCTAATACTACGTTTGCAAAAATGTTGCGAAACTCATATTACAACGTTTTTTTGATATTGTAATAGAGTATATTTGTTGTAGTGTTATCAAGTCTGTTTAAAGATAATAAATCATTTTATTATTGATTATTTAAAAATAGTTAATTATTGTATTAGAAATGTAGTTTAAAGTTAATTAATTATATTTTTGAAAGTTATTATAGTTATTATATTATATTCATTAAAATGTTCTAAAGTTAATAGTTATATTATTTAAAAGGTTTCAAAAAGTTAGTTATTATATTATTTAAAAGGTTTTAAAATTTTAATTATTATATTATTTAAAAGGTTTAAAAGTTTATTATTATGTTATTAAAAATGTTTTAAATTTATCTTTATGATGTTAAAGTTTTTATTTATTATAATTAAGTAATAAATTGTTTATAAAAGGATTTCTTTTATAAAAAGGAATTATTTAAAGGAGTTTATAAATTTGAAAGAGGTTTGGAATTTGAAAAGATATTGGGTTTCGAATGATTTTAGAAAAGCGGCTTATAAATGATTTAGCGGTTTAAAAGGGAAGTTTTATAAATGAGTTTTTAAAGATTTATAAAAGAGTAATTTTATAAATAAAACTTGGAGATTTATAAAGAGCATTTTATAAATATATTAGAGATTTATAGAAAGCTTTATAAATCAATTTGCAGATTTATAAAGGAGATATTTATTTTGGAAAGAGATTTATATAGAAGCTTTAGTGCTTTGGGTTATTAATATCCTTGTTTTAATGACATTTGGGTTTTATCATTTTAATATGATTTTGAAATATAAAATCATTCTAAGTATTTGGTGAATATACTCATACCATTTATATGTATATGGAAAAGTTTCCAACTTTTAAAACTGAAATGGTTTGTGAATATACTTATACCGTTGAGATAAGTATATGGTAATATTTTCTAAGTATAAAAAATATAGTGTTTTGTGAATGTACTTATCATGTTGAGATAAGTATATTGAAGTAATTTCCAAGTATTTACAAAGTGATTGTTATTAATGGAAGATTAGTTAAATAAGGCTTAGTGATTTCCATGGAAAATAAATCTCTCATTTTTTTGATTTGGATGTTTGTTTATTTGGTGGTTAAATAACCGACTATCAAATTTTAACCTAAATATGTAGTCCTTATTAATTTTGATGGTGTAGAAATATTTCCCTACTTAACACCAAAGAATTTTAACTCTGAAAATATCTAGAAGAAACACGAGGATTATATGGTACAGTTACCATCAATGGTACAATACTATACGTATAAACACATTTTATTCTCCTAGGACAAATGATGAGGAGATCCATCCACATAAACGATTAGGTGGTGATCCTCGCTCTTATATTTTGTTTGATTATTTCCAAGAGAACCACTACAGAGCATTTCAAAAATCAATCGATTGGTTTTGGAACATTTGATAAGATAGGGAGTGTACTCGTAAGAGATGACTTGAAACCATACCCACTCCAAAACCATATATGGGGTCTATCTGGAGGAGATTCGAGATCTGGTTTGGATGTTGGAATCTATGTGTGATTCCGAGACCCATTGGGGTATGGGAATCCTTGTGTGATTCCGATATATGTTTTGGATGTGGGACTCCATGTGTGGTTTCGAGGCCCGTTGAGGCATAGGAATCCATGTATGTTTCCTAAATATGTTCAGGTGCTGGTGTGTAAGTTGGAACGCCAGGTGTAGCCTCACCAGTGGTAATGACTAAAGCTAGAGATAGGATGCATAGCCAGGGGTTTAACTAACACATAAAGGTGCATTCATCTCCTTCATCTCCTTCCTTGAGTTACCTACAGTTGTTATGCATGTATGGAGCGATGCATTCGTCCTTGCATGGCCAGCTATGTATTTCCTATTGGACATCACTAGGGATGCATTGTTGCTTTGGAAGGATAACTCTAATCCTTGTATAGGAGGACCGTTTCGAGGTATTGAGGGCACCTCCATGGAATCCTACACAATTAACGAACGCACCTTAGCAATTTTTGATTATATACCCAGTATTGTTGTGATGTACACTCACGAGCATCACAACTACTTGATTATTGATATTTTCACCCTTATAAATTATTAGAATATCATTGGATTTTCCAATATAAATAGTTTGGTTATCGTAAGGTAAAAACACATCCGTTTTTATGTGTGGTGTGGTCTTACGAGATACTATTGTTTAGAAAGGTTTTTATAACATTAAAATTGATTTGAGGTGTGTCTCTCACACCGATTTATTAGATTATTCCGGATGTTATTTTATTATAATTCTTTGGTCAGACTGAGCACATTTACAGAGTCAGTTTGGATACTTGGAGCATCAAGAGATGAGCAGGATGCCTCTTAGACGTATTCACGTATATTCTATTTTCCGCTGCGTTGGTTGTTTACATTTATCAGTAATTGTGAAAACGGGTTGTTATAACTGCTGATGATTTGTTTAGTGTACTCTAATTGATGTATGTGTATTACAGTTTTTCTTTGTGTAAAGATCTAATGTATATTATATATTACTCATCACGATGTGAGATTTTGTTGTCTTTTTTTCCTTTTTATCCAACAATCTATCTTTCTGGCACTTGGATGCTTGACACGTGAATACCATGGATGTATTAGTGTCAACTTTTGAGGGTTGTAAAGGCGGGTCGTTACACGTGGTATCAGAGCATAGGTTGAGCGAACACCTAGGCTTCGGTGGTGTTAGCTCATTTGAGATAGGGTAGGTAAGACCCTATGATTAGTTTGAGTGTATTATATATGAGAGTGCCTATTTGTTAGTGCAATAAAATATTTTTTATTGTGTTGATTTATCGGTTGAGTGATTTATGAATTCTGGTCGGTATGTGGTATGTCAGGCATCAATGGGGGTTTCTAAACACTTGAGCAAGGCAAATCGACACAGTGTTGTTTTTTGAAAATTGATAAATAAAATAATTTTACCAAGATTTTATATTTTGTACATAAAGGAATAATTTTCATGAACTAAGTATAGTTATTAATGGTGTGTTTGCTTGTTAGGAAATGATAATATTTATTGTTTGATTAGTCATGCTCAACCAGTTAGGAGCATCGACGATTGTCTGTTGATTGAGTAGTTGTGCCTGACTAGTTTATGAGCATTAATTATTGTGGTTGATTAGGAGTAGTTTATCATTTCACTACATGGGTTGGGTAAATAATAAATGTGGGAACATTGAAATGAACACCTTGTGAATTCTATTTCACAATTTAACTATAAGGTGTTTGGTGATAATGTTGGATTATAATTTCACTTTAAAAAAAAGTTGTTTATTATAATCTAAATAAAGATATACATTTTTGAAATGGTTTTATATAAGTAAGTGAAAATTGTATAAGTATAATTTATAAATGTGGTTTATAAGAAGAAAAAAAGATTTAAGTTGAGAATTTGAGAATTTAAATCCCGGTGCTTTTGGAAATGGGTTTTCAGAGTTTTGGAGGAAAATAATAGTAGTATTATTTGGAAGTATTTTTGAATAGAAATATTTTTAAAAGGATTTTAAAAGAGATAGAAAGCACTGAACTCACTTCGGTCACTGGAAATGAATTCGATGATGACTGCGCCATCATCAGTGTTCATTGTGTAGTTTCTAAGTTAGGATTGTTGCTATAGTATTTTTCCCTAGAGCTGTTAGGACTAAACAAATTTTATTCCGAATTCCAAAAGTGTGATCCGATATACAAAAGAAGATATGTATATATTATTTATTTCAAAATGGAGTTGAAATAAAACCGGGTGTTTAAGTCTGAAATTTTCAGTCAAGTTATTATATGGATGCAAGTATCCTATGCATTAGAATAATTTCGTTTGTGCCTCTCGTTTTGAGGTCTTGTTTGATAATTTTCATTTATTGAAATGAAATGGAATTTCTGACGATTTGGGCAGTCTGAACTTCCAAAGTTGTAATAAAAATTTGAAGTTAAGTGATCTGGTTCGAAAATTTTAAAAGTTGAGTTTTGTAACTTTTAAATGGTGAAGATAATAAATTTAAACAACTATTAAATTTGTTGAACGTTTTGGTTAAATAAAACAATTCTGATATTGTATATACTCTTAGGAAGTAGAAGTGTATTTTCAAATTTGAACTGGTGTTATAGAATGTTAATAGACTTAAGTAATGTTTCTTAAGTAAAGTAATGATTCCTTAAAAAGATAATTATAATCTTGGGAAATGTTTTATTAATGAAATAAGTTTTTATAAAAGATTTGTAGGCTTAAAGTAATAAGTTATGGAAAGACTCGGAAAATGAATTCTAGTATTAATTGGGAATATGAACTTAAGTTTTTAAAGTGTAAGATGAACCTAAGTTGTGTTTTATAAAATGTTTATAAACTTAAGTTATGAAATATTGGTACACTTAAGTAATGGTTTAAGGAAACAAAATCACGTATAATGAAATTTAGATATGATTTTAAATGAACGTGAATTAAAAAGGGAATTGGTGGAACTAAGAAAACCAATTGGAATAAATATGTAAGCAGTGGTAGACCATTTTATTCATATAACTATTTGATTAAGTTTCGAATACATGATTTCGAGGTGATTTACACTGGTTCGATTTTGGATTTTTCCACTCGATTCTTGATGGTGAATTGTGGATGCAGATATTTGATTTAATGCCGAAGTTTTCTATTATAGTTGATGGCTATGTAAGGAGTCTGCACTAGGAAAGTCGAGTGAGCGATACTAGTTCGGAAGTGAAATTGTGTGATCGAACGAGCGATCAGATTTGATATTGCATATGGATGGTACAATACACCGTACGGGCTTTAATAAATTATATGTTTAACCTGGGAAAACGCAAAGTTGTATGGTTATGAGTTATATGGTTGCATATTGCTGGTAAATAAGATGCAGGCATATGGAAGCAAATGCTAGTTGATGCTTTTGGTTTCATGAGTGGAGTTGTTTTCCCGACAAATAGGCACGTGTTTATATTTTTGTTTTGAACGATGATTTTATGTCTGAGATATGGGTGGCCGCTTGGCTTCTATTTTCTTTTGTTGGTTTGAGCCTGTAGCAGCGATTTGGGGTTTTCTCGACCGAGCCACACAAAGGAAACGCTGCCAAAATTTTCCATAATTTTAAAGGACTTGGAAAATTGATAGTAAGTTTCAACAAATTGATTTAAGGTTTAAGGGTTTGGAGGCATTTTTCCTGCCTTTGTGAGTTTCTGGGATGAAATTCTTTTAAGGGGGGAGAATGTAACAACCTGGAATTTTGATCATATAATTTTGAATATTTAATTAATTTTAAATAAAAGTTAATAGTTGGAATTCAAATATAGGGATTTATTTAATATTTGAATTGCGAAATTAATATTTGGATTGTGATTCAAATATATGAATTTTGAAATTGAATATTAATTAAATGGATTTAATGGTCTCATTTAATTCCTTCTAATTTATAAATAATAACTGTAAAATTAATTTTGTAAATTCATTTATAATAATAAATGGTTCAAATAAATAATTTGAAATTCAATTGTTATTATAATGACTTGATTTTTATTGACGTATTTTTAAGTTAATTTATTTGATTTTTCTATAATTTTTAATTTGGAAATTATTTAAATAATCGTTTGAAATTTTTTGGCAAACAATAGTGTTTTTGTGATTTTTGAGAAATCGATAACTAGTGCATATTATTTTTGTTTTGAGGTCGTGTCGTTGTTCTGAGCGCGACCATATTTTTTTGTCGTTTGCAACCCATACACGAACGAAAATCTATACGGTGAGATGTTGGAAAACTGAAAAAAATATAACCCAACCCTTCAACACCCAACATATTCTCTGACCCTTCTCTTCTTTGTCACCAAAACGTACCACTCAATACTTTACATTCTAAAGCAAAGAGAACAAAATTACTCCACCTTTGTAAATTCAGAACAATTCAAATAAAATGTGACGACCGCCCATGACCCCTGCACCGAATCTAGAGATAGAGCGCTGTAAAGGGTGCCAGGCGACCATGGACGATTGTCAGGGTAAAATAAAACAACAGAATCTATCGTATTACTCACAGCGCATGGACAAAATACAATAGAACATAAGTATAGTGAAGCTTTACAGAACAAAATGACTTCATATAAAACTCCATAATATTTGAATACAAGCATCCACATAGTCAATACATCTAGCCTCACTACATATCTCTCAGAGAATACAAAACAGCGGAATATCCAGTACATATAATAAGAAGGTAATATGCAACCCTCCAGCTCGTCTTCGATATCAGCATCGTGAGAAGAGAACAGCACCTGTCACCTGCTACCTAGTCTGCCCGTCCCAAAATGGACGAACAGCCCAAGGCAATAAGAATTAAAACATAAAGCCTTGAGTCAGACAACAGTCTTAGTGAGCAGTAAATTAACTAACAACATACCAAAAGAGCATAAAGGAAAAGGAATAGGAATACAACCCTCCCACTCCACCCTCATTCTACAGTGATAGCCCCCAGACACACACTAAGCAGAAGCAAACATAGCGGAGCATACAATTTAAAGTAAAGCTACTCTCACTCGAGTCAAGGGCGATGTTTTCCAAGTACCAAGGCCTAAATCAGATAAGCACCCAGAAAATACCGCTCTTGAGTCCGAATGACGATACAACCAAACATCCATGACTCTGGCTATCACTGTTATCATTGCTTCGATATCACCGTTAATTGAATGACCGGCACATTCTTTCAGCCGTCCGTCAAGGGCTAATGGAAACCCCGGTTCTAGACATAACTCCCGCACGTCGTCGCAGCCCGTGCCTAGGACTATCGAATCTGCCCAGAGTACTCGACCATCAACAGTTGGCCGTTGGGACTATCGAATCTGCCCAAACGTACTCTTGCTTAGAGCATGCTAGAACCCTCAATAACGATGCTATCCAAGCCTCCTAGTCATCCTCCTCGACGACTATTCTCATATCCATTCATTATCCTCAACTCGAATCATATCACCGAGTTATTAACATGCTTGGAATGATCCCGTCTGGATTAGACCAAGTCTTCATCACATGATTGCCTCGCTTCATTACATCCTCGCAAAGCCTCATCTCATCATCACATCATCAAGTCTATGCATAAGAGCTTCATCATCCCGCTACATATGCCACGAGCAGCTTTCCCAATTCAAGAGCCTTTCCCTTAGCTTTTGATTCGTCTTCGGTCTAAATCTAATCATCAATCATCTAGTTCATAACAATCAATCAAATCAAACATCAATCCAAACAATCAAGCATTCAAATATGATCTAAGTAGACAATTATAACAATAATGGCATTTTCGTAATTAAAGAGTTGAAAGTCCAATAAGCATGAAAACATGGATTATATCTCTACAAACTTGATGAATGAACTTGCATAGGTTAACATATGATAAAATGGATGTAACATCATCATGAACAATGGATCTATATGGATCTACACTTAGGATGAAGAAAATGCATGGAAATCTCTATTTTAACACCAAAACGAGCCAACAATCCGATATACTCCTTTGGATCCGTGTGAGAGATAATCACCACTCACCAAATCACCTAAACAATCCAAAAGATATCAACTTCAGATCTGGACAGCGAAGAACTAAGCTAGATCCGACAAGATCTCACTTCAAACGATGAAATCTCTCTTCGATGGATGAAGATCTTCAACTTTAGCTCTTGGATCTTCGATCTTGATCTTCGATTTAGATGGATGGAGATACTAGATTAGAGAAGAGAAAAGAGATGAAGAAATGTTGTAGTCGAGCTCTCAAAATGGCAGCAGTTCGTTGCTTCAAAAACCGGTGCCAAAAAGTGAGCCAAACCCTTCTATTTATAGGCAGATTTTATGTCATCCGCCCCTATAAGTCGTTGCCGACCTAACCCTCTGCCGACTTACGACCTACCGACTCACAACTCAACACACGCTGCCGACTCAACTACCTACCGACTCACAACTCAACACACGCTGCCGACTCAACTACCTACTGACTCACTCTTCCTAGCGATCTACCCTAAGTCGTCCAACGACCTATCTCCCTTAACTCGTGTTAACGACCTAACCATACTTAAGTCGCTTACGACTTAAGCCCTAGCACTAAGTCATTCACTACTAACCCGCTAACTCGTCCCAGTCCTTAAGTCATAATCTCTTAAGTCGGTCATTCCTATAGGTCGGTCATTCCACTGAGTCTCCCCACCGACCTAAACTCCACACAAGCTAACTCTAGGTCGTCCCTTCCTATGAGTCATCAATTCTTAAGTCGGCTGACTACTTTAACTCGGCCACACTGTTAAGTCGGTCTTCCCTTAACACGCTCACCTTCTTAGGTCGGTCACCCCACTAGGTCGCCCCACCGACCTAAGCACTCTGCACGGGTTAACTTCCATACGACCTAAGCTTTAACCCACTGACAACCCCTCCTTAACTCGCACGCGACCTAGTCCTTAGCTCGCACACGAGTCAACTTCAGACGACTCAACTTCTAACTCGCCGAATTCCTTAACTCGGTCACGACTCATCACTAACTCGTCTAGAGCTCCTATCTCCTAAGTCGTATACGACTCACGACTTATGCTAAGTCGTGAACGACTTAGGACTTAGGCAAAATTTGCCTAAAATCTGAAATGGCAAAAATGCTAAAACTCCAGATTTGACGAACTTATCGATCCGTTAAAAATACGGGTCGTTACATTCTCTCCCCCTTAGAAATTTCGCCCCCGAAATTCCAAACAATCATAGCAATCAGAACTATTCTGTACGCCTACCATCCATAACAATCAGCAAACCATGCATCCAATTCTAGCTTAGCGTACAGAATTCTAAAATTAGAACAAGTTACAATATCGCGAGATGACACGACACCTTAGGGCCATACCTTGAAGAGTTCAGGATGAGCTGCCTTCATCCTCTCTTCCACCTCCCACGTACAGTCGTTATCATCATCACTCCATTGTATCTTGAGCAACTTAACTACCTTCCTCCTAAGCTGTTTCGTGTCGGTTTCAACAACACGAAGCGGCTTACGAGGTCTTCTATCAACTGGATCAACTTCAAAATCTTCACAGCTATCAGCAGAAACCACCGTATTCGAGTCGTGCACGAACTTCCGTAGATATGTTACATGAAAAACATTGTGCACACCCGGCATCTTCTCAGGTAACTCCAACCTATAGGCGAGCTTTCCAATTCGCTCGATGATCGGGAATGGTCCAACAAATCTCGGAGTCAATTTTCCTTTCTTCCCGAATCGAATAACATTCTTTAGTGGAGAAATCTTCACAAAAACCATATCTCCTACGTCGAATTCCAAATCTTTTCGACGCTTATCAGCATAACTCTTTTGACGGTCTTGGGCTGCCTTCATTCGTTGCCGAATGATCTCTATGCAATCCGAAGTCTGTCGAATCATCTCTGGCCCAAGCATCAGCTTTTCTCCAGTTTCCAACCAACATGTCGGAGAGTTACACGGTCTTCCATATAATGCCTCATACGGTGCCATACCAATGCTTGACTGGTAACTGTTGTTGTACGCAAACTCCACCAAATGAAGGTGATCTTCCCATGATCCTCCGAAATCCAAAACACAAGCTCTGAGGAGATCTTCCAAAACTCGGTTGACTCTCTCGGTCTGACCATCTGTTTGAGGGTGATAAGCTGTACTTAAACACAACTCGGTTCCCAAAACTTCCTGGAAGCTCTTCCAAAATCCACTAGTGAACAATGGATCTCGATCGCTCACTATACTCTTCGGAATACCATGGAATCGGACTATCCACTTAACATACAGCTCAACCAACTTTGATGCAGTCCTAGTCGATCGAACAGGAATGAATCGTGCACTCTTAGTCAGACGATCCACAATGACCCAAATCCCTTCATTTCCCGTTCTGGTTCTAGGCAATCCATCGATAAAATCCATCGACACTTGTTCCCACTTCCATGTAGGAACTTCTAATGGCTGAAGCAATCCACTTGGCTTCTTCTGTTCGGCTTTAACCAACTGGCAGTTCATACACTTGGAAATAAAATTTCCAACGTCCTTCTTCATACCTTCCCAGTAGTAGGTTCTCTTCATATCCCGATACATCTTATTTCCACCTGGATGAATTGTCAACTTCGAGTGATGACTTTCCTTCAAAACTTCACTCCTCAATTCATCTATATCGGGAACAACTAGTCGTCCTTGCTTTCGAAGCCAACCCTCTCGATCGACCTCGAATCCTTTATCCTTTTCTGGATCCATCCCAGATTCCAAATCACGGATAATCTTGACAAGCTTATCATCTCGCTTTTGACTCTCGCCAATCCTCTCCACAAGAGTCGGTCTTATTGATAAGTTTGCCAACATCTCAGGTTCCAATTCACATCTAGGCCTGAAGTCAAATCCAGCTAAATACTCAAGACTCTTCCATTCTGAAAACATGGCTCCCAATTCTGCATGTCTTCGACTTAACGCATCTGCCACTGCGTTACCTTTTCCCGGAGTATAAGCTATACCAAAATCATATGATGCTAAAAACTCTAGCCAACGTTGCTGCCGAAGATTCAAATCCTTTTGGGAGAAAAGATACTTCAACGACTTGTGATCCGTGAACAACTCGAATCGAACTCCCAACAGATAATGTCTCCACATCTTCAGAGCAAATACAATCGCCGCTAACTCCAAATCATGAGTCGGGTAATTCCTTTCATGCGGCTTCAGTTGTCGACTTGCATACGCAACAACCTTATCCCTCTGCATCAGCACTGCTCCAAGTCCAGTACCACATGCGTCGGTGTAAACCACCATCTCATCATTCCCACTTGGAATAGTCAAAACAGGAGCACTCGTCAGTCTCTCTTTCAGGATTCCGAAAGCTTGCTCACACTTAGCATCCCAACTGAACACTTGGTTCTTTTTCGTCAATCCTGTTAACGGTGCAGCTACCTTGGAGAAGTCTTTAATAAACCGTCGATAATATCCTGCTAATCCAAGAAAACTTCTCACATCAGATGCATTCTTAGGTCTAACCCAATCCTGGATTGCTGCCACCTTAGCGGGATCAACCGCTATTCCATTTCCAGAAATCACATGGCCTAAGAACCTCACTTCACTCTTCCAGAAGTGACACTTCGAAAACTTAGCCTTCAGCTGATGTTTCCGCAAGATTTCCAAAACAATACACAAGTGCGTCTTGTGCTCTTCTTCAGTTCTGGAATAAATCAGAATATCATCCACGAACACAAGGACGAACTTGTTCAACTGATCTTTGAACACTCTATTCATAAGATCCACAAAATATGCTGGCGCGTTAGTCAATCCAAACGGCATTACCAGCCACTCAAAGAAACCGGATGGTGTCCTAAAAGCAGTCTTCGGCACACTATCCTTCGCTACTCTCAATTGGTGAAATCCCGTTGCCAAATCCATCTGAGAAAACACCTTAGCTTCGTGAAGCTGATCAAACAAGTCATCTATTCTCGGCAATGGATACTTGTTCTTCTTAGTCACCTTATTCAGCTCACGATAATCCACACACAATCTCAACGACCCATCTGCCTTGGTTGCAAACACAACTGGTGCACCCCACTCGGACACACTACGCCGAATGAATCCTTTCTGTAAAAGGTCATCAACTTGCACCCTCAACTCTTGCTGTTCCCTAGGCGCCATCCGCCTAAGAGGCATCACAACAGGTCTGGCTCCTTCAACTAGATCTATACGAAACTCGATCTCTCTATGCGGCGGCAACCCTTTGACTTCGTCAAAGACATCCTCGAATCCATTAGCGATCGGCACTGATGACAGTCCATCCCGTGGAACAACTAGCGAATACATGAAGCTCATGAAGACGCCTTCTTCATGCTTACATCATATCACAATCTTTCGCCCCTCCACATTCTCGACTGTCACTTCCAACCTTTCGCAATCAACCTTAGCCGCATACTTCCTAAGCCAGTCCATACCCAAGATAATTCCGAACCCCGCAAAGTTCAGAACAAAGCAATCACAAACAAAAGAGCAACCATGACTCGATACAACTAGACCACGGCATAACATACACAAACAAGACGAACCCCCAACTGGATTAGTCACAACCAATGGCCTATCAACAATATCCGGTTCCAAACCTAACCGGCCTACTAGTTCATTACAAACAAACGAATGCGATGCTCCAGTATCAAACAGAACTCTAACTGGAATACCACATAGGAAAAGAGTACCTTGAACAACTACACTCTTTCCCTTGTCTTCAGCAGTAGGAGCTTTCGAAGACGACGGGACAGCTCCTAAAGTATAGGCTTGCACAATCTGCCTGTCCTTCCTTGGTTCTGGACAATTCTTCCTGAAATGTCCCGGCTTGTCACAGTTGTGACACTTCATCGGTGCCTTCGGATTCTTACAATCCTTAGAGAAATGGCCCTTCTGCTGACAATTGTAGCAAGTCACCTCGCCTTTCGGCTTCTTCTGGCCATCCTTACCCTTCTGCTGCTGCTGCTTCCTCTTCTGGTTTCCACCCTGCTGTGGTTTAGATTCTCCCTTGGTAACAGCAACAACAGGTCCTTCCTTAGGAAACAGACTCTCATGCCTAAGAGCTTTCTCCACAAGCTTCTCAAACGAATCATCCAAATGATCCACCAACTGTCTCCCAAGATAATTGTCCAAGCCTGTCACAAACTTCTCATTCTTCTGATAAGCAGATTCAATATATGACCGGGCATACTTGGACAAAGCTTCAAACTCAGAAACATACTCAAGAACAGATCTTCCACCCTGCTTGAGCTCCACAAACCTCTTGAACAGAACAGACTTCTGAGCTGTAGAAATGAACTTAGCTTCAAATCTGACTTGGAATTGCTCCCAAGTAATCTCTTCTTCCTGAGTAGTGATGGTAATAGAGTTCCACCAATCAGAAGCTCTCCCTTGAAGTTGCCTCGATGCCAACTTCCTCTTAGTTGCATCATCAATTCCCAAATCACCAAAGATCCTTCTACAAGCATCTATCCACCTCTGGACCTCGATGGTAGATTCTGTTCCCAAGAAAACCTTTCCTCCAAGAGCAGTATAATCCTTGCACAGCTTAGCAAAATCCACTGGTTTCGGAGTTTGGACTTGAACTCCAACATCAACTGCTGCCCCTGGAACTGGTATCCTTCTCATGATCGAAGTCATCATAGCTTCGAACATGGCTGCATAATCAGCAGTCTCTTCAGTAACACGGCCTTCCCTAGCAACTGGTCTCCCTCTTCGACTCATTCTCAATATCTATAAAGAGGAATGATTAGAACATCTAGAGAAACAACTGCATAAAGGACTAACTTACTGCTAAACTACTATATTATATATAGTAATCATCCATCAAAATACAATTACGTCTCTCATACGTAGTTACGACAGCGAGCGTTGGGTAAAATCGATTAACCAATGCTCTGATACCAAATGTGACGACCGCCCATGACCCCTGCACCGAATCTAGAGATAGAGCGCTGTAAAGGGTGCCAGGCGACCATGGACGATTGTCAGGGTAAAATAAAACAACAGAATCTATCGTATTACTCACAGCGCATGGACAAAATACAATAGAACATATGTATAGTGAAGCTTTACAGAACAAAATGACTTCATATAAAACTCCATAATATTTGAATACAAGCATCCACATAGTCAATACATCTAGCCTCACTACATATCTCTCAGAGAATACAAAACAGCGGAATATCCAGTACATATAATAAGAAGGTAATATGCAACCTTCCAACTCGTCTTCGATATCAGCATCGTGAGAAGAGAACAGCACCTGTCACCTGCTACCTAGTCTGCCCGTCCCAAAATGGACGAACAGCCCAAGGCAATAAGAATTAAAACATAAAGCCTTGAGTCAGACAACAGTCTTAGTGAGCAGTAAATTAACTAACAACATACCAAAAGAGCATAAAGGAAAAGGAATAGGAATACAACCCTCCCACTCCACCCTCATTCTACAGTGATAGCCCCCAGACACACACTAAGCAGAAGCAAACATAGCGGAGCATACAATTTAAAGTAAAGCTACTCTCACTCGAGTCAAGGGCGATGTTTTCCAAGTACCAAGGCCTAAATCAGATAAGCACCCAGAAAATACCGCTCTTGAGTCCGAATGACGATACAACCAAACATCCATGACTCTGGTTATCACTGTTATCATTGCTTCGATATCACCGTTAATTGAATGACCGACACATTCTTTCAGCCGTCCGTCAAGGGCTAATGGAAACCCCGGTTCTAGACATAACTCCCGCACGTCGTCGCAGCCCGTGCCTAGGACTATCGAATCTGCCCAGAGTACTCGACCATCAACAGTTGGCCGTTGGGACTATCGAATCTGCCCAAACGTACTCTTGCTTAGAGCATGCTAGAACCCTCAATAACGATGCTATCCAAGCCTCCTAGTCATCCTCCTCGACGACTATTCTCATATCCATTCATTATCCTCAACTCGAATCATATCACCGAGTTATTAACATGCTTGGAATGATCCCGTCTGGATTAGACCAAGTCTTCATCACATGATTGTCTCGCTTCATTACATCCTCGCAAAGCCTCATATCATCATCACATCATCAAGTCTATGCATAAGAGCTTCATCATCCCGCTACATATGCCACGAGCAGCTTTCCCAATTCAAGAGCCTTTCCCTTAGCTTTTGATTCGTCTTCGGTCTAAATCTAATCATCAATCATCTAGTTCATAACAATCAATCAAATCAAACATCAATCCAAACAATCAAGCATTCAAATATGATCTAAGTAGACAATTATAACAATAATGGCATTTTCGTAATTAAAGAGTTGAAAGTCCAATAAGCATGAAAACATGGATTATATCTCTACAAACTTGATGAATGAACTTGCATAGGTTAACATATGATAAAATGGATGTAACATCATCATGAACAATGGATCTATATGGATCTACACTTAGGATGAAGAAAATGCATGGAAATCTCTATTTTAACACCAAAACGAGCCAACAATCCGATATACTCCTTTGGATCCGTGTGAGAGATAATCACCACTCACCAAATCACCTAAAAAATCCAAAAGATATCAACTTCAGATCTGGACAGCGAAGAACTAAGCTAGATCCGACAAGATCTCACTTCAAACGATGAAATCTCTCTTCGATGGATGAAGATCTTCAACTTTAGCTCTTGGATCTTCGATCTTGATCTTCGATTTAGATGGATGGAGATACTAGATTAGAGAAGAGAAAAGAGATGAAGAAATGTTGTAGTCGAGCTCTCAAAATGGCAGCAGTTCGTTGCTTCAAAAACCGGTGCCAAAAATTGAGCCAAACCCTTCTATTTATAGGCAGATTTTATGTCATCCGCCCCTATAAGTCGTTGCCGACCTAACCCTCTGCCGACTTACGACCTACCGACTCACAACTCAACACACGCTGCCGACTCAACTACCTACCGACTCACAACTCAACACACGCTGCCGACTCAACTACCTACTGACTCACTCTTCCTAGCGATCTACCCTAAGTCGTCCAACGACCTATCTCCCTTAACTCGTGTTAACGACCTAACCATACTTAAGTCGCTTACGACTTAAGCCCTAGCACTAAGTCATTCACTACTAACCCGCTAACTCGTCCCAGTCCTTAAGTCATAATCTCTTAAGTCGGTCATTCCTATAGGTCGGTCATTCCACTGAGTCTCCCCACCGACCTAAACTCCACACAAGCTAACTCTAGGTCGTCCCTTCCTATGAGTCATCAATTCTTAAGTCGGCTGACTACTTTAACTCGGCCACACTGTTAAGTCGGTCTTCCCTTAACACGCTCACCTTCTTAGGTCGGTCACCCCACTAGGTCGCCCCACCGACCTAAGCACTCTGCACGGGTTAACTTCCATACGACCTAAGCTTTAACCCACTGACAACCCCTCCTTAACTCGCACGCGACCTAGTCCTTAGCTCGCACACGAGTCAACTTCAGACGACTCAACTTCTAACTCGCCGAATTCCTTAACTCGGTCACGACTCATCACTAACTCGTCTAGAGCTCCTATCTCCTAAGTCGTATACGACTCATGACTTATGCTAAGTCGTGAACGACTTAGGACTTAGGCAAAATTTGCCTAAAATCTGAAATGGCAAAAATGCTAAAACTCCAGATTTGACGAACTTATCGATCCGTTAAAAATACGGGTCGTTACATAAAATCTATAAAAAATAAGATGTTGAATC
Source organism: Allium fistulosum (assembly GCA_030737815.1). Classification (NCBI taxonomy): domain Eukaryota; kingdom Viridiplantae; phylum Streptophyta; class Magnoliopsida; order Asparagales; family Amaryllidaceae; genus Allium; species Allium fistulosum. The sequence goes on along the minus strand of CM060906.1, from coordinate 519,680,506 downwards.
ATTGTGTTTGGAGCGTGCATATCTTCATGCCGATGGGTTATTAGAGGGCGCGACAGCAATTTGGAGGAGACCGACATTTAGGAGGAAACTAGGGTTGGAGATTATGCTTAATCTATTTGAAGTAAGGGCAATGCAACTTTGTTTTTGGGTTTGTGGTGACGAGGAGAGTATGGGATCGGAGTTTGGTAAGGGAACATGGCTCATGGTGATTCACGTCCCTAGGGATTGGAGGTGCTAGCATCGGGTCGCATTTTAGGGTAAGGGACTGGAGTTGGAATTGTTGGATCCAGAAGGTCGGGCTCGCGAAAAGAAACTCGCCGACGAAGGCGGATTGGAGTTTCGTTGAGAGATGAGGGTGGGGGAGGGAGGAGATCGATTGGCCATGGATGGGTTATGTACATATCTTTGCCTGTGCACATTTTGGTTAAGTGGGGAAGATTGGTTGTTAATTTAAGGTGATTAATATATGGTTAATCAAGTAATTAATGCGTATTTTTAAAATCCAAACTTATAAAATGTATATCTTTTTCGTACGAGGTTCAAATCGAACGTGGTCGGTTGCGTTGCACTCGTAGGATCATTATCTCCACTTTGGAATTGGTTTGACTAAATTTGGAGCTAGTTGAATACTGCACTAACATTGAACATTGTTCGATTTTAGACAGAACTTGAACACTTCAGCGATAACTGGAATTTCGGTGAGTTAAACTCACCTTTTGGTTAATCGGTATGTTATATAGTAGATAAAAATTATTTATTATCTGCTTGGATGTTGAATTTTCTGGTTGTTTGGTTTGGATAATTATCATTTTTGAAAATGGATAATGTATAAAGTGATAAAATAATATTGATTTACTATAATTACATTGTTTAAATAATAACATTGTTTATTTAAGCATACTTCCTTGGTGTTATCTATTTGGCCAAATAAACGCCATCTAATAATAAATGAAAGAGTTTATTTTAAGTGACATTTGTTTAGCAGAATAAATCATCATTCTACTACTATACTAATTTGGATATTCATTTAAATGCCAGTTGATTTATACTGGATAACTGATGTGTTAACAATTGATTTTTAATTATGGATTTGATTTACATATATGCATGCTTATGTACATACCTGTAATTTAACTTGAGAAGTTAAATTGAATTTAATGGTAGCTTATTTAAGTACCATTGGGGTCATTGAGAATCTTTATGGATTTGGAAAGTTATGGATTTATGTCAACTTCAGATTTTATAATATGAAGTAAAATGTTTTATTAAATTATTATTTTAACAAAGTGTTTGTTTGAGTTCTATATTATACAGTGTTTAGTAAAATTATTTCTTTAGTAAAGTTAATTATTATATTTATAATGTTTTAAAATTAATAATTTTATTACTGTTGTTTAAAGATGGTTAATTACTTATCAAGGTTGTTTAAAGATAATAAATTATTTTATTATTGACTTTGTAAACTGGTTAATTATTGTATTAGAAATGTAGTTTAAACTTACGTAATTATATTATCGAAAGTTGTTAAAGTTATTTTATTACATTTATTAAAATGTTTTAAAGTTAATTATTATATTATTTAAAAAGGTTTTAAAATTTTAATTATTATATTATTTAAAAGAGTTTAAAAGGTTAGTTATTATATTATTTAAAAGGTTTTACAACGTTAATTATTATATTATTTAAAATGTTTTAAAGCTTATTATATGTTATTTAAAAATGTTTTAAATTTATCTTTATGACGTTAAAGTTATTATTTATTATAATTAAATAATAAATTGTTTATAAAATGGTTTCTTTTATAAAAAGGAATTATTTAAAGGAGTTTATAAATTTGAAAGAGGTTTGGAATTTGAAAAGAAGTTGGGTTTTGAATGATTTTAGAATAGAAGTTTATAAATGGTTTAGCGATTCGAAAGGGAAATTTTATAAATGGGTTTTTTGAGATCTATAAAAGAGTAGTTTTATAAATAAAACTTGGAGATTTACAGAAGAGTATTTTATAAATAGATTGGAGATTTAAAAAGATCTTTATAAATGAATTTGGGGATTTATAAAGGAGATATTTATTTTGGAAAGAGTTTTGTAAAAAGGATTATAGCTTTCGGTTATTAATATCCTTGTTTTATTGACATTTGGATTTGATCGTTTAAATATGATTTTGAAATAGAAAATCTTTCTAGGTGTTCAGTTAATATACTTATACCATTTTATAAGTATATGAGAAAGTTTCCAAGTTTTGAAAGTGAAATAGTTTGTGAATATACTTATACCATTGAGATAAGTATATGGTTATATTTTTTGAGTATCAGAAATATAGTGTTTTGTGAATATACTTATCCTATTGAGATAAGTATATGGAAGTGATTTCCATGTATTTACAAAGTAATTGTTATTACTAGAATGTTAGTTAAATGAGGCTTAGTGGTTTCCATGGGAAATAAATCTTCGATTTTTTTGATTTGAATGTTTGTTTATTGATAGTTAAATAACCGACTATCAAATCGTGGCCTAAATATGTAATCCTTCTTAATTTTGGTGGTACAGAAATATTTCCCTACTTAACACTGAATGATTTTAACTATGGAAATATTTAGGAGAAACACGGGGATAATATGATACAGTTACCATCTATGGTGCTATGTTGTAAGTATAAACTCATTTTGTTCTTCTAGTACAAATGATGAGGAGATCCGTCCACATAAACGGTTAGCAGGTGATCCTCGCTCTTATGATTTTTTTATTATTTCCAAAAGAATCGGTATTGAGCTTTTCAAAAATCGATCGATTGGTTTTGAAACATCGGGTAAGCGGAGAGTGTACTCATAAGAGATGACTCGAAACCATAACTACTCCAAAACCATATACGGGTTCTATGCTTGGAGGAGATTTGAGATCTGTTTTGGATGTTGGAATCCATGTGTGATTCTGAGACCTGTTAGGGTATGAAAATCCATGTGTGATTATGATATCTGTTTGTGGGTATCCATGTGTGGTTACGAGGCCCGTTGAGGTATAGGAATCCATGTATGTTTTCGATATGTATTCAGGTGCCTGTGCGTGAGCTGGAATGTCGGGCGTAGCCTCGCCAGTGGTAATGACTAAAAATAGAGATAGGATGCATAGCTAGGGTTTTGGCTAACCCATAAGGGTGCAGTCGTCTCCTTCCTAGAGTTACCTATAGTTGTTATGCATGCATGGAGCAATGCATTCGGCCTTGCATGGCCAGCCATTAATTTCATATTGTATATCACTAGGGATGTATTGTTGCTTTGGAAGGGTAACTCTAATCCTTGTGTAGGAGGACCATTCTCGATGTACTAAGGGCACCTCTATGGAACCCTACACAATTAGCGAATGCACCTAAGCGATTTTTGATTATATACCTAGTATTATTATGATGTACACTCACGAGCATCATAGCTACTTGTTATTGATATTTTCACCCTTAGATATTGTTATAATATCGTTGGATTTTCCGATATAAATGCTTTGGTTATTGTAAGGTAAAAACCAGTCTATGTTTATATGCGGTGTGACCTTACAAGATACCATTGTTTAGAAAGGTTTTTATTACATTAAAATCCATTTGAGGTGTGTTTCTCACGCTGGTTTACCAGACTGATCCGGATATTTTTTTCTATAATGCTCGGGTCAGACCGAGCGTATTTACAGATTCAGTTTGGATACTTGGCTTCAGGAGACGAGCTGGATGCCTCCAAGACATATTCACGTATATTCTATTTTCTGTTGCATTGGTCGTTTATATTTATCAGCAATTGTGAAGACATGTTGTTATAACTGTCCAGGCTGATGAGTTGTTTAGTGTACTCTGATTGATGTATGTATGTTACAGTTTTTTATGTGTAAAGATCTAGTGTATAATGTATATTACTTGTCACGATGCGAGATTATGTTCTATCTTTTCTTTCTTTTTCCCCAACAAACTGTCTTTCTGGCACTTGGATGCTCAACACATGAATATCGTGGATGTAATAGTGCCCACTTTTGAGAGTTGAAAAGGCGGGTTGTTACATTTATGGTCTGTATACAACTCAAACTACTATCCTAAAAGATCATGTCTCCAGATCTTTAGCGTGAAAACTATTGTCGCCCACTCGAACCATAAGTTGGATATCTAACTGCATGCGATCTCAACTGCCTCGATGCGTAAGCTATCACTCTTCCTTTTTGCATCAGCACTGCCCCCAAATCTATTCCACAAGCATTTGTATACACTACCAATCTTTAATTCCCATCAGGTACGATCTAGACAGGGGAATTTTTCAACAACTTCTTCAACTCCTGAGATGACCCTTCACACTATCAGTCCATATGAACTTCTCGTTCTTTCTGGTCAACTTAATCAAGGGCGTTACTATACGCGAGAAATCCTTAATGAACCTGTGGTAATAGCCAACCAATCCAAATAAACTTCTCATTTTCATGACCATTGACCTGTCTTTCCCAACCATTAATGATTTCTACCTTTGATGGATCCAACGCTAATCCATTCTCTGAAAAACATGGCCAAGAGAGTTAACTTCTAGTTTCCAAAAACAGCATTTCGAAAACCTTGCCATCAGCTTGTATTGTCTCCATGTCTTCAAAACCAATCTAAAACGGACTTCATGGTCTCTTTCATCCTTAGAATATACCAAGATATCATCAATGAAGACCAACACAAATCTATCAAACTGACCGCAAAAGATTCAATTCATAAGATTTTCAAAGAACATTGGGGCGTTGGTCAGTCCAAAGACTTAATTAACCACTCACATGAACTATATCTGGTTATGAATGCGGTCAATGGAATACTGTCTTCCACTACCCTCATTTGATGGAACCCCATCGATGCTACGAGAATATTCTAGCTCTGTTCAACTGGTCAAACAAGTAGTCTATCCTAGGAAATAGATAATGATTCTTCACTGTCAATTCGTTCAGTTTTCGGTAATCAGTACACATTCGCAAAAATCCATCCAGCTTATTTATGAATACTATAGATGCTCCCCATAGTGAACTACTTGGCCTAACGAAACATTTATGCTCAAGTTACACCAACTGCTTCTTCAGTTCTTCCATCTCCTTAGGCAGCATTCTGCTAGGTGGTCTACTAGCAGGATGTGCCCTTGGGATCAAGTCTATTCGAAATTTAATTCCCTTTCTTGGCAGTAGTCCTATTACTTGTTCAAAATCATCTATGAACTTCTAAACTAATAGAACTTTGCTAATTTCATCATCATCTTCCATAATGTATAACCTCAAGTCAGTCTTGACTTTCATTACGTCCAAGGTTATCATAATTCTTTCTCCACTTATGGGATTCCATAGGGGATAACTCTATCTGTATAGTAGATTCTAGCACCATTATGCACCAACCAATCCATACTAAAATATTACCATGTACCCTACGAAGTCAAATACATATAGGTTGCAAACAAACAAATGTCCACATAAATCGAACTCAAGGTCGGTGCACCTTAATCCGAGCATCGCATACCCATCGATCGAGTTAACCACATGCAAGGACGTAATCAACTAGGTGGTATTTAGTTCTAACCTATTAGACAAATCTTTTGAAATGAAAGAGTGTGTAGCAGCAGTATAAAACAGAACTTTAATTGACATACTAGAAATCAAAATCATACCTTCAAACTTACTATTTCCCTTCTCCTCAACAATCGATTCAAACAATGGTCCTTTTAAGGAAAAAAAACCTTTGGCTTCCTCGACTCGGGACAATCTTTCTTCATTTTTCCAGGCTTATCATGGATAAAGCACTTAACCTTTACTGCTTCAAAAAACTTTGGATACTTATTTGCATAGTGCCCCCTTCTGCCTACAATTATAACAGGTCATGACAACCACATCTATTTGTTTCCCATTACCCTAAGCCTTTCCTTTTTGCTACTAGCCCTTCTTACCTTTCTGGTATGGAGCAAACTTCCTTTTCTTCTCAGCTTGAGCCTTCTATCCCACTCCTCTCCTTCAAGCATATATCAGTTCATACCTCATAGCCATATCTACCACTTTATTGAATGGAAGTCATAGATGAGCCATTATTTTGCCACTAAATCCTAGACTCAATCCCAAGGTAAATTTCTCCACCTTCTTTCTTGGAGTCTCGATCAAATCGGGTCTATACTTTAATAAGGAATTGAACCTCAACACATACTCTGGTATGGTCAAACTTCCTTACCGCAACTCCACAAACTCACAGAACATCGTTGATAACTTCGAGCCAGGTACGTATTCCTCCTCAAACATCCTTGGAACCTTTCCCACATAATATCTTGCTTAGGAATCTCAGCCGTTACAGTTCCCCACTAGACACTCGTCAGTCCCTTGAACTGTCTAGATACAAGCTTTAACATTTGAGCATCTATCAGCTTAAAGCCTCACAAATCATCTCACACATCACTAGCTAATCACTTGCCTCCAACGCCTGTTTTGTTCCATCAAACATTTCTCCTTCCATGCTCCAGAAATCCTTATTCATCTTAGCAAAATCCTCTCTAATTGGTTACACCGGGCCTCTTGATACATTTGGGCATATGGTGGCGCTTGTTGTTGCGCTAAGTTTGCCAAGAACCGTTGAAAAAATGCATTTATATCCAAATTCCCTATAGGTGGGGTAGGCAATTCATTTTCGTCTTCTATACGAACTTCTTGGGAAGCCTACCCTCCTTGGTCGTTGGTTTGTGTACTATCATCTCCTCTTCTATGATTCACTCTCATACTCCCTAAAGTCAACTATCTGTTACACATATCCATTCTTGCTTTTTTCATAAGTAAGGGCTTGTAAGAAATGAAAGTAAAGAGAATGGGAGCAATAATAGAAGGGTAGATATACTCTTTTATACCTATATTCAAAATACCAATACATTATATATATATATAGCATATGCCCACCCTATGGTATTCATTTTCTGTTACTTAATTCCCACTTAGCTCTATTTTATTTTAATGTCTCCTAACCTAAGCTTTGATACCAAATTGAAACATCCCCGACTTCGAGAATTGAAAATAGATGCCAATGACGGTGTAGTCGTCACCAGAATCATTTTCAAGAGATAAAGTGAGTTTAGTATTATTTTGCACAACATTAAGTAAATATAGCAACTAAATAAATTTTCATTCCATCAAATTGGTTTACATGATTCATTACATTATCATGAACCCTTTTTCGTTCCACGTAAGGGTAAATATAATAAAACATAAATAGAGTGTCATGCTCGATATATGAATATACTAATATGGACACTTAACCGGTTATAATTTATGGTTTTACACAACGGAATTTCAAAGTAAATTTTATTTGCAAAACAAGCCTCATGCTTCGTCTTTGGCTTCTTTATCCGTCTTTCCAAAGGGTACTTGTCTAAGCCATATACTCAGCCTACTCGAATGAGCACCCATGAGTTTTTAAGAAATGATAAAAACTCAGGTCAGACCTAAAGCCTGGTATGAGTAATATTTTACCCTAAATAATCAATCATATTGTGAGACCATGTCGTTAAAGTGTGGAATGAGTTTTTCTCTCACTATTCCAATCAACCTTAATTCATCATAGTGTGAGATTTCCTACACACATGTTTGACTAGTTTCCATAGTCAATTAATTTTAAAGAGCCACTCACGCCTTCCTACCAGTTCAATAACTGTAACAGACAATCAAGATTTCCACTTAGGTGTTTATCTTATTTTATTTCAATTTAATTATGAATAGATAATTAGTTTTCCACTAATGCTTTACAACATTTTCCATCATTTATTATGTCGGGTTTAGACAAACGGTTGCTACTCAGGCCTTACACTGACAATTATCAAAGATAGTGTCATGAATAGATAGTTGGATGCTATGAAATCCTTACCACTTCAATCTCGTATATTATCGTGAATAGAAAATTGGATGTTACGCAAACCTTACACCATCATTCCCTTATATCGTCCTGAACAAACAAAGGTATTGCCACTAAGGCCTTCCATCAACATTACCAAATATAATGTCATTTTTTATACATTTGATAGCCACACATTCCTTTCATCAATGTTACCAAATATGATTTTGTGTTTTATACATTTGGTAGCCACATAGGCCTTCTATCAACATTACCAAATATAATGTCATATTTAGACATATATACTTCCACTAAGGCCCCATATTTACACTTCACTCTCTTTAATGGTTCCATTTATCATTACATAGCTTAATCAAGCTCAATCTCAATTTTCATTTTCTAAACAAGTTATTTATCCTTAACTTAATATTCTTTGTAGTCACTTCATTCCACATAAAATTCTTAACCATTGCCGTGGAAGATGGCTACCAAAGTGCTATAAAAGTTCATTATGTACTTAGGATGTCTTAGCATAATTAGCTATCTCGTATCTACATTACATGTGTTATCCCAACTTTTGGCAAAGTCGAGATACCCAAAGATTAACTGAAAATCAATGATTATTAGTCATGAACATCGACTGTGCATCGTAGGTTCACCATGGATATCGATGAATTTCGTCCGAGTCCGGATCGGGCTGCAATTGATAAGACATGTCAAGCAAGGCCAGATGAAACAACGTTCCAAATTTCGAGTCAATCCGAGTTCGTATGCTCAAAATACGAAGGTTGCAAGGTTAAGGAAATATGTTGTTCATGGCATTCGAATCGATGGAATTCGAATCCATCACCGTGAAGGCCTTCGAATCGACAGAGCACGACCCCACTTCGAATCCATTGGTGAAGCTCGTGTTCGAATCCATTACCTCCGCATCGATCAGAAGGAGCAAAGCTTCGCCTCCGTCAAGTACGAATCCATCAGGCCTACGTTGCTTCGAATCGATTGAAGGCATCTTTACTTCAACTCCATTACCTCCGAATCCATGCAGGGATTGAAACTTCGACTCCAGCAACTTCGAACCCCCACACTGAGGTAACTTCGAATCGATCCGCAATGGCATATCTGGATCGATTCGACCAAGCACCAATTCCATCGATTCGAAGTAACGTGTCTTCGAATCGATTGTCTTGAACCTACCAAGTCCACCTAGCTGAAACCACGGAGTCGACCCAGTCAACTCGGCATAGAAGTAGGATCGATACGAAGAAGGCGCTCCACGTCATCGCAGAAGCGCGCGCTGGATCGATTCGAACGAATCGATTCGAACTAGATCGATTCGAACCAGGCTAGTCAACCAGAAATGCAACCTTGAATCGATCATAACTTGAGATCTACACATCCAAATGCTATGAAATTTTCACAGAAGCTTGAGCACATGTTGAAGAATGTTCACGCCAAATTTCAGCTTGATCGGACAATTTCTTGATCGATTCGAACCTAGGGTCGAATCGATCCCTGTGTGGACCCGGATTTCCATAAAGCGGTCATGTGGGCCCCCTGACGTACCAGAACTGGTCTCCCCTCATTTTAGGCGAAATATCAGCCTCCTACACCTATAAATAGAGCCCCTGGTCATTCAGAAAAGGGGTCGGAGAACTTTGAGAGCAAAGAGCGCCCAGATTCTGCCAGATTTACTCCAGATCACCATTGCTGCCTTAGATTCAGACTTAGTTCAGCAAATCAGTTGTAATACAACATACGAAACTGTAATCTTCAAGCATTGAGCAATAAAATCATAAAAACCTTGAAGTGGACGTAGGCCGGAGATAGCCGAACCACTATAAATTGTGTGTCACTGTTCATTATTTCTTGACTGTTACTTGTTACTTGCTTAGATCTGTGATTTGTGTGTGGATACTGTTGATTCGTATTCATACGCTGGTGCTTTCACTACACTTGGGGTTTGTGACCATTTTTGGTGCAAACACTTTGGTGCTTTCACTGAGAACAACTAGCACCCGCTACACCAAATTCAAAATTTAGATTTGGGATTTTAAGGATTCGGATCTGACTCTACAATGACTCGACAAACTAGACAAAGAACTGAGAGGAGCCAACAGGCAGGAAGTCAAGAGGCATCCTCTGGCGCTGGAGAAGGACAAGCTTCGATCTACATTACTAGAGATGAGATGGAAGCGATGAATAACTTAATGCAGGAAAGAATGATGAAAAGCCAACAAGAGATGCTGCAGAATTTCTTCGAGCAGATGAGAGCTGCAGGGACGCAGAACCCTGGACCAGCTACAACGGCTGTGAATGTGGAACAAGGAGCTAGGGCTATGGAACCCAACGGAGGACAGAATGCAGAACCAGAAGGCAATCAACAAGGGCTTGGGGGCAGGCCCGCAGGATCCAACGCAGAAGTACCTTTGGAAGGAGCTCAACCGGCTAGGGCCAACACTAATGCTAACGAGCCGCCCGAAGAGTACATACCAGAATTCCCTACAAGACTCGGAGGGCAAGACAGAGACATGACAAGGGGGCAACCCCTAGATGGAGATGAAAGAATGATCGGCCTAGTGAGACGACTCATGAGAGGAGGGTTTTCAGGAGGAGGATTGGAAGAAGTTAGTCGGAGTCCTTTCGCTCCGAATATCAGGAATGCAAGGAACCCTCCGAAGTTCAAACTACCAACGCTGAATCCTTATGATGGAAAATCAGACCCGACCATGCATATCACCAGATATATCAGACACATGGAAGTGCTGGGAGCTTTCGAGGAAGTGATGGCACGATGTTTCCCCTTATTCTTATCAGATTTGGCTGCGCTTTGGTTTAGGCAGCTAGAAACCGGATCAATCAGGACATGGGGCGAGCTTGTGGATTGCTTCATGAAGCAGTTTAGGGTTCACGTGACGCGACCTAAGAGCGTGATGACTTTGGCGTCAATAAAACAAAGGACCGAAGAGTCCATAAAAGATTTTTTGTTACGATTTAATGCGACGGTGACTTCTGTAGATCGCCCGGACCCATCGATGATTTTGATGGCGGCAGTAGCAGGAGTTGGAGAAGGCACCGAATTCAAAGACTCTTTGACTAAAGATCCACCGCAAGATCTTGGAGAGTTTTTCCATGAAGCTGAAAAATTCATTCGATTAGAGGAATCACGAGCCGAGAGGCAGGAAATAAATGTTGCACAAGGCGAAGGAACCGCCAGGGAACAGTCCAGGGAAGACAAAGGAAAGAGAAAGCAGGATGACGCACATGATGGTCCTGATAAACGGAAGAAATTCCGAGAGCCTAGATTCAGGCAGTACACAGACTTGGTGGCAGGACTTGAACGAATTTACACCGAAACTCGGGGGCAACTCCCCTATCGAAAGCCACCAAGGAGAGATCCCACAGAGCGGGAACGTAGAACTGGAAAATATTGCCTATTCCATGAGTTAGATGGGCACACTACCGATGAATGCCGCCACCTGAAGGATGAGGTGGAAGAACATGCCAGGAGTGGTAGATTGCCACAATATGTCAGAGAACGAACGACGGCGGTTAGACCCGAACAACAACCGCATCAACCAAACAGGAATGATCCTGGATCGGGATCACGACTCGTCATCAACTGATTATGATGGCAAGGGCCAAGTTCAAGATTTGGACTCTGGTCGATTAGTTTTCTTAGATTTGATTTCCAAAATAAAACGGCTATCCCACTTACTCATGTACGGGAACCGGAGAGATCCCTAGGCATGCTCTGAGATGGAGATAGACCGCTCCGCCCGGAGAGGCATTATCTTGTTTTTCCTGGTGTTTGAGATTGAACATCTAGGATTTGAATTTAATAAAGAAACACTTATTAAAATAAACCTTTGACCGGAGAGTTAAAGGATAAACGTTAAATATCAATATAAACATGATCGCTTTATGATCCTACCCGGAGAGGCAGGGTCCGGAGTGCAAGAAGTGAGTTGCTTCGCCGGAGAGCGACAGGATCAACTCACTTAAGCATCGTTTCCTATTCACCGGAGAGTGATTGGATCAGGATTCGATAAGAGCCCGGAGAGGCTGTGATCGACCAACGATTTAGGTCATGACATCGCTTAATGTTCAGATACACTGAACCGGAGTGCAGGAGGTGAGTCGCTTCGCCGGGGAGCGACAGGATTGACTCACTTAACGTTGTTTCCCCTTCACCGGAGAGTGACAGGATGGGATCCAGCATGAGCCCGGAGAGGCTATGATCGGTCGAGAACGACCAAGACATCGCTATACGCCCTAGCTGGGGCCAGAGTGCAAGGGATAGAAAGCAACGCCGGAGTGCAATAGGATCTTTCTATTCAATCGCTAAATCTAGAATGGGTTTGACAAGGGTCCGAAGTGACCATCAATAGTACGGAGAGACCATGGAATTTCATTCTTAACTTCCACTGAAAAAATTGATAACAATTCGGCTTCGAACAGCCATGGACTTGATTGAAAATGCTATAAGCTATGAGTAAAACATGAACTCACTGCATCCAACTTAAGACTGATCAAAACACGCCTTTTACCAAAAAGGCATGTTTTGGGGGGCAAAATGTTATCCCAACTTTTGGCAAAGTCGAGATACCCAAAGATTAACTGAAAATCAATGATTATTAGTCATGAACATCGACTGTGCATCGCAGGTTCACCATGGATATCGATGAATTTCGTCCGAGTCCGGATCGGGCTGCAATTGATAAGACATGTCAAGCAAGGCCAGATGAAACAACGTTCCAAATTTCGAGTCAATCCGAGTTCGTATGCTCAAAATACGAAGGTTGCAAGGTTAAGGAAATATGTTGTTCATGGCATTCGAATCGATGGAATTCGAATCCATCACCGTGAAGGCCTTCGAATCGACAGAGCACGACCCCACTTCGAATCCATTGGTGAAGCTCGTGTTCAAATCCATTACCTCCGCATCGATCAGAAGGAGCAAAGCTTCGCCTCCGTCAAGTACGAATCCATCAGGCCTACGTTGCTTCGAATCGATTGAAGGCATCTTTACTTCAACTCCATTACCTCCGAATCCATGCAGGGATTGAAACTTCGACTCCAGCAACTTCGAACCCCCACACTGAGGTAACTTCGAATCGATCCGCAATGGCATATCTAGATCGATTCGACCAAGCACCAATTCCATCGATTCGAAGTAACGTGTCTTCGAATCGATTGTCTTGAACCTACCAAGTCCACCTAGCTGAAACCACGGAGTCAACCCAGTCAACTCGACATAGAAGTAGGATCGATACGAAGAAGGCGCTCCACGTCATCGCAGAAGCGCGCGCTGGATCGATTCGAACGAATCGATTCGAACTAGATCGATTCGAACCAAGCTAGTCAACCAGAAATGCAACCTTGAATCGATCATAACTTGAGATCTACACATCCAAATGCTATGAAATTTTCACAGAAGCTTGAGCACATGTTGAAGAATGTTCACGCCAAATTTCAGCTTGATCGGACAATTTCTTGATCGATTCGAACCTAGGGTCGAATCGATCCCTGTGTGGACCCGGATTTCCATAAAGCGGTCATGTGGGCCCCCTGACGTACCAGAACTGGTCTCCCCTCATTTTAGGCGAAATATCAGCCTCCTACACCTATAAATAGAGCCCCTGGTCATTCAGAAAAGGGGTCGGAGAACTTTGAGAGCAAAGAGCGCCCAGATTCTGCCAGATTTACTCCAGATCACCATTGCTGCCTTAGATTCAGACTTAGTTCAGCAAATCAGTTGTAATACAACATACGAAACTGTAATCTTCAAGCATCGAGCAATAAAATCATAAAAACCTTGAAGTGGACGTAGGCCGGAGATAGCCGAACCACTATAAATTGTGTGTCACTGTTCATTATTTCTTGACTGTTACTTGTTACTTGCTTAGATCTGTGATTTGTGTGTGGATACTGTTGATTCGTATTCATACGCTGGTGCTTTCACTACACTTGGGGTTTGTGACCATTTTTGGTGCAAACAACATGGTTATCACACATTGACACTAGGCTATCACATATTGGTGTTTTCCAAATTGTCTTAGATTAGTCTTATAAGTCATCGTAAGCTAAGTGTCCAAGAGCCATCGCATGTTGAACACTTTAGAGTTATCGCAAGTTGACACATCCTATGGCTATCACATGTTGACATTATCCTAGCTATCGCAAGTTGATATATAAGAGCTATTGCTAGTTGATCCTAACACAGCTATCGCATGTTGTTTCTAAGTCAGACATCACAAGTTGATCCCAACATAGCTATCACATGTTAACTTCGACTTAGCTATCACAAGTTGAGTTATATGGCTATCATAGGTTGGTGTTCATGGTAGCTACCACAAGTTGAGTTTATATGGCTATTGCAAGTTGGTGTTCATGGTAGCTATCGCAAGTTGAGTTATATGAGCATCGTAAGTTGGTGTTCATGGTAGCTATCACAAGTTGACTGTGGTAATCTTGTAATTAGCTAGAAAATTGTTTTGTTTCCATTAAAGTAAATTGCTTTTCACCTAACCTAGATGCTGTACAATTAAAGCACTTAGCGGTTCCATAGTGGTGGAGCTGTGCGGCTAAAGTGCTTAGTGGTTCTATAGCGCTATAGGTGCAAAAAGATATAGTGGAGATAATGCTAGGATATATCGGAAAATAGCATAGGTGCAAAAAGCTTCATCGGATATAATAATAATTTTTCAATGTTTGTTTATTCTCATTCTCACATTATTTATATAGGAAAAAAAATATTGTTTAACCTTATATAAAAAAACCAAAGAATATCTTGATTTTATAGACTAAATTCGATGACTATAATAGACTTCTAACTTGTATTGAGCACCTATGCGTTAAAATTAGGTCTTTACCCTAATTATGGTTGATTTGGTTTAAAAGAGAAATAGTCAAATCAACCTTTATCTGTTAATGTTGCTAAAGCAGTTATTAAAAAGCCTCGATTTAGCGGGTGTAGTGGAAAATAGCAGGACTTAAAGCGTATCTACTATTTAATAGAGATAAATTGAAATAGTGTAGCAGTCGAAAATAATTATCCGCTATAGCATGGATTTTACAGGGCTTTAACTGCATGGATCCGACCCGAGTTGGTTAATTACATAACAAACCTCGAGTTAGGATATAAACTAGCTGTGAGTATAACAGTGCAATAATAATAGCAAATATATATGGTGTCAGGTACATACATGATATTTCAATCAAATAAAATGTCACTCATGCCATACAAGATTCCATCCATAATCATCAAACCAAAAATAGTGCAAACACGCAAGTTTCATGGCACTTATCAAAGTGGCCCACGGTTGCAACTCTAATCTACTAGGATATCACATCTTATCCCATTCATAAGTTGTTATCATCTTATAATTCATATACATTATTTTTAGACAATACGACATTTTTCATCCATATATCTAGACAATTAACAATTGCACCATTTAATAAAATTAATTTTCAAAACATTCATTTATGAGGTAGGTAAAAAACTAGTGAGTCTTATTTCATACCCACTTTGCAAAAAACTAGTGAGTCTTATTTCATACATATCGAGTCCTACTTCATACTCACGCTGATAATTATTAGTGAGTCCTATTTCCCTCACTCTATGAATTCCATATATGAATCACATTGGTAATCCCTTATGGACTTACCCTCTACTTAACTCTACCTCGAACAGATATTATGATCCCTTTTCATCCGTATATCTTTCAACTAGAAATGTGGGTGTACATCACACGATCCCTTAGTTGCACTCTCCCATTGATGATAAAAACCTCGTCATTTTATAATCACCCTCAAGTCTCCATTATATGGCACTACTTCCCCTCATTGCACCACACCAATCTCAAAACATGTCCGTGCAATAGGTCATTTAGAAACGAGTGCGATGGACTTGTTCGTCACAATTCAAGGTGTGACTCTAAATCTATCAGCTATGATGGATACCAACATATAGTGGTCATTGCCTCGACCATTCTTGTCGAATGTTAAATTTACATATATCATTAAAAAATATTTGATCTCTCAAACATTATCTATTCCTGTTATGATGTTATATCTCATTTTCATCATTTAAATATCGTGTATGTGCATTTTATCGTATCAAAATATCAATATCCAAAACTTGGCAATAAACGATAATTTTAGGACCAAAATTATAGAATCAATGGATAACACTTGACAATACATTTTAAGTCATTGATAATAAACCAATTATAATAACAACAAAAATTCAAGCCAACTTGCAACATATTAAAATCATGGCAAAATAGTGACACATACTTCACCTATTTAGCTGACATAAAGTACTAATGCCGACGATCATATTCTCATCAGCATCATTCAATTCATCATAACATGGCATGACATATCATATGGTTTAGTTTTAACTTACGCATACATAGCATAGGTGAGAATTCAACGTAAGTCTACTTGTATTAAAATCCACCAAGTATTTTGTTCATCCGTATATCGCATTTGAACCAAAGCAATCTAAAGCCAACTGCATTCACATTTATCAAAGATGAAGCCATCATTAAAAGAATGGTTATGACCTAGCATAATAAGTACTTATACAATTCATTCACAACAAACATCACATGGTTATTTCAATTCATTGCCCAAGGCATCATATAGCAAGACAACTCATAACAGCAAAACAATTTATTTTAGTCCATTCAAATGCATTTAATATCGGCCAATACTTGCACAAAAAAGCAATATAATGAACCAAATACATATATTCTCAAATCATACATAATGAGTTCAAAATAAATTATATTTATATTTACATAAATCTCAAATACATACAATTATTATCTAAAATATATGTGATGTTCTTTCAAAATATTTCAGGGCATATCCTTCAAGAACATCTTCATTTTAGATTATACCTCTTAAAGAACTTCTTTAATTCCTTTCCAAAAATCCTTTTTTTATTTATCAATAAAACCCTTTTCCTTTGTGATTCTTTCGAATGTTAAAAAATAGTTAAATCGGTCGAAAAAATCCAATATTAAAATATGACCTGCATTTAAATAGTTTTCAAACCATAAAATCCATGTTTTTCGCATCTCAAAATGTTGAATTTTCAATCATAAATGAGAATAAAAACATAAAAATAATGGATGGTGATATTATTCACCTTATTTTGCTTAAGAATGAAGATACATGCCTTATTCCTTCTTCTTCATGCTTTTACTCTTTCTTTTTTAATGACGTAAGGATTTTAAGGAGAGTTTTCTATCTTTTCTTTCGATACCAAAAATGAACGAAACATGTAAGAGAGGAGTATTAATAGTTTTCCTTAGCGGGTTGGGCCATGTGCTTTCCTATTCTAATCATTCTCTAAAATTACAAAAACCTTACTCATTCTTCATCAAGTATTAGTTCCCCTTTGCTCTAAAATGTTATTGTCGCTTCTTTTATTAAAGAAATTTTGAAATTAGTTAATGAGACACTTTTCCTTTTTTATCCCACTCTTTCACATTATCATAATTTAATTATTTTTAACCTATTAATTATAAATAATAAATGTACTAAAAATAAGAGTGTTGCACTTCTCCTATTCCCCAATTCTTCATCCATTATAACCTCCAACCCCTCTACCACATCACCATCCTTCACTATCATCATAATTACCACCTCCATCTTGTCACTTCATCTTCACCATTATCATTGACCTCCATTGCTCGTTGCTCCAAACCATACCATGCGGGTGCACCACCCTCCCCCCCACTAACCTGTTGCACCACCACCACCAAACAACGCTAGTACCGCATCAATTCCTCTACTAGAATCTTCCATGATGGCCCTAGTAAAAAACTAAAAATATCACTTCTTTCACATCATAGAAACTAAGGTCCGTTTGATTTCAATTTAAATTTTGCGTTTTCAAGATTCATTACAAAATATAAGAAGAGTGAAGGAAAATACTTAAAATTTTAAGTCATTACGACAATGATGGAGCGACGACGGAGGGGATGGAGGAGGACCGAGAAGGGGATGAAGGGATGGTGGAAGGATGGATTGTCTTTCCATGTTTCATTTATTTTCCAAAACATGAAAAACAAAGTAATTTTTTTTTCCATTTTGTATGTTAAGTTCATTTTCAAATTGGTTGTTTTTCAAAAACTACACGCGTCGTGCTCTTTTTTATTTGGACGAAAACCAAAAACTAAAATGGACCAACCAAACAAGGCCTTATCGTTTAGTTTTTGGTTAATTTTGAAAATTAGTTTATTTTTAGGGTTATTTTAGGTTTTGGTGTTTTTTATCAGCTTTTTGTTAATGTTTGTAAAGTGAAAACTAACGTGAAGTAGAATGAAAGCATTTTAGAGCATCTTCAACGGTTGGTTACAAATTACAAAATTTAACATCTACTCCTAAAAAGCCTTGCAAAAGAGTACACAAAATATAATAGGTTACAATTCAGCTCGAACGATTGAGGGGATTTGTAATTCGTTTGGGCGCTTGTTCAGTAAGCGCCCAAACGTATTCCTCCCAACGATGCTATCCAATGACTCTCCCCCCTCTCACATTCAAATATCATCCATCTTCACTCTCTGCTTCTCCCACACAACATTCTACAACATCAAAAAGCATTCTAGTCTCACTTCTCTCATGCATAATGTTTTTTTTATTTTGACGCAATTTTGAGGGATTCGATTAAGAAGAAAATACAATTTCGATTGGTTGAGCATTAACCACTGCTAGTTGGACTTCGACATAAGACTATGATTTATGTTGCATTTTTTGTCCACTCTCAAGCGATCTGATCCTATGTATCAACCAAAGTGTGAAATTTTTTGGGCAGAATTACAAATTGCTACGATCGAAAGACCATTGATCACAAAAGATCGGTATCTATGATCAAAGGTCGTTTTGGAAAAATTAATCATCAACACAAACATTTGATTCCCAAATGTTTTAAGTTAAGTTAAACGAATTCTAGTATATTTGAAAATGAAATGCATTTGGTAAGATTTCTAATTTTCATATGTCTATAATTTTCTTCACAGCTCTCTAATATTTAATTGAATTTTTTATAGAGGATGACGACAAATATATTGTTTAAACAAATCAATAGACCTGAGAATAAACAAGCAGCTCATTTTTATCAGTTCATGCATTTTTATGACCTACTAATTGAGCATGTGAAATAGAGACTTTCTCTTAAGAAAACCATTCAAGATGTCCAATTAAACAACTCCCAAAGTAAAGCGCCAAAAGTCGAAGAAAGCTCTAGCCCTAGGGAATCAATTTGGAAGTTAGGGTACGGGGTCGAAAGAGCAGCTCACCACTACCGAAGATGATTTTATTAGGCCTCAGGGATCCAAAGCAGCCAAAAAGAAGCAGGCTTCTGGGATGGACAAGCAGAAATAAAAAAACTCTTACTAGAATCCGAGGATAGGTATAACCGTGCAATGGAATTTTGGGCTACTCAACACCAAAAAAATGTTGAAATTGGATTGATTTCTTGCCGAAAACAAACAAAGAGACGAAGATGCAGTAATATTTGTGGATACATTGAATAGTCAGCAGAATAATGAGAGTATACAAAATCTAGGAGGAGAGAAATTGTCATATGTAGGCATGAAAAGGGGCTATAGTTGTATTTGTATTTTGAAACTATTATATCTTTGACTTTTCAGTTTATATACTGATTTGAACTTAATCCAGTTATTTTAGAAATATTACAACTAAGTAAGCTTATTTCACTTTTCAACATAAATGAAATTACGATACATTACTTGATATGAAATGCAACAGAAACACTTTACAACAACATTAAGAACAACAACAACATTTTACTTGATATGTTAGGTTTGAACTGGTTAGCCAGTGCGATAGGAAAAGTAAATGCTTTGATGTTAATACCGTTGCTAGGGATAAACTAGTTTATGCTAAATATTTAATAGAAATATCTCCTAATAAGCCTTTGCCGGATACAACCAAAGTAAGAGTGTCTGAGAATCATGTAGCGGAGGTTGTTGTTCGGTACGGTTGGAAACCAGACATATGTACGTCCTATCAGTCGTTTGGTCATCTCTCTTCAGCATGTTCTCGTATGTCTCCTATTGGACCTCCTCTTGATCGGACCCCTCTTCCTCCGCCTCCGGTCATGAAATGGATCCCGAACCAGCGAATTGTTCCTCTGTCTATGACTTCTATTGTCCCTCCATCCGTCCGCCCTGATCCTCCTTCTACTGTTGTAGTTTTGGAATCCTCTGTTGTTCCTGATATGTCTATTCCTGTATTGTCTCCCTCGACCCTGGCTTCTGGTGTTGAGTGGATTTCTGCGAAGAAAGCTTGGATCCATATTCACTCTGACATGAGATACGACCCTCTAGTCATGATTTCCACATGTTTGTTAGTGATGATGTTGGTGAATCTAGGCGCCTTCATTATGCCATTGATGGTGATGGCCTTGTTCTTTCAGTGGATGGCTCCAAAGGAGCGTGTAATAAATCTCTTCTTCTTGATGATAGCTGAGATAGGAGATTTATCTATTGCACGGATTACCCTGGACTTGCTCCGGATATTGCGACACATTTTGCAGATTATTTGTATGTGTTAGGCCCCGTTGGAAGTGACTCTTCCTCCTCTTGGGAGGAGGAGCCTATGTTTCCTTAGGTCATTTCTTTTTAGCTGCAGAGGCATTTTGCTTCTCACCTATTTGGTATCCTAAGTGGTGTGGCCACTATAAAACCATATATAGATGTTCCGTGCATGTGCATAACACCTTTTTCTTATTTAAATACAGTGGCATGACCCACTATAAAGTTGGCTGGCTTTGCCAAAAAAAATAACTACAACATTAAGAACAATAACAACAAACTTATCGGCAATAATAAACTTTTACTGATTTCAACCAAAGCTCCAAAGATGATTTACTATATCATTTTGTAGTCTTTGGTGGAGTTGAACACTACGATATAACATTTGGCTAGAAACATGAAACTTTAGTTCCATTGCGTTTGCAATCATATCGTTGCACCATACATTCGATATTGCTAGAGCACCCTCATAAACAAAATCGTCTTCCATGTCTCTTTCATCCTCAATAATCATATTGTGTAAAATAACACAAGTGTGTATTATTTTGACATTTTAAGTGGTGACGATCCATGGATTGCTGACTATGGCAAATCTTGATTGCACCAAATGCTCTTTCAACATCCTTTCTATATACTTCTCACGCTGCCATAAATTTTGATTGTTTATTATTTAATGGATTAGGAATCGTCTTGACAATGGTACCTTGTTTAGGGTATATAACATTGCCAATATAATACTCATGATCGTACATGTTACCTCCTAAACTAAAGGAACACAAAGTTGATCTACTATTAGCTAAATTATTGAATAAAATAGATTGTTCGACTATTTTAGGTCATTGTTAAAACTTGGCATTCTGAAAAAGACATGCTAGATCCATAAGTCATATGAAGCTACCGCTTTAAGAATAATTACTGACCTACGAGACTTACCATGATAAGATTCGACATACGCATTTTGATAGGTTTTTCCGCTTCCAATGCATACAATCTATACCACTCAACATTCTTAGCCATCCTCTACTACCATGCATACCCATTAATCTTGCTACGTCAGCTTCATTCAGTCTTCATGAGTATTGATCGCCATAAATGTTGACGATAGGTTAACAGAAATCGTCCAAAGATTCTAGTACCATGCTTTCCTCTAGACGCAAATTTTCATGGAAAGCGTCTGTTGGTCCTGCATATGCAAGCATTCTCAATGAAGTGGTCATTTTTTGATGACCAGTCAATCCTTAAGTACGAGATACATTAGGTTTAAAGATGAAGTATTTATCATGTTGTTTAATAGATTGAAGAATCCAAATAAATAAAGGTTGGCGCATTTAAAATATTCTTCTAAAATCACCGTCAGTAAAAGTAGGATTTGGAATAAAATAGTCCTCCATTAGTCTTTCATTATACCAGACATGTTTGCGATTTTGTACTAACGACCAACAACCGATCTACTATATTGCCTATTGAATTGACCAACTTACAGTGTAGACATAGCTATTAGCTCTCTTTCATGATGAAAATGATCTTCCATTATTTCATCAAAGCTATCGTTGCTATCATCGAAAAATATAAGATTTTCAGCTGACATTATTTTTGTAGTTGTCAGAATATAGGACCTGGATGAGCATGAATGAAGAAGATTATCGTGTGTATTTATAGCCGCCAAAATATTTGATTAATGGAGACACATGCCAGCTTGGTTAATGGAAACAGAGTGGCTCAATATCCCATCACATCAAACATTGTGGTCACGCTATACCACTTTCCACGCATGCTAGCTTGGTTAATGAAGACAAAGTGGCTCAGTGTCCCATTACATCAAACATTGTAGTCATGTTGTAAAACTTTTCGCACATGCCAGCTTGGTTAATGGAGACGGAGTGGCTTACTGTCCCATCGCATCAAACACTATAGCCTTGTTTCACCACTTTCCACAGATGTCAGCTTGGTTAATGGAGATAGAGTGGCTCAGTGTCCCATCACGTCAAACACTATAGCCACGTCATACAACTTTTTACACATGCCTACTTAGTTAATGTATTCTATTATATATATCATATTGCTTGCCATGCTACTATGCAATCATATCATCCCATTAGTATATAAAAAATGGTGGATTACAACTATACCTACTTGCCCTCATCACTCTCAGATGAAGGTCCTTTAAGCTACCTCGTCGAATACAGCTTTCCCTCAACCACCAATGGAGTGGTATGCTTAAATGGAGGAAGACACAATGATGATGTAAGACAACATGGGAGAGATTTGAAAAAGCTTAGACTTTCAAAGGATGAAAGAAGATAAAGAGAAGAGCGGAGCAACCATAATGGTAGAAGGCAAATAAGGCATGAAACACGCCACCAAATACCTCAAACAGATCAAGAGGTTGATTCTGGAACAATATACTGCAACAATGGAGTTTCTGTTCTGCTTTCTGTTATAAGGAAAAGAAATGACATTGGTTGACGTCATTATAGATGCCGCAATTTTCCATATGAATGTGAACTTTGGCAATGGCTTGATTATCCTTTACCTCAACGAGTAGTTGTGTATGCCATTGAACTTGAAGAACAAATTGAAATGCTTCATAGGATACTAGGTTTAATTCAGTTATCAAGTGGTCATAGGCAGTTTTTTTAATCAATCCGTGTGTTTATTTTTTATATGTGTTGTCAAATCTATTTCAATGTTTGTTATCTTGTTTATACCATTTTAATCAAGTATTTGTCAGTTTCTTATCTTAAGTACTTACTTGGATTTGAAAGTGCATACAACTTACTTACTTCAAATAACTTAACTAACTTACTTGAATTCGAAAGTACATAGAACTTACTAAAAGTAAATAACTTAATCAACTTACTTAACTTGAATTCAAAAGTAAAGACAACTTGTTTAACATAGCTAACCCAAATATCGTTCAAATTGTCTAATATAGCTAACCCAAAGATCGTATGCAACATGTCCAACAAAATTAATATGATACTCCCACAAATATAGTGAATCAAACGTAGATCATGTTAATTAAAATAGGTCTTCTTCTCCACTGTATTTTATAAAGTTTCTATATCTTCGACAAGCTCTAGTAAATATGACATAAGTACTCCAAGTTACTAGAATCCTTCAAATTAATCTACAATCAGGATGATTATTAAATGCTTCGCTTAGAGTAACCCATGAATCTTGATTCAACTCATCTTTCATATGTCTATGGTCGGCTTCTATGTACGCTTTAATTAGTATTAAATAATCTTTTGAAGCCGAACTTTCATTTCCATTGAATATGTAGTAAATGATAGAGTTAGGGGTATGCCCTAGGGGCAATTATGTAATTTGTTATATATATCTAACTCATTGACCAATCTTGTTCGAAGTAAAAGGTATTTTCTTCCTATTATATACTTGATATAATATGATTATATTAATTAATTAACTTAATTAAAAGTATATTTAATAGAAAAATCCATAAATGGTATATTTTGTGACAGTAGTTACAAAGTGTTGTAACCGTGAATAATTTATCACAACGAAGCAAATATACCATTTTTAATGTTCCTAGTCAAGATGCATCGAGACTGGATATCGATGTATCCGTTGATATATATATATATATATATATATGTGTGTGTGTGTGTGTGTTACAAAGTGTTTACTGTACAAAATCAATTTTTTTCATTAATAATTGTTTTATATATATTTATTAATAAATTAATATATATATATATTAGTGTATATTTCTCTCTCATAATAACATATATACATATATAAGATATATATATGATTTAAAAAAATTTCGTACACTTATTTATATATAATATGAATTTACATATTCGAAAATTAATTATCATACATATATTCATATTTTTAAATGAACATTTATTGAATTTTTGAATTGTTTATTATATATAAAATAATTATTACATTAAAAATTCAATTTTATATTTAGAAAAAATATTATATCATTTCAGAAACGTATAAAAAAATTAGGAAATTTTCAATAATGTTTATTATTTATAATAATTAATATTATTTCAGAAAAACTGTTTATGATTTATTAAAAATAATAATTTAATTGAAAAATTCTTCAAAAATTTTCGTAACCTTTCATTCATGATTGTAGAATTCTGAAATTTTAAAATTTGAATTTTAATAATCTATTATTTTATATTAAATAATTATTGCCGAAATCAATGTATTTGTTTTTAAAAATAATATTTCAACTTTGAAAATCTCCAAAAATTTTCTAAGCTCTATTTTATGATCCTAAATTTTTGAAAATTGTAAGATTTGAATTTTCATTAATAGATTATTTTATGTTAATTATTTATGGATTAAAACATTATTTTATTCATAATATATACAAATTAAAATACTAAAATTATTATGTTTGCAAAACTAAGTTAATTTTGAATTATAAATAATTTCTCTCTCTCTTTCTATATATATATATATTTATCTATACATAAATGTTTTATGTTCATATATTATTTATAATATATTTATACTTACATGTGTGTGTGTGTATAACACATATACATACACATATTTGGACAACATACATGACATACAAAATGAGCTAATATGTCCGTTGCAATGTAAATCCCAACATCTACATATGGGCATATTTTACATTTCACAGATTATTATGTTACTCATGCACTCACACATATATGTATATGATACATTTATGTATAAACTAAATCAAATAAAATTAATTTAATATCTTAATATATTTGAATTTAAATAAAATAAATGATTTTATTTAAATGAAATTTAGAAATGTTCTAATTTAGTTAGACTTCATAGGCCCAATAAAGATCCAATAGGGTAAATTTTTTGAAATTCACCCATACCTTCCGCTGCGGGCTGGTCCAGTTCCTACAGTACAAAACTTTCATTTAAATAGAAAGTTAATAATCCACGTCATACGAATCAAGTGTCATTTGAACGATCACATGGCAAACATCCAGGAACCTGTGAAGTTTCTTTATAACTATTTCTTTACGGTGTTTTTATTTATGCTATGAATATAGTACAAAATGTAAAAAGAATATGAACCATTATTATACGACTAATAAAAGAATACGTGCACGAGCATACATAAATATCATCAACAACATCCCAAATATGCTAGTGTGAAATACATGTATGAAACATCATAGCATGTGTGCTATCTGAAAACAAAACCGTTTACGAGGACCCAATACCACTCCCTCGTCATCGCTATCACGGGTATCGCCATCATCATTAAAACAACACGTGGGGCTACTCGAGTCCAATATGCATCGAAATCTCCATGTACAGTAAAAGGCTCACATCTACTCATCTCATGGCCCACATACCAACAATATAAGCCGAGCCAGCCTGAATAGATCTATACATATCATCTCATGAAAGCGGATTAGAGGGAATGTGAACTATACCATACAACTGCAACCACCACTGTTGAATACCATATGAAAGGACGTGTAGGAATCTGAAAGCAAACCCTATGTCTCAAAATAGTATACTGGAAAGTGATGGGAAGATTAACGTCGGGCTCTATATACTGAATATACTCCTGCTAGGGACGAATGATAATGTTGTCGTGCCACCTCATATCCGTCTGTTGTTCGGTCTCCATCAACTCATTATGCACCCCCTGTGCAGCATGGTGCATGTGCATAGCATTCCCTCAATGAATAATTTTAGGGAAGTAAATATATGGTGTAGTATTCATTTCATTAAATCGTGGGTGCATGTTGGTTGTATACCCGTAGTACTAAAAAAGAAGGATGTACCAAAAACTAAAAATCTATCGTAACTATTGTAGCACATAGGTATCCAATGCTACATATAGATATCCAAGGATGGTAGTACCGTAATTATATATATGAAGTCCATCTGCATCTATCAACCCAGTCAGATATCCAAGTCTAATCGTGCCATTATTGTTTGAAAAAAATGTAGAACCAAACATATATAATAAAATGACATGTATAACATGAATGTGCATCTCCTCAGCTTCCCTATTGTTTGTTGTATATCGTTGAAGATATGTAAGTGTAACAATTACTACTCTAACCTCATAATCGACTAAATCCAGTAAATACATAGAATATAACTCAAAATTCTCAAATGAACTATCAGAGAGTGTCCGCCCATGGTCTGGTCAACTAATCTCTATACCGATCAACATACAAAAATCTAAAGAAGCCAATCTCAGCTCAAAATCTGGAAAATGAAACGTATGAGTGGTAGGCCATCATTTCTTAGTAAGGGCCTCTAATATACAATGGTCGACGTGTGCAAGTGCAAGTAACTGTAAAAAATCACCTAAAGGTGATGCATATAGCCCAGTCTTAATCGGCTCAGGTAATGTGAAAATATATCCAATAATGTATCTATGCTAACTACCGCACATAGCTATGTGACCGACCTATATAAGTAATTATTTAACGTTAATGCTAAACTAAGCAAGCTAATAACATTTACAGTTTATGATAAGCATGTTCATCTAATAATTACTTATTAAAAATATATCTATGGTGTCGTTGGCGCTGCACTCTGTTGATGTGCTCTAATTAGGGGTAGCTCATGCAAGCATTGTAGATCATCTGCAGTCATTGTAACATCTGGACAGATATGAGCTGTGTAACGACCCGCATTTTTCCGATAATTAAAATATTGAATTTAGTAAGATTTTGTAATTTAATATTGGAAGAAATCAAAATTTGTGATTTATTAATGAGAATAATAACTAGAATGAAATTAATAATGTTAATTTAAGGCAATTGATAACTATTTTAGTGCAATTTCAATTAATTGAAATGATTGTAAACATAAAATTTGGTTATAATTTGTAAATAAGGAAATAAACCAAAAGCTGTATTAATTGGTGAAATAATATGTAACTAATCGTAATTGGATAAAATCAGTGTTGTGTAAATAGTTATAACATTTGTTTGTAGATAATAAACTTATAAAAGTTATTAAATTAAGTAAAAGGTGAATTTTGTTATTTGTTACCTATTTATTTAATCTGTTGAATTAAATTGGAAATCAATTGCAATTAAATGTAATTAAATATTACGTTAATATGAATTAAGGTGATAATTGCAGAATATTAGTGTAATAAGATATAAATAATGTTAATTATATCCATAAGATGACAATTGATTGAATAATAAGATGTAAAGTCAAATAAATGGATTTATTGGAATTTAAATTAATAATCATTGAATTTATTTCAATTGAAATTTGAACGCTGTAATTAGTGCAATAATTAATGTTGAATTTGACATGGGAAATTGGTTTTAAAAATGATTGTTAAATTTTGTGAAATTTGAAATGGTAAAAATTGTTAGTTATTAAATTTTAATTTTAAAGACGATTAATTAATTTAATAATAATTTATTTATTTAATGTGAAAATAGCCATTTTGGCCACTGTCTTGGATTTCAATGAAACCGGTTTCATCGGATCCATAACGATGAATTATTGTAGGATTTCAAGTTTCGTAGCTATTGGACTTGTCGTTGGTCGTGTAGGCTCGATAGCGTAGAAATCAATTTAATTAAATTCAATTGAAATAAGCTGATTTTAAAAGCTAACTTCTTCATACAATGGAATTAGGACTTGAAACCTGTTCCATTGAGTTTAAAAATATCGAAAATATCTATTTCGATATACTGGATGACTACTTTCGTTTCGGAGACGGAACATGCTTTTCGGGTCATTATTATCGTTTCAAACCAATTCAATACGTGTTCATTTTCTTATCGGACTTTGTTCATATAAATAGATATTTCTAAACCCTAGCAGCCTTTTTATTTCTTATCTCAATACGTACAATTCCATCTGGCCGCTTCTCCTTCTCAATGACAGAAACTCTATTTCCTAGATTCAAATTGCAAATCAAAATCAAAATCAAATCGAAAAATTAAAACTCCTCAAACTATATCGAATTATATATCGTTGGAAACATCTCGACTAATGGAATCTATGGCAAGTGTTCGTTTTTCGTAACAGTGCACGAATCAACCATAAATCGCAGTCAAAGGCGGAAATCGCGAAACCCTAAATTGCAAATTAGGGGTTTTGATTTCATCATCAATCGAAAAAATTGATTTGTGGGTTCTGTTGAGAGCAGTGTCAGGAGGCTAACGGTGGAGGTCGTTTCATCCAATTCAACCTGGGGCGAGCTAAATTCATGAATTAGGGTTCAAAACCCTAGAAACGGCGACGGTGGCGTCACCTTGAGGGGGGGACGTGTGGTACTGGGCGGTAGAGGGGTGAAGGGCGATCATGATGAAGGTGGTGCGAGGCTTCCTAGTGGTCGAAGGCGGGCGTGCGTCATGGTCAAAGATGGAGCTGTTGTGCATTGTCATGGGTTCAAACGGGATAGGGTCGTGAGAGATAACTGACATGGAGGTGTAATTCCTTTTATTATTTTATTTTGTTTTAATTTAAATTTTAAATGTTCTAATGTTAATAACATTCACATACGAGGTCGAATTCACGCGCAGTTTGTTCTGCTGTGATCGTATCAAAATTCTGGACATAATGGAACTATTTTGGACGAATTCTGAGACTGTTCAATTTTGGGCCTTATTTTGGATTTCAAATCGATTTGAAATCAAAGGTGAGTGTTTTAACCCACTCACAACTACTAAATTGTCTTATGTTAGTTAATTTAAATGTATGACGTGATTAGAAATTGATTGGTTGATGTTTGGTATATTTAAATTGTCATTCTAGTTAAATATGACTTTTATTGCATTTAATCATCATTTAATTTAATATTGAACTTAATTGTCAATTGAATACCTTTTGATGATAATCAGTTAATTTATGTTATTTATTGGTGGATTGAATGGTGATTGTGATGTATGTTTGATTGTTTGATATTGGATGACTGGATGTTATATTTTTATATTGTTATAACACTACAAGTTCCCTATGGGTTGAAATGATACATACCCGAACGATCTATAGATTAAGGAAAAATCGTTATGGGTTGAAATGATAGACTCAAACGATTTTATGGATTTTGAATTTTATTCGGGATTGCGGGTTGAAATGATATATATCCGTAAATATAAAATATTTGCGGATTGAAATGATAAATATCCGTATCACTTGACCGTAGGGTAGAAAATTATATACGGACGCCGGATTGGTTAAATTAAATGATTGAGTTATTGAAATATTTGAATATTTAAACTTCGAAATCTGCTAAATTTGAAATAGTTTAAATTTATAGTTCGAACATGGATTTGTAATCGATATTGATTAAATGGTTTTAAAGATGTGTTGAAATGAAAGAAATAGTTTAATTTGATATTAGTTTTGAATTTATTATTTTAATATAAACTATTAAATCTATTTTAAATCTATGTTATATCTATTTTAATCTATTTTAAATCTATTTAATCTATTTTAAATCTATTTAAATCATTTTAAATCTATTTAAACTATATGAAATCAATTTAAACTATTTGAAATCTATTTAAACCATTTTAAATCTACTTAAATTATCTTAAGTCTATTTAAACTAATTTTAATCCATTTCTAAACTAATTTTATAGTATTTTAAACTATTTATAACTATCTAAACTATTTTCTAAATTTCAGTCTGTGTAAAGTGGAAGTGTTTATATTTAAATCCTTGATTTTTAAAGCGAATATGGTTAAATGATGTTATAATCTAAGTTGGGATTTGAAATGATATTTGCTAGTGAAATGACATATTTGAGTAAATATGATGATTTTGAAATGAGGATTTAATTAACTTATCTTATCGATATGATTTCGAAAGTGAATATGATTTCGAAAGTGATATGGTTTGAATTGAATATGATATTTTGATATCAATTATGAATCAGTTTTGGAAATGTAAAAGAACCATCCGGTGTGAAATAAGCGTTTGGTTGTTAAAGAGACCGGTATAAGACCTTGTCATACTCTCTGCCAAAACCGAAAACTACTTTAACAACTATGTGCGTGGTGGAGATTCCAGAATGAAGTAGGATGGTTTAGTGAACGATTTTGTATGAGGTATTTACGTAGCCCTGACTCCCGTGAGTCAGCTTGATGTGGCTAAAACGGGAGCTCTACCGGGCCAAGTGTAACACCCCGAAAATTTTCGACTTTCGAAAATTCAACATCGATACTCACTTTATCGACTGCTGAGCCATCGAATGCCGGAAACCCGAAAAGTTATGGTTTTAAGAAAGAAGAAAAAAGGTAGAAGAAGAAGATAGAAGAAAAAGAAAGAAGAACAACAACAGAACAAGAGCAGAAACAGAGAACAATATCAGAATCTCACATATCGCAGCGGAACAATATATAATAGATAAATGAATATCGTTTAAAAACAAAAGAATTATATCTGTTATTACATTACATCACATCATATCATCAGAGTCAATAAACAACAATGGACAGTTATATAAACTTGTCCTCATACAGAATACACAGCGGAATAAATACTATCAGATACAAATACTACGTCTCGCCATCCAGCTTGCTTCCAAAGCTCCAGAATATCCAGAATATCCTGATAATATAACTCTAGGCTGCCCGTGTGGAAATTGGTGGGCACCCAGAGTTTAGAAGGGAACAATAAACTCCGAGTCAGTCATGGTGACTGGTGTGAGATCGTAAAACAGTTATTTTTCTTTAAAATAAACAGCAGAAGAATTTTAAAGTCAATTCGCAATGCTTTTGGAAAATGAAACTACCATAAGACCTCCCGCCACACACACAATGCAAACGCAGACTTGGAGGAGATTTCTTCTTATGATAGTCAAAGATGCTTACTACGAAAAAATCAAATTCTTTTTGATATTATTATTAGTGCATAGTGTAGAAAACATTTCGAAAGTAGAATATAAATCTTAGCCAGCATAGGTACCATTATAGTATGCTTGCTATAGCTACCATATTAAATGGCAGGTTCTACAACTAAAACCGTACAAGGCTCGTATTGTTTCTTTGGATTTCCAACAAATGGTCAGGCTAAGGAACTTCCTTTTCCACGATGGGTACGTCCCTGGAATAGACGACCCGAGAAATAACCTAACATTACGGTTAGATCTCTGCCAACACAAGGCCGGGTTACCTCTGCAAAAGTAGGTAACTACTGACACGCGTATGCCATCCCCCGATCGTCACCGATCTTCCCGAGGATCCCCGATTTCCAACAAACCACATAGATAATAATGCAGCAACCACATAGGTTAAGTATCTGGGCTCCATACCATGATACCACCTCTATCCAGAAGGAATGACATACACTAAGGGGCGCTACTCCCTAGAACCTTGCCGCATCCTTCCTGTTTCGACCATTTCCAGGGTGTGAGGCTCGACGAAGTCTCGTCCACAAAGCTACGCTTTCTCAAAAAGCCCTGCTTCGGGTCAAACAAAATGATCAACCTATGATCACAAAGATATAAGATCAAACAAATGATCATATCACAAATGATCAAACACTGATCATTTCACAGCAACACTCAGTATGCCACGTTACCAAATTGGGAGTATATCGCTGATAAATTTCAACTACATAACCTCTAAGCTCGTACGTCTCAGAGAAGGGTGTTAAGCTAAGAGAATAAATTCTCCGCCACCAACAGAAATGTATTTGAAAGAAATCAGCTTTATATCTCAAATTGTAACGTCAGACACACAATCCATACAAGTCTGTTCCGGGATCGAACAGAACCGAAGGCACTTCTCACGAAGCCCTTGCATATCCGGATAAATTTCTAATCACGTCCGGACTTCCCGTCACTAAGGGTGATAAAACCTCTAAATCGGAGATCAGCCGATGTAGAGTAACTCGACGGTAATCCTTCCGTTTTCAAAAATATCCGGTCTTCAACACCGGTCTTCAAATGCAATTCATAACGACGTATCACATATTCGGAATGGGTTATACGACCCCATGGTCCTTTCCCGGCTAACCCGAATAGTGAGCGCTTATTTAAAAATAAGTGTGGCATTCAATTTCATCCAATTCACAACAAATACCTATCTAAAGGTAATTATTGATAGTCGGTTATTTAACTATCAATAAAGATGCGCGACATCATCAGATTCCAAATAATTTTCCCAAATTATTTCATCTTCAAAAATATCTTTACTAGATATAAAATTGCCACACTTCCATTTGAAAACAACTTCAAATCAATTTCCACATTTCAATTTATCTTTAAAAGATAAAATCTCAAAACAGTTCATTTCATATTGGAAAAGCATTTCCATACTTATTTAAAATAAGTAATTCACAAAACTATTTATTTTCAACACTTAGAAAATATTCGATATACTTAAATCAAAATCAAGTATATATCTCATTCTTTAAGGAAATCATTCTTTAAACACATTTTATTTGAGTCAAAACGAATGTTACGTAAAACATCGTTACGACGACTCAAAATCACTAGTATAGGGATTCGAAATTTAGATAGATATATAAATCCCAATACTACATTAAAAACATTTCCTTTCGGAAATCATTTACTATAACAACAGTGTTATAGTCCACCATTTCCTTATTTCTCGAAAACGTCTATTTCAACAATAAATGTTGAAATCTATGATTTCGATAGTTCACACGTTTTAAAACATCTTTTAAAACAATTAACTTCCTTTATAATATCGCTTTCCCAAACATAACCATTTTTTTCAATAATATATTCACTGTCCAAAATCGTGAATATAATTCACTAACCAAATTTCAATCATCTCTACACATTTTACCTTAATAATAATTCGCTATCCAAAATCGCGAATATATCTCCTTTAATAATCTTCTATATTTGATTTATCAAATCCAATTGATTTCGAATTTATAAAACAACGTTTATAAATTCTATTTCTATTTTCTAACGACTTCAATTTAATAAATCTCCTTTATTAACAATTCGATAGATATTCCATCTAAAGGTAAAAATCCAATTTATAAGTTAATCTCTTATAAATCTTTTATTCTACAGTTTCATCCATTTTATAACTTCACAATTTATAAATCTATAAATTTCATTCACTTACGGATTCCATAATATTTCATTTTTAACACTTATAAAATTCGTTTTATAAGTCCAATATTTTGATTTATAAAATATCAATTTTATAAATCTTTCTATACAAATCGTTTATAGTTATTCAAAAATCCCAACTTAAACCATTTTATAAATAAATCAACTTTTGTTTCAAAAACGACACTTCGGTTATATTTCACTAAAATTTTTAACTTTTATAACTTTAAAATTTTACGTTTATAAATCGATTCAAAAATTTCATAAAACGTATATTTTCAAAAATCACTTTAAAAACCCTTTTAAAGTAAAAGTCGTTATTTTTACATTTCAAAACTGAATCCGATGATGCAACAACACCAATCAGTCCATCACAACAGTCAATATCATATATCAATATGATAACAGAATATATCACAATATCTGTAAATAAATAACTACTGGTGAGGAATCCAGTTGGATCCCTCCAACCTGTTTCCCTGCATCCAAAGATGTTAGCACAATACCAATTCCGCTCCAGTACGGAATTATCGCGGTATATGGGTTTTATAAGAATCCGCTTACTAACGGCGCAATAGG
The DNA here is from genome assembly GCA_030737815.1 of Allium fistulosum. Taxonomy (NCBI): domain Eukaryota; kingdom Viridiplantae; phylum Streptophyta; class Magnoliopsida; order Asparagales; family Amaryllidaceae; genus Allium; species Allium fistulosum. The sequence goes on along the minus strand of CM060906.1, from coordinate 519,646,481 downwards.
GTCTCATCCGCTATACGAGGCGGGAAATCAATCAATCCAATATATACATATGCCAATATGTATATATTGCTATATATAGATATATATCCTACTATATCTAACATCACATTCAAACAAATCAATCAATAACTGCAAATTCCACTTTCATTTTGAGTGAGAAAAAAATCTCACCGTGATTTTAATTCTGATTCCAGCGTTTATTTCGAATAAAATTAAACACGCGTTTAATTTTACCCAAAGATTTCACTGATTCCAAACGCGTCCAGATCTGCGCTGCAGCGTAGAGCGCGTCGCTGCGATTCCAACGCTTCTGGTTTCGTAATTTTCCGATCTCGTATGAAAGAGATATACAATTTTAAACATTCACAATATAAATTATAATTTATTTACAAATTCTTTTATTTTCATACCCAAATCGTTAAACAAGACAATCAGGGCCGCTCGATGATGCTTCCCTCTTCCACGCAAAAACTTCCCAGGTAACTTCACGCGAGATGAACCCATAGCTCACGTACATCATCTACTTCCCCCGCCTACCTCGTCGACATTCACGACGATCGACGACCTCCAAATCGAAGCCTAAAGCCGCGCCCACCTCCACCATGAGTCGTGCTCGACTCGATCAACTACCAGGCTCGAAAATTACGTGCGAAAGGCGGACGAACACGAGCAGTTTCGTCGACGATGGTGACCTTCTGGCGATCGCAGCCGTATGGATTGGTAGATCATGCCGTTGCCAACGTTTTCCTTTTAGATGTCGAGGCTTGATAGCGAACAAATCGAGAGAGATTAAAGAGAGAACAATCGAAAAATTCTGGCCATTAGTTTTTGAACGGCGGCTGTCTTCTATTTCTAGGGTTAGGGTTTAGTTTGATTGCAAATGGAAATAACTAGGTCCTTATATAGAAAAATTCACAAATTACTATTCATCCAGAATTTTCGAACTCCAAATCGAGCGTGCCGGCTGACGTTTCTAAGGTTTACCCCGCGTTCCGAACACAATGGAACGTGTTTCGGGAGCTAATTCGATCATCTGTGCGAGTTATGGAATTAAACGATCAATTTAAATTAAACCGATTTAAATCGATTTCGAGGCGTTTTAATTTGTACCGGACAAACGGTAAATCCAAAAATTATGAAATTTGAAATCTTACAATAATATCACATTACGGATCCGATGAAACTGGTTTCGTCGAAATCCGAGACTTTTTGAAAAATGACTATTTTAACTCGCCGAATTAAAATTAAAACGATATCGATGCGTTTCGAGTTGCCACGGTCAAACGACAACTCCGATGGATACGAAAATTGAAATCCGATAATAACTAACTATTACGGATCCAATGGAACTAGTTTCGTTCAATTCTGAGACTGTTCGAAAATTGGCTATTTTTCAGTCGATAATTAAATATTAAAATATTCAATTTTCACAGATTAATTCCAAATTCAATTTTAAGAGTTCTAAAATATTTTTATAACTCCAGTATGATTAAATAAAATTTTACAAATCATTTTCAATCATTTTAAACTCGATTTTCAATTATTTATGGAATTTCAATTATTAATTTATCGATTTACATACCCAGGTAAATCCAATATTCGATAAATAATTTATCCGACTTATTAGTTCCACTTATTAATATTTAAAATTAATTAAATATTCGAATTTTAATTATCTAAAATTCTGGGTCGTTACAGACTTCCCCCCTTAAAAGAATTTCGTCCTCGAAATTACAAGTTAGGAAAAGTGGTCCTTAACTCGTCTACTATTTTTCACAATCCAAATAGTTTTATCAAATTATCGAAACAAATCTTTCTACTAAAGATTCGTTATCATTCAACTAAATTTCCAACTTCAATTATAAGTTTCAACAACATTGTTTAACTTCTCAATTCAAATTCGAGTTTAAATTCAAATTTTAAACTTTCAAAATTTCTGAAAATTTTTCTAACGCCCTAAATTTCCGAAAAATTTCGCCAGCGTCTCCTTTGCACGGCTAATATGGTACGACTACAAAACGTCCCTACGGACTCTCAGATTTCAAAAAGAAAAAGAAAAAAAGCCAAGCGGCTAGAGAAATAAGTCATCAAATCTCATATTCAAATTTAAATACATACCTTTTTCGAGCAATTCAAATTATCTTCAAAATCAAAATTCCAATTCCTTTTATAACACCTGTATATCCTACTAGCCATAATATCTAGTTACATATCCAAACCATTTTGCAAATTCTATTACAAAATTTTCAATATCAACTGCTTATATATCTTTAGCTTACTTCACTGTTGAAGTTACATATTCATATCCATTCAATTTTACATTTCTAATCTCATTTGAATTCAATTCTCAATTTTAATTCTATTGGAATTCAATTTATCTTCAATTCCGAATATTGAATTTTATCAATTATCTTTCATTCATAACTGCACCATTTTAAATTAGTTTCAGTTACTAATCCATTTCAAATTCTAATTCACTTATTCAAATTTGTTTTCAACATTCAGTTTCAATTCCAGTTTTATTTACTTACAAATTCAAAATGAATTTTAACATTCAATCTCACTTTCATTTAATTGATTCACTTGCACTTACTTTAATTTAACTCCATTCTTTAAGTTAAATTTATTCTATCAAAATTCAAATGGTATAAGTTACCAACTTAGTAATATTTCATAAATATCTTTATATAGCATTCCAGAGTTTACCAACATTTCAAAGCCATTTTGAAAACAATTCAAATTTATCTTTTGAATTTCCAAAACAAAAATCCAAAATTTTCAAAACAACTTCCATTTAAAACAACTTGGCAGCAATTTCTCTTTTGGAAACCCGAAAATGAACACCGATGATGTCGCGATCATCATCGGAATTATTTTCCAGCGACCGAAAAGAGTTTAGAGCTTTTCATCTCTTCAAAAGACTTTGCAAAACCTTTGAAAATCACTTTCAAACCAAAAAGATTTAAACTTTTCAAATCTCCAAAATTTACAAATTCTTTTCAAAACATTTCCACAAACTTCTCTGGAATCCCGTTTTAAATTACAATTCACATTTATAATTTACATTCTTAAATTTCATATGAATTCATTTCTTAACTTTGGAGTTATGATTTCAATTCCTTATTCAGTTCAATAATAATGATAACATTTCAATATCATCACTTTCCTAACAAACAAGCATCCATATACTATGATAATTCATAGAAAACCATTTCTTTTGTATACAAAAATAGTTTTGGGCAAAATTATCTCATTTACCCTATTTAAAACAATACTATGCCGAATTGTTCTATTCAAGTGTTTAGAGATCCCTATCGATAGAGTTGTACGGACAATACCGACCAGAATCCATATACCACTCAACAAACCAATCATCACAATATAAAACAATTTTATATTCACTAACAAATACGCACTCGTATCTATTATTACACTCAACTCATTCTAGAGTACTACTGACTCTATCTCTAATGAGTAACACCCAACAGAGCAGGGTTGTCGCTTAACCATATGCTCTGATACCAAATGTAACACCCCGAAAATTTTCGACTTTCGAAAATTCAACATCGATACTCACTTTATCGACTGCTGAGCCATCGAATGCCGGAAACCCGAAAAGTTATGGTTTTAAGAAAGAAGAAAAAAGGTAGAAGAAGAAGATAGAAGAAAAAGAAAGAAGAACAACAACAGAACAAGAGCAGAAACAGAGAACAATATCAGAATCTCACATATCGCAGCGGAACAATATATAATAGATAAATGAATATCGTTTAAAAACAAAAGAATTATATCTGTTATTACATTACATCACATCATATCATCAGAGTCAATAAACAACAATGGACAGTTATATAAACTTGTCCTCATACAGAATACACAGCGGAATAAATACTATCAGATACAAATACTACGTCTCGCCATCCAGCTTGCTTCCAAAGCTCCAGAATATCCAGAATATCCTGATAATATAACTCTAGGCTGCCCGTGTGGAAATTGGTGGGCACCCAGAGTTTAGAAGGGAACAATAAACTCCGAGTCAGTCATGGTGACTGGTGTGAGATCGTAAAACAGTTATTTTTCTTTAAAATAAACAGTAGAAGAATTTTAAAGTCAATTCGCAATGCTTTTGGAAAATGAAACTACCATAAGACCTCCCGCCACACACACAATGCAAACGCAGACTTGGAGGAGATTTCTTCTTATGATAGTCAAAGATGCTTACTACGAAAAAATCAAATTCTTTTTGATATTATTATTAGTGCATAGTGTAGAAAACATTTCGAAAGTAGAATATAAATCTTAGCCAGCATAGGTACCATTATAGTATGCTTGCTATAGCTACCATATTAAATGGCAGGTTCTACAACTAAAACCGTACAAGGCTCGTATTGTTTCTTTGGATTTCCAACAAATGGTCAGGCTAAGGAACTTCCTTTTCCACGATGGGTACGTCCCTGGAATAGACGACCCGAGAAATAACCTAACATTACGGTTAGATCTCTGCCAACACAAGGCCGGGTTACCTCTGCAAAAGTAGGTAACTACTGACACGCGTATGCCATCCCCCGATCGTCACCGATCTTCCCGAGGATCCCCGATTTCCAACAAACCACATAGATAATAATGCAGCAACCACATAGGTTAAGTATCTGGGCTCCATACCATGATACCACCTCTATCCAGAAGGAATGACATACACTAAGGGGCGCTACTCCCTAGAACCTTGCCGCATCCTTCCTGTTTCGACCATTTTCGGGGTGTGAGGCTCGACGAAGTCTCGTCCACAAAGCTACGCTTTCTCAAAAAGCCCTGCTTCGGGTCAAACAAAATGATCAACCTATGATCACAAAGATATAAGATCAAACAAATGATCATATCACAAATGATCAAACACTGATCATTTCACAGCAACACTCAGTATGCCACATTACCAAATTGGGAGTATATCGCTGATAAATTTCAACTACATAACCTCTAAGCTCGTACGTCTCAGAGAAGGGTGTTAAGCTAAGAGAATAAATTCTCCGCCACCAACAGAAATGTATTTGAAAGAAATCAGCTTTATATCTCAAATTGTAACGTCAGACACACAATCCATACAAGTCTGTTCCGGGATCGAACAGGACCGAAGGCACTTCTCACGAAGCCCTTGCATATCCGGATAAATTTCTAATCACGTCCGGACTTCCCGTCACTAAGAGTGATAAAACCTCTAAATCGGAGATCAGCCGATGTAGAGTAACTCGACGGTAATCCTTCCGTTTTCAAAAACATCCGGTCTTCAACACCGGTCTTCAAATGCAATTCATAACGACGTATCACATATTCGGAATGGGTTATACGACCCCATGGTCCTTTCCCGGCTAACCCGAATAGTGAGCGCTTATTTAAAAATAAGTGTGGCATTCAATTTCATCCAATTCACAACAAATACCTATCTAAAGGTAATTATTGATAGTCGGTTATTTAACTATCAATAAAGATGCGCGACATCATCAGATTCCAAATAATTTTCCCAAATTATTTCATCTTCAAAAATATCTTTACTAGATATAAAATTGCCACACTTCCATTTGAAAACAACTTCAAATCAATTTCCACATTTCAATTTATCTTTAAAAGATAAAATCTCAAAACAGTTCATTTCATATTGGAAAAGCATTTCCATACTTATTTAAAATAAGTAATTCACAAAACTATTTATTTTCAACACTTAGAAAATATTCGATATACTTAAATCAAAATCAAGTATATATCTCATTCTTTAAGGAAATCATTCTTTAAACACATTTTATTTGAGTCAAAACGAATGTTACGTAAAACATCGTTACGACGACTCAAAATCACTAGTATAGGGATTCGAAATTTAGATAGATATATAAATCCCAATACTACATTAAAAACATTTCCTTTCGGAAATCATTTACTATAACAACAGTGTTATAGTCCACCATTTCCTTATTTCTCGAAAACGTCTATTTCAACAATAAATGTTGAAATCTATGATTTCGATAGTTCACACGTTTTAAAACATCTTTTGAAACAATTAACTTCCTTTATAATATCGCTTTCCCAAACATAACCATTTTTTTCAATAATATATTCACTGTCCAAAATCGTGAATATAATTCACTAACCAAATTTCAATCATCTCTACACATTTTACCTTAATAATAATTCGCTATCCAAAATCGCGAATATATCTCCTTTAATAATCTTCTATATTTGATTTATCAAATCCAATTGATTTCGAATTTATAAAACAACGTTTATAAATTCTATTTCTATTTTCTAACGACTTCAATTTAATAAATCTCCTTTATTAACAATTCGATAGATATTCCATCTAAAGGTAAAAATCCAATTTATAAGTTAATCTCTTATAAATCTTTTATTCTACAGTTTCATCCATTTTATAACTTCACAATTTATAAATCTATAAATTTCATTCACTTACGGATTCCATAATATTTCATTTTTAACACTTATAAAATTCGTTTTATAAGTCCAATATTTTGATTTATAAAATATCAATTTTATAAATCTTTCTATACAAATCGTTTATAGTTATTCAAAAATCCCAACTTAAACCATTTTATAAATAAATCAACTTTTGTTTCAAAAACGACACTTCGGTTATATTTCACTAAAATTTTTAACTTTTATAACTTTAAAATTTTACGTTTATAAATCGATTCAAAAATTCCATAAAACGTATATTTTCAAAAATCACTTTAAAAACCCTTTTAAAGTAAAAGTCGTTATTTTTACATTTCAAAACTGAATCCGATGATGCAACAACACCAATCAGTCCATCACAACAGTCAATATCATATATCAATATGATAACAGAATATATCACAATATCTGTAAATAAATAACTACTGGTGAGGAATCCAGTTGGATCCCTCCAACCTGTTTCCCTGCATCCAAAGATGTTAGCACAATACCAATTCCGCTCCAGTACGGAATTATCGCGGTATATGGGTTTTATAAGAATCCGCTTACTAACGGCGCAATAGGGTCTCATCCGCTATACGAGGCGGGAAATCAATCAATCCAATATATACATATGCCAATATGTATATATTGCTATATATAGATATATATCCTACTATATCTAACATCACATTCAAACAAATCAATCAATAACTGCAAATTCCACTTTCATTTTGAGTGAGAAAAAAATCTCACCGTGATTTTAATTCTGATTCCAGCGTTTATTTCGAATAAAATTAAACACGCGTTTAATTTTACCCAAAGATTTCACTGATTCCAAACGCGTCCAGATCTGCGCTGCAGCGTAGAGCGCGTCGCTGCGATTCCAACGCTTCTGGTTTCGTAATTTTCCGATCTCGTATGAAAGAGATATACAATTTTAAACATTCACAATATAAATTATAATTTATTTACAAATTCTTTTATTTTCATACCCAAATCGTTAAACAAGACAATCAGGGCCGCTCGATGATGCTTCCCTCTTCCACGCAAAAACTTCCCAGGTAACTTCACGCGAGATGAACCCATAGCTCACGTACATCATCTACTTCCCCCGCCTACCTCGTCGACATTCACGACGATCGACGACCTCCAAATCGAAGCCTAAAGCCGCGCCCACCTCCACCATGAGTCGTGCTCGACTCGATCAACTACCAGGCTCGAAAATTACGTGCGAAAGGCGGACGAACACGAGCAGTTTCGTCGACGATGGTGACCTTCTGGCGATCGCAGCCGTATGGATTGGTAGATCATGCCGTTGCCAACGTTTTCCTTTTAGATGTCGAGGCTTGATAGCGAACAAATCGAGAGAGATTAAAGAGAGAACAATCGAAAAATTCTGGCCATTAGTTTTTGAACGGCGGCTGTCTTCTATTTCTAGGGTTAGGGTTTAGTTTGATTGCAAATGGAAATAACTAGGTCCTTATATAGAAAAATTCACAAATTACTATTCATCCAGAATTTTCGAACTCCAAATCGAGCGTGCCGGCTGACGTTTCTAAGGTTTACCCCGCGTTCCGAACACAATGGAACGTGTTTCGGGAGCTAATTCGATCATCTGTGCGAGTTATGGAATTAAACGATCAATTTAAATTAAACCGATTTAAATCGATTTCGAGGCGTTTTAATTTGTACCGGACAAACGGTAAATCCAAAAATTATGACATTTGAAATCTTACAATAATATCACATTACGGATCCGATGAAACTGGTTTCGTCGAAATCCGAGACTTTTTTAAAAATGACTATTTTAACTCGCCGAATTAAAATTAAAACGATATCGATGCGTTTCGAGTTGCCACGGTCAAACGACAACTCCGATGGATACGAAAGTTGAAATCCGATAATAACTAACTATTACGGATCCAATGGAACTAGTTTCGTTCAATTCTGAGACTGTTCGAAAATTGGCTATTTTTCAGTCGATAATTAAATATTAAAATATTCAATTTTCACAGATTAATTCCAAATTTAATTTTAAGAGTTCTAAAATATTTTTATAACTCCAGTATGATTAAATAAAATTTTACAAATCATTTTCAATCATTTTAAACTCGATTTTCAATTATTTTTGGAATTTCAATTATTAATTTATCGATTTACATACCCAGGTAAATCCAATATTCGATAAATAATTTATCCGACTTATTAATTCCACTTATTAATATTTAAAATTAATTAAATATTCGAATTTTAATTATCTAAAATTCTGGGTCGTTACACCAAGTGAGGTCGCTCCTCCTATCCTGCATATTTCTTCGATACCATATAATGAATTTGTGATTTATTTGGTGGCCACCCCTCGATTTTGATTATGGGAGTGTGTTCCGAGGTGGGCGGTAGTAGCTTCTATGCGTTACCACCAGTCCAAGAGTGCAAATGGTAGAATCCTACCCTAGCATTGCCTCGCATTCCTTGTCACATGCCTTATCGCGCCTTCTACGAGTTTGGTTTGTATCGTACCTATGGAGTGCCCTCTGATTGCTCTCCAGTTTACGGAGGAATTACGGTACAGTATAGACTATGGGAATATATAAAATGTGTTAAGGGGGATATGAGTAACGACTTAACGCTATTTTAATACTTTACTTTACTGTAGACACTATTATAATAGCGTATTGTACTATGTATGTAGATAGTTTAACGGATCCTTAGGAGATGTAATCCCGAACGTCTCTTAAGTTATTGCACTCACGTTAGGCACTAGATAGGAGATGTCAAACCCCGTAAACATCTCTGACGCTGTTACACTCATATTTATTTACTATTGATTTAACTTACATAAAATCTTTTAGTTTTGACTTTAATGTTTTGTCTTTTCAATTCGCTCGGGTCAGTCTGAGCTTTTCAATGTATCAAATACTACTTTTCTGAAGGACGAAGACGAAGATTTAGTATTACTATTATTTATTTTATCTATCCCACTGCATTATGTTGTTCCGCTGCATTATTTATTTATTACTGATGTATGTACTTTGATTCCGTATTGTATAAGTGTAATCAAATGTTATTTGTAAAACAACTTCACGAACTGTTTATTTGATTATTATATTTTGTCATTCCGCTGTGAGATTCTATATTTTGTTTTATTCTTTCTTCTCTTTTTCTTATTTACCCCATAACAATCCTCCCTTTTGAATGGTTTGAGTTTGACATGTGTGGTTTATTGTCGATTTGAACCGTCCAAAAAGGTGGGTCGTTACATTTGGTATCAGAGCCAGGTTTAGCGATAACCTTAGCTTTTTGGGGTCTGACTCATATAAGATAGGGTAGAAATACCATAGAATGAGTCACTGAGTGTATATATATGAGAGAGCATATTTTTTTGTGTTATAAAAGGTTTTTGTATTGTGTTAGTTTGTTCTGTCTAGTATTTATAAATTCTGGTCGGTACATAGGACGCTATGGCATCGATAGGGATTTCTAAATACTTAATAGGACAGACCGACACAATATTTGTTTTGAAATATGGGTAAATGAAATAATTTTACCTAGTATTATATTTTGTGTATAAAAGAAAATTTTATAAATATATATAATTGTATTTGATATGTTTGTTTATTAGGAAGTTAAATTTTATAAATATTGGTTGTAAAATAGGATTTACAAATAAAGTAAATATAAATTGGAAATATTGGAACTTAAGTTCTGGGATTTTGAAAATTTCTTTCAAAAGACCTTGGAATGTAATATTAGTATTATTTGGAAGTATTTTTGGATAGAAATATTTTCAATGTGATTTGAAAGGGAGTTTTAAAAAGAAACTAAAAAAAAGAAATAAGTTCTGTACTCCCCTCTCCATCGCTGGAAAATAATGTCGGTGATGAGTGCATGCATCATCGACATTCATTTTCGAGTTTCAAAATGGGAAGACCGCTGCAGTAGTTTTACTACACATTTGTTTTTATAAACAAATCTTAATTTTGAATTCCTAAATATGATTTGATCTATAAAGGATATGAATATATATATATTATATTAAAATGATTTGAAATGTAACCCGTAGTTTAGTTCTTATAACTTTCCGATAATTAGTAGTTTCAATTATAGTAATGAATGAAATCTTAAACTTTTAATAATTGAAAACTTCTAAAAATGGAAAATAAGAAATTCGATGCTAAGTGATTAATGAAATATATAAGAAATTGAAAATATGTAACTTGTTGATATGAAAATTTTGAAGATGTAACTATTGAACATTTTGTTAACTAAAATGAATAAAATGAACTTGTGTAACATTCAATTACATTCTAAAGGTCATATATATATATAACTTACCAAAATATTAAAAGTTGAAATGTTAATAGAAATATGTAATGGAATATTATACAAGTAAAACTTAAGTAATGAAAGTGTTCTATGGAATTAGGTCTATAAATAAGAATTCTGATGTTATAAAAATGTTATGAACTTAAGTTAATAACTTGAAATGTTATTAATTAAAATTATAGAAAGAGTGAATATTTTAAGTAAATGATTATGAACCTAAGTTAATGTTGCAGCTATTTGTAATTAAAATGAATAGTAAATGTGAATATTATATTAATTGAATGATTATAACTTCAGAAATGTTGAAATGGTTCGGAAAATGGATTTAATATTCAATGGCATTATAAAAGGAAAGATGAATGAAAATTAAGAAGCTAAGAAACTTAAGTGTGAATTTATGCATTAACGAATATTAATATACAATGGAAATCAAGTATATAATTTAATAATGAATGTGAATTAAACTAAAACAAAATGCATGCAATACTTCAATAATGAATTCATTGATTATTTTAAACAATTGAACGGAAATAACTTATGTAAGTAATTGAATGAAAATTTAATGGAAATTGGCATTGTATGAAGGAATGAGAAATAAATTTTGTAAGTAATGAATATAAATGAATGTAAAATGTCATTGTATGAATGAATGAAACTGAAGAACAGTAAATAATGTGAAACGAGATTAATAAGAACAAACTTAAATCACATTTGAATTTATTGGTTGTTCAGCTTATGAGATGTTTGGGAAGTGATACTTTAAATTGTTTAGGATGTATAAATATTCTATTAAGTTTTATCTAAGACTGTTGAGTGTATGGTATACTTAGTAGTTTATTTATCATTTTATACGATTAAAAGTTTCTGAACCCAAACAAGCCATTTGTTTTGGTTGCTATGGATATATGATTGATTACTTTGATTGCATGTGATGATTGTATGGTTTTGTTTGCAAGTGATTGTTGTTATCTTGTGTTGGTTTGTTTGCTATTGATCGAAACAACTTAAATATTTCTCTTTTTACATAATTATAACTCTTTTAGACTATATAAGTGAAATACAGGTTTATGGAAGTAATAGCTACTGCTTTTGGTTTCATAAATAAGCGTTGTTTGCTCGATAAATAGGTACGTTTTTAGATTATGGTTTTATAGCGATATTATATTGATTTCTCGTGGTTTGAGATATTTTATTTTGAAATATGATATATATGGGGTTATTATTGATATTATTATTTTTCTCGGACCTCTCTATACAAAGGAGACTCTGTCGAAATTTTCTGTGAATTTTGGACTTAGGAATTTTTTTGTGAAAGTGGAAATATTTTTCAAACTTTTATTAAACTTGAATATGAAAGGATTTAATTGTTTTTATAAATTGATATATTTTATTTAAATTATTTAATTATGGTAAATTAATTGTTTATAAATTGAATACTTTGAATAAGATATATTATTTCCTTAATTCCTTCTTTTCCCTTCTTTTTCATTTTCGAGGACGAAAAGTTTTAAGTGGGGGAGAATGTAACGACCCACATTTTTCCGATAATTAAAATATTGAATTTAATAAGATTTTATAATTTAATATTGGAAGAAATCAAAATTTGTGATTTATTAATGAGAATAATAACTAGAATGAAATCAATAATGTTAATTTAAGGCAATTGATAACTATTTTAATGCAAATATTTCAATTAATTGAAATGATTGTAAACATAAATTTTGGTTATAATTTGTAAATAAGGAAATAAACCAAAAGTTATATTAATTGGCGAAATAATATGCAACTGATTGTAATTGGATAAAATCAGTGTTGTGTAAGTAGTTATAACATTTGTTTGTAGATAATAAACTTATAAATGTGATTAAATTAAGTAAAAGATGAAAATTGTTATTTGTTACCTATTTATTTAATCTGTTGAATTAAATTGGAAATCAATTGCAATTAAATGTAATTAAATATTACGTTAACATGAATCAAGATGATAATTGCAGAATATTAGTGTAATAAGATATAAACCAATGTTAATTATATCCATAAGATGACAATTGATCGAATAATAAAATGAAAAGTCAAATAAATGGATTTATTGGAATTTAAATTAATAATCACTGAATTTATTTCAATTGAAATTTGAATGCTGTAATTAGTGCAATAATTAATGTTGAATTTGACATGGGAAATTGGTTTTCAAAATGATTGTTAAATTCTGTGAAATTTGAAATGATAAAAATTGTTAGTTATTAAATTTAAAATTTAAAGGTGATTAATTAATTTAATAATAATTTATTTATTTAACGTTAAAATAGTCATTTTGGCCGATGTCTCGGATTTCGATGAAACCAGTTTCATCGGATTCGTAACGGTGAATTATTGTAGGATTTCAAGTTTTGTAGCGATCGGACTTATCGTTTGATCGTGCGGGCTCGAAATGCGTAGAAATCAATTTAATTGAATTCAATTGAAATAAGCTGATTTTAAAAGCTAACTTCTTCATACAATGGAACTAGGACTTGAAACCCATTCCATTGAGTTTAAAAATATCAAAAACATTTATTTTGATATATTTGATGACTACTTTTGTATCGAAGACGGAACGGGCTTTTCGGGTCATTATTGTCGTTTCAAGCAATTCGATATGTGTTCATTTTCTTATCGGGCTTTGTTCATATAAATAGATCTTTCTAAACCCTAGCAGATTTTTATTTCTTATCTCAGTACGTACAATTCCATCTGCCCGCTTCTCCTTCTCAATGGAAGAAACTCTATTTCCTCGATTCAAATTGGAAATCAAAATCAAATCGAAAAATTAAAACTCTATCGAATTATATATCGTTGGAAACATCTCGACTGATGGAATCTACGGCAAGTGTACGTTTTTCGTAACAGTGCACGAATCAACCAGAAATCGCGGTCAAAGGCTGAAATTGCGAAACTCTAAATTGCAAATTGGGGGTTTTGATTTCATCTCAATCGACAAAATTGATTTGTGGGTTTTGTTGAGAGCAGTGTCAGGAGGCTATCGGTGGAGGTCGTTTCATCCAATTCAACCTAGGGCGAGCTAAATTCATGAATTAGGGTTTCAAAACCCTAGAAACGGCGACGGCGGCGTCGCCTTGAGGGGGGGACGCGTGGTACTGGGCGGTAGAGGGGTGAAGGGCGATCATGATGAAGGTGGTGCGAGGCTTCCTAGTGGTCGGAGGCGACCGTGCGTCATGGTCAAAGATGGAACTGTTGTGCATTGTCATGGGTTCAAACGGGATAGGGTCGTGAGAGATAGCTGACATGGAGGTGTAATTCTTTTTATTATTTTATTTTGTTTTAATTTAAATTGTAAATGTTCTAATGTTAATAACATTCACATACGAGGTCGGATTCACGCGCGCTTTGTTCTGCTGCGATCGTATCGAAATTCTGGACATTATGGAACTAGTTTGGAAGAATTCTGAGACTGTTCAATTTTGGGCCTTATTTTGGATTTCAAATCGATTTGAAATCAAAGGTGAGTGTTTTAACCCACTCACAACTACTAAATTGTCTTATGTTAGTTAATTTAAATTTATGATGTGATTAGAAATTGATTGGTTGATGTTTGGTATATTTAAATTGTCATTCCAGTTAAATATGACTTTTATTGCATTTAATCGTCATTTAATTTAATATTGAATTTAATTGTTAATTGAATATCTGTTGATGATAATCAGTTAATTTATGTTATTTATTGGTGGATTGAATTGTGATTGTGATGTATGTTTGATTGTTTGTTATTGGATGACTGGATGTTATATTTGTATATTGTTATAACATTACAAGTTCCCTATGGGTTGAAATGATACATACCCGAACGATCTATAGATTAAGGAAAAATCGTTATGGGTTGAAATGATAGCCTTAAGCGATTTTATGGATTTTGAATTTTATTCGGGATTGCGGGTTGAAATGATATATATCCGTAAATATAAAATATTTGCGGATTGAAATGATAAATATCCATATCACTTGACCGTATGGTAGAAAATTATATACGGACGCCGGATTGGTTAAATTAAATGATTTTAAATCCTTAAATTTTGAATTTAGTTAAATGATAATTTGAAGAAAAATTGATTTATATAAACTGAATTAATTTTGAAAATCCGAGTTTTAAATGTTGAAATTGGAATTGGTTTAAATTGAAATTTTAAAGTTAGATTTGAAGTATAAAAGAAATTTATTGAAATTGCGTTATTGAAATATTTGAATATTTAAACATCGAAATCTGCTAAATTTGAAATAGTTTAAATTTATAGTTCGAACATGGATTTGAAATCGATATTGATTAAATGATTTTAAAGATGTGTTGAAATGAAAGAAATAGTTTAATTTGATATTAATTTCAAATTTATTATTTTAATATAAACAGTTAAATCTATTTTAATCTATTTTAAATCTATTTTATATCTATTTTAATCTATTTTAAATCTATTTAATCTATTTAAATTATTTTAAATCTATTTAAACTATTTTAAATCTATTTAAACTATTTCATATCTATTTAAACTATTTTAAATCTACTTAAACTATCTTAAATCTATTTAAACTAATTTTAATCCGTTTTAAAACTAATTTTAAAGTATTTTAAACTATTTATAACTATCTAAACTATTTTCTAAATTTCAGACTATGTAAAGTGAAAGTGTTTATATTTAAATCCTTAATTTTTAAAGCGAATATGGTTAAATGGTGTTATAATCTAAGTTGGGATTTGAAATGATATTTGCTAGTGAAATGACATATTTGAGTAAATATGATGATTTTGAAATGAGGATTTAATTAACCTATCTTATCAATATGATTTCGAAAGTGATATGGTTTGAATTGAATATGATATTTTGATATCAATTATGAATCGGTTTTGGAAATGTAAAAGAACCGTCCGGTGTGAAATAAGCGTTTGGTTGTTAAAGAGACCGGGATCAGATATTGTCACACTCCCTGCCAATACTGAAAACCACTTTAACAACTGTGTACGTGGTGGAGATTGCAGATTGAAGTAGGATGGTTTGCGAACAATTCTGTATGAGGTATTTACGTAGCCCTGACTCCCCGTGAGTCAGTTTGATGTGGCTAAAACAGGAGCTGTACCGGGCCACGTGAGGTTGCTCCTCCTATCAGGCACATTTCTTCGATACCATATTATGACTTTGTGATTGATTTGGTGGCCACCCCTCGATTTTGATTATGGGAGTGTGTTCCGAGGTGGGCGGTAATAGCTCCTATGCGTTATCACCAGTCCGAGAGTGAAAATGGTAGAATCCTACCCTGGCATTGCTTCGCGTGCCTTGTCACATGCCTTATCGCGCCTTCTACGAGTTTGGTTTGTATCGTACCTATGGAGTGCTCTCTGATAGCCCTCCAGTTTACGGAAGAATTACGGTACTGTATAGACTACGGAAATATATAAAACGTGTTAAAGAGGATATGGGTAACGCCTTAACGCTATTTTAATACTTTACTTTACTCTAGACACTATTATAACAGCGTATTGTACTATGTATATTGATAGTTTAAGGGATTCTTAGGAGATGTAATCCCGAACATCTCTTAAGTTATTGCACTCACGTTAGACACTGGATAGGAGATGTCAAACCCCGTAAACATCTCTGACGCCGTTACACTCATATTTGTTTACTTTTGACTTAACGTACATAAGGTCTTTTAGTTCCGACTCGAGTGTTTTGCCTTTTCAATTCGCTCGGGCAAGTTTGAGCTTTTCAGTGTATCGAAGACTGCTTTTCTGAAGGACGAAGATGAAAATTTAGTATTACTATTATTTATTTTATCTATCCCACTGCATCATGTTGTTCCGCTGCATTATTTATTTATTACTGCTATATGTACTCTGATTCTGTATTGTAAAAGTGTAATCAAATATTATTTGTAAAATGTGACGCCCCACCTCTATGCCCACGCTAGCCAAGAACACTACGGTGTAATGTTGTCAACTAGCATGGAGAATAAGGCTGTTGAGGAGCGACCATCCGTGTAATTGCTTTGTGCGAGCACTGATATGTCAGATAATATAACATGCATTTTTATTTCAGAAGGAAATCCGACATACCGATACCAACTCAAAGCTACTACACAGTGGCTATAATAGTTTAGAACAATTTATATAATAATAACAAAGATAATATAAATGCGGAACACAGATAAAACAGAAAGTCTCATATATATAATAACTGATGTCAGTTACAATACATTTGACATAATACATATGATACAACTACAACTGTCGACTCTGGAAGCTATATATATATATACAAGTACATTATCGACTAATATACATGAATACATATCAACCTAAATCAATACGCCGACTACTACAAAAAGACGAAGACCCCTTCAAAAGATATGAAAAGTCTTCATAGCTCAAACGGCAACCCAAAGCAAGAAATATACAACCTGAAATAACTCGGGTCTGACCCGAGTATTAAATTCAAAAGAAAATAATACACGGGTCAGTCTAATTCAAACACAGTTATTAATGCACAGAAGCGGTAATAATCAAATAACAAATAGACGACACTCACAGAAATCTCATATATCCAACTCTTCGAGAAGAGAATCAGATAACGGCACATATAACACTAAACAGTGTTAAACAACAAGTAAGCAGATTCAAATCATCAACAAAGATAAGTGAAAAGAATATCAATGAAAATAATTTAGAAAACATCAGAATTGCCTAATCGGCAATTTGACAACAAAATCCAATAATTAAATAATAATTAGAAACTCGGAATCTAATTATCGAATAGATAATTAGACACAACAAAAAGGTCAAACGAACTGAATCAATTAAAATTCCAAAATATTGAATTGAACACAAAACCATTCAAACAATTGAAATATCAATTAAAACGTCAATACTGTGTGGCTGCAGTTCACGCTCGCGTGCACTGCCTCGCCACAACAGTGATGAAATACACAAAATCTCAATGAATAAAAAACAGACGACATCAAATCAAATCCAAATTTCTATGTGGCTGCAGTACACGCACGCGTGTACTTCTTCGCCACTACCGTGCGTCGAAACTGCAAAGGTCAAACCCAAAACCAATTGGAGATTCAAATATCAATGCCACAGCCTCAATGGTCAAAGCCGACAGACATGGACAATGTGCACGTATGTACACATTGAAACTTCACAAACGCACACAAGGTCGACCCAAAATTAACAGCAATACCCAGAAAAGGTCTGGGCAACAATGAATGACCAGGTGCACAAGCAGTGGTACAAACATGATGACACAGCCAGAAGGGATTATGCAACCTGAACCAACAGAATGAAAATGAAAGCAAACAAAGATATGGCCAGAACCATCGGCGAAGTCATATGAAGTGATATACAGTGGAATATACATGTGTGCATACACATCACCACTGACTCGAAGAAGTACAGCGATATGCATAGTGCACATCAATTACAACAGTTCTGACCAAACCCCAAAGTTCAATATCCAATAAAGCAACAAAAGGAAATCAACATATATGATTTAAAGCATTGCAACATAAAGAAGAATAAGAGCACTGTATAGTGATAGCAACTACACATGTAGTTCAAAGGTGTAGACAGTAATGTAATATGAAGATTCTACATCATGAGGCCATTGGTATACTGACTCGAAGCATGCTTATGGTCAGGCAACGTGGAAGACAAAGCAATGCATAAGCATACAACTAACATCCAAGGCCAGAGCAGAGATCATGTACAAAAATGATGACCACATGAACTCAACTCGGCACGACATCAAGAATCACAATCCAAGTGAACAGTAGGTGGTACAAGACTGAACCAAATGAATTGCAACAAGTGATGCATCACAACTCAATATGTAAACACTACAAGTCAGTAAAGATTCACTGAAGTCAGATACAACAGAGTTACCCAAATTAAGTTGCAGAAATGAAGAAACAAGTGAGATGCACTGTACACAGTGAAACTCAAGTATTCAATAATACAACTCGAAGCAATACACCAAATTCATATGTACAGCTAACAACACAAGTGATATAAAAGTTCAGTGAATAAGTGAAGTATTTTTGTGCAAATATATGTATAACAAGTTCCAGCTGCAGGTCAAAGACAGAATGACCGAAGTTTCAAACCAAAAAAATGAGGCCACAGGTGTTTTCAAATCAAAATAGTGATGAAGACACAGAGATATGCTACTAGATGGCCAGAGCCGAAGCACACAGGGGCCACAAAATCAAAGTCAGTGACAAAGTGAAAACAATCAGAGTAAATTTCCTTTTACCAAAGACAACAGAAAAAAAAATGCTCGAAGCCGAAGCCATGTCAAACAAAAAGTCGAACAAGTCAAACCATAATCCAAATCAACAACGATAAAATCAAGTCGGAGTCGAAAACCACGAAAACAAAATAAGCAACGGATTCAAACAAGTCGAATTAGATGTGAGTAATAAAAATTACTCACCTTGTTTTTCGAAGAACCAAAGCAAAATTGAACTCGTCGAAGCAGCAGTGAGAAATCGAGCAAATAGCGTAGCTTCGGCAAGCCCTAACTTAGTTGCAAAGAGATAGCCGATCAACAAAGCAAGGACCAGAATCGTCATTCGATCGAGCATCTATTAAAAGCCCTAATCTTTACAGGAAAGGGGAACAAACGAAAGAACGAGTGCCACCATTTATTTTCTTTCGTTCGATTTAGTCTAGGGTTTAGAAAATGAATAAAAGGGAAAAGGGGACGGACTGAATGTTTTAAAAGAAGGGAATGATTTGCCTAAGATGATTATCACGGCAAAATATAAAAAGAAATGAAAATGTGGCCCAATACAAATTTTTATAAAGTCCACATATCATTCTCCAATTTTTTTAAAAGAATTTCAATCGGTTAAAATTCCCATAGAAATTGACAAAAGAAATCTAACCGTCATTTTGACGACAATTAACTGTTATAAACTCCGGGTTGTTACAGACTCCCCTCCTTATAAAAATTGCGTCCCCGCAATTTTCATACTTAAAGTTGTCTATAACAATTATTTTTCTACCATAAACTGGTTACGCTAGAAAAATAAGAATCGAGAACACAAATACCAAAGAAATCTTTTAATTTCATAAAATAAATTCACAAATTCTCAACAAACTCTAATTATCAAATAGATAATCAGAAAACAGCAGAACTGAATAAATGCAATCATCAGCGATATTCAATTATCAATCAGATAATTAGAATACAGAAATTTCAAAACAGCAATATCTAATTATTGATACGGTAATTAGAAAACAGCAAAATCTAATTATCAACAAAGAAAATTAGGAAACACAAATCACAACCAATATCTAGTTATCAATCAGATAATTGGAAAACAACAACTATCTAATCATCAAAACGATAATCAGAAATCTCAAATCAACAATTATTTAATTATCAAAAATGATAATCAAATTAACAAATATTTAATTATCACAATTGATAATCAAATCTCAAATATCTAATTATCACAAGCGATAATCAGAAACAACAAATGTCCAATTATCAAAAACGATAATCAGAAATCACAAATATCCGATTATCAAAAACGATAATCAAAAATCACAAATATCCGATTATCAAAAACGATAATCAGAAATCACAAATATCCGATTATCAAAAACGATAATCAGAAATCACAAATATCCGATTATCAAAAAACGATAATCAGAAATCACAAATATCCGATTATCAAAAACGATAATCAGGAATCACAAATATCTGATTATCAAAAACGATAATCAGAAATCACAAATATCCGATTATCAAAAACGATAATCAGAAATCACAAATATACGATTATCAAAAACGATAATCAGGAATCACAAATATCCGATTATCAAAAAACGATAATCAGAAATCACAAATATTTCAATTAACGAGTCCGGAATTAACCGAAATAGCCAACACACATGTCCCATAATCCACGAGTTTTACTGAATCGTTTAATTCTCTTCATCGTTCCTTGAAAGTGCGAAATTGTGTATTTTAAAAATAACATTTCACATTCTCAAATGAACAAGTCCGGAATTAAGCGAATCAGCTAAAGAAAGGGGTCATAGTCCTCGATTTTGCTGAAATGTTTAAATCGCTTCCTCATTCTTTTGAAAATGCAAACTGTAAAAATTTTGAAAACAATTTTAATTTATATTTTGAAACAACTTTTAAAAATAACGAATTTTGAAAACACGTGATTAAATTAGCAACATCAGTAGCAACTTTGATAAGGAAATTGCACTTCTCAAAATACCATAAGAACGGACAACAAAATCAGTATTGCGGGAGAACC
The DNA here is from genome assembly GCA_030737815.1 of Allium fistulosum. Classification (NCBI taxonomy): domain Eukaryota; kingdom Viridiplantae; phylum Streptophyta; class Magnoliopsida; order Asparagales; family Amaryllidaceae; genus Allium; species Allium fistulosum. Next base: position 519,625,388 of record CM060906.1, on the reverse strand, counting down.
GCTTGTAAATCCATTTTAAAATTGACGGTTACTGAAGTTAACACGTCAAAATCTCATCAAAATAACTGGCATCAAAATATAATACCAATGAATTTTCATTCAATCAAAAATGTCACAAGAATCTTCTCAAAGATAGAAAGGGACACCATACCCTAAACTTGTATTCATAACAAGTCAATGACACACGAATTCACCAATGCACCAAAAATTGATAAAACTTATCAATAGAAATCACGAAAATTGGTGAAGCACAAATTCTAGAAATCATCACAAGAAATCCAGAAAACACAAAGAGGGGGAGGCCTATCACAAAACGGGAGTATGAAAACTCAAAACACCGGTATCACAAAATGAGACGCTATCTCATGGTGGCTAACCATTAAATTTTGACACACGAATGGTCCGAAGACCGTGGGGCGCTACCCCACATATGTGATGGCGAAACATCACACAAACGGGGTTTAGTCTCCCTCGCAGACAAAGAGACATCGCACAATCGCTAGTCTAAATCATAAAAAGGGGAAGGCCTATCACAAAATGGGAGCATGAAAACTCACCGACCGGTATCACAAGAACGAGAAGCTATCTCATGGTGGCCAACCATTAATTTTGAGCCGAAGCTCCACAAGAATGGCCCGAAGACCGTGGGTCGCTACCCCACTTCTATGTGATGGTGAAACATCACACAAACGGGGTTTAGTCTCCCTCGCAGACAAAAAGACATCGCACAGTTGCTAGTCTAAATTACAAAAATGATCGTCATGATCATCAAGGAGTGTCAATTACACTAAGTTAGTGAATATAAGAGTTAAGCTTCATGTCCCATAACCACTTGCTTAACTCAAATATTTACGAACAAACTGTAGATCTTCACTAGAAAATTGTCACAAAAGGTTCAATCGAACAAGTCCAGGAGTTAACCGACGAAGTAAACGCAAGCGTTTCATACCACTTGTTTTACTAATCCGTTTAATTCAATTTCCCATACGAGTGAAATAAAGGTTTGTATATACTAATAGATTGGAAAATGGTTTAGGAAAAGAGCTTTGTAGTAAAATAGTTTTGAAATCGTTTGGAGAAAAGGATTTTAATATTTACTACTAGTATAGAAAACCTTTATATTTTTAAAGTGACAAATCACAAAAATGATTGTAGAAACAATCAATCACAAGAATTCACATACAAAGATGTGAATAGAATCCAAAGAAATCGATACTGAATCCATCAAAAACTATGTTCACAAAAATCCTGAAGAAAATGTCATTAAAGTTGCTAATAAATGATAGCAACAAATAGGGAAATGATCAAGAATCGATTAAATTTGGAAACCAAATCAATTCACTAAAATTCACATTCGAAGACGTGAATAAAATCCAAAGAATTCGATTCCAAATTCATCAAAGTAGAGATACCCAAAAATTCCAGAAATAGAAGTTATCAAAGTCGACAAAGGTGATAACAACTAATTGGAAAAGAAGAATCGATTATCAATTGGAAAAACAAAGCAAAACGAGCATAAATGCATAAATGACTTCAACAAAAATAAGAATCAAGTCAATGCCAAAGTCAACAATTAATGGCCACTGTCGAGTACAAAATGAATCAACATCATCATCAAAGAATCCAACGGCAAACAAAGTCAGAGTCTTGGAAATCAAGAAATTAGCAATTTCACAAAAACAAAGTGACCGAAGTCGAATGGAAATCAAGCCGAGGAAAACACAAAATATCAAGTTCAAAATCGCTGAGATTCGAACTAGATATGAGTGAAAAATCAAAATCACTCAATTTGCAACCGGTCGAGCTATTTTTCATCACAGTGTAACATGTGCACAATGACACCCATAGCATAGCACAAAAGTGGAACAAAGTCCAAAGGTCAAAATAGCTTTAATTGGCCAAATTCGAACAAAATCAACATCGGCTAAATCAATTCAAAGCCGAAAACACAAGAACAAAATCCTCATCATCAAAAACCCAACTTGAGTTCGCAAAGCAAACGGAGGCAAAAGCCAAAATACTTTCACGAAATCAAAATCAAATGCACATGAATAAGCGTTAGGAATTCATACCTAACAATCAAAGATAATCATATGTAAAGATGAGAGATAAAACATCGACAAATAGTTGTAACACATGTTCCATCTAAGTTATGTTTTATATTTGTCCTAAACCCCAGGCTCTGATACCAAGCTGTGACGCCCCACCTCTATGCCCACGCTAGCCAAGAACACTACGGTGTAATGTTGTCAACTAGCATGGAGAATAAGGCTGTTGAGGAGCGACCATCCGTGTAATTGCTTTGTGCGAGCACTGATATGTCAGATAATATAACATGCATTTTTATTTCAGAAGGAAATCCGACATACCGATACCAACTCAAAGCTACTACACAGTGGCTATAATAGTTTAGAACAATTTATATAATAATAACAGAGATAATATAAATGCGGAACACAGATAAAACAGAAAGTCTCATATATATAATAACTGATGTCAGTTACAATACATTTGATACAATACATATGATACAACTACAACTGTCGACTCTGGAAGTTATAAATATATACAAGTACATTATCGACTAATATACATGAATACATATTAACCTAAATCAATATGCTGACTACTACAAAAAGACGAAGACCCCTTCAAAAGATATGAAAAGTCTTCATAGCTCAAACGGCAACCCAAAGCAAGAAATCTACAACCTGAAATAACTCGGGTCTGATCCGAGTATTAAATTCAAAAGAAAATAATACACGGGTCAGTCTAATTCAAACACAGTTATTAATGCACAGAAGCAGTAATAATCAAATAACAAATAGACGACAATCACAGAAATCTCGTATATCCAACTCTTCGAGAAGAGAATCAGATAACGGCACATATAACACTAAACAGTGTTAAACAACAAGTAAGCAGATTCAAATCATCAACAAAGATAAGTGAAAAGAATATCAATGAAGATAATTTAGAAAACATCAGAATTGCCTAATCGGCAATTTAACAACAAAATCCAATAATTAAATAATAATTAGAAACTCAGAATCTAATTATCGAATAGATAATTAGACACAACAAAAAGATCAAACGAACTGAATCAATTAAAATTCCCAAATATTGAATTGAACACAAAACCATTCAAACAATTGAAATATCAATTAAAACGTCAATACTGTGTGGCTGCAGTTCACGCTCGCGTGCACTGCCTCGCCACAACAGTGATGAAATACACAAAATCTCAATGAATCAAAAACAGACGACATCAAATCAAATCCAAATTTCTGTGTGGCTGCAGTACACGCACGCGTGCACTTCTTCGCCACTACCGTGCGTCGAAACTGCAAAGGTCAAACCCAAAACCAATTGGAGATTCAAATATCAATGCCACAGCCTCAATGGTCAAAGCCGACAGACATGGACAATGTGCACGTATGTACACATTGAAACTTCACAAACGCACACAAGGTCGACCCAAAATTAACAGCAATACCCAGAAAAGGTCTGGGCAACAATGAATGACCAGGTGCACAAGCAGTGGTACAAACATGATGACACAGCCAAAAGGGATTATGCAACCTGAACCAACAGAATAAAAATGAAAGCAAACAAAGATATGGCCAGAACCATCGGCGAAGTCATATGAAGTGATATACAGTGGAATATACATGTGTGCATACACATCACCACTGACTCGAAGAAGTACAGCGATATGCATAGTGCACATCAATTACAACAGTTCTGACCAAACCCCAAAGTTCAATATCCAATAAAGCAACAAAAGGAAATCAACATATATGATTTAAAGCATTGCAACATAAAGAAGAATAAGAGCACTGTACAGTGATAGCAACTACACATGTAGTTCAAAGGTGCAGACAGTAATGTAATATGAAGATTCTACATCATGAGGCCATTGGTATACTGACTCGAAGCATGCTTATGGTCAGGCAACGTGGAAGACAAAGCAATGCATAAGCATACAACTAACATCCAAGGCCAGAGCAGAGATCATGTACAAAAATGATGACCACATGAACTCAACTCGGCACGACATCAAGAATCACAATCCAAGTGAACAGTAGGTGGTACAAGACTGAACCAAATGAATTGCAACAAGTGATGCATCACAACTCAATATGTAAACACTACAAGTCAGTAAAGATTCACTGAAGTCAGATACAACAGAGTTACCCAAATTAAGTTGCAGAAATGAAGAAACAAGTGAGATGCACTGTACACAGTGAAACTCAAGTATTCAATAATACAACTCGAAGCAATACACCAAATTCATATGTACAGCTAACAACACAAGTGATATAAAAGTTCAGTGAATAAGTGAAGTATTTTTGTGCAAATATATGTATAACAAGTTCCAGCTGCAGGTCAAAGACAGAATGACCGAAGTTTCAAACCAAAAAAATGAGGCCACAGGTGTTTTCAAATCAAAACAGTGATGAAGACACATAGATATGCTACTAGATGGCCAGAGCCGAAGTACACAGGGGCCACAAAATCAAAGTCAATGACAAAGTGAAAACAATCAGAGTAAATTTCCTTTTACCAAAGACAACAGAAAAAAAATGCTCGAAGCCGAAGCCATGTCAAACAAAAAGTCGAACAAGTCAAACCATAATCCAAATCAACATCGATAAAATCAAGTCGGAGTCGAAAACCACGAAAACAAAATAAGCAACGGATTCAAACAAGTCGAATTAGATGTGAGTAATAACAATTACTCACCTTGTTTTTCGAAGAACCAAAGCAAAATTGAACTCGTCGAAGCAGCAGTGAGCAATCGAGCAAATAGCGTAGCTTCGACAAGCCCTAACTTAGTTGCAAAGAGATAGCCGATCAACAAAGCAAGGACCAGAATCGTCATTCGATCGAGCATCTATTAAAAGCCGTAATTTTTACAGGAAAGGGGAATGAACGAAAGAACGAGTGCCACCATTTATTTTCTTTCGTTCGATTTATTCTAGGGTTTAGAAAATGAATAAAGGGAAAAATGGGACGGACTGAATGTTTTAAAAGAAGGGAACGATTTGCCTAAGATGATTATCACGACAAAATATAAAAAGAAATGAAAATGTGGCCCAATACAAATTTTTATAAAGTCCACATATCATTCTCCAATTTTTTTAAAAGAATTTCAATCGGTTAAAATTCCCATAGAAATTGACAAAAGAAATCTAACCGTCATTTTGACGACAATTAACTGTTATAAACTCCGGGTTGTTACATAAAACAACTTCATGAACTGTTTATTTGATTATTATATTTTGTCATTCCGTTGTGAGATTCTGTGTTTTGTTTTAATTTATCTCTTCTTTTTCTTACCCCATAACAATCCTCCTTTTTAAATGGTTTGAGTTTGACATGTGTGGTTTATTGTCGATTTGAACCGTCCAAAAAAGTGGGTCGTTAGAAGCTGCACAGCATCGACATGGGCGTGTAAAGGAAAGTCCGTCTAGTAATTTTGACGGATTGTGACGGCATTTCGACATCTCGGTGAATAAAAACAAAAACTGTAAAAGTGTGGTGCAAGGTAAAAAATGAGGTGAATAGTGAAAACAACGCATGTTATAGGCGTTGTAGTTTAGGAGCTTGTTCAATCAGCGTCTAAGCTCTTCCCAAACTCCACCGCTTGTTAAACAAACGTCTAAGCTTTAGGTGTTGATCAAACAAGCGTTTGCTTCTATATTCTGTTGGACAGTTGGTGAGCTTACATTTTGTAAACTCGAAAAATGTAATATGTATACCGTGGAATGTTGTAGATGCTCTTATATGTGAAAAAATTAAGAAAAATAAACTGTTCAACAGATCACTTGTTTCACATGACTATCCAATCAAACTCGTACACATAACAATTCCAACGAATTCATATCCACCGAGTATGTCATCCGATATTTTCAATGAGAGAGGATCTTCTGTTTTTGCTTTTGTATATCTTCACATGCTAAACTTATCATCGGACATACTTTTGCTAAGGTACCGTTTGCAGTCTTTTTTTACTCCGTTTCCGTTCTTGATGCGTGCGACGCGTTACGCATCAAGAACGGAAACGGGTTAAAAGCCACGTTCAGCAGAATGGAGGATTTTGATACGTTCAGTATTTACATATCGTTGGCGTTCGACGCTTTCTCAACGGTTAATATTTGATTTTTTTTCCAATCTCCATACTAATTTCTAATATCCGCTTACATGCCCTCTTCAAATACTCCCGTTTCCGTTTCGCAATGAATTATTTAACTCCACGCTGGATCAAGAGGGCACACATTCCTACCTGCCATACAACCAGAAAATTTCAGATCTGCTCACCTGTTAGGTGAGCTTACCGGCAATCTTGATTGCTTCACGTGGCAACGAGCACCACAGTATAAAGAGCGTGGGTTGCTATTTTATTAAACAATATTTCACGTGCTCCACCCGATTCTCTCTTTTTCTCTGAAGGGTAGATGCAGATTTAAAGCACCTGATCCAGCTGAGATTTTCTCGTCTTTGATTTGCTTGAATTCTTCCAATAAGGTATGATTGATTGTTTTTGTTTTTATTTTCAGATTTAGTCATGTTGTTAAGATGTTTGTGAATTTGCTTCTGAGGTTGCATTTATTTTCGTACATGATTTCTGCTTAGGTTTCGGGCCATCTGGCTTTTTCGCAAGAATATATCATCTAATATTACGAAGAAAAGAAAAGTCAAAAATTGAGATTAAGAAAAATATTAGATCTATAAATTCCTTCATAATGCGAAGTACGTGTAATTTTATTTAAGATTCTACTAGTAGTCTAGTACTGTAATTTCATTTCATATATGAAGTTATGTACAAAACTATTCAATATTATACTTTTTCGCAGCATGACAAATTTTAACCTACAGAACACTATTATTTCATTCATAATGTGTACTGGTACTAAAAGGACATATCTCTATAATATTTAAGACAGCAGGACTTGTTACATAACATGCCAGTAGTGTGTAATCTAGTAATAAAAAAGAAAATATGCTTATATTTCATGGGGGGTTGGCCTTTTCTGGAGGTTGCTCTAAGCATTTGCATTGCTTGCCTACCCCCGGAACTGGGCCTGCATAGACTACGCTGTAAGGTGATCATAGCTTTATGAATTGAGGGACGTTTACTGCTTGTTGATACGAAGTTACCTGTCAATTATTATGCTGTAGTATTGTTTATAGTTTGATGTTCAGTCTTGAATCTGTAACATATAGTTTGAGAAAATATTGTGTATTTAGTGTTATGTATATGCTTCTCAAAGATAGATAATTTAGTTACAAAATCTCATTAGGAAATAATAATACTTTTGCTCCGGTTTTTATGTGAAGTAGATAATCCAATATTCAGTAAATATGATGGTGAATCATTTTGAGTGAAAATAACATTTGAACAGCTTTTCTATATAAGTACATAGTGCCTATGGACTACTATGAAAACGAGGGAAACTGACTATCTTGAACCATTACCAAGTTTGAGATATAAAGAGTGTGCTAAGCTTATCGGTCAATTCTTTATATTTCTGGAAATAACCCCTTTATATCAAACTCTGCTATTAAATACTTGGCCATACGCTTTCCAGAAGTAGGCAAAAAATCACATAAAAGTATGTGTCGTGTGTGTGTGGGCTCATGCATTCTTGTGCACTTGTGGACAATATGAGATACTTTTTACAACCTTGGATCTTATTATCTAGCATGAAACTAATGAAGGGTTTATCTATTGAGTTGGCTCATTGTATCATATTATCGTATAAATATATTTATGCAATATACTAACTGTACAAGTACCAAAATCATAATTTTGTTTTAATTCTATGGATGTATCAATCAAACAGCCCAATCAAAAGTTGAACTCCTTTAGGGCCGGCTCTACAAGTTGGGTTTTCCTGATCAACAACATATTTAAGGAGCAAAAAATTGATAATTTCTGTTGTACATGGAAGTTTATCCCAGTATGTCATGAAAGAGAGAGAATGCACAACCAACTGAACCACTATGTCCCTACCTAACATTGTGTACAATGATATAGTTATAACTTTGATTAATTATAAACATTCTTTCTTCCGATTGTTGCTCTACCTAGGGGTTGTCCCAGATGATTGCCTTGCCAGCCTGGCCCTAGAATTGGTCTTGAACTTCTTTTTAATTTTATCCTAGAGAAGTAAAATACAATTTCATTATTTACCTCTCCTACCTTTGTGCATGGGCGCAATTGTTGTTCATAGTAGCTATTTGTTTAATAAAGGCAATATCATATGTTGTTATAAGAAAAACTGCATCTTGAAATCATCTTGAAGCCATCTTTTGTAGTATATTTGAATAATACTGTTATAGGTTTGTCATTGCATAAACCATTTACGCGTTAATTTTAGTAGAACCGCAAAAGCAATTATCAATTTGGTATACATGGTCGCTTCTATTTAAGGAAAAAAACAAAGAAGTAATTCGAGACAATTCTTTCTCTTGCTGATCACAATTGAGTTGTTTTCTTCTTTTACTTAAATTGCTTTTGTAATACACATGGCTAAAGTTGGTATTTTGAAAGATTAAAGTGGGAAAAAAAAATCTGTTGCATGCCCCCCAAAAATTGTTCTTAGTCAAAATAACGAGATATTTATTAAAGTTGCAACAATTAACTTTCAAATAGCAGTAAATCCTTTTGTTAATCGCTTGACGTATGACCGTTTCTTGATTCATTTCTACCTGAGTTTGCACCTTCATCAACATTATCCAAATAATCCAGGTTTGGAAAAAAAAATCAGTTAAATTAAGAGAAGAAAAAACGTAAAGTCTTTTATGTCTCATTCCAGCATGATAATATTAATACTTTTTCCATTGAAATAAAATATAATTATTTTCCAGGTTACTAAGTAGACATTTAATCATGGCTACCGGCAATCTTTTCTCGAAAACCACTCAGGCATTGTTCTACAATTACAAACAATTACCAATCCAGAGGATGCTTGATTTTGATTTTCTTTGTGGTAAGTTTGAGCTATCTCTTTCCTTATACCAAACTATAAAGAAAATATGTTTGCTTATATTGTAGCAACTTCTTATCTGGAAGTACTTTATGCCTTTATGGTCTAATATGTTAATGTGTATTTACAGGCAGGGAAACACCTTCTGTTGCTGGAATAATAAATCCTGGTGCTGAAGGGTTTCAAAAACTATTCTTTGGACAGGAGGAAATTGCTATACCTGTTCATCCAAGGTAAGTCCCTAGATCTTTATGCAATTAATATGCAAATATTTAATTAGTTGGATCTTAGAAACTAGAGCCTTGTAGTAAGCTGACCTTCTTATTATGGACTACAGTCTACAGTTGGACAATTTATTTGGCAATATTTGATAGGAAGATGGGAACAAATTTCAAAGTGGGCAAGAACATGTTTGGTTTGCAGTGGAAACAATTTCAATAACATGACCAACTTTTTTTTCTTTAAAAGAAAATTATATTAGAAAGAAAGTTGAATACTTTTTATACTCATTTACGTGAAGACAAGAAACCTGAATGAATAGCCTTGCGCTGGTCGAAGCATGAGATGCCACGAGGTGTCAGGATTGATTACCGATGACGGCATCAAATCTCTTTGCTAATGACCTGGTATTGTGGGGCCAATGCAAAGAACCTATCTTTTTAAAATTTATTTAGTTTCTTAACAATGCTTTCAAATATAACCTTTTTCTTAAACGTCTATAAATTTCATAACAACATTAATAATTATAACCTTTTATAACCACATTTCATCTTATTTCCATATTTGAACTTTTTCTGAGAGTCGTGTTTCACCGTTTTTGTTTCCATGTCAGTTCATGATCTTGGAACTATAACTATTGAATATTGCTGTATCCAGAAATTTACTTAGCTCTTAAATTGCGATAAATCTTTCGTGCTCTGAGCATGTTTAGTTTCAAGCATACCAAGAATGTGCATAAGTTATCAGTACTTAGTAGATTAAACTCTGACATTATTCAGCCCCTTTCAGTAACTTCAGGCATGATCTGGCATAAAATATTGATAAAAGTTGCAAGCATGTAATATTTACCTATTTCGATAACCATATTGCTGCAGTATTGAAGCAGCTTGCAGTGCACATCCAACTGCTGATGTTTTCATCAACTTTGCATCATATAGGAGGTATGTAATATGTATTACATTTAAATGATAAATGGAAAGTAATTTTAGGTTTCCATCAGACAAACTTCTAAGTTGGATTTTCATCTGCAGTGCAGCTGCATCTTCCTTGTCTGCTCTGAAACAACCTACAATTCGAGTAGTAGCCATTATTGCTGAAGGCGTTCCAGAATCTGATACAAAACAGCTTATTGCCTTTGCACGAGCTAACAACAAGGTAAGAATATGAAGGTAACAACATGTCGTTTATAAATGCTTTCCAGTAGTTATAAAATTCACTTTTGGCTACTAGTATTTTAATCCTACACCAAAACAAGTTATGCCTTTTATCAAGACAAATGAATTCTCATTTAATACAGTCCAACATCAAAGGGCGTTATGGTTTTGTGTATACCATCATTAGGCAGTCAAATGAAATGGAGTCTGATTTGCAGAATAAATACCTCAATGTTCAACCTATTCTGCAGTATAATTTTCAAGTGCAGTAAAACATACTTTTAAATTTTGAGAACTAACCTTTAACACGTTTCACACAATAGAAAGCATTTGTTTTATTCAGGCAATATTAAACAAATGATTTATTTTTTAAGAATCCGCATGGTCATTTAGCATGTTAGCGTGTGACTGATGCACATGATTTGATGGTAAAAAGCACCGATTCATTTTGTAATAAGTACTATTTACCAGTCTTGTGTCGTTTGCTTTACATAGGTTGTTATTGGTCCTGCAACCGTTGGAGGTATACAAGCTGGGGCTTTCAAGATAGGAGATACTGCAGGAACTATTGATAACATAGTTCATTGCAAGCTTTATAGACCTGGCTCAGTTGGATTTGTTTCTAAATCAGTATGTTAAAATTAACCTGTTTCCATATTAGTCTTTTCAATACTTACCCTCCAAATGATATGTATTTTTGCCACATTCGTATGGTTTCACACACGATCATTTTCAAGGTTTTTATTTACATGAATTACTAATGGAAATTCTTATATATTAATGTTTTTCTTTTCTTCCATAGAATCATGGAAAATATTATTAATAAACTCCATGGTATATGTTAATTCGCATTGACCTGACATGTAAGTTTATACGTCAGTTTCTCAAATGGGTGTGGATTCAGTATATGCATGCATGGTGTAGTGTCGTGTATCATCTAAAAGCATCCAACTACGTTCTTTTGTCTTAAACTTCAAAGTTCAAACTATGGTTACAACTAAAATAAAAGCTTAGGCCCCGTTTGGCTTGTCGTTTTTAGTTTTGTGTTTTCATCTATACAAAAACGCGTCCGTTGTATGTATAGTTGAAAAACAAACAATTTTGAAAAATGAAATTAACATATAAAATAGAAAACAAGTTTATTTTATTTTTCGTGTTTCGAGAGATAATAAAAGCATGGAGAACAATCAAACTCTTTCGTTGTCCGTTGGTCGTCCCAACGGCTAAGAATTATAAATCTTCCCTCTTATTTCTTGCTATTTCTTAGTGCAAGTTGAAAACACAAAACTCAAAATACAAAAAGAAACCAAACGGGCCCTTAGCTTCAATCTAATTAACACAAGTAGGGTTGTCATAAAACTTGTAAATTTTCTCCCAGCTGAAACTAGTTGTTTCACGCTGTTACCCCTTAATATGCAATTATTTTAGATTTACGAGATAATCTTATTCCTATATTTGCTGGGAGCTATGAAACTTTACAGTGTGATCCTCTGTATGCTGCTGTTTTATTGCTACAATGCTACTCTAGTTAATTAACAGAGGAACTGTGGAATTGTTATTTTGTGCCCGTCTTCTGCACCTTTTTATATATAAAACTTTTGTGCTGAAAATTCCAGGGAGGCATGTCCAATGAGATGTACAACACGATTGCCCGCGTAACTGATGGAATTTATGAAGGTATTGCTTTATTAATACTGTTAAAGTGCCACTACATCTTTGATGCTGATGTATAATTCAACCACATAAATATTGCAGGCATTGCGATTGGAGGGGATGTTTTTCCTGGATCAACCCTTTCAGATCATATTTTACGGTTCAACAATATACCTCAGGCAATTACTAGTTTTGCAGCTAGCGTTTCAAACAACTTGGCATTTTAGTGTTTGTTAAAACTTGATCTGTTTTTTCACAATCTCACTATAATTTCTCCAATTTAGATTAAGATGATGGTTGTACTTGGAGAGCTTGGTGGACGTGATGAATACTCTCTTGTAGAAGCTTTGAAAGAAGGCAAAGTTCAAAAACCAGTTGTTGCATGGGTCAGTGGAACTTGTGCTCGCCTCTTCAAGTCCGAAGTGCAATTTGGTCATGCTGTAAGTACTTAAAAAAATTGGAAATTAGAACTTGTTTGCATGGGTCAATGAATACCAAAATTTCCCTAAAAAATAAAAGTTATTTCCCAACTTATCTCATCCCTTCTAGTGGTCTTCACAATTATGAATCTGATATTTTTCTTGCTCTTGACCTAGGGTGCCAAAAGTGGTGGAGAGTTAGAATCTGCACAAGCAAAAAATCAAGCTTTAAAAGAAGCTGGAGCAGTTGTGCCAACCTCATTTGAAGCACTAGAAGTTTCAATTAAAGAGACATTTGATAAACTTGTATGTTGATCTCAAACATTTTGTCTTGAATACTTCTTAACTATGTTAAATTGAAATTCATGTATTGTTATTTTCAGGTTGAAGAAGGGAAGATTACCCCAGTACATGAAGTCACACCACCTCAGATCCCTGAGGATCTCAACACTGCAATTAAAAGTGGAAAAGTCCGTGCACCAACGCATATCATCTCCACCATTTCTGATGATAGAGGTTTAGGACTTTGACCAAATCTAATTGATTACTAAAGTACATAGGCAGACCCACTAAACAATGCTTCTTTTGCCATGTGAGCGTATTTGACGAGTCACCTTGTGAACTAGCCTTCTTTTGAACTAGACATTTTAAAAGGTTGTGCGCTGAACTTGAATCCTCAGCCGATTGAAACTCATTGGTACTGTATTACAGTACCAAGCTGTCAATCTGTTTTATATAGTAACCGAAAGTCGTTTTCTCGTCTCTTCTTAATTCTCTCTTAATGTTTTCAGTCCCCTCTTCACATCTTTAAATTCTCATTTGCTTCCTCAATCACCTCATCAATGTTGGCACTTGATTTCTTCAATCCTAATCCACAACTTTTATTACCATCATTGACAATTTTGCCCGCCCTTCGTGTTTTTTAAAATAATTCTTGAAAACAATTTTTTTATATTTCACATCTATTTACCATTTGTCATTACCAATTTATTATGCATCAAGTGAAAAATTCAAAATTATCTAAATATTGATCTCAACGAATATTCATAGATTCCGATTCATATATTAATTAAACAGTGATTGGTATCAGTTTATTCATGTAACAAATATCAAATTCCGAAAAAAAAATTCAACCTACAGCACATTTATTCAAACAATAATAAATATAAATTTATTTTAGTATATACATACATTAATATCTCTAAAAGTTATATTAAATTTTTTGTTATTATTTACAGAACATTATCGTGTGTAGCGCAATGTATTGTAGATTCGAATTTTATATACTCTCGCACAACCTTTTTTTACGTCATACACTCTTGCATAACCCTTTTTTTAATATATTTATAGGAGAGGAGCCATGTTATGCTGGCGTGCCAATGTCGACCATAATTGAACAAGGTTATGGCGTTGGCGATGTTATATCTCTTTTGTGGTTCAAGCGTAGTCTCCCTCGTTATTGCACACAATTTATTGAGGTGAGTAAATTCACTCAATGTCATTGTAATTACTTCTGTTCAGTTTTCTTTCTCAGTAGTCTGTGGATTACAGACTCTTCCAGAACTTGATATATAATTTAAACACAGCATTGCTAGTATGACCTAAATATGCATTTAACTCATTAAATGCACATCATATGTCAGATTTGTATAATGCTGTGTGCTGATCATGGTCCATGCGTATCTGGTGCTCATAACACTATAGTGACAGCAAGAGCTGGGAAGGATTTGGTTTCTAGTCTTGTTTCAGGTTTCATTGCTCCCCTTTCTACGTATTCTACAAGTTTTTTGAATTATTTACATTTTAGATATTCCATCCTATTACATGCATGATGTTTGAAATTGTATGTGCTGATTCTCCACCCATTTTAAGAGAACTTATCCCAGCCGATTTCATATACTTACCCCATATATATGCATTAATGCAATACTTTCACATATTTGGACATACCTACAAATATGCACATGCATATGGTCATCTATAAACGTTGACATGCACTCCTTATCAGCTTCATGTATGTGGTGAATGTTTTCTAGTGGAAAACTTAAAAGGTGACATGGTTTTGGTTGCCTATCAAATAAACTACAAGGTTTGATCTTTTTGATGTTACAAAAAGATAAGATGGGGCATGGTAGCAGTTAAAAAATAAAGTGATAGATGTAGAAAACTGAATGAGATCATGAAACAGGGCTGCTAACCATTGGTCCTCGATTCGGGGGTGCAATCGATGATGCTGCACGGTACTTCAAGGATGCCTATGATAGGGTAAGTCTGCCTTCAGCGCTCTCAATCGTTACAACCTCAAAAATTAACTCCGGAGATTTTTAACATTCTATATTTCATGCAATATTTTATACAGAGTCTCACCCCTTATGAGTTTGTTGAGAGCATGAAAAAGAAAGGCATCCGTGTACCTGGAATTGGGCACAGAATAAAGAGCAGAGACAACAGAGACAAGAGAGTGCAGCTATTGCAAAAATACGCCCACACACATTTTCCTTCTGTAAAATACATGGAGTATGCCGTTCAAGTTGAAACATACACGCTTTCTAAAGCAAATAATTTGGTTCTTAACGTTGATGGAGCGATAGGTTCGCTGTTCCTTGATCTCCTTTCTGGAAGTGGAATGTTCAGCAAGCAAGAGATTGATGAGATTGTTAGTATTGGTTATTTGAATGGTCTCTTTGTCTTGGCCCGCTCAATCGGTCTTATTGGGTTAGTTTTACTTTTACTCGCTACTATCTTGTTATTTTAGTCTATCCCTCCATCTTCTAAACCATATCCAATCATAATTTATATTGGACGCGATGAAATGAGCGATGACAGAGACTGTTGCTTTTTCCAGGCACACGTTCGACCAGAAGAGACTGAAACAGCCACTCTACCGCCATCCATGGGAAGACGTCCTTTATACAAAATAAATCTAATTACATTTGTCCCCTAATTTGGTGGTGTCTATGTTCCATTTTTTTTAACGTTTTTTCACTGAGGTTTATTTCCTAGTCGTTGGTTATGTTTTTTACACGAAAACTCAGATTTGGATATTGACTCGGTTGTCTTATTTGCCATAATATTTTCAGATTTACTAAACGAAACACGTAGCACAACACTATATATTACATTACATGCACAGCATATTCGGAATTTTATAATTGCATCTGTAATCCACTCATTAGTTTGAACACTGGTATGTGAAGGCTGTTGGTGAGATACTTGGCGTTGGAAAAGTAGGTACTGATTGATGTTTCACTGATCGTCTCTTTTTTTATTTCTTCTCCTTTTTCTTGTTATCCCCTCATATGCCACTCAATGTACTCTTCATCTCAGCGCTAACTTCAGCTCCTTAAAGCTCTTCTCCTCCTTACATGCATCACCATACCCAAGTTTCATCGGAAAACCAACGCCAGTGCTCACCATTTGGTGTCAGATTTCAACGCTCACTTGATTTCAACGCTCAATGATGAAGATCTGGAAACACAAGAAGCATACATAGCAAAACTTAATGAATGGAGAAACGCTCACTTGATTTCAACGCTGCAGTTGCACAAGACATGCAAAGTATTAGATCTGAAATAGCAAACATGAACATAACCTTGTAAATTCTATTAGCGAAGTTTAACACACCCTATCAACTCAACTTTGATTCACATGGATCTAGTCCACTCATTACCTAAACAGTCACCATTCAACACATCTGATCAAATCAACTCTGATTCACATGGATATTGCCCATTCATCATCCCAACACAACCATCTCAAACCCTAGTTTATCACCCAAACTGCCTCCACAATCAGATTTCACTCATACCGCACCAACTATAAATCCCACCATCACCAATTAACCACAAAACATATAAACAACAAACATAACCACATCGCACCAGATAAAGTTAACGGTGTACCCTAAGGACAACTACGTAATTTATTACGTAACTTAACTTTTATAAAGGAACCTTATTCGAAATGAAATGAGCTTTTGGTTTTATGTTCTTTTATATGTGTTATTATATAGTGATATAGATAATGAATTAAATACATTATACATATATAAGTAAAAAATCATTATGAGAAGCATTTTATCGATTGCATTTACGAATATATTCGAAACTATGAGTTGAATTGATATCTAAATGCTTACTCCTTAAATGCTACTAGTCAAGATGTATCGAGAAAAGAACATTCATACACCCATTGAGATTAGTGTACCTAAGACTCTTCATACGATGGACGGTGAAGTACTCATGACTGTTGTGATACCAAGGGGTTACGTGTTGTGATTATTTGAAACAATAAAAAAATGACTCAACGAAAATCTTTTAGAGGTTAATACAACTAAATCAAAACTGAAGATCTCTTGGTAACAATTTGCATTAGACTTCAAACTTAAGGGTACTTTTTATCTTAAGTATGTAAGTTGTACTTTAATTATGGTCAAACACATGGCATGACGACAATGTTATGGACATAATTGGATACATGTTGAACTACTTGAAGTGAAACACAATTCAAAGGAGTATTCATCTCCTTCGTTGTAGAATGTTAATATTAATAGAGTTAAGAGTGTGTCTTGGGGTCAATTATGTAATTTACAATGTAACTTAACTCTTATATAGGAATATTGTTCGAAATGATGTATGCAAATGATTTTATTTTATTTTATATATATGTTTTTATATAGAGATATAAATAATGAATTAATTACGTTAAACATATATAAGCATAAAATCCTAAGGAGAAATGTTTTATTGATTCCAATTACAAATGTTTATGCAACCATGAGTATTGAATTGGTATATATATAAACATTAACTCCTTAAATATTCATAGTCAAGATGTGTCGAGAAAATAATATTAATATGTCTATTGAGACTAATGTATGTAACGCTCTCCATGAATGTTGGGGGCACCAAAAGATACGTATTTGTGGTTATTTGGAACAGTCATATCACTACTTGACAAAAGTCTTCTATATGTTAATAGAATTAAGAAAAAATATAGGATATCGTGGTAACGACGTACAGTAGTCTTCTGAATTGAGAGTATAGTCAATCTTAAGTAAGTAGAATGTACTTTGATTATAGTCAAGCACATGGCATGATGATCATGTTACGTTATAGCCATAATTGAGTACACATTTAACTACTTGAAGTGAAACACTACTTAAGAGAGGATTCCTCTCCTTCGTTATAGAAGGTAAGTATCGCCATAATTTTTATTCGACTTAAAGTCAAGAAGTTTGGCTAGAGTAAATCAGTTAATCAATAAATGTTACCGGATTGAACGAAGAACTTTAAAGTTGTATACACAATTAAATACAAATATTAATATAGCTTTTGACCTTAGACCAAAATTTAGATCTAAGTGATACAGTGATGAAGAAAAGAATATATGTACAAAATGTCATTGCTATGTGAGCTTATTATAGATTAGAAATTTGATTTTACCTAAATGATCTATAAGCATAGAACTTATACCAATACTATACTTGACCAAAGTCTGTGTAGGATTGAATTAACCCAATAAGAGGGGTGAATAGGGTTTATAATAAATTCATAAAATAATAAAAAATTACGGCACAGATAATAACAGAGTAAATGCGAAAATAAAAACAATACACAGATTTACCCAGCGACAATACTTGCTTACTACTGCTCCCAAAGTTTCTGTTAAGATTAAACAATCGACGCTTAAAGACCATGTAAACTTGCGACTACCAATTACCTGATTGTTCTAACCTTACGTTCAAAACCTTGCCTTAACTCTATCCCCGAATTGAGAATTTCTCGAACTACGCCCCGTAGTTTGAACCTAGTTAAAAACTAGAGTTTTATGATTAAAAGATAAATTACAATAAAATAAAAAGATGAAACCCTAATGTACTACACAATAACAATTTTAACCTCACAAGCGAAACAAGGCCCAATTAAAAATAGAGAGATAAGTTTGTTTTAGCCCGTTTCCTTTCTTTTGCAAGCCGTTCCTCTTTTCGACTTCGTTCTCAAAATAAGTGTTTCGGTTTTGAAGCCGATCTTTAATCAATTATTGAAATTATGCCCCGTCTCTCTTTGTCGATTGATAACTTTGCTTGCATGATGATTTCCTCCCATGAAGATTGAGGCTTCGCTACTTTGATGGCTTCGATGGTCGAGTATTACTCGATCTAAGCTTGGGTATGAGTTTTCTGATTTTTGTTTATTTTTCTACTTCGAACTCGACACTTTAATTTTGCCGATGATGATTGGTATTTATAGGGATTGATTTCATATGCTTCCCTATATTTCGTATTACTAGATTTGATTTTGGCTTTGAATATTTCTATTCACAACGTTTTCCGTTAATATCAGTTGTTAATTTCTGATCTACAATCTGAGATTTTTGATTTGTTTAATTTCAAATTTCTGATTTTGACGTTGCCTTGTTCATTTCCTTCGTTGATGCTTGAATTGAGACCGTGCATGATATAAGATGAATTGATTCACTGCATATTCACTTCTTACATGTACGTGTTTGCGTATCCTTGTGTCTCTTGCCTTACTACACTCGAGTTGCCTTGTAATTTGAATCTGTGTTGCTTTCGGTTCTGTGTTGTATTGGAAGTGGTTGATTTCATGTGACCTGTAATGTTGTTAATGTGTTTTGTATGCCGGTTGAATTATGGTTGGAGATGAATTTGCATGCTGCGTTTTCCATTGTGCAAGAGTATGTGCATTTTCTTGTTGTAAACTTATGTGCACCATGCTATTTCGCTTGTATGAATTGTTTGCTTTCCTCCTTATTTTATTATGCACTTTATATTACTGGATGAACCAGTTGCATAAACTTGTTTTTCTACATGAGATGCTGAACTGGTTGCATCCTTGTGCATCACATTTGCCTGGTTATGCTGGTACTTGTGTTCTCGACCAAGTGCATTGCTCCACTTGTGTACTTTCCTTTGAACTGCATGTTTGTGTGTTGATGCACCTTTGTTCCTATCTGATTGCACCCTTGCCACACCTTGTTTGTTGGTGTGTTCTGTGCCTTTGTGCACCACCTGTTTGTTTTGGTTTTGATAGTTGCACTTATGCTTGTGTCCTTCGTCCACTTATGCTAGTATGCTTCTGGTTTGGCTTGTACATGTTTATTATATGAACTTTCTGTTTCAGTTTTGCCTCGTGCATCCTTCTGCCGAACTGATTTTGGTTGCATCCTTTTGTGCTGCATTTGTGTTGCTGTTTGACTACACATGGTTGTATTTTCGTGTATCATGGTCTGCCTCTTTGCCACCGTTTTTTTGGTAGCTGCACCAGTGCACTATGAGCACATGTGCTTGTGTTGAGCTATTTAGCTTGATCTTGCAAAGCTTGTGTTGAGCTATTTAGCTTGACCTTGCATCTCTTATGTTGTGTCTTCGGGCTTGATGTAACGATAGCCATTTTTGCACCAGAAGACGAGTGTAACAACCCTAATTTTGATTGACATTATTTAGGACATTTAATTAGTTAAATTAAATGAAATAATGTAAATGGTTAGGGGATTGAGATTTGTGTGATTAGAAGGTAGCCGTGCCTAATAACTAATGAACTAAAAGGAATTAAAATGAAATAGGTAAAGCTAATAGACAAGGGGCAAAATAGGAATAAGTTATATTCTTATACGCTAAACCCTCACGCACTTTCATTTTACGCGTTCATAAACAAAATCAAAACATAGAAGAGGCCGACCACCATTAGAAGGAGTAAGAGGAAGATAAGCTAAAATCAAGAGGAAGAAGCTTAATCAAATTCATTCAAGATCAAATCTCAACTCCTTAATCACAAGCTAAAGGTGAATAATAGGTTATATCTCATATTTTCATGTTTTCGGTTTTAGATCAGATCCGTATGTGTTTTGCAATAAATGAATGGTATATATATGTATGTATATATGTATGTATATGCTTGTTGATGAATTTTGCTTGTCCATATGAATTTTATGATAAGTTTTGATTTGAAAAACCTATCAAATGACATCAAAATGCCTTGCGATTTTGATATAAGGTCAGAAATATTATTTTAGAGATGGGTTTCAAGTTTCATAATTTTCTTAATTAATGTGGATTTATTATGAATTTTCTAGTGAAGAAAATGGTTAAATTGAGTTTAAAATTAATTGCGGCTATTTTATATTAGCTTTGGGTCAGAAATTTATATTTTTTGGAAAACATATTAAAAGTGATTTATGGGAATTTTTGGAGAATTTTCCTAAGTGTTTAAATAAGTATACAAAATTATTTAAGATATAGAACTTAAATGTTTTATATGTTTATAAAAGGAGAATGGGCAATTTGTAAATGTTTTAAATTATTAATCTCTGAAATTCGGCAGCACTTTCCACAACACCTGAATTGTCATTTTGTAACGGTTGTAACCGTTGGTAATCAAATTCTCAACGGTTATAACCGTTTGTAGCAGGTACGTTATAATTTTTTTTACATATTTTGTAACGGTTATAGCCATTACAAAATTTTGGTATTCCTAACGGTTATAACCGTTGGGAATTTTTTCCTTTTCAACGATTATAACCGTTGGAAATTACAGTTATAACCTATGACTATTTTCATATTCCCAACGGTTATAACCATTGGGAATTTTTTAATTTCCAACGATTATAACCGTTGGGAATTCCTCGCACACATCTTTACTACTAATAATAAAAATTCAATGAATTGAAATCAACCGTGTCTTTTCGAAATACCCATTATACCCTTTCTACTTTTAGTTCACCGTATCTCTCTTCTATCGGCTTCTTTAGCCTTCCCAAAACTAAAAAAGCCCATCGCTATTGATTTCATCTCTTTGCAGTTCCACAACCAGAAACTAGGGTTAGCTCACCAAATTTCCAGATCTACCATCCTCTCCACCTTCCATTCGGTCATTGATCATTGATCGATTATTGACTAAGGGTTGTCCGTTAAACTGCGGTTTTTGATATAACATCTTCTCAAACTTCAATTATGGACTAAGCACGTAATTAAGTTGGATTTTTTGATTCAGCGTTGATAGAGAATTAAGCTCGGTATCATCGATTGCTCGATTATCGACTAAGGATTGTCCGTTAAACTGCGGTTTTTCATATAACATCTTCTCAAACTTCGATTATGGACTAAGCATGTAATTAAGTTGGATTTTGTGATTCAGCGTTGATAGAGAATTAATCTTGGTCATCCTTCAAGCTACATTATTAACTTTCAATCTAAGGTAAGTATTGTTTATTTTCATTAGTTCCTTCAAATTTGGAGTAGTATTTGAGTTCCTTAACAATATATCTTTTATAACTAAATTCAAGGTTAATTTTATATCCTATTTTGCTAATATCAATCTCTTTTGATACTGAATGACAACTTTGGCTTTTTTTATTGATTTTCCTGGAGTTATCTCAATAGATAACTTCTGTAATTTTTTTTTCATTTCTCTAAGTGTTGCTACATTGTTTAGCTGAAAATAGATTCACTCAACAGATAAAATAGTTGTCTGCTTTGAGATATTTCATCCCCTTTACTTACATGTGCATGTGTATAGGCTGCCCGAGTATCAAGATCTTATTTTTCATTAAGGTTACATACTTGCATTTTCATGGATATATGTTAGTCATTGTGGCAATTTCAGTACTTCATATTATTTGATGGATCAATAAATACATACTGGAATACTTTTAAATCATATCTAAAACTGAGCCTAATACATGAGAGGAAATTGATAGATGTTAAAATTGACTCTATTGGATATCTAAGGAGTTGAACAAAGTGTGGGAATGTGCAACTTTTTATTGTGTTATTTGTATTTTTAACTACTTGTTTATCTATTGTGGGGAATAAGAGATTTTCTAATGTATGGTATGATTTCTGGTTGAGCACATCTGTAAAACAAATGCATGATAATTTGTTGATCTTTTTCAATGGATGAGCTATGTCGACCGCCTACATTCATGGAGGTGTACATTCAAATGCACCAGATCGATCTAATGGATCGTTTCGCAACCTATTGGATTGATAGAATGATAGTCGATTTTGCTGTAATTCATATGCAAAATCTTCAATATTAGTTTCAAATTTTCTAACACATATAATCGATTAGATATAGAATTTTAAAAATAAGTCATAGAAGAGATATGAAGTCTGACTTGCGGAGCTACAAAGTGATGGCCACGAGCTCTCTCATAAGAAGATGGATTATGTTTTTGTACAACTCACCCAAGCAGGATAGACGACCTTATGCTCAAGAAACACATGTTAGCCTTATTTCGGCAATGCTCTCGCAATAATTACTCATAGCTTAATTAAATTTATTTATAAAAGATATTTTTTGGATAGTTCGTGAAGTTAAGTAAAATAAAATGAAATCACCATTCTGGTCAGCTTTAGGAAAATTTGATGGACAATAACAGTTACACGCTTTACGTAAATTAATAATTATCCTTAAGAAATATATCAAAAATGAAAATTATCATGAAAATATGTTAATAACAATTGTCAAATAGTATTAAACAAGTTACTTTAGTAATAACTATACATCTTGGTGCGTTTGTTTTTTCTACTGAATGCTGAGTGCTGAGTGCTGAATGCTGAATGTTGGAATGCTGTTTGTTTTTTATTTTGCAACATTTTTATTAAGAACTTATGATGTAAAACATTCGTATCAACTCAAACACAACACATGATAGAATACCGATGAAAAGCATACGGATATACATCCATCATAATATAAAAAAAGCGTATATGACAAAAAATTTCCCATTATGAACTGATTACAAGCAATATGAAATTTGATCACGCATGTTATCCATGAACACTTGTGATTGCGCTGAAAATATATCACTATGACGTAGTGGAACTTGTGGTGGTTCTGCATCATCGGCTATGCTATATGTTTCATTAGTATCGGTCCCATCCTCCTCACCTTGCTCAGCTTGCTCAAATAACTCATCATGAAGAGCAACACGACGTAAAAAATTGTATAATTATACATGCAATTACTATATCTCTTTGCACAGAAAACTTATAAGGAGGCATTTTATCTAGAATGGGAAACCTCTTTTTTAGCACACTAAAGCTTCTCTCAATAACATTTCTTAGTTTTGCATGAGCATGGTTAAATCGTTCCTTTCTAGTTGTAGCATTATTACCTCTGTAGGCTTTCAGCTAATAGCGGGTGTTGCGATATGGAGATAAGAAGCCTTTAGTGTCAATATATGCCGCATCACAAAGGTAATACATACCTACAGCAGTATAATGCAAAGTTAATAATAGTTTTCATTCACGATGTTACTTAATTATCATAAAATACTTACTCGGTGGCGGTATAGGAAAATTATTTGCACGATCATGCAACGTTTCACTTAGGACCCTTGAGTCATGCGCTATTCCTTCCCAACCAGCCATCACATAAATAAATTTCATGTCAAAGTCGCATATGGCCAATACATTTTGATAATAATTTCCATGACCTCATCCTTTGAATGGTACTTGCTCATCGATTGGAATGTTTGCATCTATTAATGTACCGTGTAATGCTCCAACCGCACCCTTAAACGCCCCTTCTCTTAGATCAACATGTGATTGAATATTTTCAGTAGGTTTGGTAAAATATGGAGGAACAATCATTTCTCGAGCAAAATTCATCATCGCGTTCGATACTTCATGAAAGTATTTATGAACCGTTTGACCAGAGTGTTGAAATCCGTACCTTATTATACGGTTTCGGTTGTTATGACTTACAGTGGATAAAAACATTGCCATTTTTTCTTCGACGTCAAGGTGTTTGCTATTAGAAAGCCAACTCTACTATCGAAAGTAACGACATAGATTTTTAAAAGATTGCTTATCCATTCGAAATTCATCATATATGACAGTGGAAGGACCCTCCAACAACTCCTCCATGTACTATTTTCCCGAAAGAGACGAGGTCAAAACTTTTTGTCGCATTGTTCCATGGTTTTTTTATTTTCAGTAATATTAAGAGAGTGATCCATCTAACCAATAACCAAAGCTTCAATGTCATTCTGAAAAAAAATATAACAATCCATCATAATCATGCGTACATGTAACTGTAAATTGAAATAAATGTAGCAAATTAGTACGGATAGCAGTACAATAAATTATTGACTCGGCATACAGTTTATTACTGAAAACAAACACTAGACAACTACTGATATAGAACATAATTTAAAAACTCTCTTTTCTCTTCAATGGTACGTTCATCCATGAACGCAATTTTTAGTTCTGGCTTGTCACAAAACAACACTTTTGCCTGTCTATATTCATCCGGTGATATCATACCCAAACTTTTCATTTCTCTTAGGAAAATCATAATATCGGTGTAAGAAGGTCCTTTACTAGCCTTCTCTTCATCAATTTGCTGCTTCAAGATGCCAACTAATCCCTCTAGTTGATTTTCTAGTGTTTCACCACCTGAACCTTTTTGATGTTTTTTTCTTAAGCGACGAGGTGTGGCCTTCGACTGTCTAGTGCGATTAATTTCTGCTTCACAGGTGGTACTTCCGATATCTTCAATAACTCTTATCCCCTCAAAGTAGTCATCATTCATACTTCCATTCAGCTCAACATTTTCTGCATTTACATCCTCTTCGGTCCCAAAATGATCATCCTCATTTTCAGTATCATTTGTAGGACGTGGGATTGACGATGAAGACGACCAAGCATATGAACCTTTCGCTAGCGTTTTTTCAAACACGCCTTTCATTAGTTCAGGATATTTGAGAGAACTGTTTCGAAACTTCGCCGCTCTTAGATTTTGCTGTTCATGTTAAACATTTACGGTTATAATAATTATGCAACTAGACTACATTACTTTATATACTGCAAATCATTAGAATATACCAGTATAGTTGATTAGCTTGCCTGAATAACGTCTTTCCACTTTTCAGGCGGTAAGAGTATGGAGTTGGTGGCAGCACAAAATCCATGTCCAGAGAGTCCAATAATTTTCACCCACGCATCGTAATCTCTTCGTAAATAGTCATAGCGATTTCTAAATATTTTGTGGGCAAAATTCACTTTTCATTTTTCATTAAACTCTGTCTCTAATCTTGTCCACGAAACTTTCGTAAGAGACATTCCTTTGTATCCTTGACGCTCAACTTCCCTAAAACACAACTCAAGGAAGTCTTTTTCCATTTCAAGATCCTTTGTGAAAGCAGCTCTGTCTTCGCAATTCTCATTATCTTCATGGTTTTCGTAGCTTTTTGAATTTGTTTTTCTCTTTGATGCCATAACTGTTAACTACAACATACAAAATCATTGACACACAGTAGCACAACTGAACCAGATAGGACAGAACTAATCAACTAAAAAAAATTATCTACACTAACATGTAATCCTATGTATTTACAACAAATCAAGCTTACCTTGATATATTTTAATTTTCAGTTTAAAAAATTTATACTGTAATTTTAGCATCAGAGAAGATCTACAGATTCGCATATTTTATCTACAAACATTATTCCATGATTCTACCACTATTACCATTTTGGCATTCCACGGGTACAATATTTAATTTTATAGGAGGGTACAAACAAGCAGCATAAAGGTTACGTGTATGTCAATAAACAGATTAAACAACATAGAGTAGGACCTACAAATTAAATGTATTGACAAAGCAATGAACGATAGTAGCATGTCTATGTATCAATATAAATATCTAGCGTGGATAAGTTATGCAATCAAAAGTATGACAAATTAAACTTACAGTTGATATTCTAAATGAGCAAAGTTCAGGTTTTCCTTTCCTACTGTACTTGATGAACTGGGATCCTTTCTTCAATGCAAGCAGGGCCTGTTAAATTGATTAAAGAAAAAAAAGGTAATCAGTGCACAAATATTACAAACAAGTTTAGGAATTGATCATACCAGTGCATACAGAAATTGCAAATCAAGATTACAAACAAGATTAGGAATCGATCATACCAATGCATACGGAAATTGCAAATCAAGATGTACTGAAGGAGCATAATTAATTACCTATGTGAGGTAATGCTATAGCAACAGTAATATATTAAACAACTGAAATTGGGTAGAATTTTGATGCTAACCGTATATGATAATGCTCATCATATAGCAACAGTAATGTACTTAAAATAATGCTGACCATATATGATAATGCTCATCATAGCAACAACAACTGAAACGGAATACTTAAAAGACTGCTTGTAACGGCACTAATTCAAAATAATGCTAACTGTATCTGATGATGCTAGAAAACTTACTGAAATTGGGTAGTGAGGGACAAAAGCTGAAGGAGCAGCTGCCAAATTTGATAAAATAAGAACTTTTTGCTGATGAAAAGGGAAAAGAGCGGTAGGAATTTTATAGACGTAAAAATCTAAAATGAATCCAGCGAGTAATTGTAGCTGAATAATATTGCTGAATAGTAGGGTTAGGAGTTGCTTACCTTTTCAAACCAAACATGTAGATTTTTTCTGATCGAGCTGAAAAGTTTAAGCGCTCAGCACTTTTTTTTGGAAACAAACACAGCCTAAGGAACTAATAAATTAAAACTATTATAGGATTTTATGTAAAATTAATTGGATATTGTAATTTAAATGCCACCATATAAAGACATTACATACATGCTAGATTCAGATTATCGTATGATAAAGAGAGGCTTAACAAGAGGTATTAGAGCATCAAAGTACTATTCAGGAACTCTAGGGCAAAGTACAACAGCTAGGCGATGATATGTGGTTAGTGAGAGAGATTTTACGACAGCAGACACAGTAAAGCGTGTAAATGGGACTGGATCTTCGTTGTTGCATAATACATGAGTTATTTATGTTCTGTTCTGCTTTGAAATTGATGGATTTTTTTATTTACTGGACTTATGTTCGGATATCTATATATTTTCATATCATCGAGAACTTGTGATGTTGGGCATGTTCTACTATGTGATATGTATTGTAAAATTTGATGTGGTTTGGGTTGAATATGGTTGTATCGTGTCGGATATGTGATGTTAATTTTTTTTATTACTCACATTTGATGATATATAATTGTTCGTGATGATATATGATACAATTAGTTTGGTTTCATATAGAGGCAAATGCGACTTATTATGTCAATTTGTATTGTAGGATGGGAACACTAAGGCATCGCTAAAGTCCTTTTGCACTTCAAAAAATAGTAAAAATAACATCGGTAAACGTAGCAATGACATCGCTAGTCTAACATTGGAATGGCATTGGTACGTTGATGCAAAACCGAAGTAAATATTGGCATATGAAAGGGGTTAGTAAACTATGGCGTATATAAATGGCGTCATGAAACACTCAATGGGGAGCGTTGTAACGACATCGATAAAAGTTTTTCGACAATCATTTTTGTCTATCTAGCACTGTAATAGCGTTAAAAATCTGATTTTCTAGTGTCATAACCTTGCCAAAAGGTGGAGGAAAAAATTACATTTCTGTATTCCTAACATCGTAGCCATGCTAAAAGGCTGAGAATAAAATTGCACATTTTTCGTATGTGTAATGTTTGTAGGTAAGTATAATAATGAGAAACTCTTGGTAATATAGATTATTTTTTGAATTTATTGCAAAACTTTACTTCATATACTAAATAACCACTAGAACCATGATCGAGTAACTCCACCTAGGGACAGTCGATCTCAAAATTATATATTGACCGAAAATTTTGCATACGAACTTTCACGCCAGTAATAATATATTAAATCTTGGATACATTAAAATATACTCAAATCAATTGCAATTGTGACTTGAATGCAACCCCCAAATCTTGTCCCTCTTAACCATATTTGAAATCATTTTAAAAATTCCCTTAATTCTAAATAGTAATATTGAATGATGGGGTTTTAGCTTACATGCTAATTTGGAGATGGTAACGCATCATATGTCTAGTCTTATGCAATATCTTTAATTAATTAATTAGCTTAACAAAGATTCCTGATAACCGAAGACGTAACTAAAAGCAAACTCTTACTTCTTGCTTCACTGCATCTACTACCTTCATTATCCAGCAGTTTCCATGATTGCTTTGCTTTATGTTCTAATACTTTTAATTAGGAATTCAACTGAATGTATCTGGTCCATTATATATTTTATCCTTAAAAGGAAGTATCCGGCCAAAAATAACGTCACATTGTGTAATAAGTTTAAAGCAACGTCATCTCATATAATCTTAACTTGCAAGAGACATATTTGATGGCATAATATAATAATTAAACTCCTTTATAAATAACATAGGATAACAGCATGCTTATGCACAAAGGAAATAAAAACAGAGGAAGCTAGGAAAAATGATGGAGAGATTGAATACAAAGAGAGTTAATAAGCTGACGATGGGCGATAGAGTTTTCAAGGGAGCTGGAGACCTTATAAAACTACTGCCAAGTGGAACGTTGTTCCTTTTTCAGTTTCTAAGCCCTCTGCTCAGCAACAATGGACATTGTCATACCATTAACAAGTAATTATTTATATCTTAGACCATATTACGGCGTATATATATACTACGAATATATTGCACTGTCTGTGATATGATGATATACATAAAATGTAAAACAGGTACCTGAGTGGAGCACTTCTTATAGTCTGTAGCTTCTCCTGCTGCTTTGCATGCTTCACAGACAGCTACGTAGGAAGCGACGGAAAAGTATACTACGGAATAGTAACAAAAGGAGGACTATGGTCATTTTCGGACAAAGATGCAAAAAGAGAAGATTTGGCAAAATACAAGCTTAGAATTGGAGATTTTGCGCATGCATTTGTCTCCCTCGTTGTGTTTGTAGTGATTGCTCTACTGGATAACAATACAATGAGCTGCTTCTATCCAAAGGCGGATCTAAGGACGCTGATGATGGTTTTGCCAACGGTGGTGGGTGCGTTGGCCAGTTCTGTTTTTGTTATTTTTCCAAATGATCGACATGGAATTGGGTACCCACCACCAACTCAAGATTAATTATATTGGACCAATGATTCATTTGATTGTATGTAATTTGATGTTGTACATAATACCGTGTGCACTCTTGTTTGCCTCTGTTATTGTGATTGTGTATTCATCCCTAGGTCTAGGTTGGCCTGGTTAGCCGAAACTGTGATTTGTGTTTGGCCAAAACTGCATGTATGAAATAATGATACCAAAATACGAAGACGTTTCAAAAATTAGGAAAGTTCTTTTTCATAAAAGTCGCAGGCTCATCAAAACAGAACAATGAATCCTTGTTGATAATCTTAACTTGAGTAAAAAGACGCAATTAAATCATAAATTTGGAAAAATCTGTGTTTCTTTGGTTTACCGAGCTAAAAGCATCCCGTTTCTTTTTCCTAATACCATATAGAAAAAAATAAACCCAATAAAATTTATGCGCTCTCTATTACCAAAGTTATTTCACACGAACCGTAAATGCTTTTTGCATGTCGAACAACGTTCGACCAACATCATTTTCTACCATCAATACATTCATCGTCGCAGAAAATGATGTTGGTCTGCGGCTATTCGCCGTCCAAAAAAAAATCGAAAATAATGTTTTTGTTAGTCCCTTACAAATTTGTTATTAAGAATAGTATGTTGTAAAATTTCATTGTATTTTTTAGCAGTGTTATAATAAAAAGGAAAAATGAAATGTCTTTAGCAACACACTAAAATTATAAAATAAAATACACTGGTATGTGTAATCCATGGATTATATCTCGAAGGCAAGATGCTGGAAAGAGAGAGAAAAACATAAGTAACGTTTGTCCACGTTTATGTTCTCCACGCGTCCGACATGATAACGAGCAATTTCCTTCAACTGGCCTCCACATGTTGTGGAAGTGGGGGAAAATGGTGCGTTGGGAGGTTACGTCCAACGTGTCGGATTCGATTGCTGTTTTGCCTTCAAATACTCTACTCGGATTCTTCACTCGAATGCTTCGTTTGCATTATCAAACACATTCTTTTTCAACTAACTTCAATAAGTCAAATCGTAAAATAAATTATAGATTTACAACAGAGAGAAAACTAAAAACTTCGATAAAAATTGCTGCATCAAAGTTTTGGTGCGGCTGTATATAATTTTTCACATTTGTTGTACATTTGTCCAACAACAAATGTGAAATCCAGCGGATTAATTTAATAATACCTTTTGTTTTGGTGCATACATGGACAAATTTTCATGAAACTACGTTGTAAAATTAGTGTATTTTCCCAGCAAGTAGAATATTAAGTAGTTATAATGGAAAAACGAACAACCATAAAAAAAACATCTAACATTTAAACATACAACTAAAAATTACTATATAGAAAATAAAGACTAAATTCCAAAGGATCCATAACGACAGTTGTATTCTTTGATCATTTTCTACATTTTTACACGCTGACTTGGATGGAGCTTCATAAGTAACAAATTTTCTTATCATAACGAAGCTTTTATTCATTTAAGTAATCTATTATCTTCCGTCTCTTGCGTTATTTCTTTGCTCTCCTCTCCAACATTTTCTCTCTTCTGTACTCATCTTTGCTTGCTCATCTCTTTTGTTTCTTTTGAATAGACAACATTCAATTTACAATACCGTCTACTTGCATAAGCAGTGCTTTTGCTTCAACCGTCGCTATTGCGACGTCCTTCTAACATCACTTAAGAAGAATGGAATGTTATGGTGTGAGCCGGATTATCTGAAACTTTCAACTTCCTTGACTTTGGTAGTTGCAGATGTGTAAAAGGTTGAATGCAACACCCTTATTATCACTTGTATAGCCTTCCTGTGTTTTGCTGAGGTATAAAATAAATATGATTGTTCAACATTGATCAAGCATATCTGTACTACTAATAATGAATAATGAGAATTCTTTAATATGTATTCAACCGTGTCTTTACTAGGGTGAAATTTTGTGGGCTAATATATGTCCACGCTGAAATAATTACATCAATTAATTTCTACATGCCAGCAAAGTCATTGGCATACTATGTTTATCAACATCATTTTAATTGCTACTTCATCTATTAGCTTGCTTATATACACTAAGATAAGATATGTCCTGGACGATGTGGGACTAACCTAATTTATATTCCCTATTCCACCCCACTGAATATTTCTCTGCTTTACCTCTTCCATCTCTGTTTACATCCATTTAACAAGAGAGCCAAACTAAGCTAGAATATTAATCACCACTTCAAATCAAATCAACCCATTAGCAAACTGATTTAATAAAAGAAAAGAAAAAGCACTCTGATTATTGAATATGACTCCAAAGATGGCATCCAGTTTCATTGCCTACATTAGGCGTGAACATTGAAAATCCTCATCATCTCCTTGCGGGTAAATGTTCGTTGCGGATTTCAATTCAACTTCATCTTTTTGAGTGCCCATTGAATTGGTAACTGCTACATATTACTATATACCTTCCTTGATTACTGTAACGGTCATATATCATTAATTATTTACCAAATTATGCTTTTAATTTATTATATACCACATATATCATCATATACTATTTGTCTTCCTTACCTACAAATGGGTAAACGCATGTAGAATTAATAATTAGAACAAGCTGCAACTCTTAGCCTTCCAAACCAGTCCATGAATTGATGAATTAATTCTTCAGAAGTTATATACCTTTGTAAAAATGAATGCTACAAATGAATTAGCTACTGATAACGATGGGAAAGTAACAGACTTGGATTGCCAAGTAGACATTGTTTAAATGAGGTGGGCATGCTTGAACTACAACGCTTTCTTTTGTAACTCAATACTGAAAAGGTTCAACAAAATAGTTTTGCACTATTTATTACACTTTCCCAATGAATCATTGCAATATTATCAATCTAAGGAGCAACAGTTTGAACAGCCTGCAATATTTGTTATTGAATTTACCATCCAATTAACTTTTACACTCACCACTAGGTTTGCTTCACCCATATATGGTTGTTCATATGCACTCATGCATGGACATTTGCATCATTCAAGATTTTTTTGTTCAAATTCATTCAATAACTGTTAGCATAAATATATTTCCTATGATTGGTGTACACAGTTGGATAGCCATGAGTGTTAAATTAACAAATATGAGTGCTTTAAATGCAATGAGTATTTTTTACATTGACTGTACTCTCATAATCCAGTACAAACAATGTGAGGGTATACTATTGTTTTGACTAACTTCGCACTAACCATAAATTTTGTATTCTACCTATCAAGCGCTAATGGCTCATAAACCTTTTTCTTTGTAGGACAGGTGGCCAAAGGCAGTTGAAGATATTGTATTTGCATCCTTTATTTCTATCGGGTTAAGTCATTTTTTACTCTGTTTCTACATTTGCATCCTTTATTGAAATATGACAAAGTTGTTGTTGCTTACTATTGAGTTTCATACTGCCAAGGAATTGGATTTAGCAGTTAATAAGCATGAATGTTTTTATGCATGTGTTCTGTTGTTTACATCATGAAGTATTATTAAGTGGGCATGTCACTACAAGAAGATTAATGATTTCCGACGGCTGAAAACCGTCGGCGGCCGTCGGAAGCCGTCGGCGGCCGTCGGAAAAAGCCGTCGGAAACTACTGCGTCGGGAAGCAGTATTTCCGACGGCTTCCGACATAGGGTGTCGTGTGATTTTCCGACGGCTTCCGACGGCAGCCGTCGGAAGCCGTCGGAAATCTGCTATTTTTTTAAAAAAATTTCTGCAAATGTAGCCTTCCATCCAAATTTCTCTTCCAAACACAATTATATCAATATTGCACAATCATCCAGTATACAATATTTCAATCAAATATCGAAACTCAAACTACACAATATTTAATAAACACACAAATAAATAAAATTAAATCAACATAAAATATACATATATACAAGTTCGCTTTGAAAGTGAGCAAAGAATGAGTTTATAAACATACCGCCTTTAGAAGAGCCTTGAATGGGTTTCAATGCAGACAACATTTCTGATCTGTATCCTGATATAAACAAGTTTAACACAAGATCAATGATAGGTCATCTAGGCTTTAATTTTATACATGGATTTTAAAATTTTAACAATGTAAAAGGGTAAAATAAACTATAAGTGTGCTCCTAAGTACCACTCTTGCTATAAAAAAAAGTAAAATAAACTAACCATGAAGGTGGAGAAACAACAACAACAATAGACCAAAATGACAAATATGTGAGAAATTATGTCATACAGCAATGAAATGCTACTTCAGATTTAATTATAATTACATGCCTAATCAAAACCATTGGAATTAGTTGCAATAAACTTATGGGGTCCAACTCTAATATATTCTAACTATGGCTATATGTATTATATATCATTTATTGATGTTTTTTCAAGGCATACATGGATACATTTTTTAAAGTCTAGGTGAAACATGTAAAGTTGTTATTCATTTATATCCCTAGACATATTGTTGAGACAGATCTTACTTTATTAGCTCAAGCATCATTGCCATTGAAATTTTTGCCCGAGTCTTTTAATACAGCTGTTTATCTAATTAATAGATTGCCAACAAAGGTTCTCAAAGGAATATCACCTATAGAAAAACTATTTGGAGTTAAACCTGATTATCAGTACTTGAGAACCTTTGGATGTTTATGTTTTCCCTACTTAAGGTCTTACAATAGCAATAAATTAGATTTCAGATCAAAACCATGTACATTCTTGGGGTATGGAACCAATCAAAAAGGTTATAAATGTCTTGATGATAATGGAAGGATATATGCTAGCAGACATGTTGTTTTTAATAAGCAGGTATTTCCTTTCAGCAATTCCGCAATAAAAACAAGAAGAAAGATTTATAATTCAAATTTAACCATACCTGACATACCTATATATGCTGATGATCTGCAAACATGGAAGACTGAAAGGACTGTTGGAGCTGATGATTCTCAACACATAGTTCTTGATCAACCAGGTCATGAATCATCTGAGCAGTCCAACTATCACAGCCAACCTCCTGCAAATTCAAATATACAATCACAACAAGTAAGTGAAAGCTACACAGAAAATCAGGAAGATTAATCAGAAAATAGCAATACAAATAAAGAAGTACAACCATAAGCAAGAGCAGGTCATCCCATGATCACAAGAGAAAAAGTGGTATTTTCGAACCGAAATTATTTACTGCTGTAACTAGTATAGAAGAGCCTGAAACTTTTGACCAAGCTATTGTTGACCAGAACTGGAAAGCAGCTATGGATAAGGAGTATAATGCTCTCATGAAAAACAAAACATGGAGTTTAGTATATCCTCCAGAGAATAAAAATATAATTGGATGCAAATGGATCTTCAAAATAAAAAAATCCAAATGGAACAGTAGCTAGATATAAGGCCAAACTTGTGGCTAAGGGTTACACATAGGAGTATGGATTTGACTACAATGAAACCATTTCTACTGTAGTCAAACCCACAACCATAACAATTATTTTGACTATTGCTTTATATGAACATTAGAATATTATACAACTTGATGTTAATAATGCTTTTTTGAATGGCGCTTTGCAGGAAGAAATATTTATGGAGCAACCTCAAGGGTATAACCAAGATATGAATCTTGTCTGTAAATTGAATAAGGCCAAATTAAACATGTTTTTCACAATTTCACGCTAAAAGATGAAATAAGTATATCATTGAATGCTAGAAACTATTGTAACACAATTAGAAACAATTTCAATCATCAATTAACCCTAATCTATCAATTTATGCAAATCTAGAATTAGGGTAAAAACTCAATTTTTCTCGAAAATAAGAGATTATACCTTAGCTGGAGAGCAATATACGTTGATTATGAAGCTGGGGAGGATCCGAATGCTCGAAATTGATGATTGGAAGTTTGGGGAAGAGGTTTGGGGATTTAGGGATTTTGATTTTCGTATGAAAAGTGAGGAGGAAGAAGGCTCGGTTGAGCCTGTAAATCGATAATTTCCGACGGCTTCCGACGGCCGCCGACGGCCCGTCGGAAACCGTCGGAAATAGGCCGTCGGAAGCCGTCGCCCCCCTCCGTCGGTATTTAGCTTTTTTCTAGTAGTGTGTCTTTAAGCCCATTTTTTGTTATTAGCAGGACCTAGCTAAGAACTTCATAGGTTGAGAAGGCACTTGCTGCATGTGTGTGTGTGTCGATTATTGCCAAAATGAATCGGATAACCTGATATCAGAATGGTTTGATAGCATCATGTTGTAGATGCAACTGAGTTTAATGGTTTGGGTAATAATAGAGCTTCGAATATAGAAGGCAGATGGTTATTCATGCTGTCCTTTTAAGTTGAAGTGTTCTTCTATGAAATGGAAGTAGAATATTAATATTTGTTAATAATCCGATGCTATGTTTGAATATTGATTGTAGTCTAATATTCTATTAATTTTATTTCCTTTTTTTATTATCTTAAATCTCTAAACGGGAGATGTTTGGAGGGCTAATGAAGGTTAGGGCCGTTGATGCTATGTGAACTCAGCCAAAATCCCACCTATTAGGTAAATTAAAACAAATAAGTTAGTAGGCATTTGTTTTAACAAATGAATTTTCTGATACATAATATGGTGACTTATTATATGTACCAGATTATCAATGTTTATTCAACCGGTATGCTTTTTATATGTCAAGTTGTTGAAATTATAGGACACATTTGCTTTGCATGCATGGAATTCCAACCATACCTAGAGTGCAAGGCATCATCGGTAGAAAAAAATGAATGTATTCACTGATTCAGGGGAAATGATTGTGTTTCCTACAACCGTCTATAATGTTTATTGTTGGAAAACTTAAGGGTGGATGTTGTCTAAAATACAAACATGTAATAGTGGAGCAAATACAATGGCAGCAGACACGTGGAATCCAATTTTGAACTTCACCTAAATCGCAGAAAACCCTTAATTGTATTTTTATATCTTACTCATGCGTGTGCATGCCATACATGTTATTACAATAATAGTATATTGTAACATTTGATCATGCATTAAGCATAAACATTGGCTATTTATATTAAAATATATCATATCAAAGTAGATGCGGCGAAAAAAAAAAACCAGAATAATGTTAAAAACTTCCAAAGCTAAACATAGAAACTATAACCATTAAAATTAACTTCAAAACCATGTGCTCATCAAAAATGATAAACCTAATTGATTAGGTGTAGATCCACATGGACCTTCTCAAATGCCGCTTTAGGTTCAGTTTATGCAGACAATGATACTGTCAAATTTACTTTTATGGATATAACTGTAAATTCATGCACATTGTGATTTGCAGGTCCACCCGGACGTGCATATACACTCGTAATGTAAAAGGCTAACAAACGTAAGATTATTACCAAATCAAAATCGCTTTGCCCGCCTCTTTTTTTTTCTCCTTCAACAATGATCGGATTTCGTTGCAGTTGTAGCATGTAGTGTGTATCTTTTGCAACTGTTTTTCTTCTTCAAAGAATCAACGAATATAAGGGGTTTACTTGGTTGACGACTATTGAATAACTAGCAAACAGTATCCCAGAAAAGAAAACTCAATTTGGAACATAAGTTGAATACTCAATCCAACAAAAATGAGCTAACTCTACTTGCCCATTATTTGTCCATCGCCTTTGATATTTCATTCCGTGTTTTCAGTTTACACTGTCTAAAAATGTCGCATCATTGACGTTTATTTTACCGGTATTATTCAATCCTCTCCTATGGTCGGTCGATACTTGAGTTTGGTTAGAGTATATTTGCTATGCGTTATCATGTTCAACGCATCCCTCGAAGATAAATGGAATCCGACTAAGACCACTACCAATAGAGTCAAATTGAGCACCCAAATTGCTACTTTTGTTTGGCGTGGGGTAGTTAAATTGGAGTCCATTTTATTTGTCGGTCGGCATTTTAAATTCCTGCTAACGGTATTAATTAATAGCATCATCACTTACTCCACAGTTTAAATGTCCGTAAGCAGGCAACCGTGTTAGCTAATATTTTGAATTATCGCATAGGTTATCCATCTGGAATTTAAAATGCAAGATAAGTAAACGATTCCAAAGGCCGGCTCTATTAGAGCATTTCCAACCATATATGTTTTCGCACGTTAATTCAAACTCATTCAAGCAAAACTCACTCCCACTCGACAAAAAAAAAAGCATCCTTAATCGATTTTAATTTAGTCTGATAAGGAAAGCCTTAGGCCACAACTGAAAATATTTCAAAAAATTAAAAAATATGAGAAGAGCTTTAGGGAGAATCCGAGGAAGCGGCAGTCGCAGCGGTAGAAATATTCCACCGGCCATGAAAAACCGCCCCTGCCGAAGCAAGCGTAGACATACCGACGACGGGTACTGGAGGTCGATGAAGCACAGTGGCTGGCGAAGATGTGCGGATGGAAATACAGCAAATACAGTTCTGGCTGATACGAATTCGGATCTGGTTGAGAATGATATTGATTTTGACCATGTTGAGAATTAAACGTATTCTGATTGAATTGAGTCGGATTCTGATTATCTGATCTTAGTTGAGATGGAAATATAGAAGATGAAGAATTTTTAGATTTTTCTTTTGAATTTTTTAAAATTACTGAGATTGTTTGAAAATAAAAATTATTGATGAGAGTAAAGAATATAAAACAAATGGTGTAAATAAAATTTTAAAATTGTTAAGTTTTATAGATGAGGATGGAGAGCGATAGGAAACCGCCATCTATATGACCGTTGGGACTTAGCCAGATATTATAATCGGCTAAGTAACAATGGTCATATAGATGACCGTTGTCAATATCATTTCTTAGCTGATCATAAACCCTCTGTTTTGTTGCCAAAGCAACCAGAAAAGCTCAACTGATCCCCTATTGCTTCCCAATCGACACTGAAATGCTCTTAGGAGTGAGCTGCAAAGCAAATAACCCTTTCTTGACATGAGGCCGCATAAAATGACTAACGGGCTTTCAGTCTAACATTTTTGTTCTTGATAATGGGTAAATGGTGGGTAAAAAATCTACTACAGTATCTGTAGTTTGCTTCATTTTGCCAACTCACTTGCCCCTGTTGAAAGTGGTCTTATGACAGGTAAAAAAACCTGCTGCAGTATCTTTAGTTTGCTTTATTTATTATATTCTTGTTTTCTATTTTGTTGTGTTCACGAATTCTAATTATTTATATTCTATTTTCCAAAACTATTTAGATTTTTAGTGAAGTTTTTATTATTTTCTTCTTTTTTTCACTTTCAATTTAAATATATCATTTTGAGTGCCTAATTGACTACTGTTGATGATGTGCATTCTACACTTCGTCTCCGTCACAACCAGTTTACATGGATTAGTCGCCTATCTTGGAGTAGACGTGGTCATTAGAGGCTCAACATAGCCCGAGCTACAAAGGATAGCAAGTCCTAACTTGGAACATTTTTTTAGCTATTTGAGTTAGTCGCCTGTGCTGCTTTTATATGGTGTTATCTGGTAGCACTAAACAAAACATTGTATTAAAAATCGAAAATTTCAATCTCTATCTAAAGAGTTTAGTCTATAAACAAGTTGTAGTGACTGAACTTAGATCGAAATGTTCAATCTCTATTTCCCCAGTTTCAAAAATCATTTGAGACTGAAGTTTCAATAAATATAAGGATTGAAATTCTGAAATATTCATAGAGACTAAATTTTAAAGATTAAAATACGGTATCTAATCGGTCTTGAGTTATGCGTTCAAAAGAAACTAAAAATTTGAAAAATAAAAATAAAAATGATTACACACCCCCAGAGATACAACCCGACAACTATACATACATATATGCACACACTCCAACTAGTGTGTGTATCAAAATTGACAAGTTAACTAAAAGGAGCAACGTAAGTGTTTGCATATACATTGCATAAAACCTTGCTCTGAAAACATAGTGCTTCCAATAAAAAAACATCGAACAAATTAGTACAATTTTAATGCTTAGGTTAACTAATAGGATAAAACAAATCTTTGAAAAATGAATGAAGAAGCAGCACCAACAGTTAGTTTGGACGACTTAATAATTTCTTTTAACTTCTGATTCCATATTTTCAACTTCTGATTCCAACAGTTAGTTTGGATAGATGTTAGGTTGTCATCATTTGCTTCACTCCCAGATCGTCACTTTCTTTCCTCTTACCCTTTAGATGTTTAGGTTGCTCCATACTTCCATGTACCAAGAGCATATAATTTATTTATACAAGGAGTAATTTATGGCAGCTAATCCATTGTAAGCAGTCTAATAGCAAAACAACTGAATTCGTAACACTCTTCTGAAAAGATTAAACCCTTATCTTATTTTGTTCAGAAATTTAGGGTGTTGTAGAATGAAAGATGCCTACTCAAATATTGAAGTACCTTGTTCTATAGCTTCTACTTAGGAAACCAGGTCCAGATCAATATTTACACGCCTGATAGCGCACACTTAAATAATTTGCTTCTATTCGATTCTGGTAGGATATTTACCGGTTGATCATAAATACCTGCCTAAGTAGAATTCATGGGAAGGTATTTCACTATTATTGGATTTGAGTGTTTACTAAAGGAGAATTGACATTCTGTACGGGATTTTGAGTGTAAAATAAGAAAAGAATAAAACTTTGCACGTTTTGTTAGACTTTGGACTTTAAATTTAAAAAGTTTGGATACCCATCTAATAGTTTCCTTGTATTAAAATAAGTATTTGTACTTGAATAATATGTACCGGTTTCTAACAAATTCTGTGTGATTAAGACAACAATGGCTTCTAAGAGCATACTAGTGTGAACCCGTGCTACGCACCCGGGTATCGTTAGCAATTTTTTACACACAATGATAAAAAGAAAATTTCATTAGTAGTTTGTTTGGTGTACATATTGCATTGTGAAATGGTGGTATGAGTAATTAAAAATCAAAACGATATATACAAATTTCCATTAGTAACTTGTTTAGTGTACAGATTGCATTGCAAACTGGTCAGCATTGATTTAATTTTGGCGCACGCAGGTTCATGTTTTAACCTATATGCAATTAATTTGAGCCTACAGAATGAAAAAATAACGTGGCTAGAACAATTTATATGCATAAAGTTCAAATTAGAACCAAACGAAATTTATTATAGTTTTAATACATATTTTCGTACAGAAACCATAAACAAACGCTAGTAATAGTAAGTCATAACACATTGAAATCCATTAAGTCTATGTAAATATAGCTTCCCCAATATTAGTTAGTCCTTCCATATCCCAATCTGACTCAATTGGTTGTAGAACCTCCATCTGCATTTCGTGAACAATTTCAGTAACTAAGTAATAATATTAGTAAAAGAGACATACTGCACTGCAAACGCATGAAGGAATTTAGGATTAAGAAGGAAAAAACAGCATGATAACAATCTCCTAGTCAGTTATATTATTGAATTACAGCATTTGGAATGGTCGCATTCATATGTTATTGCAATGGTAGAATGATGGAATTAAATTGGATGGACCTTAACAATTTCATCGACGAACATTAATTTGGTCAATATATTGTCTATTGCAAACTTACTGATGATTGTAATCGGGTGCATGGGTGAACTTGTTGTAGGACGAATTTTCCGTGGTAAAGCTGTGAGTGCTAAGAACGTTCAGCAAGTCTAAGCTGGTAATGTACACACCAGTACTGGAGTTGTTTAGTCGTACCGTAACCTGTTAAGAAATGAGGTAATGTTATTTAATTATAGTGATTCGATAGCCAGTCGCGACTCTGTCAGGTGGATTACCTTATTGACTCCATTGTCTGATGAGTTTGTGTGGAATGGAATGGAGCTTTCTAGGATTTTTATTTTTTTGTCCAAAACTTGTTCTGAGCACATGTATTTATGGACCTATGTATGAGTTGTAGAAGCTGAGAATGTAAGTAAGTGAATTCATTGACGGTGAACAGGTATTTCAGGTGCTGGATGATCTGTACCTTGTTTGAGTGGATTTGTTGCTTTAGAAAGTGAAGACGTCTTTTTTTAATCCTCGCTTTCTCCAAGGTAGAATTTAGCTCCTGTGGGGCCTGCAGCGAAATAGATTATAGCATGAGTATAATTTAGATAGTAAATAGGTTTATCTACTTTGTGTTATATGTAGGTGGAGAGCATAACCATCAGTGGGGATATGGTAACTTGGATTCCCTTAGAGAGCAGAATGGATTGTAGTAGTGTGATGTGTTCGTCAACCTATTGAGGAAATCAATGAAATAAAACAGCATGCAGAAATGTAATATCGGTGAAGAGAGGAAGGATAATAAAAGGATAAGGTTATGGACTTACTTGTCCATGTATGTCAACCTAGGGTCATGATTATAAATGCAGTAGGATAATTAGTAATGTATAAGGGAAAAAAATAGTAGGTGTGAATATAAGTATGCTTTTCGCTAAGTATAGGCATTGAATTAATACCTTAAGTATCGGAAGGTAAGATTTGCTGTCCTCGTTATATCGGTTAGGGGCAGTTGGTTCTTTGAGTGGATTGTTCGATACATAGAGTTCATAACCCCAGTTCCGTGCACGTATTATGAAAGTGTTACCTATGTTAAGTTGATTGAAGAAGGGTGAATATGTGTGCAATTGCAGTAGATAAAGAAGTATGGCTTTTTGTCGGTAATTGAGGGGAGCTTAAATGATTGAATCATATGTTCAAAGCTATTTGCCGATATTTGTCTACCTACTGTTTATAATGATGATTATATTACATTTTACTCTATTTGTGATAGAGCTTATATAATATATAGAAAATGTTTAATTAACAATATTGTTCGAAATGAAAAAAGCGAACTTATCACTTGCATTGGCTTGAACACATGAAGATTAATAGAAACATAAAATCTCAAAGTAGAGGAAAGTGCGATTCCATACAGTAGTTGTAAACTGCAGAAACATAAATTGATTTAAATCCAAAAAATTATTTTTCTTCAATACAGCTACAGTTTACAACCTATGGAGCGACAGCTGTCTAGTAAGAATGAACAATATACAGAGGTCAACAATATGGGAAATATACATATAGTGCATGGTGAGAAGTGGTTAACAGTATCAAACTAAGGAGTACCAAAATATGCAAAAACATATATTTGAATGCACGCAGACCCCTACACGCTCTAAGGACTAATCTCTGCATAGTAAGATTTAATTATATGAGTAACATGGTTGGGTAGCTGGGGCAGTTAGGGGATGTACAGTTTAAAATCATTGCTGTAACTGCAAATGAGAAATGCTTATAGTTCAGTTTAATAAAAAAGTGATATGCACAGAACAGAAAATGTATTCGCATTACATCAGTGAGGCATGCAGACGTTTGCAGCATATTTAGAGATATGTAGTGGAAAAAAAGTTCCAATACTTTATTTGAAACCAAACAGAGGACAGTTAACAGGAGTCTGACAACAAAGAGCAGAAGTACTTGCACTACAACAATTAAGATAAATTGAACTGCGTTAAGAAACAATATAGAATCTAAACAGCAGTTGTACGATTTTTCTTTCTAGGATTTCCTTTAGCCTGACTGATCTTGCCGTCTGAGAAAGGTGGAACCTGTGGTGTTATTCAATGTCAGTTAAAATAAAAGTCAGTTAGCAAACAGATGGCGCACAGGTAAATGGGAAAAAAGGCAAGTATCAATGCAGTGTGCTGTACATGATTGTTGTTTGCAGATAGACATACGTACAGTGATGGTGAAATAGGTACCTTAGTATGGCTTTGTTCAGGTGGCGAAGTGTTGCTGTCGGCAGTTG
The DNA here is from genome assembly GCA_030737815.1 of Allium fistulosum. Taxonomy (NCBI): domain Eukaryota; kingdom Viridiplantae; phylum Streptophyta; class Magnoliopsida; order Asparagales; family Amaryllidaceae; genus Allium; species Allium fistulosum. Next base: position 519,582,299 of record CM060906.1, on the reverse strand, counting down.
TAGAAGAAATTTTAGTTGCAGTTAATTTTTTCCGTCCAGCAGAAGTAGCATATGTGTCAACCTTGGCTTGAAAATTTTCAGTTTTTCCTACTATTTGTTTGAGAATGGTGGTTACCTTTTTGGCACCCCCAACCTTCATGTAAAATAAATGTTATGTTAGTGGCAAATATCTTGTATAATGTTGCATCAGAGAAGGTAGACTAATTTTTGTTTAGTGAGTTGTAGTAGGCATTTGATGACTGCGATGAATTCAGAAGTACCTCATTTCTTTGAATAAGGTATAAAGACTCGGCCTTTTGCCTCAAAACAGACTCCGCCAACTTGTCAAAGAGGAGGATTGGAACAGACGCGGTGCCGTCATCAACAATTACTTCCAAACGAAACCTAGTAAGGAAGAAAAGATAAAGGATGATGGGTGGTAAAAGTAAGTATACATAGAAGCATAATTGTGATGTCATTACCTATGCAATGGAAACTCGATATCTCTAACGCACTTGCTGCAGTAATTCTTATGTCCCGATGTGCTTATTCTGGATTTGCAAATGTTGCACGATAAGTATTCCCATCCATTGTCGAGAGAAAGTCCTGTTATTTTTGCTTCAAAAGCATATATTTTTCCCTAAAAAACAAAGGTTGATGTTGAGAGTGGTTGAAATAGTATCGTAAATGAAGTAGAAGTCTGTTATGGATCTCTAATGTAAGTCAGTGTTGTAAATACAGTAATGAAGCATACTGATGATCGAATATTTATTTGTTGCTGGGGTAAGAAGAAGAATAACAGGAACATGTACAAAACATTGTTCAGAAACACGCAAAAATTGTAGGTTATATAATGTAGACGGAAAAGTAGAAATAATTTCAAAGGTTAAACACACGTCACAAATATAACAGACGACTGCAGCAAGTAGTTGAGTAAAACAGATACAACCCGACAGCTGATATCATCGTATGCGATTTTGGAACATTTCAGGGGGCGAAAAAAATCTGAAATTGCTGTTGGTCATCGGAGTAACATTTACAATTTTCAGTTTATGGTTTTTCTTTCGTTTAATGAAACATCTAACTTTCCGTTTCATTGAGTTTTCCCTCTCCGTTTTATTTGTACGTATGAGTAAAATTGCAGTAGTTAGTAATATCCAAATTTGGGGAGAAGAATGCTGTGAAGCAGTTAATTTAATAAGAAGAAATATTACTTGCAGATTGTAGGCTACCGAAGAAAACGACAAAAGTACAAACATGAAGTTAAAAGACGGTAAAAGCTTCAGCAAAGATAAGTATTAAAATTAAATACTATTTAATGTATTATTTTTTTTACATGAACACCTACTGAATCATTAGTAGAGAGTAGAATATATCTGGATTTAGGAACCAAAGACCTTAGTGCATCATTATTAAAATTGGTCAAACCTGGCGTCTCTCATTAATAAAAATTAGTGTGAAATATAAGCATTTACTTTGAAGTCCCAAGGTCATTTGTGTTTTTATATGGTTGGGTGTAACCATAATATGTGATATACATAATAACAAATACAGTTGATATTCACCTTTAAATAGAAGAAGTTAAAAAAAATTCCGTAGACATTGTAAGATAAATTTGCTATCCATGAAGAATATAAGGAGATGGTGAAGATTCAAACATTCAGACTAAAATATTACAATTTTTAAATTATTAAAATTATTATGCAAAGACAACCGTTATAGAGTTGCAGTAGTTTGATAATATTAAGCATCAAATAAAAGTGTTGTAAAACCGTTATGATGTCATATTAAGTAGAAGAATGTGTTACAATATGTGAAACCCAAAGAGGAAAAAGCAGTACGATGAAAAGAAAAACATTCAAAGCTTATGTAAATTGGTACTTAAAATGAATGAAATACTGTACAACAGTAGGTAGAGTCTTAAAGGAAAAAGGCTAAAATTAATACATTTACACACATAGAGAGTCAACATATGGAAAATAATTGAGGGTGAGAAGTGAATGTTTGTGTGCAGATCTTAAAATATAGTAGATCAAAGGGCATTGCACGTAACAAACATTTTAAGTATATAAAAGTTAATTTAACAATGTAATTCTTACTTGTACTGACATTAGTTTGTAAAACAAAGAAAAGAAAATGAATATATGAAATCTAAATCTGTAAATCAAGAAGAGAACTAAAGTTAGGAGATGTCAGAGAAATAAAGTCATCATATAAAGAGTATGCAAGCAGGCGTATGACAGTGTGAAAATGCAAGTAAGGTATAAACTGTCCAAGTATAAGCTGTTAGAATTAATTTGTTGAACTATTAAAATGCAAGATGAGGATGTACTTTTCCCTGATTCTAGCCTAGTTGTATGCACAGTTAGAATTTATAAATCATTGCACTGTTACATTTTATGCAAGATAATGCTATTACTGCTATATATTATGCTAAGAAAGTGTACTGGTTTCTCTTATATTTGGTGTTTCTTGCTGTAAAAATAACGTGGGCATACAGATATAAAGCAGCAGAGATAAGTAAGAATGGTATAAACTGTCCAAGTTTAAGCTGTTAGAATTAATTTGTTGAAATATTAAAATGCAAGATGAGGATGTACTTTTCCCTGATTCTAGGCTAGTTGTAAGCACAGTGAGAATTAAAATTGAGAGCTACAACATGGTGAGAAGGGAAAAATTCCACTGTGACAAACAGGCAGGCCAAATGGTGGGTTGAGGAGTTAAAAAATGGGGTAGCTTACTTTACTAAGAGGACCTGCAACTTGGTCTGTACCGTAGTAGTAAAAACAGTTTGGTTGACAGATTTTTGAATGAGTGCATTTTATGGTAGGGAAAAAAATTTGTGCCATGCCAGGCAGCTAGGGAGGTAGTGAGGAGAACTGTACTTACCTCATACGCTGGTGGGAGATCTGAGCTGAGTATTTCGGATATTGACCTATCAGTGATGATCCCAGCTGGTATTTTGGACTGAACGTCGTCAGGTGAAAACGCAGGGAGTTTCCTTTTACGGAAGCTGTGAAAAAATTATAAAATGGGAAGGTTAGTAGTAGGCGGAAATAAAAAAAAATTTCCCACAGTAAGTAGTATTGATATGCGGGTAGGGGGATCGACCTCTTAAGTATATCAGATCCCTCAGGAACATCCAAATCGGTGTACACAAATGTTGCAGTAGTTGAGCTCATGCTTGGCTTACCTGTACGCCAAAGCATAAGCAATGTGTTAGACGTAACGAACGTATAAACCAAGTATATTAGGATATGTGGATATAGGAAATATACCTCGGTAATTCTTTATGGTCATTGACGTAAGGATAATTGTTTTAGTGGTGTCATCGACAGCGGAGTCATCTATCAAATTCAACCAAACGGGTAGCCAAAAGTCAGTTATCACGAAATCAACTAAAATCCAATCCCAGGAAAAAAACACAAACATCTTTAATCGACTAAATTAAAACCGATTAGGCAACATTTGATTGTAATCCGCGTGCTTACAGCAAATCAATTTGAAACGTTCCCTTAAAAGGCTTTTATAAAGCCAGTTAAGAAAACATTAAAAAAAAAAAATTAACCAGCTATAATAAAACCAGGAATATTATAGCCGGCTAAGAAGCAACCTTCAAGGTTGCTGAAGTGGCCAACCAAGTCTTTGTTGGGGTCGATTACTTTCCAACCGACATGGTTGAGAATCCTCTAAGGCGTTGCTGCTTTCCATCAATAATTTTTTTCGATCAATATTTCTAAACGTTCCATGTTTAAGTAACACAAAGTCCAGGGTCATAAGTATAACATTTCACTTGAACACCATTTACAGGATCTAACAAGCGTGTGTGTGATGTTTCTGCGTGCGAAACAATATTGGGAACAATGGTACAATTACTTTTTTAATATTCATACATTGCACGTCTTTTTCTAAAACTTGACGTCGAGTTTCATGCGCATAGCCATACTCAAGATATATCACCATACAGGTCCGGCTTAAATAATTTGCCCTTTTCTAAGGAAATGTGTAAACAACAAAAAAAAATCGGCAAACGGCAAAATTGAACTCGCAACCGATCGAATTATCAATAGACCTGTCATAATATAACACAACCCATTAACCCAATTCATTTATTTTAGTTATAAATGGATCGGTTTGACTCATTTATGAATTTTATTAAATGAGTTATGAGTTGGGTTGACCCATTTTTAAAAGGGTTATAAATGGATAACCCGTATAAAATTACATTACCTTGAACTTTACCTAGTGTAGAAGCCGCTATTTTTTTTCTTCAGACTGCAATAACTTCTTCATACTAATTCGGAATCGGGGAAAACTTTGACCGATTAACTACCACATAAATTACGGAAAATATGGAACACTCGGATACTTTATTTTTTTGACGCACGTTGTAGTTCTCCATGAAGACTGACAGTTGTACTTAGAAAATAACATGCTACCACATCCCCATATTTGAACCCCGTCTAGTGCAGAAGCCGCTGTTTTTTTTTGTTCAAACTGCAATAACTTTTTCATATCAACTTGGAATCGGGTAAGACTTCGACCGATTAACTCCCACCTAAATTACGGACAATATGGAACACTCGAATACTTTATATTGTTAACGCACATTGTAATTTTCCATGGAGACTGACAGTTGTACTTAGAAAATAATCGGCTACCACATCCCCAAATTTGAACTCCGCCTAGTGCAGAAGTCGCTATATTTTTTTTCCAGACTGCAATAACTTTTTCATATCAACTCGGTATCGGACGAGACTTCGACCGATTAACTCCCACCTAAATTACGAACAATATGAAGCACTCAGATACTTCATATTGTTAACACACATTGTAGTTCTCCATGGAGACTGGTAGTTATACTTAGAAAATAACAGGCTACCACATCCCCATATTTGAACTCCGCCTAGTGCAGAAGCCGCTATTTTTTTGTTCAGACTGCAATAACTTCTTTATACTAACTCGGAATCGGGCGAGACTTCGACCGATTAACTCCCACCTAAATTACGGAAAATATGGAACACTCGGATACTTTATATTGTTGACGCACACTGTAGTTCTCCATGGAGACTGACGGTTGTACTTAGAAAATAACAGGCTACCACATCCCCATATTTGAACTCCACCTAGTATAGAAGCCGTTATTTTTTAGTTCAGACTGCAATAACTTCTTCATATCAACTCGGTATCGGGCGAGACTTCGACCGATTAACTCCCACCTAAATTAAGAACAATATGAAACACTCGGATACTTCATATTGTTAACACACACTGTAGTTCTCCATGGAGACTGACAGTTGTACTTAGAAAATAACGGGCTACCACATCCCCATATTTGAACTCTGCCTAGTGCAGAAGCCGCTATATTTTTGTTCGGACTGCAATAACTTCTTCATACTAACTCGGAATCGGACGAGATTTCGACCGATTAACTCACACCTAAATTACGAACAATATGGAATACTCGGATACTTTATATTATTGACACACACAGTAGTTCCCCTTGAAGACTGACAGTTGTACTTAGAAAATAACATGCTACCACATCCCCATATTTGAACTCCGCCTAGTGTAGAAGTCGTTATTTTTTTTTGTTTAGAGTGCAATAACTTCTTCATATCAACTCGGAATTGGGTGAGACTTCGACCGATTAACTCCCACCTAAATTACGGACAATATGGAACACTTGGATATTTTATACTGTTAACGCACACTGTAGTTTTCCATGGAGACTGACGGTTGTACTTAGAAAATAACAGGCTACCACATCCTCATATTTGAACTCCGCCTAGTGTAGAAGCCGCTATTTTTTTTGTTCAGACTGCAATAACTTATTCATACTAACTCGGAATCAAGCGAGACTTCGACCGATTAACTCCCACCTAAATTGCGGACAATATGGAACACTCAGATACTTCATATTGTTAACGCACACTGTAGTTCTACTTGGAGACTGACAGTTGTACTTAAAAAAAATCGGATACCACATCCCCATATTTGAATTTTGATGAAAATTAGAATTAAAATTTTAAATTTTTAAATTTTGATTTTTATCGAAATTCAAAACGTAAAAATTGAAATTAGAATTAGTTTATATTTATTTGTTTTTAACGAGAGTAATCGATAAAAATAGATAGCAACAACTATGAATTAGTTTATATTTATTAGTTTATATTTATTTTGATTTTGATCTATCTCTTTCTCTTAATCAATTTATGAAAACAACAACTATGAATTCAGATCTAATATAAGGTCTAGCGTTTGTGTCAATATGGAAAACCAAACCAAATTTACTTTTCCAACAGCAACTATGAATTCAGGTATGGCTTCCGCTAACCCGTTTACTTTCCTTTATTTCTTTTCAATTAAATCAATATGGATCACCTATTCAGATATAGGGTTTCATGATTAATCGGTCTTAATTATTGAAATCCTAACAATTACATGTCATTAGGCACTGAAGAAGGAGCCATTGTTTGCTTTTTGTGAGTCAATATAGGGGAAGTTTTTGTATTACATAGTTTGGAAACTATAATAACTGAATGTGCATGCAAAATGGAAACTGTTAGAGCATCCCAACAAGGGTCGATCACTTAGTGACCGACCCCAATAGAGGGTCGGTGAGCCCAGTAATAGGCTCACCACTGCTGCCAAGGTCACTTTGGCGACTTTGACAGTTAGTTGTTTACCCGGCTTAATAATGCTGGGTATTTACTCGCATTAATAATGCCGGGTAAGCAAAGGCAATTATAAATATTAAATTACCTTTGCCATGTTATCTGGCATTAAAAATGTCGAATAACATGACAACCGTAATTTTATTATAAACCAAACCATTGTTTTATGTTGTTGTCAAAGGTAATTTTATACAATATTTTAGTAGACAAACTTAAGTATTACTATAATGTCCGACGTTACGTGGTCATCTTTAGAGCTATTGATACTGGTGAAATTCTACATTGCAGCTGACCGTAGGCATGAATTGAGGTTGTGTAGAATTGTGTATGTAAGCCATAAAGGGTATTGGAACTTAGTGAATGAGGTTTACAACAATCATTCAGATTGTACAAGAAGGCGCTCGACTTTAGAAACCAAAACAGCTTACGGTGAATTTATGGCCTCTTGCGATAGGTATTACATAATAATTCAAGGGGTTGAAGATGAAAACGTATTTCAAGCAAATCGAACTACTTTTGGTTCGCATTACATATTGTAGTACCAATTATAATTCGTCGGTCATGAGGCATTAAAACTTCGATACAGTTGGCTTACGCATTTAAGTTAACTTTGAATCATTGTACTTTCGTGTGGTGTTTCTCTATTTGTGTGCCTTATTTGAATTTTCAAAGTATTTCGCTATTTAAATATGACTTTGCATTTCTCGTTAATTCTAAAGTTACCTCTGATTTTTATAATTTGTTCGACATATGACTCCAACTTAAGATGTGAAGATAAGGAGAAGATACATGTTTTCAAATATCGACATTCAACAAATGTCTTCTACTTTGATGAAACGAAAATTGAAATATAAATAGCAAAATGAAAGTTACACAGACTAAACCTATTTAGTCATGGAGTGGACAAAGATCTTGGTTGAACGATTACGAAGATGATAGTTCTGGTGCATAATGTCAGTGAGTTGATTACGAAGCCTCCTAATCGCTTCTTCCGATAGGACATTCTGGATGATAAATATAAATTATTGGGTTGATAGCAAGATAGCTATAGGCTTATATTTGGAAAGCCTTTTGTTTAAATTTAAGAAAAGCCTTTGGGAAGACTTATGTTGTAGGTAGAAACGTAAGACATATTCCTATTTGAATTATACTACCAAAGTACTAATTGTAAGGCTCAAGACTTTTATTCACTAGACATATGTTGTTTTGACTCCCTCCTCATTACAACACAGGTTAGGAAGGGTGATGCTGAAGACGAAGATGTTGATGAGGCTTGTGGCAGTAGACTACCTATTTACTTGTTATTTTATGTTGTTTTTGAACCCATGAAATAAAAACAATGTTGTAATTTTGGAATATTGCAGATATATGCGTTTATTATTGGGTTTTGACATTATGAATATATTTTTATCGTTTTAAATGACAATTTGAAATCTGAATAAAATGGGTACTTTTGTTATTATTATATTTTATTCTTTCGACGTGTGACTCTGAATTGTAGATAGATAGCTCTGTATTGTTTTTACCAACCAATAGTCATCTTTGAGATGGTTTTAAGTTTCGATGGACCTTTTTGGGATCAGAATTTAAGCCTGTTTCAAGGCGGATTGTTACATTTGACCCAACTCGTTTATCTTTTTTATAAATAGGTTGGATCATCCCATTTAATGAATAGAATCATAAATGGGTAATCCATTTTATCGTTTTATTAAAAGTTTGTTAACCCATTTGTTAAAACTGAAATTTTAAAATATGAATTTTGTTGACTTGAAATTTGAATATTTGATCTTTGAAAACTTGAAAACTTGAATTATAGATATCCAAATTTTAAATCTGAATCTTGGAATTTTGTACTCCAATTACTGGGCATAACTCGCTATTTTCTTCTTTCAAACTGTATAACTCCTTCATACTAACTTGGATTCAGGATATACTTAGACCAATGAGCTCGTATCAATATTATGGACAACGCGGAACTCTTAGATGTCTCACATTCTGAATGTATGTTGAGTTCTCCCTGCTGACTTAGCAAATAACAATGTATTTCAGTGCTTTGTTTGTCTTAAAATCACTATATATAATCATCTAGAAATTTACCCATAAAATTTTAATTGGAAAAGTTACACTCGAATGAATAAGTAGTAGTTCTTATATCTCCTTTCAAACAGTAACATACTCATTTTGAGGAATGAACTTTAATTAATAGTACCGAGGCCATGGATCACTCGGATACTTCATACTATGAACGGATACTATAATCCTCCATCATGGCTAATTGTTATACTTAGCAAATAATATCTATATCCTCGTATCTGAATTCCGACAAAAAAAGCAGTCTAATGTTTCGTTCATTTCAAAATCAGTGGATAGTGCATAAATTTTTCCATTACAATTTGAAAATATTGAATTTTGAAGATTTGAATTATGAATTCGAATTCCGAAAATTTGAAAATTTGACTCCTGTAAATTTGAGTTTGAATATTTGGATTTACTGTTGGAAGTCGGATATCCATACAAAATTTATACGTCTAATACGAATTGTCCACAGCGACAAGTGGAAGAAGCGAGACGTTGGGAAGCAATTAGGTGGCGGATAAAAAAAGAAGAAAGGCACATGGATTGCCTAACAAAATAAGCAAAAGGCACATGATGGGAACCCGAGAATCGAAAAGTGGCCAGGGTAAATGTCATAATCGCATGCACATGGGACACCTGGGCTTTGATATACGTGCGCCCACTCCCATATCGCGTACGACCTCAACTTTTGCCACTCTGTCTCCATACATCCGTACCACCCCCCCTCTCTTTTGTCCTTTTCTTCTCCACCTCGTCAGCCTGCCTTTCCTCCAATTTGCTCCCTACCACTTTCCCCACCATTAATGCTGCCCTCACCCTTTTACGTCGTTTCATCATCAAATCGTACCTTGCCCCCATCTATTTTCTCACTACTCATATCTAAGCTTAGCTGTACGCACTTCTATATATATATATATATATATATATATATGCGTATGTTACCTTATCCACCCAACTTTACACATTTTACAACTTTTTTTTTTTTTTTTTTTTTTACAGCATGGTGATATTTTCATTTGGTGCATGTTACTCACTTACATATATGCGTATGTTACCTTACCCATGTATTTTCTCAGGATCAGCACATCCGTTCGAACCGTCTCCGTCTGAACCAGGTCTTAATTACTATAAATACAGTTTTACATGAACTTGTACCAGGATCAAATTTTCATTTGGTACATGCAATATTGTCTTGTAATTAAGCTCTTACAACCAAATCAGAGCAATAAAATCAACTACCGATAGTGAACGTAGACCATCTCAATCGAAGCACTCTAAAATTGAATCTCTTTATTTTACTTGCATAATTACTCATTATCTCTTCATTTTCCATTTAACAAGCATGGTATTAGCAAGCTACATTTATTAATATCCATTTTAAATTATTATTATGAGGTTGGCTAAAAATTTAGCCAACATTTTGGCATAAAGAGAGCTTCCCCTAAAAAGCTATTAAATTTCACCACTTTATTTCCTGTAAAAACTCATCCTCTACTCATAAAAGTACATCTGAAAAATAAACCATGACAATGAGCCCAATTAACTCACATGGCCATAATGCAAATTACGCCAATGGAGCCCTGCGTCGTTTGTCCCAGTATAGGTTTGAGCAATGATATGCGGCTTAACCTGGTTAATGGGCTCACCAACATTAGTTAGATTGCCTATAATCTAAATGAACTCAAAGCTAGGATGGACGCCCGAGAAATTATCAACTATGGTTCAATAATTTCAGTAGCAGCGAACTGAATCCCTTTTCGGCCTACTGTCCCCAACACTTTTGACATCATGCATGAATCCCATGGGAGGATCATGTTGTTAACCCTTATTGGGGCTGCTCTTGAATACACTAGGGATGTGCATGCCATACCAGATGAAGACTTCGCCCATGATGTTCCTATACCTAAGCATGCATTATACTAAGGGGCTTAGACTTCCTGCCGCTCCCCATTCGAGGAAAGATACTTTTTCTACGAATTTCGTTGGGCGACGGACGAAGGGAATGACTTGCGTTTCAATCGCCTAAGTGATGATGGAAGAACCATAAATTGCATGCATAAAGCGCTTTCAGTCCAGTCCTGGCCCTAGAGGGAAATCTAAAGACAACAGTTCCGTGAAAGGCGGGATCAATATTCCAGGTCACCTTTAGTGAACAGAGACAGGAGGTCACATATTGTTGTCCAACATTGTTGTTCATCATTGTCGTACCAGTGTTGTAACATCCCTCATTTCAAAATCTAAAGATTGTACTCAAGTGTGCTATTGTCACCTTAGAATTATCTATCGATGACGAGATGAGATCAGTTATATACATACATACATACATACATATATATCATAAAAAATGGACTACCACCTTTAATTGAATTATCAATAGCAGATTCAATAGTAAATAAATGCAAGGATAATAAAAACACGCAGATTTATAGTGGTTCAACTGTAAAAGGCCTACACCACTATTCATATTTATTCCCTTTCTTATCATTCAGCTTTTACAAGAGTATTGAGAAGAAATACAATGAATTATCACCGAAAATAGAGATCTGAAGCTCGGTTTGGTTTTTCAGCATGGTAGAGTTTTTAAGTTTCAAAAATTGTCCCCATGAATGCCAAATGCTTGGATACTTATAAGGGTGAAGAGTTGGTGTGGTTAATCTGGAAAGGCAGGAAATTTCCATGTATATTTTGCCCAAATCGGATGTTTCCCTATACAGAAGATATGATCATTTGTTTCATGATATATGTAGATTTTATGCCATATATGGACTGTTTGGTTCGATGGGAAACCCGATCTAGGATGTGTTAGTTCGGTGAAATGTATGTGGCCGTCTTGTTGGCCAAGTTCCTACTTCTTCCTCTTTATGCATGGCTTTCAGTGGGCGCCTTCGTTCATGGTTCAGTGGGCTTCCATCTACCAGATAGGAAATCCTATCTGGTACCTTGGGTACTAGATAAGAAATCATGTTCGGTATCTAAGGCATGAAATAGGATTTCCTATTTGGTACCTTAGGTACTGGACATGATCTCTTGTTTGGTACTTAGGCTACTGAACAGGGAGAGGGCCTTTAGTTTCTTTTTACTTCCTCATGCCTTTCCTACCAGCTTGCCTTTCCTTGCCTTAGCCTTGTCTTCCAAGTCTTGGTCTTGTGGGTAAAATTGCCCATATTACTTGCCTCCCAAAGCATGGTTTATGGACTACGAGACGGGCTTTGTTGAATGCTGTATAATTCCACCAATTAGCCTATGTCACTGCTTCTATTTCCAGTTTGGTTCGACATCTCATGATTCGGTGGCCAGGGTTGGTTCGGCGTGTCCTTGGTTCGGTGTGCCACTGGTTCAACACCGGACACGACCTTGCCTCTATATAAACTCCAGCTCCCTTAACCACCAGTCCGCCCGCTCATTTTTCTTAATCCCTAGACTCTTCGAGACCGTTCGTCTCTCCAAGTCACCATTCCAATCTCTGCCCGATTGCCTTCAAAGCTTTGCAATCGCCAATTAAAATCACCATCCAATCTGCTAACCACATTTTTCCATCTTCATATTCATATTTTTCAAATTATAGGCAACAATTCATGTTTTATCCGGAGGCAGGCTATCAAGATTGGGTTTAGAGTTTAGGCTGGTCGGCTCTTTGCCAAAAACAAGTGAAGGTTTCTTTATAACTACTGTGTTAATTTTTGAACAAGCACTTACGGGCAGAGAGCTGCATTAGGGCAGCATTCTAATAGCATAAGAATGTTTGAGTTAACATTGTCTTAGCTCTTTTTCAACATACATGCATTCACTCATGCACGCACACACACACACACACTCTTCCAACCTTTGCATTAATACCTGAGAAAGATTATTGTATTAGATAGGTATGTCGGACCGTCGAAAGACTCGTTCGTATATTATCCTTGGAGACCAGAGTACCTCTTCTTCCACACCTTTGGATCTTAGGCCATTGGGTCGTCGCTTTAACCAGCCCAGTTCGGCTCACTCTCTGGTATTGTGTATGGGCCATCAGAACTTTTGGTGAACCCTATCGAATATGTGGCCTCCACCTTGACTTCTAAATAGCTGGATTTGATCATGGCAACTAAGGGCATTCCCAAGTAGGATCTCCTTCTGCCTACTCCATAATAACGAGCTCATGCTCCATCAGAAGGGTACATGGCCTACTCTCACTATCATTTTGTGGTCAGAGCCCCATCTCCTCTTCCTCAATGGATCATTGGCTTTCTTATATAGCTAAAGATTGCTCCGTTCCATTTGCATCCCAATGGATACGCTATCCTTACTAGCCTATGAAATTTTCATGAGGGAGTTCCATATACCCCCTACCAACCTTTAAATCAGATTCCTTTAAGCTACAAAAAGCGAACTGGAGGGTTCACGTTTTATCTATCTCAAGGAGGGGAGCAAGTTTATGCCGGTGGAGAACCTGTACTCTAAGTACATTATGTTCAAGCATGAATTTTTTTCATCCGAGATAGCTCTCGATGCTTTCATTAGTGGCACTATGGATATGAGCCTCTCTCTTCTACTGGATTCTTCTCATAGCTTTGCGAAATTTTGCATTAAATGCTAACTTTTCTTTCTTCAGATCTTCGTCCAGGTATGGTGAGAGAAGCGATCGAGGATGATTTGGAGGATATGTTATGAAGACTCCAACAAATCCCAAAGGAATTTCATGAGGTTTCTTATCTTGTTACTGATGAGAATCTAATGCAATTCGGGTTATTGGCCGCTGGTCGCTCAATTGGAAGAGGCAGGCAACCTTCTACTCATAGGCCTGCTAAGAAGAGGAAAGGAAAAGACTTGGCTATTGACGAGACGAGCGAAGTGCCATCCTCCTATCCTTCCGTTTCCGATGTGCTCTTAACTACAGACCGACAGGGAGTCCCTCCTACAGTCCTTATGGGTTTAGAGGATCTGGAATTAGATTCCTTTACGATCGAACCTTTGAAAAGTATCCGCTTTAAGACCTTTAGGGGATGGGATGATGACAGTATCCGCACAAAGATAGCAGGAGAAGCTGGCTCCCATTCTCATGACAACGACCGCACCGCTTCGGATCATAGTGAAGCGCATTCTTCTGGACATATCAGTATAGATAACCTGCCTAATTTAGAGGTGGATTAAGTCTTACACCGTATTTTTGGTCCCGAGGAAGGAACTTTCATTATTGGGAACATTTCTATTTCTGGCTATCTTCAAGATCTGAAGCTTAGGATCGACTATGGGGATTCCGAGTCAATAGTGGAAATCTAATGTTAGTTGGAGACCCACAAGGACCCAAAAGGTTTGTCTAAACGACATGCACACTCATACACATATTCGCATAGTTGCAAACTCAAGTCATAGCTTTACACTTTTCAAGCGTTTTTTCATATTTTAATTCACCATATTTTACCATTGCAGGTAACATGAGCTTGAAAAGGGAAAAAATATTTGCCAAGATGAAGCAGCTGAGGCCAAAAGTGCCTCCCAGGTATGTCAAGCAGACTATGTCTTCATTCGACCCAAGTGAGAATGTTGATGAATTTTGATGAATTTCAGCAACCTTTTCAGCCAAGAGATCCACTGGCCCACTTTCTTTCCTGCTGAGACACCTCCACTCTCCTTTTCGGGGTCGATTAATCTTCTTGCTGACTGGTTGGGTAGTGCGAACGCCTTGTCCGAGTTCCATGCTAAGGTCATCAAAGCTGGAGAGGAGATCAACAAGAAATTGTTGATCAAAATGTGAAGATTTTCGATTTAAGGAAGCAGCTGCATCAGAAGGATCTGGATCACAAGAAGGTGGTTGATGCTCCGAAAAGATCTCAAGTCGAAGAGATTATGAAGCTCAAAGTCGCTCATACCAAGGAGCTAGAGCAATTACAATGAGATCATGTCGCCAATATTAAGGCCGCTAAAAAGGAATACAATGATAAGGCCAGACGGGTCTTTGATGACTACAAGAATGTCAAAGTCAAATTCACTAAGAGGATGGATGATCTGCGAGTGGTAGTTGAGAGGGTGGACCTTGGCATTGCCAAATTGAAGGAAAACATGGTAGAACAGAGGGCTAAGAGAGTCTCCCTCCAAGCAGAGTTAAACCCCTATCCACTGGAAAGGCTGCCGAAACTTCCAGAGTTGAGAAGCTGCAAGTAGAGTGTGATGAATTGAATAGCCAGCTAGACCACCTGGAGGCACTGATAGATGAAATTATTTTATTATGTTCACGGAGAAGAGCCTAGCATGGATGGATGACTATTAGGAAGTCTTGGTTTCAATCCACAAGCGCTTAATCAAAGAAGCAAAGGCCACAAGTGAGTAAGATAGTCCACCCTTTAGCCTTGAAGCCATCGACGCCTGCTTTTCCACAGAAGAGGAAGAAGTTGTTCATCTTGGTTAGTTTAAGCTAGCTGAAACTGAAAAGGTTCGAAAAGAGGACAAAGAGCATAAGAAGAAGGGTGGCTCGACTTTCGGGGTCTTAGCGCAAGGTCAGATTTCTAAACCAGCTGTTTATGTCCCTATGCACAATATCCCTCTAACCATTTTCAATGTTTCTTTACATCCATCCATCGCAAGCCAGCCCCAGGAAATTCCTCCCTCGATAGGTCACAATTGTCCTTTTAGCGATGCCTCAATTTCTCCTAAAGAAGGTAGGATTCTGCTATATAGCCCATAGGCCACCGCTTAGTAAGTCCAAGCTTACTTGGGGAAAAACATGTCTAGCAGTTCTCTTTATTTCCCCGTAGGTGGTTCGCTTACATCTGACCCTGCTAGATTCTTCCATCAGGTACTATGCCCCTAGGCTACTCTAGTTCTCCTGCTTGTGAAGCCCACAATGAAATGATCACTGTTCTCAAGGACGACACCGACATCGAGATTTTGAGTGTCGTAGAGCCTACGAAGGACTTTGTCAGGGATGAAGCCTTGAGCAGCAAATTTTGTTGAGATTCCTGGTGGAGATGGTGAGGTTCAAGGTCAAAGCCCACAAGGAGCTGAAGTGCATGAAGAAACAACAAGCTGAGATCGATGCAGTTGCCACCGCTAAACGAGAGGAGGAGCATAAAGAAGATGAGAAGTGGGAATCCAAGTGCCACAATAAGAAGACTATCTCCAAGTCCACGTCTAAGTAAAAGCTATGCCTGCACCTCATCTGCGTTTTCTTTTGTTTGGGACATACTATTGTGTATATATTTCCTTTGTTTCTATTAAACATTAATGTTCGTGCTTAATCGATTTTAATGTATTGGTGAGGTCGAGCGTGTGTCACTCCATAATACTTGTGATTTTTGACTTGTAAACATCTAGCTAACAACTATGATTTATATGTGTGGTTTGTATATTCATTATCCTTGCATGCTTCCTCTTTTCCCTTTTCTATTCATTAGTTGCTGCGCAATTCCTGTGTGCCTTAGGTAAGCTTGAACTAATAGTAATTGCCTGCCATAGTCAGGCTTGATTGTTTACCGTTGGACGAGTCTTGGCTTGACAATTAGGGGAGAACCAACCTGGCAACTATCATGTCCCGACTGTCGGTAAGTCAGTTTCTCCGCAACCTCATCCAAATGTTTGAAGCTATTGACAATCGTGAACTCCCAAGTAGGATTACCCGGGTTCACTCTAGGTAATGGGAAACTATGAGCTGACCGTCAATGATGGACACCGATTAAGGATCACTCTTTTCCACCACTACTGGTGAGAAGTTTGAGTCGATCATCAATATTGGACACCCGGTTAAGGGATCACTCTACTCCACTACTGTTGGCAAAAAGTTTGCACCAATTGTCAATCATTGGGACCCGGTTAAGGGATCACTCTGTTAAATTACTGCTGGTGAGAAGTCTGCATCGATCGTCAATGATGGACATCCAGTTAAGAGATCACTCTAGTTCACCACTGCCAGCGAGAAGTTTGCATCGACCATTAATGATGGACACCCAGTTAAGGGATCACTCTGGTCCACCACTACCGATGAGAAGTTTGAGCCGATCGTCAATGATGGACACCCAGTAAAGGGATCACTCTGGTCAACCACTATCAGCGAGAAGTTTGCATCGATAGTCATTGATGGACACCCGGTTACGGGATCACTCAAGTCCACTACTACAGGTGAGAAGTTTGCTCCAATCGTCAATGTTGGACACCCGGTTAAGGGATCACTCTGGTGCACCACTACCGATGAGAAGTTTGCGCCAGTCATCAATGATGGATACCCGGATAAGGGATCACTCTGGTCCACCACTATGGCGAGAAGTTTGAGAGGAGATATCGTGATAGCTCAACTTTGCCCCCAAGTCAAGAAGTTTGCTCTCCAGGCCCAAGAAATATTTCCTCACAACGTTAATATCGGTCTAATGCATTCGAATGATAATGTAATGTTAAGTTTCCTAATTGTTACCACAAACATACATATCGGGCTTCTAAAAGAGAACATGTTGAGTCTGGTAACAACAAGGGCTGTCGAGTCATAAGAAAGCCAAGTCATCAAGCACTCAACATTCAAAAAAGGATAGCGAGCTTCAAGCAATAAAAAAATGATGTCGAACCTCTATGATAAAAAGGGTGTCGAATGCTCAAGTAGCAAGTAGGAATAGAAAAGGTACCGAACCTCTAAGGATATCAAACTTCAAACAGATGGCATGTATAAGGGATATCGAACTTAAGCATAAAGTGGAGGTGATGCCGAGCATTAACAATGTATCAAGGTATCGAGCCTGTAAGGTGATGAAGGTGCCAAATCAACAAGTACTTATAGATATCAAGCTTCTACAATACCAAAGCTACCAAGTCCAAAAGTAGCAAGATCGACAAAGACCAAGGAAGAGATATCGAGCTTCTAGGGGATGATGAACCTATAGTACATCAACTATAATCGAGCTTCTACCAACAATAATTTTTATCCAGTATCTACGATCATGAAAACTATCGAGTAACTACCAAAGGGAGATCGAATTGCTGAACCTAGGAAAGCAAGTAATGTCAAGTCACCATAAAGGATGCTGAAATTTCATCAAGATGGTGTTATTGGAACCATTCGATTCGACGCTAGGACACATGTCGACCATCCCACTGGATGATACCCCTATAAATGAACCCCATCAACACCAAGAGGATGGTGATTCTTTCTTTTCCATTTCTCAAGTTTAAAAATTATAAACCCAAATTGATTTGGGGATTTTAAAGCCGATTGTAATTTTTGGACATTTGCATATAAGGGCTTGTATAAAACCAGGATGTTTGTGGGTTTATAAGCCACTTGTCGTAGGTTTCTAAGCTACTTGTCGTGGGTTTGTAAGCCACTAAAAAGGTAGAAATGGGTTCCATCCCAAATGAAATATGGAATGAAGATTTCCGTGCTATTTTGAAGTTTTAACATAATTCTAGACTCAATACTTATCTTGTACTATTAAAATCTTGAACTCTTGATAACTTGATTTCTTGATACTCATGAGTCTTCAATCTTGATATCTTTGATCTTTAAATTCATCAGTCTTGTATCTCTATATGGTACAGTCTTCATTCTTGGTACCTGCATGTTTATATCCTGCATATACATATATATATATATATATCTAAACTATAATGTTAGTATTTATATTGTATAACAAGTCCTAAGGTTGTTGTCATCAAAACCGTCCTTCTCAAGGACTAACAATCTCCCCCTTTTTGATGATGACAACCTATGTTTATAAAATATACTTCTCCTTTACAATAACTCCCCCTAAAACTAATAACTCCCCCTTAATCTAAGCCTAACTACTCTAACTACTCTATTTTATATTTCTCTCCCTTTGTCATCAACAAAAACCAATCCTAAACTAATATAACTCCCCCTTAGTCTTATATTGGAGTACCTGTGACAAATTAAAATGGAGTGTGTGTGTGTGTGTGTGTATATATATATATATATAACAACATGAGTTAATTAATGAAAACATAACCAATATGATAGTTTAAACCCAATAAACATATACTATGTTTCATATAATTTTATACATTCCATTCAAATTAAATTAATTCTAAACAAATCAAATCAAACAATTTAAATCAAATCAAATAATTCAAATCAAATCAAACAATTCAAAAACAAGCAATTCAAACCATAAGGAGATCAAATAATTTTAGGAACTTCAACCCATCCTTCTTCTCCAAAGATAGGATCCTTTTTAATATCTTCCCAATCTTCATTATCTTGAATTAAAGTTCCTTTAGGATTTGCATTGAGATCATCTTTGTTTAGGGCAGAAATCATCCAACGGAGGGCATCGAAATGCTTCTCTTGTTCTTTTATCATCTACATTTGACTTAGTTCTAAGTGCCTTTGATTGCGGAGAATAAAAGTAAGTATATTCTTGAATGAATTGAGAGTTTCTTCAAGATATTCACTTAGAGTTTGAGAAAAGGAAGCCATTTTTGATAAGTAGTTAAAAGATATAAATAGAGATAAGTAGAAATGAAGAGATTACAAATTTCTGGAAGAAACAGGTATTTAAATAGGCAGAAATTCGTTTAAAATGAATAGACATGAGTTAGTTATTTTAATTTCAAAATTTAAAAAAATAACCAAATCAGACAGTTATATGTCGACATAGTGGGTTGGGTTATGTCGACATGGGTATGTTAATCTATGTGTCTTCTTTGTTTAGTGAATAAGTATGTATATATATATAAACTTATATACTATACTAACATTTATTCCAAAGATACGATAAGGTAGAAAAACATAAGTTAATACATGAGATACTACATAACACGATAAAAGAGCAATATGAGTTCATACAAAATAAAGTAGTACATCACATCCTAGTTTTTAGAATGTGTTAGAGGATGAGGAGGATGATGATAAGCCAAGTTTCTGACCAACTTTAGCAAAGAACTTGTTCATGTTAGTGGTCATTTTATCCAATTTCTTACTAATGGATTTTTTGAGAATCCATTGATTTTCCACTATGATCTTTTGATTTTTGAGGAGTGTTTTGTTGGAAGGATTGTTAATATATTCAATACTTTCCAAGGAGGTATATTCATTTTCCATTTCCTTCCCTTCTTCTTCTTCTTCCTCATTTTCTTCCTCCATCTCTTCATGTGCCCACCTTTCATCCTTTTCGACAAGAGATTCATATTGTTGAAATATGAAAGGAATTTTCATAAGAGAAATATTGGCATGATTAAACACTTTTCTTGAAATAAATTCTTCCCTTTTGTAATCAACGCCAAAATAATTAAAAATCCGAGTGAGACAGATTTCATGATACAAAGTATTCTCACCCATTTCCAAATTTTTAGGACGAAGTTCATCCGTAATCACTTGCGCCCAATTAATGTCATAATGACCAAAAATGGCAAAAAGAGCTTTACAAACTTTTAAAGTCGGGTTATTAAAATTTCCCGATCTAGGAGTGATAGTATGTTGCAAAAGAAGATTAACAATACGTGCTTTCGGACGAAAGTTACGATTTTTAAATTCAAAGTTCATCTCCTTCGAAAATGTGATGAAATGTCTCACGATCATGTTCATCAATGTTGAAAGTAGAAAGATCCATTCCTGAATTCTTGCAATTGAGAATGTTGCCCAAAATTTCACAATTTAAAACAATTTTAGTGCCTTTGACACTACTCCAAATTTCATTTTCATTTCCTTCATGAAAACCGCAATTCAAATTTGCATAAAACATTTTAACAAGATTTGGATAACAAACAAAATCATTTTCAGAATTGTCAAAAAGACTAAGAATATGGTTCTCTTCAAGAAGAGTATCGATTTCATATGTAGAGAAATCGCTAAAGATAGCAAACTTTCTCGTATGAACTTTTCCGTAATTAGCATAGCTTATATAAGCCTTGATTGCTTCCGGATCATTATAGAGATACTCTTTGATGGTTTTAGACAGCCTCATTGTGGATGGAGTGCTTGAAGAAGCCATTTTTGAAGAGAGTAGAAAGTTTGAAAGAGTTCAAGAGAGTTTGAAGTTTAAAATGAAAGTGAAAGGATATGATAAGATAAGGGAAATAAATAGATATTCAATAGTCATGTTCTCTGGTCAAGAGGTACCTTTCTAGAACATTGGAGTTGGTGAAAAGGTGGAGGGAAGTTCAAAGATTTGAATTCAAATTTGAATTTCAAATTTCTAACAGGGATGTCGACATCATGGGTAGGACCATGTCGACATGGGTCAGAGAATTCATGTGACTTATATTTTCCTATATACTTTAATCTCTATATATTTATATATTATTTTTAATGTCTATATATTTTCTGAAGTAATATTTAATATAATAATATTACTTTAATAAAAAAATATTATAATATTAAAAACTAAAAATAAACATAATAAAAAATTAAAATTCAAACAAAAACAATCAAACAATCAATCAATTTTAAGCAAACAATTTCAACCAATATATTGTAAATGTGTACCTTTTTCTAGATTCGTATCTCTGAGATCATCGGAATCATGAATAGCCGTAAAGCACATATTTGAATTTTCTGTCTTCTGATCATCATCGTTTGAGGATGAGTCTGAATCATCTAGTGTAGTGGTATACGCTCTCTTCCTTTCCTTTGTATAATCTTCGCTTGTAGGAAACTTTTGCTTATCAGGGTGCGGACAGTCTCTTTTGAGATGACTTGGTTCATCACAGTTGAAACATTTGACGTGGTTTGGTACTTCATTATGATTTCCAGAATTCCTATGATTATTCTTTTTGAATTTTTTTATCTTTCTGTATTTTAGAAACTTCCGAAAATTCCTTGTCATGAAAGCTGTTTCTTCATCATCATCACTTCCCGATTCTGATCCATCTGTTAATGCATTAAATGCAATTGACTTCTTTTCTAATGCCTTGCTATCTCTTCTCTCTTGCATTTGTGCTTCAAACGACATTAAATTTCCAATCAATCTTTAAAGTACTAATATCATTTGCTTCTTCAATTGCAAGAGTTTTCTGATCCCATTCTGGAGTAAGAGAATTTAGTATTTTTCTGACTTGATCTTCTTCGGAAAAACTTTTTCCCAATGATATTAGAGAACGCACAATATCCTGAAATCTACTATACATGTCTGAAATGGACTCATTAGAATTCATTTTGAATAATTGAAACTGATTCGTGAGTATGGATATTTTGGTCTGTTTGACTTTGCTTGTTCCTTCATGAGTAACTTGCAAAGTTTTCCAGATATCATATGCAGACTTACAAACAGATACTCTATTGAATTCATTCCTATCAAGTGAACAAAATAAAATATTCATTGCTTTGGAATTATTTTGTGCAATAGTCTTTTGCTCAATAGTCCACCGTGCAAAATTAATTCTAGGTTCAGAATATTTAGTCTGTGTGATATTCCAAGTGTCTAATCCTATTGACTGTAAATATATTTTCATTCTACATGCTCAATAGGCATAGTTACTACCATTAAAAAGTGGTGGTCTGGAAGTAGACTGACCCTCTACAAATGAACTAGTGATAGTGTTAACAGAACTAGTGTTGGTAGCCATTTTTTAAAAACTTTTCAAAATTCAGATTATGAAAACTTTGAAAACCTTGCTCTGATACCAAATGTTAGAAATGTAGATTATGGATCTTAAGGCAGGAATAACACTAGAGGAGGGGGGGTGAATAGTGTTTTGTAGATTTACTAAATCTTTTTGAAACTTATGTAAATTTAATCACCAACAAATGCAATTCACAGACACAGATATAATTACAAAATCAGACACAAATGCAAATAATAAATAAAAGCAGTAAAGTAAAGAACACACTAGGATTTTATACTGGTTCGGAGTTATCCTATATCCAGTCCCGTACAAACATACAGATTTCTTATCAAAAATAATCTCCTAGATTACACCCTCGATTTCAAGGCCATGAGGTACACCCTCCTGTATTCGAGGCCGGGGCAAACTCTCTTGATTTACCAGGCCACAAGATCACCTAATTGATTTCCGGGGCAACAATCACACCCAATTGATTTCAAGGCTCAACCGCACCTTTTACTCAACAGTTTGATTTACAAATAATCCTATAACTTTGAATAGCACTGAGATCTTATGGAGAGAGTGGTAGAGAATCAAATAAGAGATAATTAAGTTTGATTCACTTGGTATTCGGCAGAGTATAGTTTGGAATTCTTTAGAATAAATGTGGAAGATGAAGAGGAGAGAAAACAAGTAAAATATGATTAAAAATTCGTTTAGAACTACTGGTATTTATAGGAAATCAACAGCCATATCTATTCGTGAAAGGATACGACGAATAGACACTTCTTTTGAAAATTTGAATTTTGAATTTAATGGACACCATGTCGACCTGGGGTATCCCATGATGTCGACATACCCTAGTTAAAAATAATGTAAAATTTGGTTTGAAAATGATATTGAAAGGAAAACAAGATGAAATAATTCTGGAGTAAAATAAACTAATTTCCCTATGTTTTAAAATAAAGAAGAGTAGAAAAAATATATTTTTAGAATGTATTTATAAATTTGATTTTAAATCTCAAGTATATATATATATATATATTATAAAGAATATTTAAAAAATTAGAAGATAGTTTTAAAAACAAACAAAGCTTAAAACAAGAGTTTATTTAAAAAAAACAAAGAATATTTTAAGGCTAAAACATTTTGAAAAGCAGTTTTGAAAATCATTTTGAAGTAGTTTTGCAAGCTTCTTCCTGCAGAATATCTCATCACATCAGGACTCGAGAACTTGTACAAAACCAGGATGTTCGTGGGTTTGTAAGCCACTTGTCGTAGGTTTGTAAGCTACTTGTCGTGGGTTTGTAAGCCACTAAAAAGGTAGAAATGGGTTCCATCCCAAATGAAATATGGAATGAAGATTTCCGTGCTATTATGTAGTTTTAACATAATTCTAGACTCAATACTTATCTTGTACTATTAAAATCTTGAACTCTTGATAACTTGATTTCTTGATACTCATGAGTCTTCAATCTTGATATCTTTGATCTTTAAATTCACCAGTCTTGTATCTCTATACTGTACAGTCTTCATTCTTGGTACCTGCATGTTTATATCCTACATATACATATATATATATCTAAACTATAATGTTAGTATTTATATTTTATAACAAGTCCTAAGGTTGTTGTCATCAAAACCATCCTTCTCAAGGACTAATAGAACCACCTGGAAATTTCTCCATCATCTAAACCTGAAGGCGGGTTTTCCAAGGAAGAAAAATTCTTTTTACCGATCGAGGATTAAGACCTATTTATCCTTGTAGGAGTAAGCGTGGAAAGCCTGGATTTACCCCCACTAACGAAAAACTCTAAAGATTGGCATGACACATAACTCTTGAACAGATCAACTTCAAGAACCTCAATGTCGTGGTGCAATTAAGCAATTTCTGCATCAACCTCAGTCCTTTAATATAGGGGTCTAGATCGACCAATTGCATTTATGCTCTCTTTCAGCTCTTTAATCTCTTTATCTTTCACTTTGATCTTCTCCTCTAAACTTGAGGTCGCTTCATTCATACTGCTTAATATTGACATCAATTTATAGTAATTATTATGCCATTTACATGCTTCTGGGTTGCTCGGAAATGGCATAGTTGGGAGGAGCGCTTCTTAATATCTAACATCAGTCCGGCCTTAAGTCTATCCAGTTTGGAAGAAAGGTCAGGTTTGCTAGATGTAAGCATTAGTTAACGTTCCTAATAAGAATAAATAAAAGAAAATCAACATACGGGAAAAATTATATTCTTTTATTAATAACAACAAGGTTTACAAGCACGAACAAGTTCAAATTACATTAACAATTCAAGTTACATTCAATTCTTAGGTTTAGAACCAGCAATTTGAGATTTTTCAAGAGAACCCATGAACATAGGAAAAGTAGAGTCAAAGGAAGCATTAAACCCATGAGGAGTAATAACTGGGGAAAACCGATGATGATCCCATCTCTTGGCAGGAGGAATGGAGTCTCTGCATTACAATTTTGCATAATTAGGCTAGATTTCTTTAAGTAAACTTTCTTTTTCATTACCTAATAAATCAAAATATAAGTGGGGGAGTTATGTGTAAACATCTTGTAGGTTCCAAAGAAAGTAGTATTTTGCTAGTCGGGAGGTTTTGAGATTTAACGTTTTCTCCTTAAAATCCCTGCTTGACAAATTTACTTATGAATTCTTTTGAAATACGAGTACTCAGTGGTTCCTTAACCTGTATATTTTAAGAAAAACAGATTACGCCACAGAAATGGAAATGCTAAAATTTATAAAGATTGTACGAATTACATAATACAACGACAATATCACTTAGGTTCATACAATATGGACCCTCTGTAAAACTCAAAAATAAATCTCTCTTTGTTGAACTTGACTTTCTTAGGAGGAAGAATGTTGATGGAAATTAAAATGGTGGCGATCTTGGGAAGATTCAAGCATTCCTTAGATTGAGGATCGGTCCCATGATCATTTAAGTACTTACTATGAAGACGCCTAAGTTAACCCCCACTCTGCTTCCTTAGGGAAGAAAAGTTAGCAGAAAGGTTCCTAGAATAGATTTTATAGAGGAACTCCACTAAAGTGTCCCTATCTTCAATCAACATCCAAAAATGTGTAGTCAACTCAGCGTTCTCCTTTAAAACTCTTTCTTAATAAAGGCAAGATCTTTTTAAAAGTAGAGCTACCTGTTTCTCTTTGAAATCTTTTAATTGTTTAGTATAAATGAGAAGGCTCATATAATTTTTAGATAAGTTGTTGTGGTCTTCAAATAATTTCTCGATTTCTCAATTTAATCGAAGCACCTCTTTCTCGCTCTTCACGTATAAAATTTCAAAGTGAATTTTTTTCCTTTCCTTAGCTAAAATAGTAGTTTTATCAGCCAAAAGCTAACAGATACTTGTAAGCATTTAAAGATGATAAATTTTATACCTGTGAAGCGGGAGCTTATAAGGGAGAAGCCGGAATTTCCTCTTTACTTGATTCCATGCCAGGATGGCTAGAGGCGTGAACATCCTTTAAGGTAATGTCTTCTTGAGAAGCATCTGAAAGATCAGGAAGATCGAAGAATTCAGCATCATGAGAAGACAAGCCCAAACTATGACCACCTGACCTATTACCGCCACTTCCTGGTCCCTCAAGGTCTTTGTTACCATCATCCCATCCTTCCTGAAATCTTCATCATCTTCATCATTGTTTCCATCGTTGTCATCTTTGTTGCCATCCCCTTCATCACCATCATTCCTTCCTTCATCAGGCAGATGATCATCAAAAAATGATTATTCCTGATGATTGATGGCTTCATCTTTTGGAAATTTGTCCTACAAAGACCCAGGAACTCTCCCCAGTTTAAGGTTAAACTTCCTCTTGAACTTGTCTTTCAGTGTTGGTAGTGGAGGGAAGTCCAACTCTAGATAAGTTTCTACAATGTCCCAATACGTGATGAAGTTCATAACATTGCTCTTTTATCTGGTGAAGGGCTTGTACTATGAAAAAAGGAGACTTTCACTTTGGCATTTGTAATAATTTTATTTGTGTAAACATGTGCTACCTCCCTACATTCCAGACTATCTTTTAAGGCGGTAATTTTTGCAACCATTTGAGTATTTTAAGTTTCGGCATGCCTCTTCTAGGAATTTCACCCTCTCCTTAGAAGTTAGCCGCGTTTTTCTTTCTTCATCCAAGTCAGAGGTGATTTTATTCTTTTCAATAGTGATCTCACCCCTTTTTGTAGTAACCTCAAGAATTTTGCCTTCAAGAGACCTAACTTTCTCTTTCAATGATGAAATCTGCTCCTTAAGATTTGGAATTTAATCGACGGACTCATGAAAGGCCCATTGAAGGAAAAACATATGCTTGGCCATCTGAATATATAAAATTCATAGTAAATAAAGATATATGGAACTAAAATTTGTGTTGGCCAGACATACAAAGATACATACCATAAGTAGCTGCTGAGAGAGGATATATAGATGATCATTAGAAAAGTCAGAAGATTGCAATGGCATTAGATAAGCCGTAATTGGGAATTGGATGACAAATCAAACAAAATCATCAAAATTTAAATGAATAGGTTGAGCGGAGCTTTATAAGGCTGAGATTCAGGAAGAGGAGGAGTCAGGCTCAACTCTTGGTACAAGCGTTGAATGATAGTTGTGGATGAAGGTTCATAATGTGTATAGGACTTGGAGTGTGAGCAACTTCTACCTGGAGCTAAGAATCCTGGTCTGGCAAGCTTAAATCAACATAACTAGAGCCTTGGTTGATTGTTGCCGAAATGACATCCAATTCTTCAGTAATAATAGCTAGCGATCAATCTTCTCCAAGTTTAGCCATTTTAACCAAAAGGGGAATTGGAATGCTAGATAGATCGTCAGAATTCTTCTTTCTCTTAAGACTCTTAATAGCCTTAAAAGCATCAGTAATAGAATCCATAATAAAGGTAGCTTTGGTAGTCGCGGCTGAAGAAGAGTTAGAAGTTTTAAGTTTCTTAGGCTTAACAACCGAGGCGATATGAGTTGAACTTAAATCAAGGAAAGAACCATAAGATGATGGTATAGAAAATTCTATCAAATCATATTGAGAAATTTCCGAAGGAATCATGTTGAATTGGGGAATTAGGAGAAAAAGCATTTTGATTACCGATAGCCAAAGCCTATCTTCCATGAACATCCCTCTTGACCATTGGGGGCTCCCCGAGCACTTTATGATTCTCCAGAATCAAGGTGTACTTTCTTAGTTTATCTTCGGTCAAGATTTTATGTATCTCTTCAATAGTTTGAGATGCCAGGCTTAAAGTATCGATTATACTAGCGATGGGAGGATTCATCCTCTTAACAGCGGTTTTCGAAAGAGAGTAACTATTATGTAAAAACATCATAATATAGTACAAACGATAGAGGAAAGGTAACAAGTCTTACCGGGGGATAGAAAATGAACTAGTTTTCCTAGTCCTTAGCTATGTTGGTCAAGTTAGTGATCAGACTCTTTTGAGGAAGAAGATGATATATGGTACTCGTCAGTTGTTTCCCTACTTCAACATGAATTACTAATGAATGAAGAGTTTCAACATTGAGAGAGGAGTGCTCAGCCTCCCTAGCAAAAATCTCCAGATAGCTTAGATAATTATAGGAGTTGGGAAGCAATTGTATTGGGGCAATGCCTAGATAATACAAGAATCAAACGAAGAAGTCTAAAAGGGGAAGGTAGCCCGAGTGCCAAATGTGGATCGGGGTGAAAGCAAAGAAACCTTCCTGAGGATTGCCTATCCTTCCAGATGGGCCTGCCACCCTAGCCTTTACATCAATAATCCCAAATTGTTGAAGAATAGTATCGACTTCATCATGGGTAGTTATAAAGGATTGAGTATGCATATAGTCTTCTTTCTATGAAGTACGAGAGGATTTAGAGTCCTTATCGGTT